>CM060929.1:700719760-701928627 GCA_030765085.1 Allium cepa | reverse complement strand
TTTTATTAGAAATGGTGCTTTCATATGATATTTGGCTGTTTGTGACATTTTTGGCGTCAATATTTTGGTGCTTTCTCCAAGAACTGAACTTAGGTTTCACAACCTAAAGAGTGGATTTAAAGCATGGAGAAGATGAAGCGGCCTAACACTAGATTTATGATTGAAGGAAGTCAACCGAAGAATGTGGGCAGCTAGGAGGTCTCCTTAGATTCTAACCATTCCATCTATGTGCCTGAAGAGGAGATGGAGAGAATAATGGAAGAAATGCAAGATGGACTAATGACTCGACAATAGGAAATGCTGGAGGGAGTTTTTCAAAGGATGAAACAATAAGGAATAGGTAGAGTTGCTAGAATTCAGAACCAAGGACCATGAACTAATGAATTAACATTTGGAGTTGGAGCAGAACATATTAGAACAGTGCCTCCACAACCAAGACCACTCGGTATCGACCAAAATTCCCTTGGTACCGAGATGATTTTACTTAAGGAAAATATGGGATTGGAATTAGGGAAAGTTAGGATGTCAAGAATGGACGATTCTGGATCCAAAAATGCAAGATAGAATGCAAGTGCACAACAACCAAAGGAGCATATGCCAGAATATATGCCAGAGTTACCCTACAGGAGTAGGGGCAAATTGCAGCTAGTGGTCAAAGACTTCCATTAGACGATAAGAACCAGATGACTAAAATAATCAGGAAGATATTAGAGGTGGACCTCCAGAGTTTGGAGTACATAAGCAGGAATTTATTTATCGCTAATACCCAAAATAAGAGGAATTCTCTAGTCAAGTTTCTAATGTTGGAAATGTACGATGGGCAAATTGATCCCACATTTTATCTAATGAGATACATCTGACATATGGAAGTATTAGGAGCTTCTGAAGAGGTGATGTGACAGTGTTTCCTACTATATTTGATTGATTTAGCAAGATGTGGTTCAAACAGCTGGAGAAAGGGTCTATAAGCACATTTACCGATTTGGTGAATAAGTTCTTGAGATAGTTCAGAGTTCATATCTCAAGACTAAAGAACATGATGACGCTATCAAGCATAAAGCAAAGATTTGGAGAAACCTTAAGGATTTACTTAACTAGATTTAATGCGGAAGCCGTTGCAATTTATATGCCAGATCCATCGGTGATTCTGATGGCGGCATTTTTTTGAGTTTCAAGTAAGACCGGCTTTAAGATTGCGTTAGAAAGGAACCCATAAATGGATCTTATGGATTTTATCATGAAGCTAAGAGATATTTGCATCAAGAAGATGCTGAAGCTGAGAATGCTGAGATTAATGTTGTGGATGATGGAGGATTCTCTAGGGTAGGTCATAGCAAGGATAAGGGAAAGCGAAGGGTTGATGTCAACTTTAGGGAACCAAAACAAAGGAAGGAGTTGAAATTCTCTTCCTACACTAATCTAACCGAGACCCCAGACATGATATATTTAGATACTGGGGCAGATCCTCTATTGGAGACCAGCTAAGGGAGAACCCATGGATATGAAGAGAAGGTCTGTAAAGTTTTACATTTTTCATGAGCTGGACGGACATGAAACGAACGAGTGTCGACATCTTCATGATCTTATAGAAGAACTAGTTCAGAGCAACTAGCTACAATAGTACATAAGGAACCAAACTATAATGGTGCAACTGGAGTAGCCAACATCCACAACAAATGCATTGAGACATGACCTGGAATCTAAGTCGAGGATGGCAAACCCATTATTGGGATGGACATGAGTCAAGTTCAATTCCAATGCCTTGCTTTTCTTTTTGAAAAATTAAGACAATAATAATCTCGGATCACTTACACGTGTACAAGATCTCGATTGGTATCTAGGCATGCTCTGAGTTGGATGTCCGAAATGAATAGATAAGATAATAATAACCTCAGACTGCTTACACATGTACGAGATCTCGATTGGTCTTGGGATGTCTAAGATGAAGAATTAGGGTTTTTTCTTATTTACTTTAATTTGAATGATTTTTGAAAAATCCACTTGAACGTGATGGCTAATATTGATGTGGTAGTCTCGTTCGAAGAATAGGGTAGTGACCAAAAGAAGCAAGTCTCATTACCAAAGAGCAAGTAGATGGACTTGCTTATCGTTGAGTCCCCTAGCCAAAGAGCAAGCAGATGCAACACTGAAGACGATACTTGATGGAGTGTGTGACCCGACACTAATGAGAAATCCTTGGTATTCATAGTGACGGATGTGATGTTGTGTTGTTTTTGGGTCCCAATGTAGTGCAATATGAGGCAATAGGTTACCACTGAGAGGTGGACACATATGCAAATGATGAGACAACCCCAACAAGTTGGCATTGCGGGCCCTCCTTGATGCATAACTAGGATACATGTAGTCATAATTATAGGAAATATAGTCCAATGGTTGATATAATAGGTGTAGCCGTAGTGTGGGAAATTTAGTCCCATGAGTAAGAATTGCAAGCAACCCTTATGTTGGAATAGGTGTAGTAGCTATTAGCCGGTCATCAGTTAACCCTTATGTTGGAATAGTTATAAGAATTGCCTGTAAAAGTCGTAGTGTAGGTGTGTATTGATCTAATCCCCTTAGGAAAATAAAATAAGTTATTCACATACACTTGTAGGACATTCTAGGTCACAAAGAGTATCACTAAAGTTAATTGCATGTAATCACCATATATGTAACATCTCGATATTTTCAACCATTCGCATCCGCACATGTTGGACTTGAATTTCTCAACATATCAGATTGTTAATTTATATTTGGCAAAACTCAACATATACAGTAAATAAATCAATCACAGAATCACAAACACAGAGTAATATAAGAATAAGCAGCGGAAACATATGAATAGTAGTTCATGAAGCTACTATATATATATATATATAACAGAGTTACAACAAGATGTGATAGAAGTCTCGAATACATGGAAGTCTCAATACAATAATAAAATAACAAAATCTGAATATATCACTTGAGTCAACTGAATAATTGAAAGCTGAATAGATATAGTTGGATCTCCAAGCAAATATCCAACTCCAAATTTGTGTCTCAAATGCGGTGACACTCAGTTTGACCCGAGCATAAAGCAAAACACAATGCATTCGAATTAGGATTAACATTCTTATATCAATAAATCTAACTCAAGTGAAATATCAACTGAAATACAAGTAACTTAGAGGATGTTTGGAATACCCATCCTCTGAGGATCCGTGTAACTATCTACTATGTAGTAATATACACTATTATAATGTGTCTATAGTAAAGTAAACTATTAAAGTAGCGTTATGGCGTTACCCATATTCCACTTAACACATTTTTATATATTCCCATAGTCTATGCACTACCATAACTTCCCGTAAACTGGGATTATCAGAGGGTACTCCATAGGTATAGTAAAAAACAAACTCGTAGTGGGCTCGCTATGGTAGGTGACACAACACAACTAGGCAATGCCAGGGTAGATATACCAATTACACTTCCGGGCTGGTGGTAACGCATAGCAGCTACTACCGCCCACCTTCGAATACACTTCCAAATCAAAATCAAGGGCGGCCACCAAATAAATCACAAAGTCAGAATATAGTATCGGAGGAATGACCTCACTTGGCCCGTCAATTACTCCTGTTTTAGCCACCTTAAGCTAACTCATGGGATTCAGGTCCAATATATACCTTATATAGGATCGCGCCACCATCCTACTTCATTTTGAAATCTCCACCAAGTACACGGTTGTTAAAGTTGTTTTCGGTATTGGCAGAGAATATGACAATAACTGATCCCGGTCTCTTTAACAACCAAACTTTATTATAACACCATGGCCATTTTATTTCAAATAATTCATATTTCTAAACCAAAATATCATACCCATTTCAAAACCATATCAATACGATATTATTCTCACTTAAAATATACCATTTCCAAAATCATAACACTTTCCAAAGTGTAACACTTTCAAAATCATAAACCTTTGAAATAATGACTTTGGGATACCACTTTGAAATCACAATAATTTAAAATCATAACTCTTCCCACTTAAACAGTTTGAATATTAAAATAGTATATATATATATATATATAATAAAATAGTTATAAATTTAATATATATATATATATATTAAAATAATTTGTATATTAAAATAGCTATAAATTAAATAGTTTATAAATTAAAATAATTAGTATATTAAATAGTTAAAATTTAAAATAGTTTGTATTAAAATAATTTATAAAGTAAAATATTAAAAATAGTTTCGTATATTTCAAAATACTTTATATAATAAAAATAGTTTCCTTCAATTCCACAAATCGATTCAAATTAACTTAAATTCAAAAATCCCATTTAAATCAAATCTCAGTTCTTCCATTTGAATTCAAATCTCAATAAACCATTTTATATCATTTCAAATATAGATATAAACTACAAATTAGACCATTTCAACTTCAGTAGATTTCAAAGCTTTAAATATTCAAACATTTACAAATTGATTTTGACAATTCATATATATATATATATATATATTGAATTCACCTTACTATTATTTAGTTTTGAAATATTTACTTAATCATTACAATAATCTTTAAATAAAACTTCAATTACAAATTTAAATGAACTAAATATCCCATTCCAATTTATGTAAATTTGAAAATATTCATTTAAACCACTTTTAATAAAAATCAAGTTGCAAATCATATCTTTAAAATCTCAAATTTAATAAATTTCAAATCAAACTTATTTGAGTATAATTCTTAAATACATTAAATTTCAAATCAATTTCAAATTTATCTTTCCAACCTCAATTTATAAAATTATTACAAAAATCTATCTTTTAAAATAATTTTTTTAAATAAATACTTAAAACATATTATATACTAAATAAATCAACAGGTTATATTTAATTTCTTTTACAAAGCAAGAAGAAGTCCTTTATACACACACACACACACACACACACACACACACACACACACATATATACTGACTGTTTATAACTCATATAACTAACAGGTTATAATTTATACAAGCACAATGTTAGAACGTATGTATATTTTAATTAAGTTAATATAAAATTTGAAACGCATAAATATGACACTATTCAAATTTATTTTGAAATCTATATATATAAACTCACGTTATCATATACATATAAACAATTATAATCCAAAACTGTAAACTGTAGATTATTATACATACATAGACCGAACATACATATATAGACACACACACACACTTAATATATATATATATATATATATTACATGATTATAAGTGGAGAAGCATCTCGGCTGCAAAAAGGAGGAGGAGGAAGTGAGCACGAAGGGACGTTGGCCAGAGGTTGCTCGCCAAGATGAAGGCACATTGGTGGCTGCACATGCGTGGTGAGGGAATGTTGGCTGCAAGGGGACAAGGTGATGGGAGATGCTGGGTTTTTCGATTGTAGGGGCTGAAGTGGTCACGTGGAGGAGAAGAGGGTGACAACGGTGAAGGTTTCGGCTAGGGAAGATTTGGTGTGGTGGAGGCTTGTCGGTGCTTGGAGGAACGGAGATGGAAGTGGACGATGGCTGCACGTAGGAGAGGGTGAGTGAGTGGTCGGTGCGGAGGAAGGAAAATACTCAGGTAGGCTTGATAAAGGCAGAAGTAAACAAAATAGGAAGAACCACGTTACAGGCTAATTCAAATAAAATTTGATATATAGCACAATATTTCTCAAATAAAACTATTTACCAAATGCAACGTACGAACAGGTGGAATGGCAAGAGGTTGATATTAATATCTGGGAATTTTAAAGGCAGGTGACTACTGGAATGGTGGAATATTAAAAGGTCACAAGAACTAAAAGGCACAAAATCGGTACTGATACGTTTACCATTTTCGTGGATTCCGTTGTGTACCGGACTTCAAACACAGAATTGAATATATTGCAGAGATCAACACGACGAGACGATCAAAACGGTGTATAGATATCAGTGGTACAAACGAGCTATTAAAAGTTGCTATTCAGCACCGAAAATGCTGCTAAAACGCCGAAATTAAGATAAACAGAGCAATAACAGTCTAAATTTGATGAAACGAAATATGACGTCTCACTCAGAAGATGATTTACAATTTATTATATAAAAATATATTGGTTTTGAAAATATTTTATTATCATCAAATATTAATTGGTTTAAATTGAAGTAAAATTACACAGTAAAAAATTTCCATATTATTTGATAAAAATTTACCATTTGCTATGTTTAAGTAGACGTATCACAAATATCAAATTTTATTTCAAAATTCAAACATATAAATTTTCTCAAAATTCCAGTTAATTGCGTTATTAAAATTAAAAAAATTACGTGTCGTTACGATATATTAATAATGTACCCATTCACTAGACTTTTGTCCAGCCCACTCATTTCCTTTCTTTTTCCCTTAGTACAAAAGGACATCGCAGTAGGTGATAGGCCCGAGATTATGACGTGGAGAGTCGAGCTCAGCATTAGCGTTACTTACCATTTTGTATTTACTCTCCATATAACTAGTATCTTATTCGGTACTTACTATTTATCATACTATATATCGTATTTCTACGTACATTAGATATGACTACGTACTATTTTTGAGAATGTGTTTTGAGATATTTTCTGAGATGGTTTTTCTGTATTTATATTTTGTTCTGTGAGATCTGAAAGAGTAGAATGTATTAGATCATATGTATATATTCTTAGTCTTTGTAATGTTTAAAAACCCGATAGCTCATACTTCTTAGCATCGATGTAAGTCCGAAAGTCACCCTAGACTTTGAATCGGTATGCTGGGAGAAACAGGTCGTCACAAATAGCCTATATGGATTTCCAAAGGTTGAGCATCCAAAAATTTGGTAAACTTAGCAATACATCAAGTATACAGTCTACATGATAAACTACAATAAATTATAATACGTCGAATATGCAGTCTCGATGGTACACGCCTAACTATCCATTGAGTAAACAATCTCAATGGTAAGCTTCCTAATTCACACATCAAGAATACTATATCGATGGTAGACTACTGTAACACCCATTTTCAATCATAATGTATGGAACGCAGCCTAATTAATAAACGGACTATGAAGTATATGGAAAGCCCAAAATGCATGCAATAGACTGGACAGATCCTTAGAAAACACCACACACAAGATGAATAAAATATGATGAAAAGGTCAGCCAAGACAATAACGTTGTAATCTCTCCATATAGGAAACGAAGATGCAAACAAGAACTGCGCTTCTATGAAGCAAAGTGAATTACTGAACATCCTAATATCGGTGTAGCACCGCAATCTTTGACATACACTACATCGTCACACCCTTAAAAGACGCCGTCAATTTTTAGGCCAAAACCATCTCTAGAAGTTGTGCCACCGTCAGGAAAGCCATCTTTACCTTATAAAAAAATCATAACGTAACTCCTAAGGAAAATTTACTTCCATTGTATACTACCGTGCCACGATACAAGCAAGGAAACAAATAAAGCTAAAACAGTTAGCATAGATACGTTTCATAGTCCACTTGATTGTTTAAATGACTAGTTGTTGACGAATTTCTTCATCAACCCCAAAAAGTGCAAGGGAGTGAACCTTGGTAAATGATGGAAATTATATAGCCTAAATTTAACCTCAACATGTGTTTGCACAAGGTGACACTTGGTTATTTTAAGGCTTAAGAGGAGTGACAAGCAAGCTTAAGTCCATTGTGAAGTCATATGCAAGGTCATGTAGGATCATATGCTCATGAAACAAATTCGTATAGTCAATTGTATACAACGATAGAAATCAAGAATATGAGTACTCTTGGAATTCGAAGCAATCCTTGATTAACAAATCATATATGCTTTGGAACATGAAAATAAGTCATAATTCGAGAAATCTTATTTTTATTCAATATAATGGCAAAGGTACAAAATCCAATAGTTTAATAGTTTAAGTGCTATAATCGGCTATGAATCCCAAAATCAATTTAGGGTTACAAAGTTTAAATATTAAGAAGAGAGATAAGAATGATTCTCCCCTTCCACAGCACCTCTAGGTATGTTTTTATGGGGAAAGAGTTGTGACATAACTCTCAGCATTATCAGCGTCATGTGGAGCTAATCCTTGCCCAGTTATAACCTTTGGCCTTATTAGGCGTGTAATAGGGCTTCAACATTGACCTTTTAATAGAGATATGCAGTGTCAATGACTTTCGGCATTGATGGCTCCAGTCATGATGATCAATGTCCTTTATTAGTAGGTGGTGACATCAGCTTGAATCGACTGAATATGAAGCAATATTAATAAGAAGCGGCTTCGATAGCTTCTTTGGATATCGATGGCTTGTTATCAACATCGCATGTATAAGTGGGTGGTGTACTCCAAATGTTGATGAAATGTGCCATATGAAAGTTGACTCTATAGTGTGGCAACATTAACCATTGGCGGCATCAAGAATGGGCAGTACTATCCGAAAGACAATTCTAAAAAGCAGCGACGTTGGAATGGGAACAACATTAGTGGGACGTGACATCATTACTTAATGGCTTTGGTTGCAGGTAGTATTAGGATAAGCGATGTTGAAAGAGTGCAGCACTGATGAGTTGTGATGTCCATTTTATTTTCATAAGTGAAAGGTGGCATCAATAAAATATAGCATCAATGGGGTGCGACATAGGCCATGTTTACATAACACTGATGATTTGCAATGCTGGTCACATTCGATATACTACTTCTTTAAAGAGATGCGGCATTGGTTACATGCGGTGTTTATGATGAATGATATCCTAGCTCTATTTAAACACACAACATTGCATATAACCCTTTGTTGATGAGATGTGGCATTAATTCATAGCCATTCTTTCGCTATTGAATATTTTTGCAGCATCCTGGTTAGATCGCATGTCACACATCTTCGAGGTCAATAATGGTGATAACATTTGCCCTCTAAGTATACAGGAAGCATTAACTTTTCTAGTCAATTCCGTTAACATTAAATTTACCGCCTGTTGGTATTCCCAACAGATTAAGCCATTGGTTTGAATTTGATCCACGGTGACTTTTCGTCCTCTTTTCTTTCTATAAATAGTCAAGCTCTTCTTTCATTCTCCTTTTACCTACAATTGAAATCTCAGATTAGAAACCACAGTCCTCAAAGGAATTCAGAAATTTCCTAATTCGAATCATCCAAGTGTGATATTCATCTTATTCCTATTTAATAGCGAGTTATACTGGGTGATTTTGTATTGAAATTATTACCAGGGTTTATATTAGAGATTTTTTACCGATTTTAAATCGACCTTAGGGTTTGATTATATGGTTTTGATGCTTATTACTTAGTTTGGAAATCGATTTAGATTATATCAGCATTAGACCTTTATGTAGTGTGAAGTGATTTTGATGCTAATCGACATTGGCGTGAAATCGGCTACGTTCTTGGTTTATTGATGAAGAATATGACTTATTAGACCTAAACCCAACATCGACTTATGCTATACCGACATCGATCATGTTCGACATTGTTATAACGATCGACATCGATTTATCCCCTTGATTTTATGTTGACGCTGCGATTTACGATATTGTCATGATATTCGATGTTAATAAAGTTCACTATTAGCTAACTAACATCTATATCACAAAAATCCTTTCACATCACTAATGATTAAGTTGAGATACTGCAATCTCTTAACGTTATGAGGAAGTGTATACCAGTTAGATGCGACATCACTTAATTACAAATAATGTTGTTTACCTTCGACGTTGATTTATGGAGTTATAACTTGACACCGACAGTCTTACTGTTCGTTACTATTTTTTGTAACCACTTTTAATACCACCAATTAAACTTCATTCGATATGATTGCTTATGGTATTGTTAACCTAACACATTATAAGTCGTTTAACTAATTAGCACATTGTCAACTCACGCCATCACTATTCATTAATATCGACAACCTCATAACCTCAACATTGATTATAGTTGCGACGTTTACTACGTGCATTATAATGTAAGCTACATGGCATTTTGTATTGATATATCTGTCGATATGGACTTATTAATATCATATATCAATTCTTATTTAATCTTTATATAGTTTTTCCATGAAATTCCTTTATTAAAGTTAGAGTTTAAGTCTTTTAATAAACTTGAAATGTGTCATTCAAGGGTTATTAACATGTGACTATCATATACTTGAAGCATCTTGATACCATAACTAAGATAGTAGATAAGTTATTTAGATAATAATTTTTGACTTAGCACGTAATGATTCTTTTATATAATAAAAACATTACCATTTCTTAAATTTTGGAATAATATCATTTGGATGATAGATCGAAGGTTCAAAGAAACGCAAGGAATCCTCCAAAAAGACTAGCACAAGTTCTAAAACTTTCTCTTTTACTAGGAAAGAAGATCATCTTTTTCATCCATCATATATTACCACTCAAGAAGTAGTGGATTTTATCCTTAAGCAATTTGGCATCATAGTATAGAAGCTATTCCAATCTGTCCTTCTGGTAGAATCAACAACCCTCCAAAGGTATTTTTCACTTTTACCCTGATTCACATATGGCACTCAGCATACCTTCCTTTCTCGGACTTTCTTTTAAGGTTCCTGGAGCACCTAAACATCGCCCTATTCTAATTGACTCACAATTCATATACTTATTTAACTTGTTTAGAAATTCTTGCAAGGGAAGCTAAGATTCCTTCTCTTAGTGCTTGAATTCTTTATACCATAGCTGGCCTTGGAAAGGTAGGTGATCAATATTGAAACCCATCCAAAAAGCTTGATCATTAATGCGATAAACAAGGCTAAAAGATGGAAAAACCAGTTTTTCTATGTTAGGTACTACTCAAAGATCAGGGGAACTTTCTCTATTATTAGTAAGCTTCTATTTTATGTTGCTTATACTATATTTATTGTTCCCTGACAATAAATGTTTTTCTTTTAGATCCAACCTCTAAGAAGTTAAGCCCCACTAATAGAGAGACCATCAAGGTCCTAACTCTAGCGTTTGAGAAAATCGATAATAGACTTATTCTCTTAATGAAAGTGAACCTTAGTCATTATTCATTGATTTAAAACAACCATATAATACAAGGAGAGCCTCCAATGATGAAAGGATATGACTAGGGGAAACAATCATTGGTTACCAATAACAGTAACGCTTTCTCGAACCAGTTCAATTTGACCTTGTCGGTAAGTTTCAATATAGTTAATATAGAGTTCCTAATTTTATAGTTTTACTAACTTTTGTTTTCGTTTTAGGCTTGTCTGCTTTAGCAGCTGTATCTAGGAAGAAGGAGATCATAAGTGAAGTTCCCAAAGAAAAGAAAGGTAAAGATGGCACTTCTACCTTGACTTAGGTTTCTGAATCTCAATCTTTCAGGTATGTTATTGCTTGCTCATTTAAATCTATAAAAAGGAAACAAAGCAATGGTTCTGCTGCTGCTTCCACTCCTAACAATAAGCTCATGGTCGGAGGCATGTATTCCCTTGTTATTGTAGATGAAGAAACATTTGTAGATATCGATTCAGGCCATGGGGCACCAAACCTTGGCTCTTTTGGGGAAGAGCTCATCAAACGACTGAAAATGAGCAGTCTCAAGACCCACTCCATATTACTTTTCTAGGTACTCCTGGGGGACTAAACCACCTTTGCAAGGAGCTTGGATTGTGTATCTCTTTCGAAGACCCGCTCCCTTCCAAATTTTAGTCTCCATCCCCTACCAGTACTTTCGATGATCTTATCCAGTTGGTCGTCCAATCTCCATATTTTATTGCACTTAATCCACTATAGCCTTCATCTTATTCTCAAGACCACTACTTTGCTTTTCTTAAGTAGCTTTTATCGGTATGTATCCTTCTCATTAGGCTGTTTCAGGTTCCTAACTTTCTATATATTAATTTAATTCATAATATTACTTTATAGGAGGCTAAGCATATGTTCCAATTTCAAGGTGATGCCTTAGCATCTTCCAATGAAGTTTCCAAGCTCAAGGAATATGTATATTTGCTCAATGTCACATAATCGACATTACGATTCCAAAGGATGAGGTTGTAAATGAGAAAGAGAAACTTGCCACTTTACTTGACGAAGTCAAAAATTCAGTTAATGAAGATAGAAGTCCTAATCAAATTTTAAATCATAAGGTGAAAGCTCTAGAGATGAGGCTTGAGGAGGCTGGTATGGAGGAAGCCAAGGTTGTAGAGGAGAATGTATTCTTAAAGAAGAAATTGCGAAGGAAAAGAATTCTCTTGAAAAAATCAATTGGCATAATTAGTGATGCAAACCAAAAGGTGTCTCTTTCTATTGATACAATTCCCGATACTATTATCGAGAAATTCTACGAGAATGCACTTTTCATAGCATATGCCAAGAAAATCCAACGATGCCCAGATCCAGACTTTCCCTTTCTTCCTCCAACTTGGAATGAAAAGTTTAAAAAGAATTTCAAAGCTATGTTGGAAGAAATATAGGCATCTAGAAAAGAATCTTCTGAGCAGGAGGAGATTGATGCCAAGAAATTCTTAGCCTTTCACGACCCTCCAACGGACGAACAAACATGATTTGATGATGAGGGGGGCTAATGATGAAAACAACAAGAATGACGATGACTATGATGATAGGTGATGATGACAATAATGATGGTGATAATGATGACAATGGTGGTGGTGATGGAATGGGTCTCTTTGTATCGGTGGATGGGAAGGATGGATCGGGAGCTGCTAACCCGAACTTGGTAGCATATATTACTAAAATTCCTAATTCTCCAAGTAAAGGTTCTCTTCAGAAGCAAATGCTCCTTAAAGCCATAAACCCTAAAGGAAGGGAAAAAAACTCCTTCGTTTTCAATTCCACTCTCTTAGGTATGGATCTCTTTATTTAAATGTCTTAGATTACCAAATAGCTTTTGGTTAACATGTTGATTATTTAGTTAAGGAGAAAACCGAAATATCATTATAAAGTTATGCTTGAAAAGAAAGAAACAGAAATAAATCGATCGAACAGAGAGTTGGATAGACAACTGAAAGAGTAAAATGTGTTGTTTGAGAAACAGAAGAATCTCACCACTAATGCACCAAAATTAAGATTTTTAAAAGAGAGTCAAGTTACTCCATGGATGAAGAAGGCACATCTTCGTCGGGAGAAACTCTTGGCGGAGAAACAGAGCCAGTGACACTCTTTTGGATACTGATTAATGATATGAGCGCTTTGGAAGAATTTCTCTAAAAAGTTTACTCTAGGGGGCTATTTGTTGATTTTTCTTATTTAGGCGACAGCTGCAGGGGTTTGTTTAAACGCTTTCATCGCAGATACTTGAATGAACATGAGTATAATCCTTATCCCCGGGCATGTTGGAATCTCCTGAGAGTTGTCTCTATCCCTCATTCTTCTTACTCTCTTCCCCCTAAAAAGATCAAGTATAAAAGAAGATATTTATTTTTGAGCCATATAATAAATCAATCTTGTATGACCTCGAATGATTGTATAATTGTAATATGTAACCTAAGTAGCTTATGATCTTTACCGTTTTAGTTTTACTATTATCAGTCAAATTTTAGTATGTCATATAGATTAAAAAATATCAAGCAATCCCGTTCCTATGGAACTGTTGAGTAAATATGTCAAATTAAAGAAGGATTTTAAAGAAAAATCCCTAATTCTCAAAACATCGCATTTAGCGAGACACTTCTTTCTTAGAGACCTATAAGAAGTCTACATATGGTTTCCTTACTTTTACTTTGATTTATTGGATGATGAAAAGGATAAAATACTAAGTGATTTTGAAAAATGGCATGATAAGTACAAATTTCACTCAATATTTTATCCTTTTCATCAGGAGAAATCAATTCCTAAACATAGTTATCTGCAGATTTCCATATATAGTTTCATGCCAGTTGTGAAAGCTCATCAGATCTTTATACTTAGTCCTTAGTAAAGCAACTAGAGAATGAAAGTTTGCAAAGCTTCATTAAGCACTTCAATAGGAAGTAATAACGATTGGGGTTACAAGTGAAAAAGTTCTTCTATTGCTAGTCCATTCTGGAATTAGAAGGAATACTGACATATGTGACAAAAATAGCAAAAAGCCATGCATGAGCTGAAAGCCTTTTATGAGAGGGCCAATGGTTGCATACGGACCGAGGAGGCCAAAATTTCAAGAATATTTCTATTCAAAAGGACAGTTCAAACTACTGGAGAAAGGAAGCAAGGGCAGAAGATATAACTATCCTCTAGCAAAGAGACCAAGGGAATTTAACTTCATAGCCAAGACACCATTCACTCATGCACCAAGCCAAATTTGTGAAGTAACTAGGATCGGGTTAACTTATAATGTACTAATAAAGGGAAGAAGGCATAGCCTAACAAAGAAGGCGCATATTGTAGATTCCATGGAGTCAATGGGCACTATATAAACAATTATCTTTAATTAAAAATTGAAATAGGAAGATTGATCCAAAAGGTATATTTGGTAATCTATGTGAAAGATGGTTTCATTACCCCAATGCAAAACTAGACCTCTAACCCTAATGAAAGTTCAGTAGGAAACCCAACTAACCTTGTTGTATCCATACCTGGAGGACGTCATCTACAAGATAGAACAAAAAGGAACAAGATGAAAGAGGCCCGCGTAGAGCACTGAACAATATACCATATCAAGCAAAAAGTAGTTCTTGACGTCACTTTTACCTCTTCAGACTTAATTAGGGTGAAATTCTTACGTAATGATCCGCTTTTAGTAACCATACAGATCTCCAACTATGCAATGAAAAAGGTCTTTGTAGATTCAAGCAGTTCTATAAATGTTATCTTCAAAATAGATTTTGATAGATTGGATTTACCATGAGAAATTTTGAAGCCAAGCCCTGAAATCTATGGTTCCAACAACACGACGACGATCCCAATGGGTATGGCAAGACTGCTTGTGATAGTTGGAACTTCCCCTCTTCATAAGTCCTTTTATGAAAATTTCTTGGTCATTGACTAGCAGTCTCCATACAGTGATTTCTTAAGGAGACCTATACTAATAGATTTAGGCGTGATCATATTGCAAAAGGATTTTCTCATGAAGCTACCCATCTCACCAGGGATAGGAAGTGTGAGAGGAGAACGGTTATTAGCTTGGAAACTTTAAAATGTTACCGTGAATTCTAGCAATAAAGTTGTTCATAACTATATTGTTATGTCTTCTAGATAAATAATAATGAAAGAAAAAATGAAAATCCAGTCAAAATAACTGCACCAGAATTAGATTCTAAGGTATGTACCAAAACAGGTCATGCAACAACCACAATACCTATGGAAAATGCTAAATAGACCTATCTGCACACGATTGAAACAGGTGAGTATAACTTAGTATATGCGCAATATCAATCAAATGATCTCTATTTAGAACTCACTGCAAATTCGCCTTGGGAAGGTGAAGCAGAGTGTGAAATAGATCCAAGAATAAAGGAGACAATGAGAGAATTGAAGCCGTTGGATGATCTCGAGGATATATAAATAGATCCTAAAGATCGTTCAACGATTTTCAAGCTGGGAAAAAATTCTCAGTGAGGAAATCAAAATGGATTTAATAGACTTCCTCAAAAGATCAGTAGATGTTTTTGCTTGGACGCTCTCAGATATGGTAGGAATACACTTTGAGATGATTTAACATGCACTCAACATCAATCCAAGTGCTCATCCAGTTAGGCAGAAGCGTAGAATTCTGTATTAGGAAAGGTACAATGCTCTTCTTGAAGAAGTTAAGAAGCCGAAGGCAAAGGGGTTCATCAGGGAAGTGTATTACCCAAACTGGATTGCCAACCTGTTCTTTTAATAAAGTCTAATGTGAAATGGAGAATTAGCGTTGACTACACTAATCTTAACAAGTCCTGCCTAAATGACACCTTTCCTCTACCTAGGATTGATCAATTGGTAGATGCAACTAGCAACCATGAACTGCTCTCATTTATGGACGCTTATTAAGGTTACAACCATATTGCTACATTTAAGCCAGATAAGGAGCATACCATTTTTGTGATGGACAAAGGCTATACTGCTACAAGGCTGTAACGATCCCTGTGTTAAATCAAAATTTAAATGGGTGAGTTAAATATAAATTTTGGATTTAATTGTGAATTAATTTGAGTTTTTCAAATTAAATAAGAATATGTGTTTGTTTTATATAATAAATAGATTATAAATGAAATTTGGAAATTTAAATTCAAAAATAAATTGGATTTAAATACTCTACGTTTTTAAATTTAATAAAAATGTGTTTTCTAATTTTAATAAATATGTATATATATATTTGGAAGTTATATTTTGAGATTAATATAATAAATTTCTGAAATCTATTAAAAGAATAAATTCTAATATATATATATGTATACATGTTTACTTATTTATGTATATAGATAAATATTCATAAAAAGGTGTAATAGTTTTAGTTTAAATAAGATTTGATTAAAATGGTTTGTAAAACTAAATTGAAAATATACATATATATATATATATATACATTTAAAAGTATAATAAATTAAGTTTAAAATAGGATTAGAACATTTTCTTTTAAAAATATGGTTGTAAATATATAAAAGTATAAAACATAATACATATGTAAATAAAAGTTTAACAAAGGGTTTTAACACAAAACGATTTCATTTAGACATTTGTAAAACATATATACATGCATTTAAACAAATGTTAGCTAAAGAAGCGTAAGATTAACAAATGTAAACCTTTTTCATAAAAAATTAACAAGTGTTAGCTATTAAAACAAGCGGCATAGCTTTTGATTTATTTTAATTTGAAATATATGTAAAAAAATCAAAATAAGAAACCAGGTTTTCAAAATTCTTCAATCCTCTTCCTCTCATTTTTTCGAAAACCAAAAGAAAGTTAAAAATCTTCAAACCTGAGAAAAAAAGTGCTAAAAAGAAAATAAAAAATCTGAAACAATCTTCAAGCCTAAAAATCAAACCTGATTCATTGGCCATAGCAAAGCAATTCAATAATGCATAGATCAGGTGCAGATTTAATCAAAAACAAAGAAAACCTGGAATAAAAATCAGAACAAAGCTAAAGTTCCTTAAAAAAATTAGAATCAAGCTAAGTAGAGATTCAACTCATATACATCATGCAAGATCAACTCATATTCGAAGATCAGATTCAAACTCAAGTAAATCAAATTTCAGATCATCTCAAACTAGATATCAAATTTCCAGTTCTCTACTTTATCCTAGGAGGGCAAACTTTATTGTTTTAAACCAGTTTCTTTTGAATCTTGTGCCCATGATGATAATATTGATGGACGTGAATATATCTGCTGGTATTTATGTATATATATATGTGTGTAAATGGTTGAAGGTAAGTCTGTGTATGTATAGATCTATCTCTGTTTAGCATTTACAGGCTACCATGTCATCAAGAAAAATTCATATCTTCATGTCTAAATCATTTCAAACTATGATTCCTGAAAGAAATTTGTTTATAACAATGTAAAGCTATTTCTAAAAATAATATTAGGAAAAAACGTTAAGTAAATATTTTGAAAATAATAAATTTACAGTAAGATCATTTTATATCAGGAAAATCAAATATCATAATTGCCAGTTTAGTTTATACATTCTGATTTGTACTCAGAAACGATGATTCTTGATATTAAAATTTTGATTTTTAAGTCTGTGATGACCGAGATATGTTATTTGAACGAATTTTGGTTTTCGTCCAATTTTCGGTGATTGACGTAACTAGGGGGTCAAGGTTTCGGCTGAAGCAAGCGTGGTGATGGTTGGTGTTGGCAAAAATGGTTGGAGGAATTCTTGTTACCCGTGGTGGTCGGACGAGCTGAAAGTAGGGTTTAACAATCCATTTTGGTCGATGATGGAAACATGTCGATTTTGACGTCAAGGTGATCGGTCGAAGGGAAAAACAGATCTTGGCTTTTGATGAGGTCGTGGATGTGATAGCAGGGATTCTGGTGATCTAGATGATCGATACAAGGCAATTTAGTTGATCGAAGTAGGGTTGAAGGTTGAGTCGAGCAATTCGATTTGGATTCCGTTCAAAATCTATCAATACTGGGTGCTTGGGTCGATCATCGAGGTCGATGATGACTTATTGAAGGTGGCGTGGTTGATCGAAGGGGCTCCGACGAAGTGTGCACGTGCACGAGAAACCGAAAGTATTTGATGTTGCCATTTATTACTGAGCTTGGAGAAGAAGAGGGAAGCTCGGGTAGAAACGCGGGAAAATATGGAGCTGGCTCGTGAGTATTCTCGGGTCATTTGCAGCATATAACAATAGGAAAGAAAAAGAAAGTTTTAACAGAAACAAGTTTAGAAAAATTTAAGGAAAAAAAGGGGTGACTCGAAGAAGTATTTGAGTTTACTTCAAGTTGACTCGGGAGTTTCGAGTATGGGTTCAGGTTTATGGTTTGTACTAATAACCAGATTTTTATCTTTAAGAAAGCATGGTCAAGTTTAAATGTACAAGTTTCCCAAAGTAAAATTTATTTAAACAAGTTTTTTTATTTAACAAGTTTAAAGATTAAATTTTTAATGCTAAAGGTTTTTAAATTTTGATTTTGATAATGATATTAGGAAGGTTGCATTAATTAAGAAAATTTCAAAAGATTTTGTATGTTAATAATAATCAATTTCAAGCATTCGATTGAGATTTAAATGATGAAGTTAAGTGATCAATCAAGACAAGTGTAAGTGAACCTTAAATTAATAAAAGTTCTTAAGTGATTTTGTATAACAAAATTTATTTCAAATTTAGTAAAATTTAAAGGATATAATTGTGTAATTAATTAAGATAAAAAGATTTATCTTTGATTAATTAAAGTTTTAATTAATTTAAGGTGTAGTTACTTAATGAAGTTGATTAAGGTTAATTATTTAGTGTGATTAATAAAAGATTGTTAATTAATGTAATTAAGGTATATTACTTTGTGTAATTACATTTGGGGATATTAATTAATTAAGATTAATTAATATAAGTAACTAAAGATAATTACTTAATTAAAAGTAATTAATAAATGGTTTAAGTTTATTAAGTAACTAAGGATAATCACTTTTTGTAATTAATTAAAGACAATTAATTAAATGGTAATTAATTAAGGATTAATTAATTTATTGTAATTAATTAAGGATTAATTAATTTATTGTAATTAATTAAGGATAATTAATTAATTAAAGGTTAATTAATTAATGAAGGTGATTAAGGAATGATAATTAATTAAGGAGTAATTAATTAATTAATGTAATTAATTAAGAATAATTAATTAAAGGATAATTAAATGGTTAAAGGTGGATTATTTAATGATTTAAGGTTAATTGCTTAATTAATAATTAAAGGTTAATTAATTTGTTATTAAAGGTTAATTAATAAACGATTAAAGGTTAATTAATTAAGACGGTTTGTAATTAATTAATATTAACCAAGATTAGTAATTTATTCATAAGTAATTAATCTGATTTAAGTTTACCAGATGAGTAATTGATCTTACTTATGGATGTTTGGATTTTATTGAATGCTGAATTGATTGATATCCATGATGAGTGATGTTGTGTGATATGAATTATTTCGATTCGAGCTGTGATGAATGTAATTTGTTTATCTGTGATGAATGTATATTATTTATCTGTGAATCCGTGAATGGAAGATAAGTGTTATAGATTATACCGCTTATCGATATTGTTGTTTATGAATCTGTGATGATTAATGATGTTGCACTATTGTGTAAAACCCCTAGACTACACCTTACACACACAAATATGGATTGCACGAGGAAATTGGTTAAGTCATAGATATTTGAATTTAGTGAAATGGTTTTAAAGTTAAACTTTGAATCCAAATGATTTTGGAAATGGAATTGAGCTGAATATGAAAAGCTTTTGAGAAGGAAATTTGAAATTGAATTTAGTTTGAATAGAATATATCTTGTTTAAGATTTGAAAATTATTTTGGATAATGTGGTTTGAAAAGAGGTGATACAAGTTACATAATATATGTATGGTTTTAAACCATCTTTGAAGATTTTGAGAGTATTATTTTGGGAATTTCAATTTAAACAAAGTTTATACTTTAAAGATATAACTTGTGCATATTTGATCGGATTTTTCCAAAATGAAAAGAATTATTTTCTAATGATAGTAGCTTTCAAATAAAGAATGGATTTCCAATTTATGTTGAAAAGATTTCAAGTTTGAAATAGAACTATTTTGGAAGCTATGGATAAATCTTTATGAAAAATTGTTGAACTTTGAAATGAAAGAGGATCTTAAAGGTGTATCTTTTGTATAAAAGATTTGGAATTGAAATAGTTTTGAAAACTATTAATGAATCATTGTGGAAGATTGATGAACTTTGTGAAGTGAATCTTTTTGTTTAAAGATTTGAAAATTTTAATTTGTTTAAACCATTTGAAGAAAGGTTTTTGGGCTTTAAGTTGTGACTTAACTAAGATCCCAATATTCATATGTTTTTAAATATTGCGCTCATTATTCGATTTAGTCGGGAGAGGTCTTTGTGTCATATAACCCATTACGAATAATGATGCGATATTATGGATAGCATTTGAAGACCGATGGTGAAGACCAAATATTTTCGAAAGCGAAAGGATAACTAGTCGAATGTCTCTGCACCGGATGATCCCCGGTATAGAGATTTGATCACCCTTTGTGATGGGGAGTCCGGACGTGATTAGGGATTATCAGGATTTGCAAGGGCTTCTTTGTGAAGTGCCTTCGGTTCTGTTCGAATCCGGAACAGACTTGTATGGATGTGTGTCTGACATTACACTTTGAGATGTAAAGCTGGTTTCTATCAAATACATTTCTGTTTGGTGACGAAGAATTTATTCTCTTAGCTTAACACCCTTCTCTGAGACGTACGAGCTCAGAGGTTATGTAATTGATGGTTACTAGTGATACATTTCCAATTTGGTAATGTGGTGTTTGACTATCATAAGGAGAAATCTCCTCCAATTGTGCGCTTGCATTGTGTGTGTGCGGGGAGGCCTTATGGTAGTTTCATTTTTCAAAAAAAAGCATTGCGGATTTCTTTTAAACTCTTTTGTTTTGCTTTTAAAGATAAACTTTTTTGTTTGCTCATACCAATCCCATGACTGACCTAGAGTTTATTGTTCCCTTTCTAAACTCTGGGTGCTCACAATTTTCCACACGGGCAGTCTAGAGTTGGGTTTTTCTGATAGTCAAATAATAGATGTAGATTCGATATCTTTTAAAGTCTCTGGTTTGGTAGCACTTGGAAATCTTCTTCAGTCTTTGGATTTGGCTACCGCTTTGTGCTTCTCTTCAACATTCGGGATCTGACCTTGCTTAATGCAACGTGATGGGGGTTTCTCGCTTTGCGTTTGGAAAGCATGTTGGTTGATCTGGCTTCTGGGGTCTTTAGAGCTTTGGCATTGGAGTTATTGTTTTTTTCCGCTGCTGCTGTGTCTTCCGCTATTATCTATCTTTGATATTTGTATTGATATCTCAATTGTATCAATCTGTTGTATCAAATATTGTATATCAATGATATTATTCATTTTCTTCCTCTATGTTGTTATACTTAATGTGTTATAAGCTTCGGTGAATCGGATTCAACGTTTCAATCTGCGGCATTCGAATACGGGTGAAGTATGGATGTCGATTTTCGAACGCGAAAATCCAGGTCATCACAAAGGCTATGCTGTTCAGATTCAAAAACGCTGGAGAAACCTATCAAAGTTGGTTAATACTATGTTCTCAGTTCGGATTGGTAAAAACATCGAGGAATACAGAGATGACATTTTCGTTAAGCCAAAAACGGCATCGAGTCATGTGTAGGATTTATGGGAATCCTTTATAGTCCCGAGGCAATATAACGTAAAGTCAAATCCCTTGAAATGTAACTTTTCCATTCAGTCTGGAAAATTTCTAAGGTACATAGTATGTGCCCACGACATTGAAGCGAACCCAGAGCAAAAGAATGCCATAAGGAAGATGGGAGTCCCAAAAAGGTCAAAGGACGTCATGAGCCTAAATGGTAGAGCAGTTGCCCTAAGCAGATTCATTTCCAAAGCAACTGACAAATGTATACCATTCTTCGACCAAGTAAAAAAGGTGTGGAATTTCCAGTGGACTGGGGAGTGAAAAAACACATTCTAGTATTTGAAGGATCATCTAATCAATACTCCTATTCTATCAAAACCAGTTATAGGTAAGGACTAATATATGTATTTAGTTGCAACATATCACGCTGTTAGTGCCACACTAGTTCGAGAAGAAGGAACCCAGAAGCCTATATACTTCATAAGAAAGCACTTATTCGGGGTAGATCTCAACTACTCAGTCATTGAAAAGTTAGCCTGCAACCGGCTCCTCGTACCTAGAAAACTGTAACCATACTTTCAATAACATCCCATTAAATTCCTCACCGATAACCCACTGAAGCAAATACTACTAAAGCCAAAAGCATAGGGTCGCTTGTGTAACAATCCTGTTATTAATTGCATAATTAATTAAACTTAATTATGAATAATTAATTTATAATTGTAATATGTGAAATTAAATTATGGAATTAAATTTAGCATAGAGAATAATTGATTAGATTTAATTAAGTAATGAGTTTCATTTCTTAATTAGGATTTAAATTTTAGAAAAAATTGAAAATTACTAAATGAGTTATTTAATCTTGATAGTTAGCGTAAAATGTCGATATTGTGATTCATGTTAAAATGAGGATTTTTATTTTGAGATTTGGTTTAAATAAAATTGAGAAATCAATTTTTATTTTTGTTTAGTTTAATATGGTGTTAAAAGAAGCAATAAAACATAATAGGGTTAGCAACACTTTTCTCAAAGAATAATTTTCAACACCTTGGTTAGTGGATCCTAACCGAACACCTATTTGGCCTAAACAGAAACTAGTGTAAGAAGAAAATAAAACTTACGTTCATTTTCTTCTCATTCTATTCTCAGCTCAAGAACCAGAAAACTAAAATATTCTAATTATCAAACCCTAGCTCCTAAATCATCTTGAAACTAAGCAAACCATCGGGCTTTTGTCCAGTAAATATAGAAATGAATCTCAAGTAATCTTCTCTGTCCTCTAATGGGTTTAATTTATTGATTAATTCCAGTTTTGGTATAGGGTTGTGATCTTTTCTCTTTTAATTTCCAAGTATAACCTAGGTATAATTGATGAGAGATGCTAGCATAGGAGAATTTGGGTTTTCTAGTATAAATTCAATCTTATAATGGTGAGTTAGCCCTCACACACCTGTCTTAAAATGTGATTAATGATTGTGAATTTGGATGATTATATAGTTGTTGTTTGCTGAAAATTGTTTGTGAAAATCGCTGCAGCAAAACAACGATATACTATTATAAAATGATCCAAATTAGGTCAATATTTTTGTGGTAGAAAGTTCTTCAATTAGCTACAAGTTGTCTTTTAATCACGTTTTGAAATTTTGCTCTTTATTGGGTCGAAATTGAGTTTGAAATTAATGGTGCAGCTCTGCTCCGTGCAATTTTCTTAACTGAAACCTGATGTTAAAATTGTCATAACTTTTGATTGGTAGATCGAAATTGAGTGAGGTTTTTTTAGTTGAAAGATATTTTTTATAAGGAACGACTTTTATATTTATCATTTTTTGTAAATCTATAGTTTTCTAAGAGTAATGTGGGTTTTAAGAAAACGTACCTCTATGTCCTTTGTTTTAATCTTAACTTTGAAACACATAATTTGTTTTAGGCATAAATTTTTCGTTACTAATTGGAACATGATAATTTTTAAAGTTTTAAAAAACTTAGACTTTGTGCTACAATTTTTTTTGAATTTTGAATATTTCTGAAGTTTAGATGGTCAAAAATTCTTTTCTTTGTCGCTGTCCTATCAATAAAAGACAGAGTTAATAAATTTAAATCTGAAAATTATTTTGGTCATAAATTTTGAACCGTGAATCCAAATTGAATGATCTTTCTCTTATTTGGAAGCTGAGAGATTTATTCCCAGCTTTTATATCTGAACTTATGTAAAATTATGAGATTTAATTGGTCGCAACTACAGATCTTTGGACCCTAAATTTGAGTTAAATAAAATAAGTTGATAAGCTTCGTATATAAGTAATCTTACGAAAGAGAATTATTTATATTTATAAACCTTGGATTTATTTATAAATTAAGTTCAAAAATATTAAAAATGATTTTTTAGCAAGTTATTTTATATATTAAGCATGGTTGGTAAATATTCATGGATTTGGAAATATGACTTTGGAAATACAAATCTAATCTATTTTGTATTAAAGTGATTATGGATTTAGAATATAGTATTACGATTTTATTAAATAAATAACACGGGATTCATGCAATTTGGAAATGTAGTTTTGAAAAGTATAAACTTAATTTATTTTTAAATAAAATGGTTATATTTTAATATGGATTTGAAAGAGTAACTAAATATGATTTTAAAATATAGTTTTGTGAATAATACAACTATATGGATATTTGAGAAAACTTTGTGTATATGAGCGGAATCTTGGAACAACCTGAGGTTATAGAGTATTTTATTAAACAAGTGAACACTTATTTAAAGTTAAATAATAAGTAGATTTATGGAAAATTATAACATGTGTTTTTTTTGAATAATAAAAATCAGAGAGAAAAATTGTTTTGAGAACCTTAATTCTATAATTTAGGAAGTACTATTATTCGACTTAATGTTATCGATTATTTTAACTGCTTTCGAATATCGTTTTGTTGAATATGGTATAATTCATTGAATAGAATGTTTGAATGGAATTTACTAACCCATCAACAAATACTCGAATTCCACCGGGTAGTATGAGATGCCTTGGTTAAATTCTTATGATCGTTTTAGAGTTGTATTCTCTTCTGGTGTGCGACAAGTGGTTGCTTGATCCTTAAGAGAATGTAGTTCAGGTTTTCCAGCGGTATCTGTAATAAGTGATATTTACTGGCTTTTAGTAAATACTTGGATTTCACCATATGGTATGGGATGTATTGGTTAAATCATAGTGATTACTAAAGGCGGTAGTATTTGGCACTTTAGAGTTTACTCTCTTTTGGTGCACGACAAGTAGCCGCTAGATACTTAAGAAGTTACTCCTGGATTTCTTTTGAAGTATAATAATATAAAATAAATCTAAAAGATTCGGTCATGGCTGCTATCCTTAAGATTGTCATGTGATCTTGTGATTCCCATCCCGTGTACAATTCTCAGTATCGAATCGGTTCGTGTGATACCAAATTGTTTATTTCTTGCTATGGTTCTGTGTACGATCATTACGATCATTTTGAGTAAGATCTCTTGGATTCTAAATATTTGGATTCTTTGACTATTATGTGTTCATGAAATAAATATATATTCTTGGGTCTTGTGTTTGGGAAATAAATATATATATTCTTGTGTCATGTTGGTGAAATAAATATATATTCTTCTGTCTTGTGTTAGTGAAATATATATATAATATTATTTCTTGTGTTCGTGAAATAAATAAATATATTCTTATGTCTTGTAATGGATGCTAAATTAAGTTAATTCTATTATTCTGTATTTAGTGACTAGTTCATATCTATGACTTAAACTTATAACCCTGTTCTGAGTTAAATTAATTCCCTAGCTCGTGATATCCTAGACATCTATATCTACTTATATGTGGTTCATTCTTGTGTTATATTCTGTTCTCACCATATTGAATATTTAGAGATAGTCCGACCTAAGTGTTATTTTGCTTGAGTCAGGCCGAGAATTTTCAGGTTATGAGAAAAGTTGACCTTTGGATGTTTGGGCTAGCAAGGAGATAAACACTTTTGACTTTTTAGTTTATCTCATTTAGAAATTTCTTTAATATGTTTATAAGATGTACAATTGAGATTAGAGAATTGTAAAACTGTATAACATTCGAGTTTAGTATTTCATTTTGTAAACTCAAAATTTGTATATGTATAAGTTGAGATATATATCACTGTAACTGTTATTTATATGATATATTGTTCTGATTTGGAGAAATCGGCGTGTCTATTACTTTGTATTAATATTGTACACATAAAACTCAGTTCAAATATTAAGTGAAAAGGTATAAGTGACGTATCAGTATTAGTATAAAGATATATTCACATTCGATCGTCCTAAACAAGTCGTATTCTCCGGATTAGCAGACAACATTACTTGTAATGTTCTTTGCTAATCTGGGCATCGCAGTGGGGTCATTATAGCTTGCTAAAATGGGGGATGAAACTTAGTCAGTATGATATCCCATATCTCCCAAGAAAGGAAATCAAAGGACACGCACTAGTTGATTTTATTATGGAATGCACACCGCCTATTAATCCTCAATATGAGGAGGAGACGCCAATTCCACAGTTCTAAAAATTATTCGTAGATGGGGCATCAAATGAACAAAGGGCATGTATTAAATATGTGTGACCATTCCAGATGAGCAGAAATTGTATGGAGTAGAAACTCAGAGTTAAAGCCACTAGTGGCAAAATATGAAGCTCTCCTTGCAAGCTTAAGGATGGCTAGGTTAAGTAACCCATATTAAAATTCATAGTGATTCCCAACTAGTTGTAAATCAAGTGCAAGGGAATTATCAAATGAAATACCAACCTTAGCTAAATATGTAGAATTATCCAAATGGTTGCTAGGGCAGTTTCACCAATTAGATATAGAGCGGATCCTACTTCTTCTACTAAGTCATTGGCTAAACTTGCTGGCACCATTGTTACACAGGAAATGAAAGCTATTCTAGTAGGACATCAAGCCGAGCTGAGCGTTATTGATGGCAACCAAATACTGGTCCTAACTAGGGCATAATAAGCTGCGTTCAGACGAGCTCAGAACCAAGAAACAACACTTTTTGTCTTACATACAGAGGAAGACTTATGGATGATCCCTATCAAACAAATCTTGATAAGCATAATCCTACCTCCAAACAAGAATAAAGCTCATAAAATAAGATATTAGGCTCTGTATTTCTCCTTCTTTGATGGCATATCATACAAGAGAGGGTATTCTACCCCCATTTTCTTAGATGCATTTCCCAAAATAAAGGAATATGAGTCTTGAGCGAAGTACATGTAGGTTAGTGTGAAGACCACTTTAGAGGAACTAAGTTAGTAAAGAAAGTGCTAAGACACGATTACTATTCGCCTATCACATTTCAAGGTGCGTAGGAGTACATAAGAAAATGTGATAAATGCCAAAGATTTACCAACATTCCAAGACTACCTTCCCACTAGCTCATCGTGTTTGCTAGCCCATGGCCATTTGACACATAAGGGATAGATTTGATAGGACCACTCCCTATGTATGAAGGAGGAGCAAAGAATGCCATAGTGGCGATGGACTATTGACAAAGTGGGTGGAAGCGGAACCCTTAGCTATAATTACTATGAAGAAAATAGTCACTTTTGTTGTGAGGAATATAATTACAAATTTTGGGGATCCCCCATAAATTAATTCTGATAGTGGAATCCAATTTGAGAGTAAGGAGTTTGTAGAACTTTGTGAAAGAAATGGAATAATGAAAAGTTTCTCTTCTGTTGCACACATGCAGACGAATGGGAAAGCCGAAGCTGTAGACAAAACCATTGAGAAACTGCTTAAGATAAGACTATAAATGGCTAAAAGAAAGTGGGCAGAAATGTTATCCCTAGTACTATGGGCTTATAGATACTCATCCAGATCTCTAAATGGTCACACACCTTTCTCCTTAACCTACGGCAATGAAGCAATGCTCCCAATTGAGATAAAGGTCCCATCACATAGAAAATTATCGTATATGGCAGTGCAGAACAAGGAATTGAAGGAAGCTACCCTCGATCTTATTCAAGAAGAAGAGACGAGGAAGCAATCTGATCTATTGCATACCGACAGGATGGTAAAGAATTATAATGTTAGGCTTAAAGAGAGAAATTTTTGCAAAAGGGATCTAGTACGGCGATGAGTAATGTTTAACATTAAGGACCCAATAGATGGAGATTTGGGTCCAAATTGGGAAGGCCCGCTGGTTATAGTGGAAGTCTTAGCTGATGGTGCTTACCAACTCTCAAGACCAGATGGAAATGTAGTTTTGAGAACTTAGAATTCTAATCATCTCAGGCCTTACTATGTATAAGCCATATTATTTGTATAGCAAAATAAGAAGTATTGTAATTGTTATAAGAATTAATAATACAATGAATCGGACGTAAGAATATTAGATGACCCGAACGAATATAAAATATCTTTGTGTTAATTTTACTAACATAGCTAACAACTTGAGTTGTATCATAAACGACTCGGCTTGTCGACCACATACTGCCCTGGACATAGGGATATTAGATGGCCCGGACCGGCTATTGAAAGATATGCACATGAACTATCAAAAGGTTGAAAAATACATGACTTGAATTTTTAGTCAAAACACAACCGCTCTACACAAAGCTTGCCAGGTAAAAACAAAAGTTATAATCAATTATTATAAACACGCACTCTTTACACACCATGCACGTACATAGGATGTTAAAACTTGAGTTTAACGATAATGAAATTACATTCCTTTAAACAACAATAATTACAAAATAAATTATATCACCGATCTGAATTCGAGTCAGAAGGGCCAATAACGATAACTCTCCTATCATGAGGACGCTTTTGAGTGCCACCTGCCTTCGAGAGATGAGCGTAGGAGGTAACATAGAGTCTTCTCTAGAACTGAAAGGCAACAACATTGTTTTTCATAGGGTATAAAAAAGACTAAAATCATATAATGCCAAGAACTTCATCCACCTTTGCTGCCACAGATTCAAATGTTTTAGGAGAAAAAGTACTTTAGGGATTTATGATATATAAAATCCTCAAATTGTTCCTTTAAAAGGTAATGCCTTAAAGCTTTGAGAGTAAAAATAAGAGCTACTAACTCAAGATCATGAGTTAGATAATTTTTCTTGTGTACTTTCAACTGTCGACTAGCATAAGAAAACGACTCTGCCCTCTTACATCAAACCAACACCTAGCCTCATACCATAAGCATTAGTATACATAGTAAACAACTTTGAACAATCAAGAAGTACTAGAATATGTGCACCAGTCAGTAACTCCTTTGGCTTAATAAAAGCATTCTCACACTCCGAGTTCCATGAGAAAACTAAATTCTTCCTAATAAGGCATGTCAATGGATTAAAATCTTTATGAAGTCTTTAATAAAGATCATGCAGTAGCTTACCAAACAAAGAAAACATTTTATCTCTGTAGCTTTTTTGGTACATGACAATCTTGATTGCAACGAATTTACTTGAATCGGTCAAAATCCATGCTAAATGAATACCATGATCGAAAAATTGAACCTCTTTGCGTTAAAAGTTTTTGAAAATTTTGCTTTCTACTTATGCCTACACAAAGTATTGAGCACTCTCTTAAAAGCAACTTGTTTTCTTCCTCGCTTTATGAATAAATCTATAAATCTCACTACGAAATTATTCAGCGATCCTCTAAAGAGTTGACTCATGTGGTCGATGAAATAAACGGGTGCGTTAGTCAGTCCAAATGACATGACATACCACTTACAAAGTGCGTATAGTGTACAAAAGAGATTTTTTGAATACTACCTTCAATTACATGCAACTTATGAAATCTTGTAACCGAATCAATTAGAGAAAATATTCCTGCTCAAACTAATTGATGAAATAAGTCATCACACCGGATAGCAGATAATGATTCTTTTTCTTCATCTTGTTAAAATCACGATAGTCGATGCAAAGCTATAAAGAGTCAGCTGTCTCAGCAGCAAAGACTATAGGTGATTCCCATATCGAAATACTACTGTGAATAAAATCCTTCTCCAATAATTAATTCATCTGTTAGCTAAGCTTGCATCTTTCTTTAGAAGCTATATGACTAAGTGGTAAGGCAACAAGGTTGGCATGCTATTTTAAATAAATGTGAAATTCGACCACCTTATCGATGGGAAGACTAGAAACATTGGTAAGAACATATAGGAAATCCCGACCTATTAGAACAGAAGGTGAATCACCTTGGAACAATTCTTGGAAATGTATAAATAGCTTAACATAATAGAACTATTGGAAGCGCAACAAAACATTAAGATTTCGTCCACTACAAGTACCCAAGCAAACATCTTCCTATCATAATCCAACACAGCTCCATCAAATATTCATCTTCCGAAACTCAATTCTCAATGGATTTATGAAAAATTATTTTGATCTGCCTAGGCCTTGCCTTAAAGTCAAATAAGTTTTAGCCAAATCACATCTTCTTCCAACACTTCAAAATCCACATTGTCCAATACTAGCAAATCCTTTTAGCAAACTTGCATATTGACTATTCTAGAAAGTTCATTAGTACCACTCCAAACTTTATAGGCCATGTAATTCTTTTTTCACTCCAATTAAATTTTAAGTGAAAATATCAATAACTTTCCAATTCAATTTCTAAAATAAAATTTTCAATTTCAAATACTAGTTTTCACAAAACTATTTAGCATTAAGAACCATGAAATTTTACACAACGTTCAATTTTGACAATCATCGTAACAGCGTCTAAATTCTGCTTTTAAAATAAATTTTGAATTTTTTTTATTGAAACATCACATATTAAACCATCACTACAACAAATTGGACTTTTGATAGAGTGTGAATAATGTTTTAGAGAACACTATCTAATGACATGCTATACTTGGTCCTTATCTATTAGAATAGAAAAATAAACACTACTGAAAAGGTAATTTTTATATCATTTGTAACACACTATTAACTATACAAGTTATAAATGAAGGTTAAATCTTTTAAAGCGTTCCCTTAGCGCTATGGAAAATAAAATGCTATAAAGAGATTAAACCTTCTTGTAATACTAATATTTGTAGTGACACTATTTAGGAAATTTAATTAGTTAAATTAAATTAAATAATGGATTGATTAATGGATTGAGATTTGTGATCAAATTAAGGGGTAGTTGTGCATATATGTAAAATGAACTATAGAAATAAAATGTACATAGGTATTAGGAAATAAGTAAGAGGTAAAATAGGAAAATGATAGAACTTATACCCTAAACCCTTAGGAAGACAAACAGACGTTCATTTCATTTTCTCAAACAAAAATATTCTAAGGCCGACCATCATTTTTAATCTTAAGAGAAGAAAAAGCTAGAAATTTCAAGAGGAAGAAGTAAATCAACATAGTCAAGATTAAATCTCACATCGTAATCAAAAATCTATGGTGAATAATGACTACATCTCATTTTTCTATATGTTTTCAGTTTTAGATGTAATCAAAATTTATCTTGAATGATTTAGCCATGTTTTAGAGGAGCAAAATGTTTATATATACTTGTTGATGATTTATGCATATTTATATTGATTTTAATGATATGTTTGATGTGTAAACCCTATTTAATGACATCCAAATGCCTTGAGATTTTAGTCGTAGACCAAAAATGTTATTTTAGAGATGCATATCAATTTTCATAATTTTCTGAATTAATGTGGATTTTATATTAATTTTCTAGTGAAGAAAATGATTTATTAGGTTATAAATTATTTGTGGGTAAATTACAAATAATTTGGGTCTGGAATTTTTATATGTTAATAAATATATGAAAAGGGATTTTTTGGATTTTTTTTAGAAATTTCCAAAGTGTTTTGATAAATATTAAAATTATTTAAGGTATGAGACTTAAATGTTTTATATATTTAATTAAGGAGAAGGGGTGTTTTGCAAAGGATTTAAATAAGTTAATTCCGAAGTTTTGGCAGTTTTTTTAGAAAAGAAAAACTAGCAACAATGCAGGTTAGTTAAAATTTTTACTTAAAAAGGGTTTAAATCAGAAATTCATGCCAAAAGCATGTTTCGCCTCTTTTGATTTCGCCTAGGTAGCTTTCGACTAAGACCCTCCGCCACCTTCCTCAAACCAATGCACATAGTAACAACGCTTTGGTACACAGTAAATTGGACAAAGCCGGAAGGTAAGAGTCAAAACTAAAGGGTACGAAAGGGTCGAAGCGCCTTTTTGCTCTAAATAAGAAAAGCACCAGACTGCTTTCAACCAAGTAGCTTTCGAATTAGTTGGCTTCTGACTAGGTCAATTGATTTAAAGATAGGTTTTAAGGTTGCGCCTTTGTTCTAAGAAAAAGATTTCGACTAAGTTTGCTTTCGACTAAGTCAATGGTTTTAAAGGTTGGTTTCGAAATAGTTCACTTTTGTTTTTAAATAATAGCTCCAATGTCGTAGCCTTTACTATCGCCTTTTACCTCGAAATAAAACTTTTGAAGGGGGTTGTTTTGTTTTATAAAAACCTTACCGCTTCGCTAATGTTTTCGAAGGGGTGGTTTCGACACCGTTACTTCCCTCTATAAATTATAACTTTCGAAAGAGTTTGCTTTCGACTATGTTGCCATGACCTTTAGTGATTTTTAAAGAATAACCCAAAGGTTTCGACTAGTTCAATGTTAAATGATTTTGAAAGGTGTTCTCCAAATGTTTTTAAAATTGAACCAAAATGCTTTCGAAGGGTTAAGGTTTTAATGCCTTCGAAAGGTTTAAAAAGAACGGTTTCGAAGGGGTAGTTCGACTATGTTTTCGAAAGGCTTAGATAGAATGGTTTCAAAGGGGTGGTTCCCCAATGGTTTCAAAAGGTCAAAAGGGAAGGTTTTTCAAATGGTTTTGAATAGCTTAAAGGAAAGGTTTTCCCATGGTTTCGAAAGGCAATGTTTAGTGGTTCTGAAAAGGGATGTGTAAGGTTTTTTTTTTCGAAAGAGAAAGTTATTTCAATGGTTCTGAAAGGTTTATAGGAGTGGTTTCGAAAGAAAGATTTGGCCTTCTGGCCTAAAATAAAGAAGGGGTTTTACATGGTTTCGAAAGGGGTACTTTCAAATGTTTAAAAGTTTTCATCAACAAAGATTTGAGTAAAGTATATGTATATAACATGGCAAGGTAATTTTTTGTAAAGCATAGAGTATGAATGTTTTCCTTGTAAAAGTTTGGTTTAAAAGGTTTTAGATCAATTTCAAATGAAAAGATTTTCAAGGAAAATTATGGGAGGGTTTCCCTAAGTAAAATGACTTGGATATTAGAATACCAAATGTGACTGGTAAAGGGTTGCGCCATATACATTAGCTATTAGCTCCAGCTAATTTAGTCTAAAATTCCAGTGTGCTAGGCTTTATCACAGGTAAGACTAAAAATATGATTACACACAAAATAGAATATATGATTGTTTACAAATAGGTTACTGGTGAGCCCGCAAAACCATTAGGATCAGGTGACCCTGGGAGATGTTAAGTTAGGGACAGATTATCCAGAAGAAAAGTAGTTAACAAATAGTTAAGGATAGATAGTCCATAATAAGGGTGTCTAACTGATGTCAGATTATCTTGTTTTTGTTTGGAAGGCCCGAGTCGGCCAACGGTTAATAGTAAGCCAAATAATACTATATTGTTCGGATAGATAGTCCATTTGTTATCCGATTTTTATGTTTACATAATGATGCTTTATAGGTTTAACCAGTTTTGATTGCAGGATAAAGGTTCGCAAAAGATATGTTTTAAGAAGGATATTGGCGAGGGGAAACCCGTTCCGCTAAGCGGCGTAGTCTCACTTAATATCAATTAACCAAGATGTATAGTATTATTTACACTAGGCTTTATGTCTGACTCGAAGTTTATGTTTTCTCTTTAAACTCTCAAGTGCTCAAAATTGATTTGAGTAGGCTAAGAGTTGAAGTTCTTTCAGGTTTTAGTAGGATGACGAATAAAGCCACCAGAGTCCGGCAGAAGGCTTACGAATAGCAGTTTAGGAGGTGTAGTTCTTTGTTGCTATTTATTTCCGTTATGTATTTATTAAGTCAATTATGACTATATGACGCTGATCATCAAAAAGGCATCTTCATATGCCGCTCTTGGCGTATTTTGTAATAAGCATATTTTATCATTGACTGGAAATGTATTAGGATTATGTAACATGAATACGGAACATGTACTTTGAAATGTAAAGGAAAATTATATTTTGAAATTTGTGATTTGTTTCATGTTCAAGTGCTTCTAATATTATAGATACCATTAACATAGCCGTATTTAGTCGATAGGAGTTAATACTATAGATGGAAACAACATTTATAGCACTTAGCTTTAGGCCTCTGATAGGGTATGTTACAACTTGGTATCAGAGCATAGGTTTATGAAATACTTTAATTAAAATTGGTTTTTGAAAATGCAATCCTTAGGATTTAGAGTAAAGATCGGGGTATGGGATACCACTATAGTAACGTACTTGTATTTTCTATATATATAATTGTACGCTTTATCTCTGGACTCCTATCTTTGTTAGGCTATTCTTCTGTATCTTATGAAGCTTGAATACAGATATGGACGAAATAAGAGGCAGCGTTAACCTAGGAGGAGACAGCGCCACCACAAATGGAAATTCCCAACCAAAGTCTAAAAGAAATCATGGTTAGGCTCAGACTGAAAATGTTGGTACCGGGGTTCCCCAAGTGGACATGGGAGCCATGTATTAGTTTTTCGTTAACATGATGCAAGTTGGGATCGCAGCTAGAGTAGTTGGAGGAAATGCTGCAGGAGGAGTTCAAGAAGCCCAAGTAGTCAATCAGTATGCTAACTTGAGCAGAGACTATACCAGGCTCAAAGGAAAGCTGTTTATTGTGAAGAAGGATGCTTCGAGGTAGGAAACTGGTTGTTTCATTGTGAGAGGATTTTTGCTGACTTAGGGCTCAATGATGAGCAGAAAAGGTGATTTGCTTCAAGACATTTTCAAGGAGCTGCTCTATTTTAGTGGAATACTGTAACCGCTAGTGTGGATGAAGAGACTATGACGTACATGGAGTTTAGAAGGAGGTTGCAAGAAAGGTTCATGTCAGTAATGGCGTAGTTAGTCTTAGCCAGGAAATTTGGGGAGCTGGAACAAGGAGAAATGCCAATTTTGAAATATGCTAGTAGATTCGAAGAGTTAGCTCGGTACGGGTATGCCACCGTTGAACAGTGTTGAAAAGGAATGAGAAGTTTATTAGAGGTTTGAAGCCAGAGTTGGCTATGGCTAATTAACTGCACATGAGAGACCTATGTGATGTAGTGGTTGAAATGACATTGAGACTTGAGGAGATGTTTGCTTATTTGGAGAAGAAGAAGGAAAAGTAGGTCCAGGTTGGACAGGGCCAAAAGAGAAAGTTTTTCCATGAAAAGAATGCTTATAAAGGAGGAGCAACAAAGAAAGAAAAATCTAAAGCGTTCTTCTATAAGTGTGATAAGAAAGGTCATTATGATCATGAGTGCTGGATAGGCAAGGGAAAGAAGGTTGCTGAGAAGAAAGGAATTAGGTGTTTTAACTGTGACCAAATTGGGCACTATAAGAACCAGCGCAAAGAGCCAGAAAAAAGAGAGAAAGGCCAAGTGCTTGCATTGGAACCTACTACTTCAAAGCCGACAGTTTAGGAAAAAGGAAAAGTGGTTTTGGAAGGTACGCTTCAGATCCTTGGTATGTCTATTAGCGTTTTATTTGATACTGGTGCATCACATTCCTTTTATCTCAATGTTTGAAAGATAAACTTAACCTAGAACCCACATATTTAGTTACTCCATTAAGAGTTGCAAATCCGATGCGAGGGTACACGACGCTTGGGATGAAGTGTGACATATAGAGTTTGGAATTATGTTGGGAATGGATTGATTAAGTAGATACAATGCTAGGTTACCCCTTTTCTGCAGTTTGCACATATTTGACTTTGTAGGGTTCAGAATTATATTGGGAATGGATTGGTTAAGTAAATACGATGCTAGGATATTTTTCCTAGCAAGGAAAATATCACTTAAACACTCGGACTGTATTGATCAGATAGTTTATACTGTAGAAAATCCTAGTTGTGAGGTGAATACCTTATTGGGTGTTATGGAGTTGGAAGATGACTTAACTCGCATTTTCGTAGTTAGAGAATTCACGGATGTTTTTGTGCCGGTGTCGGATTACCACTGAAACAAGCTACTGATTTTCAAATAGTTTTGGTGCCTAGAGTAGAACCAGTGAGCAAGACGCCAAGTAGAATGACACCAACAGAGACAACGGAGTTAAAGGCTTATTTGGTGGATTTGGAAGGAAAAAGTTTTAACAGACCAAGTAGTTCACCCTGGGGAGCAGCCACTGTATTTGCTAAGAAACCAGATGGATCGTTAAGGCTATGTGTTGATTATCATAAGTTGAATGAAAAAACGATAAAGAACCGATATCCATTGCTTGGATTGAAGATTTGTTCGACCAGTTGAGCCGGGCAAAGATATTCACTCAGTTGGATCTAGCGATAGGATTTTATCAGTTTAGAGTGGCAGAAGATAGTATACTGCTGATGGCTTTTAAAACAAGGTATGGGTCATACGAAGGGTTAGTTATGCCATTCGGACTTACTATTGCACCGGTATTCTTTGTGGATTTGATGAATCAGATCTTTTGAGAGCACTTGGACAGATTCGTGTTAGTCTTTATAGATGATATCCGGATATACTCTAAGGATGAGAAGGAGCATAAAGTTCATCTTAGGGTTGTGCTTGAGATGCTGAGGCAGCATCAGCTAAAAGCAAAGTTTTTGAAGTTCCATTCTTGGAAGAAAGAAGTAAAGTTTCTTGGTCATGTGGTTTCGGAGAAAGGATTGTCAGTTGATCCAGAAAAGATCGAAGCCGTAATAATTAGAAGAGAATAGAAATGGTAACTAAGATAAGGAGTTTCCTAGGGTTGGCTGGGTATTATCGGAGGTTTATAAAGGATTTTTGTGGATAATAGTGCTGATGATCAAGCTAACACGAAAGGACATAAAGTTTATATGGACCGATAAGTGCGAAGAAGCATTTCAGAGCTTGAAGCACTTATTGACCCATGCACCTGTGTTGGTGGTTTCGAAGGGGAATTAAGATTTAGTTGTTTATACTGATGCGCGTGGTATAGGATTGGGAGCTGTACTAATGCAGAGGGGTAAAGTGATTTCCTATGCTTCTAGACAGCTTAGACCGCATGTGGTTAAGTATCCGACACATGATTTGGAATTAGCTGCAGTTGTATTTGCATTGAAGGTGTGGAGGAATTACCTTTTGGGAGAAAGGTTTGAGCTTTATATAGATCATAAGTCGTTGAAGTACTTATTCTCTCAGAAGGAACTGAACATAAGACAACAGAGGTGGTTGGAATTTTTAGCTTCTTATTATTTTGGAATAGAGTACACACCAGGGAAAGGAAAAAAGGTTGTTGATGCGCTTAGTAGAATGCATCAAAATGTGATGTTAGCCATGATAGCAGAATGGAAAGAATTAGAAGCCTTGACAGCTTGTAGAGTACAGTGTAGATCTGAGTCCGGGTCAAGTGGAAGATCTGCCATGTTATCTTATTTGGAAGTCCGACCGGTATTGATTAAGAAGATTGCTTCTAAACAAGAAGAGGATGCAGTGTTAGATGAAAGGATTTGGAAATTAAAAGATGGAGCGAAGAGCGATAGATTAAAAGGTTTCAATCTTGACCAAAATGGATGGTTGAGAAAGAAGGGTAGATTATATGTTCCAGATGTGGGAGACATAAGAAAAGAAGTTTTGGAGGAAAGCCATCGTTCGAAGTTCACTATCCACCTAGAAGGAACGAAATTGTGTCAAGATATGAAGAGAAGTTTTTTCTAGGAAGGCATGAAGAGAGATGTTGGCTTATGGGTGAAACAGTGTTTGAACTGTCAGCAGGTAAAAGCCGAACATTAGAAGCCGAGTGGATTGCTTCGGCCAATGGATATCCCAGTATGGAAGTGGGATTCTATTTCTATGGATTTAATAGACGGCTTGCCCAGATCTAATAGAGGGAATGAAAGAATATGGGTCATAGTGGATAGACTGACCGATAGCGCTCATTTTATTCATTAAGGAAAATATGACGACAACTTTATTGGCTATGTTATTTATGAAGAATGTGATTAGACTGCATGGAATTCCTTGTAGTATTGTTAGTGATAGAGATTCCTTATTCACCAACGAATTCTGGAAGAGATTACGGGAAAGTTTGGAAACCAAGCTCAAGATGAGTACCGCTTATCATCCGTAAACGGATGGGCAAATGGAAAGGGTTAACAAGATCTTGGAGGACTTGTTGCGGGCTTGTGTATTAAACTTCGGCGGATCATGGGAAGACTACCTACACCTAGTCGAGTTTTCATATAACAATAGTTACCAGACTAGTATAGGGATGACACCGTTTGAGGCTTAGTATGGACGACCATGCAAATCCCCTGCATGTTGGTTAGAGACAGGAGGCAGATTGGTACTTGGTCTTGATTTGGTAAAAAAAAGTAGCAGAAAAGATTGAGCTGATAAGGACTCTGTCTCGGTAGAAAAGTTATGCACGTAGAAGACGAAAAGATTTAGAGTTCTCTATTGGAGACCATGTTTTTATCAAAGTATCATTGATGAAAGGTGTTATCAGGTTCAGAAAGACAGGGAAGTTAGAACAGAGGTTCACAGGACCATTTCCTATTTTAGAAAGGATTGGGAAAATCGCATACAGAGTAGAATTGCCGAGTAGTTGGGCAGGAATCCATGATGTTTTTTATGTTTCTCATCTGACAAAGTATGTTAGGGATCCATATGCTACTACAGCATCGACTGTATTAGAAAATTTGGTAGTGGAACCAGACATGACTGTAGTAAGGAAGCCTATCCGGATAATCGTGAGAGATGAGAAGAAGTTGAGGTATAAGACAGTCAGGTTAGTGAAAGTCCAGTGGAGTGACGATGCTAGAGACTGTACTTGGGAAACTAAGAGCAGGATTCGAAACACTTATCCTGATTAACATGATGGTATGTTTTACCATAGATTGTCTTGATGTATTCCTTATCGAAATTCCAAGGACGAAATTATTTAAGGAGGGGAGATTGTAACACCTCATATTTTTAGTGACAAATAAAAAAAATTTAATTATTCAAATTAAATTAAATAATGTGTCGATTAATATATTGAGATTTTTGATTAAATTAAGGGGTAGCCTTGCCTATATGTAAAATGAACTAAAGAAATAAAATGGACATAGGTGTTAAGAAATACATAGGGGGTAAAAATAGGAAAATGATAGAACTATACCCTAAACACTTAGGAAACCAAACATACGTTCATTTCATTTTCTCAAATAAAAATATTCTAAGGCCAGCCACCATTTTTACTCTCAAGAGAAGATAAAACTAGGAATTTCAAGAGGAAGAAGTAAATCAACATAATCAAGATCAAATCTCACATCCTAATCAAAAAGCTAAGGTGAATAATGACTACATCTCATATTTCTATATTTTCGGTTTTAGATGAAATTCGAATTTATCTTGCATGATTTAGCCATGTTTTACAGAAGCAAAATGTTTATATATACTTGTTGATGATTTATGCATATTTATATTGATTTTTATGATATGTTTTATATGAAAACCCTATATAATGACATCCAAATACCTTGCGATTTTTGATCTAGACCGAAAATATTATTTTAAAGATGGGTTTAGTTTTCATAATTTTCTGAATTAATGCGGATTTTATATAAATTTTCTAGTGAAGAAAATGATTTATTGGGTTATAAATTATTTGCGGGTAAATTATAAATAATTTGGGTCTCGAATTTTTATACGTTAGAAAACATATAAAAAGGGATTTTTCGGAAATTTTATAGAATTTTCCAAAATGTTTTGATAAATATATAAAATTATTTAAGGTATGAGACTTAAATGTTATATATATATATATATATATATATTTAAGGAGAATGGGTATTTTGCAAAGGATTTAAAGAAATTAATTCTAAAGTTTTGGCAGTACTTTTAGAAAAGAAAAGTTAGCATCCAATAAGAGTTCGACAAACAAGGCAGGTTAGTTAAAAAGTTTACTTAAAAAAGGTTTAAATCAAAAATTCATGCCAAAAGCAAGTTTCGCCTCTTTTGGTTTCGCCCAGGTAGCTTTCGACTAAGACCCTCCAGCCCTTCCTCAAACCAATCTACATAGTAACAATGCCTTGGTACACAGTGAATTGGACAAAGGCGGAAGGTAAGAGTTTTAACTAAGGGTTTCCGAAAGGGTTGAAGCGCCTTTTTGTTTTAAATGAGAAAAGCGCCTGCCTGCTTTCGACCAAGTAGCTTTCGACTTAGTTAACTTCCGACCAGGTCAATTGATTTAAAGAAGGGTTTTAAGGTTTCGCCTTTTTTCTAAGAAATAGCTTTCGTCTAAGTTTACTTTCGACTAAGTCAATGGTTTTAAAGGTTGGTTTCGAAATAGTTGCACGCTTGTTTTTAAATAATATCTTCTATGTCGAAGCCTTTACTGCCACCTTTTACCTTTCAAAATAGAACTTTCGAAAGGGGTTGTTTTGTTTTATAAATACCCCGATACTTCGCCAATGCTTTTGAAGGGGTGGTTTTGACCCCATCACTCCTCTATAAATTATAGCTTTCGAAAGGGTTTACTTTCGACTCTGTTTCTGTGACCCTTAGTGATTTTTAAAGAATAACCTAAAGGTTTTGACTAGTTCAATGTTGAATGATTTCGAAAGGTTTTCTCCGCATGTTTTAAAAATTGAACCCGAAATGCTTTCAAAGGTTTTAATGCCTTCGAAAGATTTAAAAAGAAAGGTTTCAAAGGCGTGGTTCCCTTATGTTTTCGAAAAGTTAAGAAAGAATGGTTTCGAAGGGGTGGTTCCCTAGTGGTTTCGAAAGGTCTAAAGGGTAGGTTTTTCCAATGGTTTTGAATGGCTTAAAGGAAAGGTTTTACTATGGTTTCGGAAGGCAATGTTTAATGGTTTTAAAAAGGGATGTCTAAGGTTTTTAGAATACGAAAGAGAAAGCAAGTTCGTTGGTTTCGAAAGGTTTATAGGAGTGGTTTCGAAAGAAAGATTTGGCCTTTCGGCCTAGAAGAAAGAAAGGGTTTTACATGGTTTCGAAAGAAGGTACTTTCAATAGGATTAAAAGGGGTACTTCTAAATGTTTAAATGTTTTCGTCAATAAAGATTTGGGAAAAGTATATATATATATATAGCATGGAAAAGAATTTTGTGTAACACATGGAGTATGAATGTTTTCCTTATAAAAGTTTGGTTTAAAAGGTTTTAAATCAATCTCAAATGAAAAAAATTTCAAGGAAAATTATGGAATGATATCCCTAAGTAAAATGACTCGGATATTAGAATACCAGATGGGACTGGTATAGGGTCGTGCCATATACATTAGCTATTAGCCTCAGCTAATTTTGTCTAAAATTCCAATGTGCAGGTCTTTGTCACAGGTGAGACTAAAAATATGATTGTTTACGAATAGGTTATTGGTTAGCCCGCAAAACCATTAGGATCAGGTGACCCTAGCAGATGTTAAGCTAGGGACAGTGCATCCAAAAGAAAAGTATATAACAGATAGTTGAGGACAGATAGTCTATAAGAAGGATATCTAACTGATGTTAGATTATTTTGTTTTTTTATAAGGCCCGAGTCAGCCAACAGTTAGTGGTAAGCCAAATAAAACTATATTGTTCAAATAGATAGTCCATTTGTTATCTGATTTATATGTTTATATAATGATGCCTTACTATTTCAACCCGTTTTGGTTGCAGGAAGAAGGTTTGCAAAAGATATGTTTTAAAATGGATATTAGTGAGGGGAAACCAGTTCCGCTAAGCGGCGTGGTCTCACTTAATATCAATTAACAAAGATGTAGAGTATTATTCACACCAGGCTTTATGTCTGACTCAAATTTTATGTTTTCTCTTTAAACTCTAGAGTGCTCAAAATTAATTCGAGTAGGCTGAGAGTTGAAGTTCTTTCAGGTTTTAGTAGGATGACGAATAAAGCTACCGAAGACCAGCAGGAGGCTTACGTATAGCTGTTTAGGAGTAGCAATTCTTTGTTGTTACTTATTTCCGTTGTGTATTTATTAAGTCAATTATGACTATATGACTCTGATCATCCAAGGGGCATCTTCATATGCCTCTCTTGGCGTATTTTGTAATAAGCATATTTTATCATTGCTTGGGAAACGTATTGGGATTATGTAACATGAATATGGAAAATGTTCTTTGAAATGTAAAAGAAAATTCTGTTTTGAAATTTGTGATTTGTTTCATATTTAATTGCTTATGATATTATAAATACCATTAACATAGCCATATTTAGTCGCCAGAAGTTAATACTATAGATGACTAAAACATCTGTAACGCTTAGCTTTAGGCCACTGGATAGGGTATGTTACAACTTGGTATCAGAGCATAGGTTTATGAAATACTTTAATTAAAAATGGTTTTTGAAAACATAATCCTTAGGAATTAGAGTTGATATCGGGGTTTGGGATAATGCTATAGTAACGTACTTGTATTTGCTATATATATAAGTGTATGCTTTATCTCTGGACTCCTACCTTTGTTAGGCTATTCTTCTGTATTTCATGAAGCTTGAATACAGATATGGGCGGAAGAAGATGCAGAGTCAACCTAAGAGGAGACAACACCATCACAAATGGAAATGCCTACCCAAATGCTAAAAGAAATCAAGGTCAGGCCCAGGCTGAAAATGTTGGTGCTGGGGTTCCCCAAGTGGACATGGGAACCATGTATCAGTTTTTCGTAAACACGATGTTAGCTGGGATCGCAGCTGGAGTAGTTGGAAGAAAAGAACGGGAGGAGTTCAGGAAGCCCCTTTAGTCAATCAGTATGCTAACTTGAGCAGAGTCTATTCCAGGCTCTGAGGAAAGCCATTTATTGGGACAGAGGATTCTTCGAGGTAGAAAACTGGCTGTTACATTGTGAGAGGATTTTTACTGACCTAGGGCTCAACGACGAGAAAAAATGGAGACTTTCTTCAAGACATTTTCAAGGAGCTGCTCTGTTTTGGTGGAATACTATAGCCGCTAGTGTGGATGAAGAGACTGTGACGTGGGTGGAGTTTAAAAGGAGGTTTCAAGAAATGTTCATGTCAATAATGGCGCAGTCGGTCTTAGTCTGGAAATTTGGGGAGCTGGAACAAGGAGAAATGCCAGTTTTGGAATATGCTATTAGATTCGAAGAGTTATCACGGTATGGGTATGCCACTATTAACACGGTGCTGAAAAGGAATGAAAAGTTTATTAGAGGTTTGAAGCCGGAGTTGGCTAGGGCTACTTTACCGCACATTAGAGACCCATGTGATGTTGTTATAGAATTAGCGGATGTTTTTGAGCCGGTAGTCGGATTACCACCAAAACGAGCTATTGAGTTTCAGATAGATCTAGTGCTTAGAGCAAAACCGCTAAGCAGACCGCTAAGTAGAATGATGCCAATAGAGATGAGGAAGTTAATGGCTCAATTGGTGGATTTTGAAGGAAAAAGTTTTTTCAGACCAAGTAGTTCGCCTGGGGTGCATCCACTGTATTTGCTAAGAAGTTGGATGGATCGTTAAGGGTTTGTATCGATTATCGTAAGTTGAATGAGAAAATAATAAAGAACCAATATCCTTTGCCTAGGATTAACGATTTGTTCGACCAGTTGAGTGGAGCCAAGATATTCTCTCACTTGGATCTGGCGACGTGATTTCTTTTGCTTGGAGTGGCAGAAGATAGTATACCGTTGACGGCATTTAGAACAAAGTATGGGTCATACGAATGGTTAGTTATGCCGTTCGGACTTACTAATTCACCGGCATTCTTTGTGGATTAATGAATCAGATCTTCTAAGAGCACTTGGACAGATTCGTGTTAGTCTTTATAGATGATATCCTGATATACTTTAAGGATTAGAAGGAGAATAAAGTTCATCTTAGGGTTGTTCTTGAGACACTAAGGCAACATCAACTAAAAGCAAAGTTTTCGAAGTGCCATTTTTGGAAGAAAGTAGTAAAATTTCTTGGTCATCTAGTTTCGGAGAATGGATTGTCCATTGATCTAGAAAAGATCAAAGCTGTTAATAATTGAAAGAGACCAGAAAAGGTAACTAAGATAAGGAGTTTCCTTGGTTTAGCCGGGTATTATCGAAGTTTTATAAAGGATTTCTCATGGAGAATAACACTGATGATCAAGCTAACACGAAAGGGCATAAAGTTTGTACGGACCGATAAGTGCGAAGAAGCATTTCAGAGCTTGAAGCACTTGTTTACCTATGCACCTGTGTTGGTGGTTCCAGATGGGAATCAAGATTTAGTTGTTTATACTGATGCGTGTGGTACTGGATTGGGAGCCATAGTAATGTAGAGGGGTAAAGTGATTGCCTATGCTTCTAGACATCTTAGACCACATGAGGTTAAGTATCAGACGCATGATTTGGAATTAACTGTAGTTATATTTGCGTTGAGTGTGTGAAGGCATTACCTTTTGGGAGAAAGGTTTGAGATTTATATAAATCATAAGCCGTTAAAGTACTTATTCCCTTAGAAGGAGCTGAACATAAGACAATAAAGTTGGTTGAAATTTTTTGCTGCTTATGATTTTGGAATAGAGTACACACCAGGGAAAGGCAACAAGGTTGCTGATGTGCTTAGTAGAAAGCATTAGAATGTGGTGTTAGCCATGATAGTAGAATGTAAAGACTTAGAAAGCCTTGACAGCTTGCAGAGTACAGTGTAGATCCAAGGCTGGGTCTAGTGAGGGATCTGCCATATTATCTTATTTGGAAGTCCCATCGGTATTGATTGAGAAGTTCGCTTCTAAACAGGAAGAGGATCCAGTGTTAGCTAAAAGGATCAGGAAATTAAAAGATGGAACGGAGAGCGATGCCTTAAAAGGTTTCAGTATTAACCAAAGTGGATGGTTGAGAAAGAAGGGTAGATTATGTGTTCCAAATGTAGGAGACATAAGAAAAGAAGTTTTGGAGGAAAGTCATCATTCGAAGTTCACTATCCACTCAGGAGGAATGAAAATGTATCAAGATATGAAGATAAGTTTTTTCTGGGAGGCATGTAGAGAGATGTTGGCTTATGGGTGAAACTATGTTTAAACTGTCAGCAGGTAAAAGCCGAACATCAGAATCCGAGTGGACTACTTCGACCATTGGATATCCCAGTATGGAAATTGGACTCTATTTCTATGGATTTTATAGATGGGTTGCCGAGAGTTAATAGAGGGAATGAAAGCATATGGGTCACAGTGGATAAATTGACCAGGATCACTCATTTTATTCTAGTTAAGGAAAATAGGACGACAGCTTTATTGGCTAAGTTATTTATGAGGAATGTGATTAGACTGTACATAATTCCTAGTAGTATTTTTAGTGATAGAGATTCCTTATTCACTATAAAATTCTGGAAGAGTCTAGAGGAAAGTTTGGGAACCAAGATTTAGATGAGTACCACTTATCATCCGTAAACCAATGGGAAAATGGAAAGGGTTAACAAGATCTTGGAGGACTTGTTGCGAGTTTGTGTATTAGACTTTGGGGGATCATGAGGAGACCACCTGCACCTAGTCGAGTTTTCATATAAAAATAGTTATCAGACTAGTATAGGGATGACACTGTTTGAGGGTTTGTATGGATGACCATGCAAATCCCCCGCATGTTGGTTAGAGATGGGGGACAGATTGGTACTTGGTCCTGATTTGGTAAAAGAAGCTGCAGAAAAGATTAAGCTGATAAGGGCTCAGTCTCAGCAGAAAAGTTGTGCACATAGAAGACGAAAAGATTTATATTCTAATCTTTCATAATAAATTGTGATTTTAGTTTTGAATTTTAATATATGTATGTATGTATGCATGTATTACTTGCACTTTTCATTGTATTAGATATATACACATCAATAAAAGGAATTTTAACAAAAAAATCAAAGTTTTGAAATTGATTGTGATAACTATCTAATTTATATTATTAGAAAGATTTGATTGAATTCCTTATATATACACATTTGAATCTACTTGTATATGTTCATATAAAATCTATTTTTCTTTACACATGTTGTCATAGAATGAAATCATTTCTCCTTTTAATTAAGACAATAATGTCTGCATACAATTCATTGTTTACCTTCTTTATTCTTACATTATGGTACCTATTGATTGTCATTAGTATGTTGCATTAATTAAATTTTCTAAATGGGAAACAATATCAATCACTCTTGTCATCCCTTACTTATTTCCATTTCAATTCCTATGCAATAACCTTTCTAATTATTCTTGTTTATTTTATGTATGCATATCAATTACCACTAACTATGCACACTCCCTATGTGTTGCACTTGCACAATATTTACTGTGAATATATTTACAATTGATGTCATATTTAGATTAGCCATTAATGTTATTTCATTAATCAATTATTTAATTTAATTAAGGGAAGGAAATAAAAAGTTTCATTCTCTACTATATTTATGATCCTCCATTATTGAGTAATTTAAAAGGAAGAAAATGAAAAGTTTCCTTCTTTAAATAAATTTACGCCACATCAGTAATTGATTAATTTAAGGGATAGAAAATGAAAAGTTTCCTTCTCTAAAGAAATTTAATAAGTTACTGTTACACACAAATATGTATATAAGAGTATATTTTATATACTTAAATTTACATACACATTGAATTAAAGTAAAAATTTGTTTATAAATAAAATAAAATATTTGTTTTATTTTAAAGAAATTTAGAAACGTTCTAAGTATATTTAGACTTCATCGGCCCATTAAATATCCAAAATGGCTAAAATTATTGAAATTCACTCATTTTTTCCACTGCAGGCTGGCCCAGTTCCGTCATAGGAAATATAGATAATATATAGATAGGTTATTGGTGAGCTCGTAAAACCATTAGGATCAGGTGACCTTGGGGGATGTTAAGTTAGGGACAGACCGTGTAGAAGAAAAGTATTTAACAAATGATTAAGGACATATAGTTTCGAAGGAGGATGATTAACAGATGTTAGATTTTTTTTGTTTAGTAGGTCCGAGTCAGCCAAAGGTTAATAGTAAGCCAAATATAACTATATTGTTCGGACAGATAGTCCATTTGTTATATGATATATATATGTTTATATAACGATGCTTTATAGTTTTAACCAATTTTTGTTACAGGATAAAGATTTGCAAAAGATATGTTTCAAAAAGGATACACAACCGAGATGTATAGTATTATTCACACCAAGTTTTATGTCTAACTCGAAGTTTATGTTTTCCTCTTAAACTCTTGGGTGATTTGAGCAGGCTAAGAGTTGAGGTTCTCTTATTTTAGTAGGATGACGAATAAAGCTACCGGCGATGAGAATGAGGCTTACAGAGAGCTATTTAGGAGCTATAGTTTTTTGTTGCTATTTATCTCCATTGTGTATGTATTAAGTCAATTTTGAGTATATGAATCTGATCATCCAAGGAGGCATCTTCATATGCCGCTCTTGGTGTACTTTGTAATAAGCATATTTTATCATTGCCAGGGAAACGTATTGGGATTATGTAACATAAATATGGAACATGTGCTTTGAAATGTAAAGGAAAATTTTGTTTTGAAACCATATAAAACATATCTGAAAGTAAAATATATGCCAAAGATTTAATTAACCAGTGTTTGCGGAAAATATTTGTTCATATAAATAAATATATGTGCATAATCCAACATAGAATGTTCCAGGAGTTCGAACAAGGGAAAATATAATACTGTCCAAATCACCATGTTGATTAGCAAAAGTCATTTTCCTATATTGTAGTTTGCTTCGCCAAACCATTTCCTCTATATAGAAAAGATGGAAAGAAATAAAACATATATAAAATACATTAGCATCGATCTAAATTTACAGTTCAGTTTCTAATTTTCAAAATACTGTTAGTGACGGAGAGATAATGATACTACGACTTGCAATGTGTGTGTAGAGATATATGTATGCGTTTGTGTGTACACATAATTTTTTTTTACCATTTTAGGAAAGTGTCCAATACGTAGAACATGGTCTATAGAAGCCACTATGCTTTCGCTATTGACACTATCACCTAATATACAATACATATGCAATTTATATGGTCTCATTTTATGGGTTTTCTGGTATTTTTGAGCATGAATTGGTTAAGTTTATACGATGTTGAGATATTTTGTTGAGATAAAATACTATCCTTAAGACAACCTGATTGCAGTAATCGAATTTTATACTCATTAGAAGAATCGGGCTTTGATTATGTGCTTTGTTGTGTGCTATGCAGCGTGCAAAAGATGAAATAATGAGTTTTTTTATTAAGGGAACGTACCATGGTCTTTGAGCCAGTTACGCGGTTACTACTGAAACAAGTAATTTATTTTTGAACAGATCTCGTACTAGGGGATGAACCCATAATTAGACCACTTAGTAGAATGACATCTAATTAGATAACTGATCTAAAGGTGTAGTCAGTGGATTTTGAATTAAAGAGTTTTATTAGGGAGCTATAATATTGTACATTAAGAAACCAGATGGGTCATTAAGAATGTGTATTGATCATAGGTGGCCTAATGTGCATAACATAAAGAATTGGTTTCCTTTACCTAGAATTGATGAATTATTTAATGAATTGAGTGTAGCCATGATGTTTCACGGTTAGACTTGGAGGAATGCGTAACATTAATGAAGTTTCGAATAAGACAGGATTCTTATGAATGGTTAGTCATCCCCTTCGTACTGACCAATGCACGTACTTTCTTTGTACACTTGATGAACCAAATCTTTCGAGAGAATTTGGATAGATTCATTTTGGTATTTATATATGATATATTATCTATTCCAATAATGAACATGATCATGAAGTTTATCTTATAATAGTGCTAGATACATTGAGGCAGCATTAGCTAAAGCGAAGGTTTCAAAATATCATTTCTTGGAAAGAGAAGTGAAGTTCCTTTGTCATGTGGTTTTAGAGAATTGATTACTTGTAGATCCATCAAAGATTGAAGCCATTACTAATTGGAAAAGACTAGAGACAATAACCGTGGTTAGAATTTTGTTGAGGTTTGCTGGCTATTATCCAAGATTCATTAGGAAATTATCCTATATAGCAGCACCAATGATAAAAATAACAAGGAAGGATGTGAAGTTTGTTTGGACTAACAAATGTGAGGAAGAAATATTGAAGATAAAACATTTATTAACCAACGTGCCCGTATTAGTTGTGCTAGATGGAAATCGGGACTTGGTAGGGTATATTGATGCCTATGAGATAGGGTTAGGAGCCATTCTAATTCAAAGACGTAGAGTCATTGCATTTTCTTCTCATGAACTTCAATCGCATGAAGTAAGATTCCTATTCATTATTTAGAGTTGATAGCGGTATCTTTGTGTTAAAACTATGGATGCGTTATCTTTTAGGAGATAATTGAAATGTTCGTGGATCATTAGTCCTAGAAGTATTTATTTCTCAAAAGTAGCTGAATATGACGCAACATAAATGGCTTACTTTTTTGTAGCTTATGACTATGGGACAAAGTATATGCTTGAAAAAAAATAAGGTTTATGGTGCACTTAGTTCAGGGTGTAGTGCTGGCGGAATGGATCTACTTAAGGGCATTGGCCTTTTGTGGATTTCATAAGCGATTCGCGACCAGTTCTAGCTAATGTACTGAAATGATATCTTGTTTAGAAGTTCGACTAGTATTGATAAATAGAATTGCTTTAAAGCAAATAAATAATCCACTACTTGCTGGATGAATTAAGAAACAAGATACAGAGATTGATGACTTAAAGGATTCTCGAATTGACTAAAGAGGAAGGTTGAGAAAGAAGGGATGATTATGTGTTTCGAACATAGACAATCTAAGGAAGGAAATTCATAGAGAATGTCATAAAACAAAATTTAATATTCATCCATGATGTACGTAGATGTACAAGGATATGAATAGGAGTTTCTTCTAGAAAGGAATGAAGATGGATATATGCTTATAAGTGAATCAATGTTTGAATTACTAGCATGTAAAAGGGAACATCAAAAGCCAAGTGAATCACTTCAACCTTTATAAGAATTTTTTTTGAAATGGAATTCCATTTTGATGGATTATATAGATGAGTTACCAAGGTCAAATAAAAGAAATGATAGTACTTGGGCCATGGTTGATAAACTGATCAAGAGTGCATACTTTATCCATGTAAAGTGTACAGGATCAACAATTTTGGAAAAATTATTTATGATTAATATTTTTAAGCTCTAGAATATGAAGGAGAATTATAAATGGTTGGGATCCTTTGTTTACCAGTGAGCTCTAAAATAGCTTGTAGGATGTTTGGGTACCAACATAAAGGTGAGTGCCACTTATTATACATAAGTTGTTGGGAAAATGGACAGGGTTAATAACGTACTTGAAGATTTATTAAGAGCTTGTAATGAACAACATTTTTATGTACTGATGGATCGAAAAAATAATATTTTTCTTGCTGAACGACTTTAGATTGGAACTTTTGGTGATATTACATTTTGACTTTTTGATCTTAAGAATTAATTATGGACATTTTAGGCCTAAAAATATTGTAATGACTATAAACTGTGATAGAAACTGGAATTGGGTTAGGACCCTATTCCAACTGAAAGATATGATGATTTCCCTTTTCTTAGAGATATCATAGTAGAAATGTAGCCAAGCAGTTTAGGAGAGATTGTAGTTTAGTTTGATGGTTTTAAGGTGGATTTTAGTGTAATTAATGTAAGCCCAATAATTATGCCCATTCGGCATTTTGGATTTGTGCTAATTGTAGCACTATATTTGCTAGACCAACAATTTCCAATAGCAAAAGATAATGATTTATCTTCCTAAGGTCGAAAGAGGCAGCCCATTAGCAGGTTCAGAGCCCAAAGCATCAACTCAAGGTGGCAAGATTGTACGGTCGAGACAACAAATGAGACAATGCAAATCCTAGATTCAAAAGGCCATTTAGATGGGAAGCAAGTCTTTAATCTGTGTCTTTTAAGTAGCATCACTAGATGTTTAGCATAAGGTCAAATCATAGCCGCTCAATAGACAACTTCAGTAATCCAAATAGCAAACCTTCCACCAATGGCGTTGCGGTTTATCAACTATAAATAGGCGGAAATCACATGGCACAAGGATCTTCTGGCATAAAAGAGAACTGACATAAAATCATAGTGTACTTTCCTATATTAGAGCTCTATTCAAAAATCATTAATGGCAGAAATGCCTAGATTCAATGTAATAAGCCTCTCAGCTATGTAAGGGTGATTAATAAGGAAAGGAGAGTGGACATAGGGAATTTTGGGCCGAACCACTATAAAAGTCCCGGTGTTATTTACTTTCAGTATTTACCTTCTTCTCGTTTATCATCATGACTTCATTGTTCAGCATTCTCTAAGTCCAGCTTAATTACATCAGATCGGTAATCTCATAATCGGGACCTATAACCTAACTAGCTTTTGGAGCTCTACCTTTGGAGCGTAGGGTGTTGGTGTAGACAAAATTCTACACTAACATTTTTGGCGCTAGAAGGAGGGCCTGAACCTCCATCATCCCCTCTCATAAGTTTAGTGAAACCATCCCTCCAACCATGACTGACTTAAGAATGAGGAACTCCTCAACCTTTACATCTAGCTTATTAAAAAAGGCAATGATGAGCGTTTCACCGTCCTCATCTTGGATAAACACCGAGACTAGGAGTATGATCATGTCTATGAGCATTAATCTGTCCAGGTCAAGCAACTTTAAGAGTATCTTTAGGAGTCTCTCCAAGAGTCTACTTAACTCCGAGGGACGGTCAAGGCTATGGAAATCAAAATCAAGGACTTATTTTCATAGGAATGACAATTAAAGGTTCATATCTCCCTACTAAAAGAGCCCTCTCAATTACCTCTACTCTTTGATCTCGGAAGAAGGTCAAACGAGATCAAGTCCTTACTCCACCTAATCGAAGTCTATCTCGGATCTTTTTGGAAACATATGGAGAGCTCCATTATCCAAACCATCCCCCATCCATTTAAAAAGATTTGGAAGGAAGAAACTATTGTGTTTACCATCAAGCAAATGAGCATGAAATAGACAAGCGTCGATGACTTTCTCGGGTTGTAGAAAACTTCAAATAGAAATGGAGATGGAGTGTGTTTATTAAATAGTTATTTAGATATCTCATCTTTATAAATGTCTAACTTTGTTTCTATGTTTCAGGAGAAATTCATGTAAACCCATTCGACTGACTATATATATATATACACACAAACACCCCTTTGAAGATAAAGGATGTTATATGGATCTTTATATTTGATGAAATCTCTTATCTTACCAAAGACGCTCCTTTTGGGTTTAGAACTTTCCTCTCTCGGTATGTACAGTCCATTTTTGATACCCATGAAATTCTATGTAGTATGTCTCTCCTTTATTTATTTTCGATTATCGTGTCTATATTTAGAGTCCAAGGGCAGAAACTAACAAGGTCAATAACGAGTTTCACATTTTTCTTAAAGATATTAATTTTCTCAACAATTCTATTTCTTAAACTTAAATTAAATACGTTTTCCACTGAGCAATGAGTCCTCAATGCCAAAAGTCTTTTATAAAGTAATTTGAATGCACTCTTATTTATGTTTTACCAAGTTACTGTTAGCTTTCCATAAAATCAATAACTTAGAATGGGTTTAAGTGGCTGGCACCAGCCAAAAGTGGTTGTAGATGGCCGTTGCCCACCAAAAGTGGCTATAGAATTGGACCCAATGATAAGTCAGTAGACCTCGCCATAAAAGCACCCGATAGTGATGCGCTATAAAGTGTAAGGCCATATCACCTGGGTTTAAAAAGATGTCGAAAAGTAGAATGCATGCTGAAAGTGAGTCATGGTCAAATGGAATCATGCATTTGGTAGATCCCCAGTAGATTATCAGTTAGATTAGATAATTGGGTAGATTCCCAATGATAGTGATCCCCGAACAAGAAGTGCCACACATCGAGTTGATTCCTAGTAAGATTAGTGTGTTGGGTGGATTCCCAATGATAGTGAGCCATGGATGAGAAGTGCCATGCATTGGGTAAATTCCTAGTTAGAAGAGAATATTGGGTAGGTTCCCAATATAGTGAGCCATGTTCAAGAAGTATCATGCACAAGATCAAAATCATATTGAATTCCAAATAAGGTTAGAGTTTTAGGAGGAGAATTCCTAAATAAAAATGAGTATTGGGTAAGGATCCCAATCTGAGCCGAAAGGATGGTATCAAGCTCATAAGAATAGACATCAGAAACCATAATATAGCGAGACACCAAGGGGCAAGAAGAAACCCGAGATGGAATTAAAAAGGATAAGCAAAATATCTTGAGTTGAAAATACTAGTCAACCGAAAAGACAAAAGGGGACCTCACTGTTATAGACATATTATCCAAGTAATTATTAGAATATTTGGAACACAAAATACAAAAGAAAAGAATAACGGGCGGCATCTCATAATCCTTCATACGCATTCCTAACCTTTGTTTCGGCTTCCTTCATGGCCCCCTCTGAGTGGGATTTGAAATGTGCCTTATCTTATCATACGTCTTAGATATCCATTCCTTCTTAAATTGCTAGAATGAGATTCTTCGACCATCCCTGGTATAAACAAGAGTGTTTGATGCATTAGGCACTAGGGCCTAGGAAGAACTCCCTTCAAGTTGGGATTTTTGGGAACAAGACCCGGAAGAGATAATTGCAGTAATGTAAGAAGAAGAAATTCCCATAGCAGCATAGCCTCTACCTCTGCCTCTTCTTCAATCTAAAGAGGCTACAACTGTAACTTCATTAGCATGCTTACAATCAGTTTTTAGTTCTCATAGCTTAGTTATCGAAACCCCTTGGTGAGATTTATTTAACTGCTATCTAAGAGTACTCGCCGACTCCCATAACCTCGAAAGTACCGATTTTGAAACCTAACTAGTAACCGACACTGCCTCCAGGATGTTAGACATCTTTTTGGATGGTTTCTTAAGAGTTCATTTCAAAGATTTGTTACCTTTCAAGATAACAAGGATATTTGCATCGAGATCAGGACTATCTTTCATCAATTCGGCTATCTTATCATCAAGACTTCATTGCACGGAGGGAAGTTTTTTCTAACTTTAAGAAATTAGGACATGATTTTCCCTAAAAGGAGATTTAAGTTAGAACCAGAAAAAAAAATCATCATAAAAACGATTCTATTTCATTGCACAAAGAATTAATACAGACAGTAAGTAGGAAAAAAAGAACATATAATTCATGGTCCTCTGAGGTACGAAAATTTCTCCTTAGTAGCTAAAATGATCTTAAGGACTTTACTTCTAGTATCAGCAAGGGACCCCAAGGTTCTGGTCATATTGGACAAGGTGTTGTCCTTTCCTAAACCACCCTTCGATATAGAGAATTCTGATGGAGAAGAGTCTACTATGGGCAATCTAAGGTTGGCTTGCAGAATACATTGTGTAACATATTCTAAAACATGTTCACTTTCAGGAGTCTTCCCTTCATTAGCAACTAAGGGAGGTGGGTTACCCTTCGGTAACTAGGAAGAGCCTCTAGAGTTATAGTTAGGCTTGGATTATAGAATCTTCTGAGAAAAGTTAACCTTTTGTTCTTCAACTATGAGTCTCCTGAATGTAGTTTAGAAAGTAAAGCAAACTCTTGAAAGGCCTCGTCTCGATCATCTAAAGCAAGCTTTAATTTATTCCTAAGACCAAAATTTGATTGGTTAACCTAGTACTTTTAAGCTCGTGGAGCTCAACTGTTTTGGCATAGGACCAGTCATGTGTCCTCGTACCTCATCGTTCTTATTGGATAAGTTTACGTTTCTTAGTCTACTAGATTTTAATTGAGGTTTAAGAGTGCCTATGGTTGCTAACAGTCTTGAATTTCTGGTTTGGCTCCTCCTCCATAACACTTCATAGTGAGAGGTGAAATTTAACTTCCTCTGTTTAAACATGGTTAAGGGAAAAGTACTTCGTAATAGGCACAATGAAGACATCAAGGTAATAATTCGATACCAAATAGAAGTACCATTAAAGTCAATAATTACCACAAATTAAGGCATAAGGAAAGTGTATCGGAGTTACTAAAAACAAAACATTTAAGCATTATTAGTAGGAGATTTTAGAGATTCAAACTCATGGCGTACCTCTCCTCTACCTTCATCCTCCTTTGAGTGCCTAACACCTGCCAAAGCTCGTGCTTTCTTATACTTCTGGGAAAACCTCTCTTCATTCCTTTTTCCATTGAAATTGAAGCCCGTGGGGAGAGTCACGCCTTTATCCTAATTATACTCGTATGCATTGTAGAGGATTCTAAAGTCTTCGGTAGCAACCTCCTTCTTAGCCTCTTTCGTGGTAACCAAGGCCGAGATCCCTTTCTTGGCTTCTGCCAACTCTTCTTCAGTCTTTCGATGCTTGGCATTCTAGTCTTTTAAAGCCTTCTCTAGTTCTGTAATTTTGATTTCGGAAGCTTTCAGCTCCAAAAGCTTCTTCACCCTCTCATCTTGAGCCTTCTCCTTGTATTTAGTAAACTGTTTCCCAATAGACTCGGCCTTCTCTTTATATTCGACCAATTGTCTCCCGACAACATCAGCTTTCTCAAATTCTTCCTTTAACTTTGAAACCCTCAGTGCAGAACCTAGAATGAAGCTAAAACCTGAAGGAAGAAGGTTATTGCTGAAAGTAAAGAGATAAATATTTCATAGAAAAGAAGAAAACTATATTCTGAGGCGATCCTCTATCCCTATACTCATCATCCTCCTGAAACTGCTAATGTAATCAGCTAACTCCACTCAAGAGTTCCCTACAATATTGGGTAAATGATCATCGATACCAAAAAGGGTTACCTCAATCACCTGGTCCACCTGATCCTTTAAGGAGGAAGTTAAGACAAGGGTGTCTGGGGGATGTATAGCTTTAGCAAAAAGGATGTTCTTCTTACATTTCTTAGTTGCGGACGGATCTTCTAGACCTGGCTTTGGTCAAGAAGAAGTGGAAGAGGATGGCTTATTCAATAACGACCTACCTATTTTGAGTATATTGTCGAAGGCATTGCCAATTAAAAAGAAGAAATATGTCAATCAATTAAGTTTATATTTCATAGAAGTTATATACTAGAACACATGCTATGAGATATTTAAAACCGAGGTCTAACCTTAGGAGTAGCATTTCGTTTTTCGATCTCAGTGTTTTTAGAGTTAGTGGATTTTCATAATCATCAAGATTAATCACATCTAGGGGCATGGTTTCAGTTTAAAGGGGTTCGTATCCAAGAGACCTAACGAAGGCGATAATAACTCGCAAGCCTTAAGATTGGCCTCGGTAAGAACAAGATGATTTAGCCTTTTCCCTTCCGAAATTATCGTCACCTCCTCATACCTAGAGTCAAAAAGATCCCTATGGGTTGGAGCCTTATCGCCCCTAAGTTTAGTTAAAGAGATCAAAAAAGGTTACTAGGGAACGATTCGATCAAATTTTAGAAGCAAGAGTATTTCAAAAAAGAAGAGATTGAAAATTTACAAGTCTTCGGTAACTCAGTAATGATTCAGGGATCATTTGTCTTCATGTAGAACCGGTGGGTAGTTATTACTTTTCTAAACAGTTTAATCAAAGGCATCTTCTTCCAGGATCAAAGAAAATACACAGGAACTAATGACTTACGAGGTGACCTATGCAAGTTGTATAGTAATGAACCTTGGAAATGGCCATGTTTTAGTACCCTCTCCTCCGATATAAAATCTCTATAGCAGATAAAGTGTTGTATGAGACCACCTCAAGTTGAGTCATATTAACCCCATAAAATTCCAAGATGTCGACAAATAGGAGGGTGAGAGGAAGCGATATTCCATGTGCTAAATGTTCCAATGTCCAAATGAAGAACCCTTCAGAGGGTTCACTCCAGTCATCATCTAAGCTAGGAGCCCTAACCTCAACCCCATCAACTCCGTAGCTCTCAATCCAATTCTCTAACTCCTTCTGATAAGTTATCGATTATCCATCAAAGAGTCTAGAGAAGATTAATTTTAAGCTAATTACATAGTAAGAACTTTGAAATTTGTACAGGAAAAGTTTATGGTCTTATGGTTCACAAAAGGAATTAGGCCTAAAATTGGATTCTATCGCCCAAGTTCAAAACTCACAATTTAGAATTCTCTCAAAAACTAAATTTCGATAAGGAAATTATCGATCTGAGTTATGAAAAATTCAATTTAGGGACAAAATCATAATCTATAAGATAACACGCATCATGGATTAACCAATCGATCAACACCCTAAATCGAAATCAATTGTTAATATCACAATAGTGATCGAATTAGAATCTATCATGAGTTCGAAATCAGGGAAATACTTGCAGTTAGTGATAAAGGTAAAAGATACTAATAAAATCATAGGAAAGATCAAAGATTTACTATTTCAGTCAGAGATTTGCACTAATCTGTGAAGATTTCTAAGTTTTGCCGGCGGAGGCGACTGCTAGCAATAAAAGTAAGAAAGAAGGAAAGATGAAGGGTTTATTTAAATCCCAAACCAAGGGTGGAGATTACCTAGTATCAAGATCCTAACCATAGAATAAATATGGCAATATCAGGATACAAATCGTCATGAGGTAAAGGAAAAGGAGGCACTTTTCCATAGAAACCAATAGAATCGTGATAGTTGTTAAGCTATAAACGTTGAATCAGGACTCATCCTCTCAGAATCAAACCTCGACCTCTCTGCTTCACTAGACTTACAAAGCAAGAATCTCTTTGGCTTTACAGTCTAGTGTAAGCTCTACCTTTTGGCATCGAAGTAATTGTGCTTACCAGTTGGCCTTGATGGCTTCAATTGATAGGCATAGTTTCAAGCATTTTGACCTTACGGCCGCAAATAAAATTTTGCTTTTCGGCACCGAAGTAATTTCCCTTACGACTTAGCCTAGATGGCTTTAAATGACAAGCATAGTTTCAAACATTTTAACGTCAAGGTCTTAAATCAGATTTTGCCTTTCAACACCAAAGTAATTTCGCTTACCACGTAGCCTAGATAGCTTCAAGTGACAAGCACGGTTTTAAACATTTTGACCTCATGATCCCAAATCAAATTTTACCTTTTGGCACTGAAGTAATTTCGCTTGCCACTTAGCCTAGATGGCTCCAGCTGACAAGCACAGTTTCAAACGTATTTGACCTCATGCCCCCAAATCGGATTTTGTCTTTTGGCACTGTAACGACCCGATATTTTCAACCATTCGCATCCGCACATGTCGGACTTGAATTGTTCAAAATACCGCGTTGTAAATAAAATTTGGCAAATCTCAAAATATACAGTAAATAAATAATCACGGGATCACAGACACAGATATCAGAAAACTCGCAGCGGAATTTAAAAATACTTAGTGGTTCATGAAGCCACTATATATAGTCTCAATCAAATAAAAATTACATAGTCTTTAATACAAATATTGTTTTAAATCATCAGTGGAACAATCCAAATGTCCACTAGTCTTGATTTCAAAAATTTAGATAAAGAACTGGAAGGGAAGTTTGCCAGCAGCTTGAAAGTGATCTACAGAAATCCTAGCTCCGGGATGAAACTGAACTGCAACTCAGGCTGACCCGAGCGTAAAATAAAACAGAAACACTCGAGTCAGGATATACATACTTATGTAGTGTAAGCAAATTCAAGTGTACTGTAATATAGAGCAAATAACTTAAAGAATGCTTGGGACCGCCCATCCTCTAAGGATCCGTTAAACTATTTACTATGTAGTAATATTTCGCTATTATAATAATGTCTATTAGTAAAATAAACTTACTTTTAAATAGCGTTAAGGGGTTACCCATATAGCCCTTAACACAAATAATGCCAATAGTCTATACACCGTAATACCTCCTGATCGGGAGGCTACCAGAGGATACTCCATAGGTTCGACACAAATAGAAACTCGTTGAAGGCGCGCTAGGGTAGGTGACATGGCACAACTAGGCAATGCCAGGGTAGATATACCAATTACGCTTCCGGACCGATGGAAACGCGCAGCGCGCAGCTGCCGCCCACCTCGAACAACACTCCCAAATCAAAGGTGCGCACCAAACAATCACAAAAGCAATAGAATGGCATACGAAGAAGTGCGTCCGATCAGAGGTGCTACCTCATTAATCCATCAATCGCTCCTGTTTTAGCCACCTTATGCCAACTCACGGGAGTCGGGTCCATGTATTTACCTTAAAGAAAACATCACAACCATCCTACTTCATTCTGGAATCTCCACCGTGTACACGGTTGTCAAAGTGGTTTTCGGTATCGACAGAGAGTATGCCCATATCCAATCCCGGTCTCTTTAACAACCAAACGTTATTATAACCCGTGGTTACAACTTTTAAAAATGGTATTGATACTAAAAAATCAAAATAAATTTCAAATACCTTTCAATATCATAGTATCATTTCAAACATCATTTATTTAAACATCAGTCATTTTATTTAATATAAAATACCATTTAAATCTATTCAGTTTATTTAGGAATTAATTGCCTTTCAACTCACATTTAAAAGTTAAATTCTTTCATTTAAAACCATTTAAAGTCAATTCCTTATTTTTATTAATTACATATTAAATTTCAAAATTTAAGCCTTTTTCCCAAAGATTATTAAATTTTATTAAAACAATCAAAAATTCAGTTTCCGTAGCACTTATAAAATGCTACCTAAAGTTATAGGTTAAACAGTTCATTTACAAAAGACAACATTTAAGTGTTGCAATAGATTTCTTTATTTCCAACTAAACTTTAGTTATCTTTATCAACTATAGCACTTACAAAGTGTTATAATAGCTTTTAGTTCAAATTAGCCTTTAAGTTCATTTAAATTTAACTACAACATTCACAAATGCTGTAATATCCTTTATATTTAAAATTTCAAGGTTTAACTATAATTTCATAACTAAGTAAATTTTTATTTAAATCATATTTAACCTACAAATCATATATTTTCACATTATAAAGTCATAATTTCAATGCTCATTTTTTTATGAATTTATAAGTAAATTTTCATACAAAAATCAAATTTTATTATGAATTTCTTATTTAAATCCAAGTATTAAATTCCCATTTCTTTAATTAAATTATTAACTTAAGAATATAACTTATTATCAATTATTTTACTTTACTAAAATCTTACTTTTAACAAAAATTCAGAATTTCCCAAAATAAGTTATATTTCAAAATTTTGCTTAAACATTCATTTATTTAACATTTGACTCATTCAAAAATCATTATAAATTTTATAAAAATCATTTAAATACATTTTAAACCAGAATATTATAAATTTTCCATTTAAAATGTTTTTAAAACATTTCAGAAAAATATTATATAAACCACGGGTCTGTATATAGTTTTCTAGCCTAGGTCAAGTGATACGGATATATATCATTTCAATCCGCAATTTACAAAGAAAACCCGGGTTCTTTCATTTCAAACCCGTAATCCCAAGTTAAATAATAAATAATTAAATAATTAAATAAATGAATAAATAATTATCATTCAGGCCTATCATTTCAGCCTGTAACGATCTCTTTTTTTCCAGGGAACTTGCAGTGTGATTTTTAAACAGTAAATAATAATAAATAGTATAACTGCAAAATATAACAATAGATAATACAACTGATGATGTGTCAATTAAATAATGGGATTTAACGTCATAAGTTAATATCACAGGCAGATAAAATTAAATAAAATTAGTTTACAATTACACTTGTGATTAATTCACAAATATACAAGTATGTTTGTCTGGTGAGGAATACTCACCTTTAACAGCTAGAATTGAAATTCAAACCCAAATCTAAACTCCGCAAAGCACGAAAAGTCACGACAGAGCACAACTATATTCTTTTGAGTGGATGAAGAGTCAGACCCAAATCTTGTATACAAAAAATTATACAAACATAAGTGTATAATTCAACATACAAGATTATGAATCAAACTATGAACAATATGAATCAAGGGACATAACCTATTGATAAAACAAGGCAAGATGCAAACTTGAGTGAAAAGAGAGCCAAGATCCACATCTTGTACATAACAAAATAAAGAAAACAAATATCACGACATAAGAACATGATTCAATACAAGGAATATAGATAAAACAATGAAAGATAGGGATTAAAATGACATAACCTTGATAAATTAACGCAAGGTGATCAATACATGGCTTGGTTAGGGTTTGTATTAACTTTTGGCAATGTATGGCCACTAGGTGGTCATGGCCATACGGTGGAGGAAGTGAGGAGGTTATGGAGGTGGTCATGGTGGTGGAGGCCGAGCAATAGCCTGAAGAACAAAAGCAAAAACAAGATGGAAGAAGGGGAAGAAAGTGGAAGAAGCCATGCGATTAGAGCTTCCTATTTTTTTTCATGCCAACGAAATATGTGAGGTGAGAGATTTTCACATGAAATAATAATAAAAGTGGCGGCTAGGGTTATGGAAAATGAATGGCTACAAGAATGGCAAGAAATAAAGAGGCTAGAATTGAAAAGGTCATGAGTTAAGGTAAAAGAAACATATATATTTAATCTTAAATGCAAATGAAAAAAGGAAAGAGATAAGGAGAAGATTTTGGAGTGATTAGGAAGAGTAATACATAACTAAAGTATGGTAATTAAATAGATAGGTAAATAAAAAGGTAAGAAATAAACAATTTAGCTATGCATAATTTAAAATAAAGTAATGTATGTATAATTGAATTTTTTCTTCAAGCTATTAAATAAAAGATACACATAAGAAATATTTAATAGATAAAATAAGGTCTAGACAAATAAATAAAGAAATAAATGTCAAGAGATATACATAGGAAAACAATACAGAGACTAGGCAAATAAAAATGAGGAGTGGGAAATAAATCTTTTTATTTGAATGGCAAAAAGAAATACATAGTTATGAATGAGGTGGAGGGATAAGGTAAGAAAGAAAGAGGGTATAAACGAATAACTTGATGTATTAAATTTTCTTTGTTTCTAGAATTGCATGAGAGATGAGAATGATTAGCTTTGTACGTGAATAGCAAGTACAATACACGGCCAAAAGAAAATGAACAGCTAAAAGAAATAAAGAGTAGGCAATTAAAAAGGCAAGCAATTAATACAATATAACGCATACCCTTTTAGTTTCTTCCAAGCCATAAATAAAAGATATAAACAAACAACAGTCCAATAAATAAACATGACCGTCTAGACAAAATAAAAATAGAAAGATAAAATAGAGGTGGATATAAGAAAATAATAATAATATATAATATGTAATAAAAGTAGAAAAATTTATTGCGTGTAAAACGCTGTATTTTATATAAAAAAAAGTATAAGTTTTAAATTCTCAATAAATCCATATATTTGATTTCTCAATCATGTTATTGAATCGACTATTAACTTATCCTCTTATGGGTAATATTAAAATTGGTTTATATACTAATACATAAAAAAAATTCCCAATTCATCCAAATTTCAATTAATTACTTTCCAATAACTACCATGCTTTAATCCTACTCTTTTATTAAATCTGTTATCACTCTATAAACCTAGTTATTATTTGCTTATCTTTCCTTACAAGAATATATATTCCAATTTTCATCTTTCTTTTGTAATAACTTGTTATTTTCAATTATATTGAATTTCCCAAATATATACATTTATCATAAATAAAATCTAAATCAATTTATTCAACTTGGTTTCATTCCTTTATTTCATCTTATGAATAAAATATAAATTTCCATTTATGTCATTTCATTTACATTCACACATTACAGTTACAGTCCTACCTCACATTAATGAACATTTACCTACAATTAAATGTAATTGACTTCCTACTCTGAATTTAGCAGCCCTAAATAAAAAGGTGACTTGCATAAATGTTGTCACTAACTTTATATTACACTCAAGTTTATTATTTCCACTAATTATCAGAACTGCTTATATAATGTTGAATTCACTCCATTACCATACGTTTATTTGCATATATTCAATTTAATACCTAAATGTAACAGTTATAACTACATTAATAGACCAATTAAATAGTAATTTACAACTGTTACTATATTCTTTTTATTTTCATTGTCCAAATGTATTCTATAGTAAATTATGTAAGTGCAATATTAGATTGTGTACAAAGGTGATGTTTCCTTCATATATATCTTTATTGGTCATAGTATTATTAAAAACATATACGTATACGTATATATATAATAGACTTATACATATAAATGTGTTAAAATTAAGTTTCACTATTTTATGAGCCTAAAATTAAAGACAACAATTTTGAACCTAATCTCCAGATTAAAAGGGTTTAAGATTGAAAAGTTATGACTTTGCATACAAGTCCATCTTATAAATCTTAAGTCAAATTAACACACACACACATATGTATACACAAATCATTGTAAATAATGTCTTAAACTTAATACAACATCTTTATGTTAAAATTTATAACTTAGTAAATTCTTTAATATTAAGCAATAAATTAAGGTCTAACGTTAATTTAAAAGGAAATAAAAGGAATTGTTATATTTTGTAATATATTCAAGTTATTTTTATAAAGAAGCCCCCCCTTTTTACTTTAAACAAAAGTATGCAAAAACCAAAAGATTGGATTTAAATAATGAACACATGCAAACATTAATAAACTACATACGTTTTCTATTTGAATCAATAACAAAAATATTACATTAATTAAGGCTTAAATTTAAATAACAATAAGTTTTTTTTTTCTTTTTGCCAAAACTTATTAACTTAAAGATTTAATTATTGAAAATTTTACTAAAAAAAACAACGTTTTCAAGTAAAACTTAATTAAAATATTTACAAATTTATGGGTTGTTACAGGCACCGAAGTATATTCACTTACCACTTAGTCTAGATGGCTTCAAGTGACAAGCATAGTTTTTAACATTTTGACCTCACAGTCCCAAATCAGATTTTGCCTTTCGGCACTAAAGTAATTTCGCCTACCACATAGCCTAGATGGCTTCAAGTGACAAGCATAGTTTCAAACATTTTGACCTTACTGTCCCATATCAGATTTTGCCTTTCGACACCGAAGTAATTTCACCTACCACTTAGCCTAGATGGCTTCAAGTGACAAGCATAGTTTTAAACATTTTGACTTTATGGTCCCAAATCAAATTTTGCCTTACAGTACTGATGTAATTTTGCTTACCGTTTCGCCTAGATGGCTTCAAGTGAGAAGCACACTTTAAATTTTTTTGATCTTATGGTCCTAAATCAGACTTTGCCTTTCGGTACTGAAGTAATTTCGCTTACCATTTAGCCTAGATGGTTTCAAATGACAAACATAGTTTCAAACATTTTGACCTTACGGTCCTAAATCAGATTTTGCCTCTTGGTAGTGAAGTAATTTCACTTACCACTTAGCGTAGATGACTTCAAGTGGCAAACATAGTTGTAAACATTTTAACCTCACGATCTTAAGTTAGATATTGCCTTTCGGCACCAAAATAGTTTCACTTAATACTTAGCCCAGATAGTTTCACATAACAAGTATAGTTTTTCAAAAGTTTTGACCTTACGTTGCTGATTTAGATTTCACCTCTCGGCACCCAAACAATTTCACTTATCGCCTAGCTTAGATAGCTTCAAGTGATAAATATGATTTTCAAGTTTTTGACCTCATGGTCCAAATTAAAATTATTTTCACCTTTATGTTTTTAAAACCTCTAATTACTCGTCACTTGACCTAAGCAACCAGCTCAGTTCCTATCCCTGGGCAGCAAATTAGTTTCGACCTTAACTGAGATGACCGAGCCAACAAGATAATCAAGGAAAATGAACTAGACCTGCTCACTTCAAAGTTCACTTCGTACTTCACATATGATGTAAACTTTAAGGGGCATATGATATGCCAAAAATGGCCAATAGCAAAAAAAGATGATTATCTTCCTAAAGTCGAAAGAGGCGGCCCATTAGCTAGTTCAAAGCCCAAAGCATCAATTCAAGGTGGCAAGAATCTATGGTGGAGATGGTTAACTAGATGATGCACAACACAGTTACAAAAGGCCATTTAAGTTGGAAGCAAGTCAATAATATGCATCTATTAAGTAGCACCTCTAAATGTTTAGCACAAGCTCAGATCACTATCGCTTAATAGACAACTTCAACAATCCAAATAAAAAATCTTCCATCAATGGCATAGCAGCATATCAACTATAAATAGATGGCAATTCCAAGGCACTAAGATCTTCTGGCATGAAATAGAATTGCCATAAAATCACAATGTACTTTTTATATTAGAGCTCTATTTAGAATTCGTTAATAGCGGAAATGTTTGGATTTAATGTAATAAGCCTCTCGGATATATAAGGGTGACTAAATAATGAAAGGACGGTGGACGTAGAGACTTTCGGCTCGAACCACTACAAAAATCTCAGTGTTATTTACTTTTAGTATTTACCTTCTTCTCGTTTATCATCACAACTCCATAGTTCAATATTCCATAATTCCAGCTTAATTACATCAAATCTTGGTAATATCATAATCAAGACCTATAACCAACCAGCATTCGGAGCTCTACCTTCGGATCTCAAAGTGTTGGTATAGACTAAATTCTGCACAAACAATATTAAACTAAAACCATCATTACATTATTCCAAATATAGCTAAATCAAGTAATTAAGGTAAGATTAACAAAGAGATCCTTAGGAGATTAACAACACTTAATTTTGGAAGGAAATTTCGATGCTTCTTACGACGTCCAATTTGCATCAGTTTGCGTGATTTGCATCGATTAGGAAGCAACAAGAAAAAGAAAGAGATCAATTGCACTTCAACTGAAGATAATTTAGATATTGATCAAAATGAATTGGCCTACCTTCCAAATTGTTTCAAAAATTACTTGAAATTCAAGATTGCTAGAAACAACTTTAATAGCAACTCATCAACTATGAAGTGCAATGAATGTGATTAGACGGGCCATATAAAAAAGGATCATCAAGCATAAAATAATGAAAAAATGTTCCAAGAAACAACAAGAAGAAAAATCAAAGAAAAAATCTCTTCAAGTCACTTGGGATGACTTTGATTCTTTTTCATTCGATGAAGAAAGCGACAATGAACAAGCAAATGTTTTTTTTATGGCATTTGATGATGATTTATGGCAAACTTACTCTTATGATGATTTACTTAAAGTTAATATAGGAATCTTAGAAGAAAAGAAAATTAGATAAAACCGAGAAAAGAAACTTTTGCAAAATTAGATAGAGCATAATTAGAAATAGATATGTTAAAAGAAGAAAAATTAATTCTTAAAGAAGAAGTACATAAAATACAAGATTCTAATAAAACTTTAACATCTCAAATTCAAGCTTTGCAAGATGAACTAAAAATCTATCACGATGAGAATGTTTTACTTTCAAAAGAAAATTATGATTTACAATCATTGCTTGATATATCTAAAAATCAAGTTGATTCTTTAGAATCTAAGATTAATGATTTATCACAAAATAATTCAAAATGAATATAGGCAAAGAAAATTTAACAAACTTGATAAATGTTTCAAAATACGCCTTTAATAAAAATGATTTGGGATTTAAAACTTTTAAAATTAGTAATTCTGGTTCTAGAAAGAAATATGCACCTTTGGTAGAAAATTCAAAAATAATAAAAGTCAAACAAAATTATAAAATTCCAAGTGTATTAGTATATGGATCCCACAACCAATAATATTTTTTATTAGATATAAATATATACACAATTTATTTTTGAAGTACGTTTGAGTTCAAATTACATTTTCAAAGGTTCAACCAAACTCTCTCGGGCATGGTTACTAAAAATCTAACCCTCGAACCCTAATGTAGGAAGTGGGTACTAGAACATACGTCTTATTTTTTGTAGGTACACCCCATATGAAAAGGAGAAGGATTCTTAAATTTTCAACGCGTACGGAAATAGAGCTAAAAATGAAGGAAAATCAAAAAAAATTGTAAACTTAAATTTGAATATATAATATAGTTTTATAAGAAAAATACTATTGTTAAAATATTACTTATTTTTGACAAATAATTTAACAGTATATAAATAATTTGGATTTTTCGACAACAATCAAGTATTTAGATTATTCTATAGCACTTGTCAAAAATAAAGGATTTATTTTAAAAGAAAATAGTATTTATGGGTATAAGTGCTATAAAAAGATTAAGTCTTAAAAATATATACCTATTAAATGTTCTAATGATATCAATATTTTTTGACATTCATTGGCAAAGGGTTTACACTTTGAAAATTTTATTTTAAAAATTCACATCTAAAACCCAATTATACAAATATTTAAAAGTCAATAAATGATTTAAATTGTTTAAATTATAAAAAATATTGACTACATACTATAACTAAGAGAAATTTACTTTTAGAATACAATAAATGGTACTTTTTCAAAGGTATTTTACAAAAGATTTTTGTGTCATTGATCTTTATTTTACTTTATTTATTTGCTCGTTTGTCGATTGTTAGCTATTATCCATATTATACTAGATCAGTTTCACACTTGGCTTTTTCTCTCCTATACTAATTTTTTTGATGACAAAGGGGGGTAAAATTCAGGAAGAACCAGGCATATCGATAGAGGAAGTAAAATAATATATATGCATATACATACATATATATATATATGCATAGTGGTCATCATCAAAAAAGGAGAGAATTTTAGAACCTATATTTCTAGTTTTGAAGCAATAATTATACATTTCAAATATTAGTTCATATAGGTTGAATATTTTAGGGGAATTCAAACTACGAAGACTAAAGCAAACGACTATAGCAGATAAGCAAACTAAGGCAAATAACTACAGTTAACGCGCTTGATCATTGAAGACCATATCTCATATAAGTCATTGCATGTATATCCATATATCTTATATAATATCCTTTGATGGTCACAAACACTCAAAATCTTTTTGAACGATCAAAAATTTCCTAAAATTTAAATCACTTTTCAGAAAACTAGAGGTCAAACATCTGATTTATTATATTAGATGTTTATGAAAGCGAAATTCTAAAATGCTTATACAAGTTTAGACGTCTAAATGAATTTTTAAAACCTCTAAAATATACAAAAATAGCCTATAAACTCTCGGAAGAAACCATGTAAAAAGTCAAACGTCTAACCCATTAGTTCAGACATCTGAGGTACTTTTAATTTTTATTTCCTGAAGCCACCCTAATGTCTAAGCTATTAAGTCAAACGTCTAACCATGAACTAAGCATTTTTTATATATTGTCCAGATGCCCGAACTTAAAGGCCAGACATCGAAACTAGAAAAAAATGAACATATTCTTTTTTTGAATATGTTCAGATGTCTAACCTTTAGGTTCAGACATTCCTTTAGATTTAGACATCTAACCTTGGCATAAAATATTTTAAAATAGAGAGTTGGATATTTTACCTTTCGGCTTAGAAGTTTGAGATGTTTTAAACTGCCGTATTTTTTAAAGAACACCAATTTCTGAAAAGAAACATCTATTTACAAAAAGTTGTGATCACTTTAACAGTCATCACTTTTCAGTAGAACTTTCCACTACTATAAATATGGACCAATTTTTTTATAGTATTCGGTAATTCTTGCTCTCTAATTCATAATCGATCAATTTCTTTCTTAAAATAAAAAACAATCAAAAACTATTTTCTACTTTGTATGTCACTACACATTCAATTTACGAATCACCAAAGGATATTATAAGAAGTGTGTGCTAAATAGTAGCTTATCCATGTTGTAAAACACATCACGTCAAAAATGGAATTATTTCTTTAATAGTTGAAGTCCTGTTGGTGATCTTCAGAAAAAAGATTGAAGTCCTATTTGGTTGCTTAGTGTTGTAGATACATATTCCTCCGGGTCAAGCGAGAGTTGTTTAATGAATTTCTCGATAGAGTATAATAGTCGACGTAGTATGGGAAGTCCGAACTAGTATAAAAATCATCGGTGTAGTCTTTTATTTACTATTTTCTTTTAGCTGGTTATATAATTAGCTTAATTTACATTTTCCCATATTTTAGACCATTCCTAATTCTACACATAAGTCACATTACGTAGCTACTCCTATGGAATTACTTTGTGATGCATATGTTGTAAACTTTTTGGGTATGGGTTGATTGTAGGAATTGATTGGATATCTCTCTATGAGGTAGTGTTGGATTGCGACAAAAGAATAGTTTAATTGAAAAGGGCAAAGGACCTTATTTGCTTCTATGTCGTGAGTATGGTAATTCCGTCATGGAGACATATTTGTATTCACTCAGCCTATCACAGGAAAGGCTAACATGTATACCTACAGCGAAGGAAAATCCCGAGGTATTCAAAGAAGTTTCCGGATTCTCTCCCCAAAGGGAAATAAAATTTCGTATCGATGTCCAGAAAAGTGTAAGGCCGGTTGTGATGCCTCTTAGGCATCTGACTTTGACAAGAGAAGCGACTTGGACAAGAAAGTTTCAGAATTGTTGTAAAAAGGCTTTGTTAGGAGGAGTAACTCAGAATGGGGATCGCCTATCATTTTCACAACTAAGGCAGATGGTTCTCCAAGGTTATGAATCAGCTATCTAGAATTCAACAAGCTGACAAATAAGACATGGAGTTATTATTTGTTGAGTGATAGATTCGAGTTAATTACAGAACATAAATTTCTCAAGTACTTGTTTTCTCAAAAGGATATGAATCTAAGATAGCAGTAATGGATAAAGTTCTTATTGTCACATGTTTGGGATTTCTTAAATTTAGGAAAAGGAAACATAGTCTCAGATGCTTTAAGTAGAATGCAACGAACTATATTTTACATATCAGAAAATCGCAAAGTATTATTATTTAATTCATGTAAGGTCGTATGACTATAAAATTTTGGAAAATGATTACTTGGGAAATCTTCCACCCAAGGAGTTTTATCGGACAACTTAGACAAAGAAATTTTTATGTGGCCTATAACTTTTGATATGGGTTGAATTAAGATTTGAAACCACTTCTATTAGATCTAAATGATAGTTTCTCTTTCCATAGAGTGATCATAAGAGGAAAATAGACCTAACATTTAGGAGATATGGCAATTTTAAGTTTATATTTCTACTGACCAAATTAGTGGGTGATTAGTTAAGCCCGCCAATCCATTTCAGGATTTGTGCCTAATAGGGACTGACGGGACATATCTAAATCATTTCTCACTTCCTAAAATTAGTTTTTAATCTCCATTAGTCTAAATCTCGTCATAAAGCTCATATTTTTCATACTAATCTTAACTTAAACCATCATTAGAAGGTAATTAGCGAAGAGGGCTGAAGATCTATCATTTTAGTTGCCTTGAATTCGAAATTCTTGTCGCCCATTTTAGATTTGGAGATTACGTTGGTAATTTTCGTATTAAATGAGTGGTTATTGATCTTTCGTTATTCTATGCTTGTCCATATAGTTAAAAATGCTGTTTTCGATATTATTTCCATATTCAAATGATTTTAAACTTAATTTAGCTTTTAAAGACGTATATGGCCAAATTTTAAAAGATAGAAATGGATTTTAAATTTTTTCTAACCCTTTTTGGATCTAATTGTTACTTTAATGTAAAGATATATATAGGTAGATTCTTGTTTGTTTATCATGTTGGATCGATTGCTTATGTTTAATGAATGTACATTGTTGATGGTTGTTATTGCATATATTGGTTTGATATGGTTTGCCAGTGCTTTTGTGATAGTTAAGAAACGATCATTGATTTGGGCAAAACGAAGTCAAATTTCCACAAAATCGGATGAACGTTGAAGATAGGGCCTTGGATGAGGAGAGAAGCTTGTGCTTTAGGTCGCATTCGAATTGGAATTGGTTTAGGTGGTCACCTACATCTTGGTATCGATCTAAAATGTGGTTGGGTGGAAGATAAGGATACTAAGGGGCGAGCTTTGAGTCAATGCAAGAGAGGGAGCATCAAGAGTCCAGGACCCCAAACCTTAGTTTTCTTGGTGGAGGACCCCAAACCTGAGCTTCTAGAGTTCAACCTGGTAATGAGTTTTGATTGGTACTGAACACTTTTCATGGCCGAGGATTGGAATAGGGACTTGGAAGTGGTGATATGTTAATAGGAAGCTCCTAGCAAGCAAAGGAAGAAAAGAAGTTGATAGGAAGTACTTGGCCAAATTCTTGGCTAAGTAATTCATATTCATACCACCCTAATCAGGTTGATATCGACATGAATTTGAGTGGCCAAACTTGGCCAAACTTCTAGTAGATGCTCAAGGGTCCCTGTAGTTTGGATGTTGGCTTTGAGATTTCAATGACGGTGACTTAGTAATAATGGAGTTATATTTCGATGGTGGCGGCTCGATGTTGTATGGAGTCCTAAAAATGATTATCCATAAGGGTTTTTTTAGGAAATATAACCCGTGGATAGATTATTGAATAGTTCTATCATGGAAAGAAAGGAATGTGGAATGGTTCCTTGAGGTTGAATGGGAATTGATGGAGCAAGGAAAGGGCTCGGATAACATGCTAATTGTGATAGAGTTGGAGGTAAGCCCTAAGGGCAATTATGTAATTGTTTATATAAACTTTTTCGAACTAAAAGGTGTTTTCCTTTTGTTATATACTTGTTGCATAATGTTATTAATAATTAATTAGTTAATATAAGTATACATGTTAGAAAGTCCATAAATAATGTGTTTGTGATAACAGTTGCAACCATGAGTATTGTGTCATAGTGTAAAAAGGCACATCATTTTAAACATTCCTAGTCCAGATGTATTGGGTCTGGACATCGATATATCTGTTTAGACAAGAGTGTGTAACACTCTTCAAATATTGGGCAGTTCATTACTCATGACTGCTGGTGGCACCAAAGGGTTTTGTACTGATAGTTATGGATAACTATGTAATGACTCACTCAATAGTTTTTTGTTGGTTAATAAAACTAAGGTCAAACAGAAGACATCAAAGTGACTAATTTGCACAGTTCACCTGATTTGATAATATTGTCGATCTTCAATATGAAAGCTTCGATTTGATTATAGTTAAATCATGGCACGACGTCCATTGAACGACCATAGTTGATTCGACCGGAAGTAGTGGAAGTGAAACACTAATCAAAAGAGAATTAATCTCCTCGATTATATTGGGTAAGCATCATGGTCAACTAAACTCAACTCAAAGTCAAAATCTCAAGCCAGAGTAGTTTGGTTAATAATAATTATTACTATTCAACCAAGGGCTTTGTATTTGAACCAAAGAGTTTAATATGGACGATGCTGGAATTTAGACCGTTATCAAATTTCATAAGTCTGGAGAGATATAGTTTTGAAGAAGAGAATTAGTCTCAAGAACTATCACTACTGGGTAACGCTTAAAATTGCAAAAATTATGTCTTTGCTAAATCTGTGTTAGCAATAATTTTAGCCAATATGTTACACTACTAGCTAAGCTGAAGTGTGAACAATGATATTCAAATTGTTAACCGTCGACTAATTTACACCTATTGAGTCCATGCAACCGCAATGTTGAATGGAAACGACCCTGACTCGACCTTCGAAAATCGGCACTGAATATAACACTCGTATTCAAATGCCGCAGATCCAAACGTCGAATCTGGTTCGCCGGAGCTTATAACACAATTATGTATAACAACACAGCGGAAAGAAAAGAAATGAATATCATTAATATACAACATTTGATACAACAATGATACAATATGAATCAATATCAGATATACAAGCTAACAATGCTATAGCGGAAAACGAATAGCCAAGAGATAACTCCAAACAGCAACAACGACTTTAATTCCAAAGCACCAATGCAAAAACTCCAAGCCAGTAGCTCGAACCCCCATCAACTTTCACCAAGATAATCAAGTCTCGTCCATGAATCCACAGACTCCAATATTCAAGATATCCAAAGAATTACAAAGAGAAGGCTGAAAGCTATTGATATCTACTATCTGAAAAGCCCAACTCTAGACTGCCCGTGTGTTAATTGTGGGTACCCAGAGTTTAGGAAAGGAACAATAAACCCCGGATCAGTCATGGGACTGGTATGAGCAAACAAAAACAGTTTTATCTTTAAAACAAACAAAAGATTTTAAATTTGAAATCCGCAATGTTTTTTGGAAAATGAAACTACCATAAGGCCTCCCGGCACACACACAATGCAATCGCACACATGGGGAGATTTCTCCTTATGATAGTCAAACATGCTTGATACACGAAATCTTTTGATATTATTATTATTAGTGCATAGTGGAAAACATTTCGAAAGTATAATATTAATCTTAGCCAGCATAGGTACCATTATATTATGCCTGCTATAGCTACCTCCTGAGGAGGAAGGTTATACAATTGCAATCGTAAAGGGCTCGTATTGTTTTTTGGATTTCTAACAAATGGTCAGGCTAAGGAACTTCCTGGGCCACATGGGCACGCCTCTGGAGGGATGCCCCGAGAACCTAACTGGATCTCTGCCAACACAAGGCCAGGTTACCTCTGTAACTACATAACTACTACACGAGTATTCCATCCCCCGGTCGTAACCAACCTTTATCCCGGGATTCACCAACAACCACAAAGTAATGTATTTGCAGTAACCACATAGGTTAAATATCTGGGCTCCATACCATGATATCACCTCTATCCAGAGGGAAATGAACATACCCTCAGGGGGCGCTACCCTCAAATAACTTTGCCGCATTCTTCCTGTTTCGACCATTCCGGGTTGTGAAGTTCGAACGAAGTCTCATCTACAAAGCTACGCTTTTCATAAAAGCCATGCCTTGATCAATAAATGATCAGCAGCGATTCGTATGCCACATTACCAAATTGGGAAAGTATCACTAGTAACCATCAACTACATAACCTCTGAGTCGTACGTCTCAGAGAAGGGTGTTAAGCTATGAGAATAAATCTCCGCCACCAAACAGAAATATATTTGATAGAAACCGGTTTTACATCTCAAAGTGTAATGTCAGACACACATCCATACAAGTCCGTTCCGGGTTCGAACAGAATTGAAGGCACTTCCAAAGAAGCCCTTGCAATCCGGGCATCTTCAATCCCGATCGGACTCCCCATCACATATGGAGATCTCTATACCGAAGCAACTCAGTGCAGAGTCATTCGATAGGTTATCCTATCGTTCTCATAAATACCCGGTCTTCACCACCGGTCTTCAAATGATATCCATAACGTCGTATCATTATTCGGAATGGGTTATATGACATAAGGTCCTCTCCCGGCTAAACCGAATAATGAGCGCAATATTTAAAAACATATGGATATGGGATTTCAGTTAAGTCACAACTTTTAAAATCCAAAACCTTTCATTCAAATGGTTTAAAACAAATTACCATTCCCAATCCTTTAAACAAAAAGATTTATTTCAAGAACCTTCAGTGGTTTAAACAATTTCCACATTAAAATCTTTTAAACAAAAGATTCATTTTTAAGACCCCTTTCAATTTAAAACAAGGTTCACTAATCTTTTACAAAGATTCATTCATAGCCTTTCAAAACAATTCCATTTCAAAAAGATACACCATTAAAAATCCTCTTCAATTTTAAAATAGAGTTCAACTATCTTTCACAAAGATTCAATTATAGCTTTCAAAATCATTTCCAAAACCGTTTGGTTTTAAAATTCAACCTTAAAAACTATTTCAAAATATTAAATTCAAATATCTGTGACTTAACCGATTTCCTTATGCAATCAATATTTGTGCGTGTAGGGTGTAGTCCAGGGGTTTTACACAATAGTGCAACATATTCAGTCATCATAGATTGCAATCACAATAATATCGATAAGCGGTATATCTATAACGCTTATCCATACACACAGAATCACAGATAGAAAATATGAATGCATTATAAATAAATAAATTACACTCATCATAGCTTGAATTAAAACAATTCAAATCACAAGGCATCACACAACAGAAATGACAAAACAATTCACAGCATTTGATAGAAGACCGTCATCCATAATAAGGTTAGTTGATCATTTGGTTAATTAAAACCAAATAAATCACTAATTCTGGTTGATTAACATTAACAGTTTATGTCAATTAATTATTTATTAATTAACCTTAATTAATGAATTAATTTACCTTTAATTATTAAAGAATTAATCTTAATTACCCTTAGTTAATTATCCTTAATTAATCCTAATTAATTTAAAATAAGTAATTATCCTTAATTACTTAATTAACTTTTACCATTAATTAATTAATTATTCTTATTTTTGATTAATTACCCTTTAATAATAAATTAATTCAATCTTTACTTATTAATTAATCATCCTTAATTAATAAATTAATCAACCTTAATCAATGAATTAGTCAATCTTAATCACTAAGTAATTAATCCTTAATTTCAAATTAATTAACCCTTTAATCAATGACCATTAATTATCTTTAATTAATTTCAATATGTGATTCTCCTAATTTATTTCATTAATTTATCAACCTCAAATTAACTTTCTTAGTTAATTAACCACAACAATTAATTATCCTTTAATTAATTATTCTTTAATTACTCGATAATCAAATTTAAATCATTAATTAGTTAACCTTAATTACTTTCATTAATTCACCTATAAATCATTTATTAATCCACTTTTACTTAATTAATCACTTTAATTACATTCAGTAATTATTCGTAAATTATTCTCCTTAATTAATTACACAAAGTAATTAACCTTTAATACTTCTATCAAGTAATCATCTTTTTCATTGATTAGTTTTTAATCATATCATCAAATCCCATTTCAACACTTAGGAATAATTCAAATAGTTATTCCAATATAATTATTCAATCCAAAAACAATTTTAAACATATTATTAACCTAAAATCAATTCTTTGAAAACTTATTTAGAAATTTGTTTATAAATTAAATTCGAAAACTTAGTTTTTACTTAAAAATTTATTTTAACTTTAAAACCTTTATACCATCTTTCTTATAATTTTTAAAACCACATCCTTATTTATTTTTAAAATTGTGGTATTTAAAACCTAAAACAGGTTTGGTTTAGAAACTAATACCCTGTTATCCCTAAATCTACCCGAGCAAATCTTTGGTTTAACTCGAGCCAAACCCTGTTCTTCCCCGACCCCAACTTTGAGTTTCATTAGAAACTCCCCCGAGAAAATTTCCCAGGCGAACTTCTTCCTTCCCGTTTTTATTTCAAACTTGTTTTCAGTTTTAAAACCTCAAAACTGTTGTAACCACTCGAATCTCCCCTAAAACAAACTCGAGAAAATCCACGCTCCCCTTGATTTAACCCTCGACCTCATCTTCGAGACCACCCAATACCAACGCCATTTGACACAAATGTTAACTCGTGCACGTGCACACGAGTTCGCCAGCATTCTGATCACCGAGATCGACGACTACAGATCATCGACGACCTGCCTAAACCACCTATCCATCTAGATTCGTCGTAGGGTCAGAGATTCGAAATCGAGCATGCTTGATCAAACTGGAACCCAATACAGCTTTGACTAACCACCAGAAAGTACCCCGCACCACTACCGCACACCTCCAGACGCCACGCGAACCACAACCCTAGCTGCTCCGATGACCTACGACCCCTTTCCCCCCGGTCCGATCCCCTCCGGTCCCATGACGACGATGCAGTTCCATTTCAAAAATAGACAAGCAAACTAGCTTTTAAAACCCTAAAACATCATCGTTCCCATGCCTCGATCATTTATAAAATCAAATTGTATTTCTCCCTTGATCCCTGATGCTCATACAACCTTCACCAATGACCACAATGTCATATTCATCAGGAGTTAACGAGAATTTACGAAAATCCATTTTTAGTTCAAACCCAAAATTCCCAATTTATATTTACCTAAAAATCTTAATTTTCCCCTTAAAATTCATGATTTTGTAATACGAATCTGTTTGTAAAGCCAAAACACAAAATCAAAATCATTAATTTTTGACTTAAATTAAGCTATTACTGTAAATTCTGATTTTTTTCGAAATGATTGTTCACTAAATCCACCTGAATTTATTTTAAAAATGATATTACTAAGTTACAATCATTTTATTTTTAAAGATTATAGCTTGAACATGTTTAGATAGGAAGCTATGCTTTTTTATTTGATGAACTATGAGCTTGTAATATCAACAGAGAACTAAATACAAGCATGCATTCCAGAAATACAAAGGAATTCAACCATTCTTCTCAGATAAACTCATCATACTTTCAAGCATTATCCAATATCAAGATAGAATGGTAGGTTAAAAAGGTTTGCTCACCTTGGAGTTGTATAGGAAGAAACGGAGAAGCTTGACTAATTTTGCAAAACTGGAACTTGCATTTGTTGTTGAATTTAAATCCTGCATTTAGTTTTAAATCTGCATCTTTGAAGCTTGTTGAAGTTGTTTGAATCTGATCTTGATTTTAGCCTGAACTTGATTGAACCTACTTTGGTCACAAGCTTCATATTTTTGAATTGAATCTTGCATGCCTAAATTTTGAGATGCATTTTCATGCATCAGGTTGAAGTTTTCAGACTTGTGATGTTTTGAACTAAGATGCTTCTTGCTTTTAAATCTTTGCATTGAATCAGTGATGAATTTGTTTTGGTCAGGCATGTTGCATTCTTCCAGGTTGAAAGCTTGAAAATTGTTTGATCCTAATTTCTGTTTTTCTAATTTGTTTTCAGATTCGAACTATTTTGATTTTCCTGGTCTTTGGAAACAGCCTGTATTGTTTTCCTTATGTATGTTTTATACATTTTAAATTAAAAGAAATTTATTTGTTGCCACTTGTTTAATACAAGTGATCTCAAGCTTACAATTGTTACTTTATGTAGTTACTTTGGTTACAAATGTCATATGTGATGAAAATTGTGTTTAAATCCCTTTGTTGTATTTTAATCATAAATTTGGTTTTAAACCCTCTTGTTAATAAATTTACACTTTTGTGTATTTTTAATTTTAAATCTTTACTCTATCATAATTATGTGATATGTAAATGTTTTTACATTTTATACTCATGAATATACAACTATTGTTTATATGTTCTAATGTTTCAAATCTTTTTATCAAATATAATTTTATATTCAAATCTAATTTTACATCTTAAATTCAAATTCAAAATTTAATATATAATCAATTTGTACTTATAAATGAATAAATAATCAAATACCTTTTTATAAATATATCTTTATATTCGATTTATCATTTATTACTCTTAAATTCCAAATCAAATTCTATTTATAATCCATTTGATTTCAATCAATTAATTTTATTTACAATCCATTGATATATTTAATCATTTGCAAAAATAAAAATTTATTTCAATTGTTTCTCACATTAAATCTTAAAGCTTTATAATTCTATTTATAATCTAAAATATTTGTTTATTCTAGGAATTTTCTGATTTATTCTCAATTAAATTCACAATTTAATTCTAAAAGTTAAATTAATTATCAAATTATCCTGGAAAAATTCAGGGATGTTACATGAATCCTCCATCTACCACCCAATTTAATAAAATTATAAATGTCATATTTAATTAAATTAATTGGTATTTATGGAATACTAGTTATAATTTATTTATTTGGATTGAAGTGATCAGTATTTAAAGTAGTGCGTATATAAAAGTTATATACGCACTTTGTTGATATACTATATCGATGTAAGTTTAGATTTGATTTAAATGTAAAATATCTTATCTGGCTTGAAGAGGTATGGCCAACCATAAATGGGGGAACTTGCTTAGAATTTGATTCTAAAAGGTGTGAAAATGGCTAAGGAAATGAAAGATATATTACCATATTTAGACCCATTATTCCCTATGCTATTTAAACACCTCCTGCCGTTCTTTTCTTATTCATTCTATTATGGGGTTTCAGCCATCACCCTTCCATTCCACCATGGCCGCAAAATTCAAGCAAAATACAAATTCAATGAAAATGGAAAAAGAAAATGGTATGTGGCTTTCTCAAAGGAGTTGAATCTTTTGGAAGGTTTTATCTGGAATTTAAGTGGAGTACTATAGATTCACATTTAAGGTATTCACTTAGGCAATATAAAGGCATCATCTTGACTTACCAATTATTAAATTATTTATAACTTATTATTACCTGCTTTTATTCAATTAATTTACCTATTATTATGATTCCCTATGCATATATTTTGTCAACATGAGATGAAAATATGAACTTATGTTTGTGTATTTTTTGATTAAAATTTTGTTATGTTTATATGTTTGGAAATATAGTTTTGTTGATGAAATTATAATTTCAATTGTTTTTTAATTTTAGTTTCGAAAATGATTGAAAAAACATTTTATTATGTTAACTTTAATCTACACAAATATTTCACATGTATTTGTATATCATATAGTTTTACTAATCAACTGAATTTGTTTATACGTATTATTCTATGACAATGAAAATTGAAAATTTTGATTTATAGTTTTCAAATTTAATAATACATGTCTGTGTATGTCTAATTGTTTGTATACGTATACGTATTAAATTCACATATTTTATTAGATAAATTTTTCAATATATATGTATACTTGTATATACACACACATATATACATAAACATGAAGAAAGTTCTTGTATTTTAAAACAAAGGGAGGAAAAGAAATGTTTTGCTAATGTCTTTTGTGTAAGGAAAGTTTTGTAAAGTTGTTTTCAAATCATATATGTGCTTGTATGTACAAACACACATGTATATAATGTTTATTTCTATATTTATATACTTATATATAAATATCTGTTTAATTACATAGTTATTGTATGTAATTTTAAAGTGCATTTAAAGTGTATTTAAAGGGTAATTAAAGTGCATTTAATTTGTATTTAATGTGTATTTAAAGTGCATTTCAAAACTTTTGTTTTTGATCATAATTATATTGAATATGAATAGTCATTTGTTGCTAATTATTACTTGTTACAAGATTGCTTTATTTAGAGTTAGAAACTTAAAAACAAATTTGCAATCTAATTTATAAGTATTATATTGATGGTTAGAAATATTGATATAGTATACCATAATTGTATAAGCATTATATGTTATCCGGGTTTTTGACCCAGCAGGACCCACTAGAAAGCAGGAAAGTCTCATCACATCAGGATGACTTAGAACTCAATCAGAAAGGCTAAGGCAACGGGTGAATGAGAGCCAAGCAATGTTACTAAGGCAACGACTAGGTTCGACTAAACCAAGGGATTAGCATTCTTTTAACTCAATCAATAGCTGAGCACAAGCAGCTAGTGAAGTGCCATCGAAACGGAACAACTATAATAGAAGACCATCAAAGCATCTTTAATTCCAAACTCCAGAAAAATCCTAAGTGCTTGGATCTCGTTTTGCGAGCCAAACTCTCCCTGGGTCGTTTCCTACCTACCCACGAGCAGTTGATAAATAGGTCCAATCCAAAAGCTCTTCGACCTTTATAAATACCATCCTACCAGCAACATAAACAGGATCTTCTCCGGACTGATTGTTGAAGCTCTGCTGGAACTATTCCTCACTCCTTACCTCCCTCGCAACAATCTCCAAAGGAATTTACTTTGATTCTCCAGTGGACTCCAACTTTAGGAATTCAATCTGGCTGTGAAACAATCAAAGCCTTGTAATCATCATCTTTTGTAACATCCATCAGTCTATAGTAAAACTATAAAGTGGATGTAGGCTTCATTAACAGCCGAACCACTATAAAAATTCACTGTATACTTTCATTTACCATTCTTTCTTGATATCTGTTATCTTTGATATTGCTCTTCGGAACAGGGATGGTGCTTTCAAACTCAAACCAAGGGTTGGCCATTTCTTGGGTCAACGGTATATATGTGAATAAATGTGTAAACTTATATAATTTATAAATATCATATTCATATGAACACACATGTAGACATATAGGACAACACTTATGAATATAAAGGGTCAGACTTGTCTGTTGCAGTGTAAATCCTAGCACTTATACATGGGCAAGACAAACCATGTACACTATGATTGTTACATGTTCACATACACACATATGTTCGTATGATACACATATTTACCTTAATTAATTTCCCTTTTACGAAGAATAAAAATATAACTTATAAATAAATAAAATATTTATTTTATTTAAAAGAAAATTTAGATGTGATCTAAATGAATTGTAACAACCCGCCTTTTAGACCCTCAAAAGTCGATACTAATACATCTACGGTATTCACGTGCTGAACATCCAAGTGCTGGAAAGACAGACTGTTAGGGGAAAAAGAAAGAAAAGACCTAACAAAATATACAATTAATCTTTACAAAAGAAAAATTGTAATATACAACATCAATTAGAGTCAACCAACCAACCATCAGCCTGGACAGTTCAACTTGTCCTCATAAATGCTGATAAATATAAACAACCTATGCAGTGGAAATATGATATATGTGAATACATATTGGAGGCATCCATCTCGTCTCCTAAAGCTCCAAATCATCCAGTGATAAATTTGAAAATATGCTCGGTCTGATCTAAGCATTATAAGAAAAATAATGTCCGGATCAATTTGGTAAACCAGAGTGAGATAACGCAGCTCAAATGGATTTTTAATGTTATAAAAATCTTTTAAAAATTAAGGCATCTCGTACGAACGCCGCCTATAAATATGTATCGGTTTTTACCTTACAATAACTAAATCATTTCATAGGAAATCTTTTGATATTATAATAAATTCTAGCGTTTAAAATAAATATTGAATCATAGCCAAAAAAATTTCATAAATTAAATTGCAGCATAATAGGTATACAACTAAGTCCGAAAGGCTCTTATTGGAGAATGGGTTCCAAATATGAAAATGTAAAGGTCTACCTTCCGTAAAGTATACCTTTAGAGAAAATGTATCGAGGCTGCCTTAATTTGCAACTGTACTACTCAGGACCGGTTTAACCCTTACTGGATAGTATCAAATATTATCACCCCTTCATTGTGATCACAACTTTACAAGGCCGAAGCATGCATAAATTCCTAAATACTGATCGAGATCATGGGATGATCATACCCTGATGAAAGCGACCCACATAGCCCTGTTGCACATCCATGCTTTGGTCATTTACCGATTGTGAGGCCCGAGTCTACGTTTTACCTTCTATAGAAAATCCTACTTGGAATGCTAAGGCTACCCTCCAAGCAACAATGCAGTGCCAACATTCGTATATACAAGTTTGTTTGAGGACTGGGCAAAACTGAAAACACTGGTTCTACTTCACCAATTTTAGAATCATCCTCAGGATTAGTAGTAAGTAGCCCTTGCACTTCAAAGATCTCCATCTTCGACTATCTTCAAGATATCTCCAATTCGAATGCATATGTTGGTTCGAAGTGGTTTTCGACTAATATATCCCATTCTGATCCCTTCGAACCGACAACGATAATTTTAAAACCGGCCAAGATTTGATAGTCGGTTATTTAAGTATCAAATAACAAACAATTCAACTAGATATTTAATTCCGCAAGGATAGTAACACTGGTTATGCACAGAAGCACTTATTCAGCCTCTTTATTTAATTCCTTCATTAATAAAACTACTTTGTAAATTCTTAAACTAAAATACTTTTACAAAGGTATATTTGCAAACACTTCTCTGCCCTTTTCAATACTTGAAAAATATTGATACACTTATCTTAATTATGTAAGTATATCCATAAAACATTTCACTTTTAAAACTTAGAATTTTTTTCCATATACTTATATTACAAATATAAGTATATTGATGAAACGCTACATTTTCAATACTTAGAAAATGTACACATATAATTATCTCACCGGTATAAGTATATTTACAGATCTTAAAAAGATTTCACATCTAAAATCACATTTAATTTTGTTGAGAAAAATGCCATTTAAAACATCCATAATAATAAACCTAAACACATTCCTTTTTGTGTAAGTAAATAGATCATATGAAAACTGGGCCAGATATATATTTTTTGAGAAAAATGTGTGATCCTCTGTAAATAGAGGAGAGCACACATGCAACTATATATATCACAATAATAAGGTGCTGCCAACATGCATGGAAGGTAAAAAAACTAAATACAAGTATCAAAGAAAAATCAGGTATCTCTAAGATGAGTTCCGACAGGGCCACCACCCATCACACCCTGATATCGAGTTCTGGCATGGCCACCACCCGATACTAAGGTGTTAGGAGTACCTAGAAACAAAAGAATATGATACTCCATGCATTTGAATCGGGAGCTCTATGCAACACAAACAAAGAAGAAAGCTCCATGCATCTGGATCGGAAGGATTGAAGAAGCATCTACTCTGAAGTGGAACTGGATATGATGCTGAATGAAAAATCTGCTCTGGAGACTCTGTACAAAGGAAGAAGTGCCAAGCAGAAGAATGGATCCTCCTGAAGATAAAATGCCATAATAGGGATGAACTATCCTGCATCAGTGGTGGAACTGTAAGTAATCATGAATGGAGAACTTTACTATGATGGCCACTCTACAATCCGTAGTCCTACAATCTGAAGATATGAGTCCCTGCAAAAAGAGCCTGACACCCTATCACCCATACCTGTATCTGAAGGATGACTAAGGAAAAAGTAAGAATTATACATATATATGTATATTTATATAATTAATATACATATATATGTATGGATGGGGTAGGAAATAAAACCTAAATGAGAAAAAACTGGACAAAAAAATATAGAATTAAAATACTTATAAACTAATACCACTACATACAAGAACAATATTGAAACAAAACTTAAAAGATTCTTATGAATATTTAATCATAAGTAAGTTATGATTAACAATTAAATCATCATATAAAATTGTAAAATTGTTAATATTAATACTGTTAATGTTAAATATATAATTGTTGTGTTTGAATAAGTTAATATTATAACTAACCTTATTAAGATACCCTTTAAATAGATTAATTTTTAGCTAATTTATATTTGGGATTACAAATCCAATTAAAACAAGATGAAGAAATTGTAAAAATCAATTGGTTAATATGACTATTATTATTATTAAAATTCTTTGATTTCTTTCAAACCATATATACCAATCAGTAATAATGAATAAAGTGTCAAGTAAAAATCTAATATTCTTTTTGAACCTATATCTAAAATTATTCCAGTAGAAGTCACAATCCGAGATTTTAGTTGTTATATTAAAATTAAAAAATTTAAGAATATTATTTAGAATGTAATAAGTATCCGTGCAATCATAGTATATATGTTTTATATCTTCAAGATGCAGATTACAAAAATAACATTTATTATCATTTTGAATGTTTTTTCTTTTTAAGAATTCTACTGTATTTAGTTTTACATGCAGTATTAACCACATGTGAATTTTAGATTTAGGAGGAGCATTAGATTTTCAAATAAATTTAAATGAGTTATTTATTGTACCCGAAAAATTAATAAATATGTAAAAAGAATTAAAAGTATATTTCTTACTCTTATCCCATTCCCAACAAGTATTATCATTATCATTATCAATATTATAAAGATTTAATCTTGCATAAAGCAAATAAAGTCTCCTAAGAGTTGAACCTACTAAAATTCCAAGGAGGATCATTTTCAGGAGAATAAACTTTATTAATTAAAGCAAACTTAAAATTACAGATTTCATAAAGCTCTTTAAATTCCAATTTAAGAGGTACGGCCGAAATCCAACGGTTGTGCCAAAAAGAAGTACAATTACCAAATGTTGTACATATTCTCACCACCGAATCAAGGCCCTGCCGAACCACTCACCACCGGACCAATCCACCTACTCCCACTACAAAATCAAGGCCCTGCCGAACCACTCATCACCGGACCAATCCACCCACTCCCACTACCGAATCAAGGCCCTGCCGAACCACTCACCACCGGACCAATCCACCCACTCCCACTACCGAATCAAGGCACTGCCGAACCACTCACCACCGGACCAATCCACCTACTCCCACTACCGAATCAAGGCCCTGCCGAACCACTCACCACCGGACCAATCCACCTACTCCCACTACCGAATCAAGGCCCTACCAAACCACTCACCACCGGACCAATCCACGCTCCAACCATCACCGGACCAAGGCGTTACCAGACCAACATTGCCAGGCCAGATCACCACAGCCTAGGCCCACCAGCAGCTATATACATCCAAGACCCCTACCCCCATCCTCACTCTATAAATAGAGGGGTAGTGGTACAACAATGGGGGACAAGTTTGAGAGCTCAAGCACGGATAGAACTTTCAAACAACTTTCATATACTTGTAATCAAAGCTTTGTACTTGTAATCTGAACAGTGAAAGACAATAACATATGAAGTGGAAATAGGCACATTCTGGCCGAACCACTACAAATCTGCGTGTCTTTTACAGTTTAGTCCCTGCTTTTTACATATTTGTTTAAATCACCCAAATCACTAAGAACAACATAAAATCGACTAAATCGTACGACTTGAAGGTGTTTGCCCATTTTTTGTGCAAACATTTTTGGTGCTTTCACTGAGAACTCGAGCTAGAAGCTTCATCTTCTCCCACTGAACCTCCTTCCCGACAGCATCGCTCATTTCTTGGTAGACATACCTCCCAGGCCGAAGAAAGATGTTAGCAAAGGAAAGAACATCGCAACTAGAAGCGTTCCAAATCCAGTGATCACAGATCAAGAGAACCGTCCCGTTCCAACAGCAGTACGAAATGGAAATCAGGCAAATCCGACAGCCCCTTCCACGGAACAGCCGACAGCAATTTCTAGGGCAGATCTAGACAGGGTTGTGGCTGAAGTGACTGACCGCTTCACATCCCAACAAGAAGTCTTGGTGAACCGACTCATGTAACGCTTAAGGCATGCTGAAGAATCCAACCGCAACACTGAATCATGGGGTGAGTCCCAGTCTGGAGGATCTCGGAGGTGACAAAGATCTTTCTTCTTCGAAGAAGCTAACAACAGAAACAGCAATGGTAGGAGCCGAGCCCGAACTCAGCCCGAACTCCGACCCGAGGAAACGCTTGGAACCGAACCCAGCGGGGAGGTACCAGGCGAGGGTCGGCTGTAGCTGAGCCTGTCATGCTACCTAGCCATGGAAACACCAATGAACGGGGCCGAGCTAGAGTCCAGCCCGAAGTTGGACCCGAGGAAGTGCTCGGAACAGAACCCAGCAGAGGAAGATCATGGCAAGGGCCAACTATAACTGACCCTAGCATGCTCCCAGAGGACCATAGACAGCACTTGAAAATATTAGGAGTGATAGACGATACCACCCCTACAGATCATCTGGACGGAATCAATCCCACAGAGAAGAACCAAACTCATTTCTATCGGCTCCAAATTTTGATGAAAGGATGGCACGATTGTTCAGAGAGTGCGTCCAACGGGATAAAAGAGATCGAGGGATAGGCGCTAGGGTAACCAGCCCTTTCACCCGCAATATCGAAATTGCCATCACCCCCCGAGAATGGAAAATGCCAACAATAGAACGTTACAAGGGAATCTCTGACCCCGTTGTACACTTGTAGAGATACACACAGCATATGCTCATGAGCGGAGCCATGGAGGGAGTATTTTGCAAATGCTTTCCACTATTCTTGGCAGATCTAGCTACCTCCTTGTTCTACCATCTACCCCAAGGATCCATCATCTCATGAGAAATGTTGAAGGAAAAGTTCATCAGCCAGTTCCGCATTCATATGGAACAACCCAAGGACGCTTATTCCCTATCTAATATCAAACAGAAGCCCGGAGAGACAGTGCAACAATATCTAACCCGATTCAACGCTGCAGCGGCCGCAGTCCAAGATGCCGATGAGAAACTCATCTTAATGGCCTTCTGTAGTGGTGTGCATCCGGATACTAAGTTTGCTAGAAGATTAACAAAAGAGAAACCGGCTACCTTACCCGATTTCTTCCATGAAGCCGGATGATATATGAGACTTGAAGACGTTGCCACTGAAAGACAAACAGGGAAACAAACCAAGGCAGCTCATGGCGACACACCCGCTGTAGCAAAGGACGTTCGAAGGAGTGACTCTAGAGACAATGCTGGGGACAAGAAGGGAGAAAAACGTCTGTATCGGCTAGGACCGAGATTTGACACTTACACTCCTTTGAATGAAACAATCGAAAATATCTTCCTGGCCACCCAAGACGAAGTTAAATACAAACGCCCCCCGTACAAGAAGGAATCAGATAACACAATTAAGTCTGGAAAGTTCTGCCGCTTCCACGAATCTCATGGGCATGATACCAATGAATGCCATCATCTTCGGGACTTAATTGAAGAACACATCAGAAGGAAGAGACTGGAACGCTATGTAAAAGGTCAGAACAGGACCCCAGCTCCTGCCAATGAGAACCCAAGGCTACCCCTCCCAGAAACAGGAGGGGGAAATCACAACACCAGCGGCTCCAGTCAAGAGAAGATAGTAGTCCATACCATATCGGGAGGACCACACATCGCCGACAGGAACTGGACAGAGATGGAAAGATATGGAAAGTCACTTGGAAACAATGAAGGCTGCGTTAATTCTGTTATGGAAGAACGCCACCCGAAGCGAAAAGAGAATGATGACATTACATTCAATAGGCATGACCTAGAGGGAAGGCAGTACCCTCACATGTATCCTATGGTCATTTCTTCCTGGTTTGGTCTGGTCGAAGTTTTCCGGATTCTAGTAGACACTGTAAGCTCAGTAAATATCCTATTAAAGCATGCTTTCGACAGAATGAAGCTGTCAATGGAGGATGTGTCTCCCTGCAACAAACCACTACACGGTTTCACTGGAGATGCAAAGGTTCCCCTCGGGCAACTGGACCTCTTTGTTGAAATAGGAAGTCACCCCCGCTCCGTTGTACGGAAACAAACATTTGTGCTAATAGATAACCACTCGGCCTACAATGCCCTTTTAGGAAGACCAGCCTTGTCTGAATTCCAAATTGTCCTGGCCCCGTGGTGCCTGAAGATGAAATTTCCAACAGACAATGGAATAGGGGAAGTAGAGGGAGATCAAGACGCCGCTCGAGATTGCTATGTAACTAAACTTCGCAATAACCGCAGGAAGGATAAAGGGAAAAATGCAGAGACTACTGTCTGCATGAAAAACTTGGAAGCATAGCAACTAAAGAAGGCCCCTCCTCTTCGATATACCAGTGATCCTTTCAATAAATTAGACCCCAGGGACAAAGAGGAGGAGGCCACCGCCGAGCCTGTAGAGGCTATGGAGTTTGTATCTATAGACAAACACGACTCAAGTAGACTGTTGAAAATCGGATCTCAGCTAAGAGCAGAATTGAGGGATCAACTCATTGATTTTCTCCGCCACAACTTAGATGTATTTGCATGGACGCACGCTGACATGACTGGAATCTCCCCAGACGTGGCATGCCACGTATTCAACATCGATCCTACCAAGGTGCCAGTAAAGCAGAAAAAGAGAAGTATGGGGGCAGAACGATCAGCAGCCCTCGATGAAGAAGTAAAGAACTTGCTTGCCAATAACTTCATACGAGAAGCCGTCTACCTAGAGTGGATCGCTAACCCGGTACTAGTAAAGAAGGCTAATGGGAAGTGGCGAACATGCATTGACTTCTCCAACTTAAATGACACTTGCCCGAAGGATTGCTTCCCACTCCCCCGAATCGATCAGCTGGTGGACAGCACAGCCGGGCACGAACTCTTATCTTTTATGGACGCATACTCAGGATATAACCAAATTCCTATGCACGCCCCCGATCAAGACCACACTAGTTTCATCACTGACCGGGGATTGTACTACTATAGAGTAATGTCTTTTGGACTTAAAAACGCCGGAGCTACCTATCAACGCCTCGTCAACAAGATGTTTGCGGAACTGATAGGACGAACTATGGAGGTTTATGTGGATGACATGCTAGTAAAAACGAGGAAAGCCAACGATCACGTAAGCCACCTGGGCGAGATGTTACAAGTACTTCGCCAATATGGAATGGAGCTGAATCCTCTAAAGTGCTCATTCGGAGTATCGTCAGGAAAGTTCTTGGGATTCATCGTCCATGCCAGGAGGATTGAAGCAAACCCCGAACAAGTCCGAGCTCTAAGAGATATCAGGATAACTCCCACTCGAAAAGAAATGCAAAGTCTAAATGGGAAAGTGGCCGCCCTAAGCAGATTCATCTCTAAAGCGACTGACAAGTGCACCCCCTTCTTCGAAGCTCTAAAGAAAGACAAAGGAAAGTTCGAGTGGACTGACGAATGCTTAACAGCCTTCCTTAACCTAATCGAACACCTCTAGAGACCACTAGTACTCTCAACTCCGAACGAAGGCAAAGAGCTATACCTATACCTTGCTGCGTCATCTCATGCTCTAAGCGCCGATTTGGTGAGAGAAGACAACCGCACACAGCAGCCGATATACTTTGTGAGCAAAAGGTTTACGGGGGCAGAAACCAGATATCCTAAACTTGAGAAGCTAGCATACTATTTACTAATCACATCACGGAAACCGCGACACTATTTCCAATCCCATTCCATCAGAGTTCTAACCGATCAACCGCTAAGGCAGGTACTCCATCGTCCCGACACTTCTGGGCGACTACTTAAATGGTGCATTGAACTGAGTCAATATGATATCACCTACCATCCTCGCACCGCCATCAAGGGACAAGCCATGGCCGATTTCATTGCCGAATTCACTACCAAGGAAGGTAAAGAGCAATCTGAAATAGCAAAAGACATCAAGTGGAATCTATTTGTGGATGGAGCATCAAACGAACAAGGCTCGGGGGCAGGGGTTGTAATAATCACTCCCAGGGGAAGGAAGCTACATTATTCTCTAAGGTTGGAATTCGCTGCCACCAACAACGATGCAGAGTATGAAGCAGTAATAGCTGGATTAGAACTGGCCCTACAGATTGGAGTCAGTTCTCTATGTCTTCATAGTGATTCGCAGCTTATTGTAAATCAAATACTAGGAGAATTTCAGGCTCGAGGAGAATGACGCACAACATATCTGAAGAAGAACAAGATGCTACTCAATCAATTGGATCACTATTTGATCAAACACATTCCTCGAGAAGAGAACCAAGAGGCCAACGAACTAGCAAAGCAAGCTAGCATGAGAGGCGGCACCATTTCCGAAACAGTTGCCATCTCAAAGCAACTAACCTCGAGTTTCGAGCAAGTGAATCTGATAGCTGCAATCGAAGAGGAAACTTGGATGACTCCCATCCGAGAATTCTTACAAGATGGCACACTGCCCGATGGGCGTAACGAAGTCAAGAAAATCTTGAGGAGAGCTTCTCGGTACACAATATAGGGAGGCATCCTCTATCGGCGCGGCTTCTCTAACCCCTTATTAAGGTGTGTTGCTGGAAGGGAAGCCAAGGAAATCTTATCAAACATCCATCAAGGAAGCTGCGGAGATCACAGTGGAGGGCAGGCTCTGGCAAAGAAGATACTCCGATATGGGTATTTCTGGCCCACCTTAAACAAGGATGCCTTAGACTTCGTCAAAAAGTGTGACAGATGTCATAAGTTCGCTAAGATTCCTCGACTACCAACAAATGAGATCACTCAAATGACCAGCCCTTGGCCCTTTGCAGTATGGGGAGTTGACTTGATTGGCGAACTGCCGGTAGGCCGAGGCGGAGCCTAATATGCTATAGTGGCAGTCGACTATTTCACCAAATGGGTGGAAGCAGAACCTCTAAATAAAATATCCTTAGCAAAATTTATTAACTTCTTGATCAAAAATGTTCTATGCAGGTACGAGGTTCCACTCAAAATCATATCGGACAATGGACATCAGTTTGACAGCGAAGAGTTTGCCGACTGGTGCCAAAAGCATGGAATTCACAAAAGCTTCTCATCTGTGGCTTACCCCCATGCAATCGGACAAGTCGAAGCTGTCAACAAAAATTCTCAAAACTCTAATCAAAAAGAAGCTTGAAAAATCTAAAGGCGCTTGGGTGGATGAACTTCCTACAGAACTTTGGGCCTACCGCACATCTTTCAGAACATCAATGGGGCATACTCCTTTCTCTTGGCATACGGATCGAAGGCCATGCTCCCAGTCGAAACTGTAGTGCCTTCCCACCACAGGATCCACTATAACCCAGAAGAGAACGAAGAACCCCTTCACATGTCTTTGGATCTAATTGAAGAGAGAAGAAACGATGCAGCGCTCAAAGCAGCAGCTCACAAGCAAAAAGTGGCAGCGCAATACAACTCCAAAGTCAAGCATCGTAAATTACAAGAAGGAGATCTTGTCCTCAAGCGAATCTTCCCGCGCCCCGGTGCAGTAGATCCAATCTGGGACGGACCATATGTAATTCATAAAGATCTCCACAACGGAGCTTATATTTTGTCAACAGTGGACAGAGAGGTGTTCCAGAGGGCATGGAACATCCAACACCTTCGTCGATACTTTTCTTAACTTGTACTGCCCATATGAAGTGAATTAACAAAGAGAATCAGTGGACGTAGGCATTTTCGCGCCGAACCACTTTAAAAACTTGTCTCTTTTTTAACTTGTTCCTTTATATCTTGGCTGCTTGTTAACTTTATCCTTTTCTGTTGAACAAAATCATGTGTAATGGCATTTCCATTCAAGACACATCACAGCGCGACTTCACCTGGACAAGATCTAACAGGTACTATACGAATCTATGCCCTCGCCAATGAGACACTTTTGCTTCAGCATCCCTACGCTGCGGGTTAACTCATTGCTCCCGATCGGCCCTTAAAGCCAACTGTAATGAGCCGATTATAAGCCACCGAGAAGACCGACTATAGCCGAGGCAGCTCATTACGGCGTTCGGCTCGCCGGCAACCGTGAACCTACTTTAAACCCTAACATAAGGTGTGGCCAGCCAGGGGTAGTTCACAGTTGACGATCGGCACCCACGCTAGCCGGCCATGGTAAATCGAATAATACCCACGATTACGGGCCATAATGGCCCGGGTAGTTACTGTGCGCGATCTCGGCTCCGAGTGTCTTAAGTACGGCTGTGGTAAAAAAGAGAAACTCCCCGCGGAGGCGTAAGATTGGTGACAAATGTCTCAAAGACCCACAGCTAGGGAAAGTGACTACAAAACCCGTTTGCCACGAACTTAAGCACATCGCAGGCCTTCCGTGATTGGAAGTTTTACTATTTCTTATATTTCTATTTTGTTTAAAAACTTTCCTCCTATCCTCTATAACGATCCTTAAAGTACATGACACAAAATAGGAGACACTCGCTAATGGGAATAGGAACTCACAACTGGATGACATGTCACTCAGCTGCATTCCACGCTCAGTCATACAAGACATTCAAAGCAACCGTCTATGACTAAAACATAAAGGGCGGTACTTTCTTCTTTTGTATATGAATACGTAGTTGTAATTTATTCGCACATCACACTAACATTGTAACATATGAAATTATATTTTAAGCAAGAACTTGACATCAAACACAATTGAATCACAGGAATGTGCACAGCTATATTTCTTATGCAACACACCAAAATAACGATAGCATTCAAATATGACAGAATCAGCTTAAGTTAAAAATTACATGCCAAGAATAAAGTCGTTCGTTACGAATAACATAATTACAGCCTAAAAGTTACATTAATGTTTTGGGACTACCATAGACAGCAATGTCAAGTAAACCAAAAGATATCCAGATCAAGTCAAGGAGTCGGCTGCATCGGAGCTTCACCTCTATCCTACTGGCCCTCCGAGATCTACTTAACCGTAGGATTGGAACTCTCAGCATGTTGACCAGAGGTAGTTGGTGCTTCAGAGGTCCCGCCTGTCCAATTCAGGAGAAGAATCCATTAAATAAACAATAAGCAATCAAGTTACGAAAAGCTAAAAGGGAAGACTTACCAGCATCTGCTCCTTGATCATCATCCTCTAACTGCACACCTACCTCCTCAGCAGTAAGCATTCGCATATCCTCCTTCACCGCCGCTTTCTCCTCCTTGGTGAATTGAGCCATAACCACGTCCATTCTAAAGGCCACGCCACCCTCCTTATCTGCATCGGCCTTAGCCTCCTCCAGGGCCCTGAGATAAATCCTGGCCATGACTCGGGGATAATCATCCATCCAAAATAAGTTGCCTATTTCCAAGTGCGAAAGTATATATCCTGAAGCATCTCATCCATTATCCCCTCATTCTCCTCGAACTCCCTTATTCGGTCCTCAGAAGCCAACAGCTTTGCAGTGGCAGCATCCCTCTCGGATTGGTATCGCGAGTAGTCAGCCTGAAAGGATTTCCTCATCGCCTCCATCTCCTCCTTCAGCTTGGTTTGAGCAAGCTCTGCGGCTTCAAGTTTCTCGGATAACTCCTAACCCGCTCGAGATCCGCTTTCCGAACCTCATCCATCGTTGCAATAGCCATATCAATCCGTTCCTTACAAACAGCCTCCATTTTCCATAACTCTGCCCTGCTGGCCTCTTCCATGGTTTTATTTAATTGCCTAAAAGCGGCCTCATGTTGAGAGATCTGAATGGCCTGATCAGCGAGTTGTTTGGCCTGGTCGGAAACCATTAACCGCAGTCGAATGTTAGCACTCCCGATTTCTTCCCCAGCCTTGACCAGTCGGGCATGATGCCCCATCTGCTTCCTGGTTTCCTCAGCAACCCGGCCAATGTTTGCCTTAGCTTCGTCCCCCAAAGTTACGACCCGAGTGGTAAGCAAATCAAGGTTCAGGGACTTAGCTTCATCCAATACTCTTACCATAGGCTTACGGGGAAGAAGGTGCTCACCGGTAGCCTCATCAAAGGTAATATCACAAGAACCCGGATCCAGATCCGGATGACCTGCAAACGGATTACGAGCCAAGTCGGGATGGCCTATCCGGGTAACGGTAGGATTTTTAGACAGGTGTGGAGGAGGTATAAATTCAGTATTTTTCTTCGTGGTATCCCGAAGAGGCTGAGTTGGGGACTGAGGACCGGGTGAGGGTTCAAACAAGGAACGACTCCTCTTCTTCCTTTGGATATCCTCCTCGATAACTCCAAGAAGAGGGCGGTAGTCGACTACGTCTCTAGGGCGGTTAGTCAGAGGCTTTGATTTAGTAGAAGCCTTGAGAAGTTTGTATTGTTCAAGACGGTGCCGAACATCTGATGTCTTGGCCATCTTACCCGCTTCTGTGATAAAAACCAAGTGTTACAGGCATACATTGAGATATAATTCAAGAAATATATCAAGTTAAGAAGAGTAAAGAGACGCTTTTGTTATACAAACCTTGGGGAGGAGTAGGATATTGCAATAAGTCCTGGATCTCATTCCAGGACGGGAGCTGACCATAAAATATTTCTAAATCCTTATCATAAATGGAGTCGGCAGGAGTCAAAAATTCACCTTGAATCGCAGGAATTGCCTTAGCTGAAGCGCTCTTAGAAGATGAATCAGCGCCGGTCCCGGCCTTGTCAGCTTTCTTAGGCTTCTCCACTAAAACCGATCCTTCCTCCAACCCTTCAAAAGCTAGGCGGAAAGCGTCATCTGTCCACTCCTGGATCACACCTGCTTTCTCAGAAGACAAAGCCCCAGTGCCATCACCACTCTGTCCGTCGCCACCATCATCGCTATGACCATAACCTTCTCCACCACTTCCATTCTCCGCCTCACCTCCTTCATGCTCGCCTCTTCCTCCTCCACATCTTCCTCCTCCGGGACATCTGGACATGTGCTAGGGGAGGGTCCATCGGACTTCTTAAGTTTCTTTCCCCCGGCAATTGGATGTTTTGAGAAGGGTTTTCTTTTGCTGCTCTTCGCCGTAGCCCCTCCTTTAGCTTTGGCGGCCTTCTTCTCAGCTATGTCTCTTTGCTTGACCACAGACTGGCGTGGTAGAATCAAGTGGAGCCCCAAAAGAGTTGCGTTCCTGATCAAATAAGAAGCTGCCCTCTCGTTTTCCGGAATGGCTTCTATTTCCGCAGCATCTGAACCAGACGATCGTTCTCTACAACCGCAAAGTCACATGTCGCTAGCAAGAAATAAAGCACATAAGGAGGAGCATTGCAGTCAGAACGGAAATTATAAATAAGATTCAACTTACAGCCAGAGGTGAAGCGGTGGAAAGGAACAGAGTCATCCTTGACAAAAAACCATTTCTTCTTGAACATGCTAAATTTTGAATATAAGTCCAGGACTGGCTTGAAAGACACGGCCGATTCTAAGCTAATATACGGAGACCCCTTCTTGTAGCCTCTCAAGTTGTACAGGTATCGGATTTCCAGGTTGGAGGGGGGACGCCCGTATTTTCTCTGGAAGATAATGAACAGACTCACCAAGATGGCGTAGGAGTTGGGCTGAAGCTGGAAAGGGGCCACCTTCAAGTATGTGATAAAGCTAACTATCCAAGCGTTGATCGGAGGGATGGCTCCGCACATATAGTGATACCTACTGTAAGCGAAATATCCTTCAGGGGGGTTATACGGCATCACTCCTTTTTCCGGCAACATCATATGCGCTCTGTCGATCCTAAAAGATCTAGAAATAACGTCAAGCTGCTCATCTCTGAGGGAGCTGGGAAAGCAGTCAGGCGGTGAGTTCAAGAGCTCTTGAGGACCGTACCCATCTACTAACGATCTTGGGGGTGGTACATGTCGTTCTGGTTCTACCTGAACTGGGGGCACTATGGAGGACTCTTCTTTGTCCTTGGATTTCTTCTTGCTAGAACGAGTTTCTACTTTATGAGACATTATCTGCAACACGAGAAAACATATTGTTAAAACAGGGAGTATAGAGATATAAACAAGCAAGTACATACAGTTTGGAATCTCATTCATAATTCAAAACATAAAATTTCATTCGGTAGCTCGAGCCAAAGGATCCATTCGGCACTCGTACTCCCTAATTTCATTCGGTAGTTAGAGTCAAAGGATCCATTCGGCACTCATACTCCCTAATTTCATTCGGTAGTTCGAGTCAAAGGATCCATTCGGCACCCATATTCCCCGATCTCATTCGGTAGTTCAAGCACAAAGTTTATTCGGCAGAAGAAAGCCTCACCTGGTCCGGCAGTCGAATCTGGTTCGGTGATATGATTGATTCAGCTATTTCAAACAGTAAAGAATGACAGAGGTGTGAAGCCCATACTTATAGGCAAGCGTAGGAGGACCGGACCAACTGGTTCGGCACTTGGGCCGAATGAGAGTGTCCAAACGGGAGAAAACAAAGCGCGACATATGCAGGCATATGCCCCACTTTGGGGGGCAAATGTTGGACATATTCTCACCACCGAATCAAGGCCCTGTCGAACCACTCACCTCCAGACCAATCCACCTACTCCCACTACCAAATCAAGGCCCTGCCGAACCACTCACCAACGGACCAATCCACCTACTCCCACTACCGAATCAAGGCCCTGCCGAACCACTCACCACCGGACCAATCCACTTACTCCCACTACCGAATCAAGGTTTTGCCGAACCACTCACCACTGGACCAATCCACCTACTCCCACTACCGAATCAAGGCCCTGCCGAACCACTCACCACCGGACCAATCCACCTACTCCCACTACCGAATTGTAACGAGCCAGGATTTTGAACAATTTAAATTTGAAAATATTTAATTAATTTTAAATATTTGAATAATGGTTTGGATTGAATTTTCAATATAGCTTTGAATTTGACGATTAAATTCTAAAATTTAATCTATTGAAAGTTGAATAAAAATTTGAATCTTCAATTTTAAGCTGATTAAAAATATTTCTAAGGCTTGTAAAATTTATATTGATAATACTGAAGATAATAGAAGCTTCAGAGTCGAATTTGAAAGTAATTTGTTCCGTTTTGAAAAAATTATCGTTTAAATTGAATTAGAAAATAGCCGTCCGAGGCAAAGTCTCGGAATTCGACGAAACCAGTTCCATTGGGTCCGTAATATTGAATTTTTACCGGATTTCAAATTTCGTATTTTTCGGAGTTTATATGTGAGCACACGACGTGTAAACGCGTTGAGATTTTAAAATCGAATTCAATTTAAATTTATAATTAGTCAGCAACACACCACGTTATCTCCTTTAATCACGCGCTTGAATTACGCCTAAAATCACGCGATTTCCTCTACAAAGACATTGTCTCTCGTCCTCTCCCTCTCCAGTGTTCAAATCAAACGAAGAAATAAAATAAATGGCAGAAGAAAATCTCTCGTTCAACAACAAAATCTCGTTTAAAATAATATCATGGCCGAAGCCCCATTTTCAAAATCGAGTCGTTCCTTCTTCCTCTTCAGTTAATCGAGACCCACCCTTCTCTTCAAAAGATTTAAAAATGGCCGAAGCCAAACCCAGCTACCCCAATCAAATTCAACTCGAGGGAGGGAGAGAAGTGTCGCGACATCGTCGCGATAGGAAACTCGTGCGCGACATCGACGAGTTCGATTCGAACTCAAGGGTGGCATCGCGACTTCAGATCGGCTTGGAACTTCGCCTGGGGTTTCACGTGATATTGACGAGGGTGGTGGCTTGCGCTCGCGCGTGAGTGAGGTGGCTTCAAGCACGGCATCATGGGGCTTCGGTGGCGGCGGCGTTCGAGATGGCGATTCGCGATGGATCTGGGTACCGCGCAATTCGAGGAGGAGGGGCAGCGTTCAGGCGTGCAAAGCAGGGTGCGGCGGCGTGCGTTGTGGAGAGCGTCGACTCATTGATGGCCGTGGAGTAGGGCACGGCAATGGCTCGCGTGCGTATGGTAGGTCAGTAAGGTATGTTTTGCAATTTGATTTAAGTTTATGAATTGTTATTACACTGAAAAAAAATTTGGAAATCTGTATAGGTTGAAAAAAATAATATGTATATATAATTTTTAATCTGCAGTAAGGTAGTTATTTATTTATTTTAAATTGCATTTCAGAAAAGAATTTTTTTTTGTAAGGTGAGATTCTGAAATTCGAAACAGAAAAAAATAAATAAATAATGACTGTCAGTTGTAAAACAGAAAATACATGTATTATGTATTTATGGGAAATAAAATTTTATTACAGTAAGGTGAAGTTTGAAGCAGTTTTGATTTTCAGCTAACCTTAATTAATTTGAAAGTTTATGAAAAAAAAATTTAACAGTGAGAAAGATAAATAAGTAATTTATTATAAATTTGATTTTGGCGCTTAAATGAAATATAGAAATTTTAGATTGTTGGAATTTCTATGTAAACTTTGTTTTTGGAATTTTAAATTAAATAAATCATATTTGGTTAATTTATTCAATTTTTAGTTAAACAAATTTGTTAAAAATGAAATTGGTTTGAAATGGAATCATTTGTTCAAATTAAATTGTTGGTAAATTAAATTTGTAAAATGGTTAGACAATTAGATTTATTAAAGGAAACTGGATTAAAATATAAATCCTTAACTTAAAATTGAAATATTGATTGAATTGAAATTTTAAATGGAAAATTGAATAGTTCGATTTGATTCGAATATTAATAAATTATATAATTATTTATACTAGGTCAAAATTTGTAAAGGAACAATCTGGTTTGGAATGGATTGCAGAATAAATCAAAGGTGAGAACTCCTCACTCAATCGAACAGATCGATTTGAATTTTAAATAGTTAGATTTAAAAATTTTGAATGATGATTGCAATTATTGATTGCTGTTTGATTGTGATAGTAGATATAGTAGGATATACTATCTATAGCAATATATATATATATTGGCATATGTATATATTGGAATTGATTTCCCGCCTTGTATAGCGAATGAGACTCTATTGCGCCGCCTATTAAGCGGATAATATTATAAATCCCATATACCGCGATATTCCACCTTGAAGTGGAATTGGTATTGTGCTAACGTCTGTGGATGCAGGGAAACAGGTTGGAGAGATCCAACTGGATTCCTCACAAATATTTATATGATTATAGATATTGTGTGATCATTGATTATCATATCGATATATGATATTTGTGCCGTGATTGACTATTCGATGCTGTTGCATCATCGGATTCATTTTTAAAGTTAAAAATAACGATTTTGAATTTAAAAGGGTTTTTAAAGTGATTTTTCAAAGAATATGTTTTATTAAATTTTTGTATTGATTCATTTTAAAATAAATAAACTTATAAATTTTTATGTTATAAAAAATTAACATTTTTATGAAATATGACAGAAAGGTAATTTTTAAAATACATAGATTTTTATAAAATAGTTAAATTGGGATTTTGATTAAATTTTATTATCGGTTTATATAAAAGATTTTATAAATGGATATTTGTGAATTAAATTTATTGGAATTCTGAAACGGGTTTATAAAGTGTTGAGTTGATGTATAAAATGAATTTCATTAAAATTTATAGATTTATAAGTTGTGAAAGTTATCAAATGAATAGATGTTGAAAATAAAAGTTTTATAGGAAATTAACTTATAAACTGGCTTTTGGGCATTTAAATGGGATACTGATAGAAACAGTTAATAAAAGAAATTTTTATAAGTTGGAATTGAAAGAAAATATTTTTATAAGTTGAAATTGAAAGAAAATATATAAAGAAATCTTATAAGTAATAAGATTTAAAAATTTGTGAAGTTCAAAGGAACGATTTGGTAAATAAATTATATTATAAGTATTCAACTTATAATATAGATTTTGGTTTATAATTGGGTTATATAAATTGAATTGGATTTAATAAAAGAGATTAGTAAATTGAAGTTTATAAATAGAGATGGAATTTATAAACATTGTTATAAATTCGAAAATAAATGGAATTTGATAAATTGAATATAGAATTTGTTAAAGGAGTTACATTCACGTTTTTGAACAGTGAATATATCGTTAAATAAAAGGGATATCTTGGGAAAAGGATGTTTTAAATAGAATTTAAAACGATTTAAAGATGTTTTAAAATGCATCAAGTATCGAAAACATAGATTTCAACATTCATGGTTGAAATAGACGTTTTCGAGAAATAGAAGGAAAGGAAGTCGTAAATTTCAACATTCATTGTTGAAATAGACGTTTTCGAGAAAATAAGGAAATAATGAACTATAACACTGTTGTTATAGTAAATGATTTCCGAAAGGAAATATTTTTGTATAGTATTGGTATTTATATATCTATTTAATTTTGAATCCCTATACTAGTGATTTTGGGTCGCCGTAACGATGTTTTACGCAACATTCATTTTGACCCAAATAAATGTGAATAAAAGAACGTTTTCCTTAAACAAATGAAATATATACTTAACTATGGGTTAAGTATATCGAATATTTTCAAATTGTGAAAATAAATAATATTTGTGAATCACTTACTTTTAAATAAGTATGGAATTGTTTTTCCAATATGAAATGGAACGTTTTTAAGAATTTATCTTTTGAAGATAAATTGGAATTGAATATTTGAAATCTATTGAAAACTGTAGATCAGTAGATATTTTGAAATATAAATTCACTATGGAATTTATAAATGGAAAGGGAAAATTGGTTTTCAAAATAAACGTTGTTTATTTTTGAAGTGTGGAAAATTTTATATCTTGTAAAGATATTTTTGGAAAAATAAATAATTTGAGAAATTATTTGGAATCTGGTGATGTTGCGCATCTTTATTGATAGTTAAATAACCGACTATCAATATTTACCTTTAAATAGGTATTTGTTGTGATTGTTTGAATTGGATGCCACACTTATTTTTAAATAAGCGCTCACTATTCAGGTTAACCGGGAAAGGACCATGGGGTCGTATAACCCATTCCGAATAGTGATACGTCGTTATGAATTGCAATTGAAGACCGGTGTTGAAGACCGGATATTTGTGAAAACGGATGGATTACCGTCGAGTTACTCCGCATCGGCTGATCTTCGGTACAGAGGTTTTATCACCCGTAGTGACGGGATGTCCGGACGTGATTAGTGAATATCCGGATTGCAATGGCTTCTTTGGAAGTGCCTTCGGTTCTGTTCGATCTCGGAACAGACTTGTATGGATTGTATGTCTGACGTTACAATTTGAGATGTAAAGTTGGTTTCTATCAAATATATTTCTGTTGGTGGCGGAGAATTTATTCTCTTAGCTTAACACCCTTCTCTGAGACGTACGAGCCCAGAGGTTATATAGTTGATGGTTACTAGTGATACATTCCCGAATTGGTAATGTGGCATGCTGAGTGATGCTGTGAAATGATCGTTGAATGATTATTTGTGATAAGATCATTTGTTTGATCGTTTATCTTGATGATCATTGCTTTGATCATTTGTTGACCCAAAGCACGGCTTTTGTTTAAAAGCGTGGCTTTGTGGACGAGACTTGCTTGTCTTAGTGAAATGTGATGGGGGGTTCTCGCTTCGCGGTTTGGTGGCGAACGGGAGACTCTTATCCCCACACGGCCTCTTTACGGGGTTGGTTAGGCGTAAGCCGTGACAGTCGAGAGGCTGGCCGTAAAAGCAAGTTTGGTATATCAGTGTAAGCCACGGTGGGTCTGGGATTGTTGCAAAGCCTACCGGTTGCTGCTGACGGAAATGAGGTCCTTTATAGAATCAAGGCCCTACCAAACCACTCACCACCGGACCAATCCATGCTCCAACCATCACCGGACCAAGGCGTTACCGGACCAACATTGCCAGGCCAGATCACGACAGCCCAGGCCCACCAGCACTATATACATCCAAGACCCCTACCCCCATCCTCACTCTATAAATAGAGGGGTAGGGGTACAACAATGGGGGACAAGTTTGAGAGCTCAAGAACGGACAGAACTTTCAAACAACTTTCATATACTTGTAATCAAAGCTTTGTACTTGTAATCTGAATAGTGAAAGAGAACAACATATGAAGTGGACGTAGGCACATTCTGGCCGAACCACTATAAACCTGCTTGTCTTTTACAGTTTAGTCCCAGTTTTTTTTACATATTTGTATAAATCACCCAAATCACTAAGAACAACATAAAATCGACTAAATCTTACGACTTGGTGGTGTTTGCCCGTTTTTTGTGCAAACACCAAAATGAACTATTGTATTTATTCCTAAGTTAAAAATCTGATGACATTTTAAAATGTTTTTCCAAAAATTAGATATATTTCGAGTTGCTGGAGAAGCAATTTGATATAAATTTCTATTTCCATTGTAGTAATATTTAGAAATGATCTCTTTCCAAATAGCATTATCGTTTATATCCTTAAACTTCCATAACCATTTACTTAGCAAGGAAAAATTCATATTAGGCAAATTAATAACTCCTAAACCACCTTCCTTTTTGGCTTTACAAACGGTTTTCCAATTTACTACACATTTTATATTATTATTAGGATTTTTCCCACTCCATAAGAAATCCCTTCTAATTCTATCAATTTTATCATTACCCAAATCTAGAAAAAGATGCATAGACATCCAATAAATCGGAAGGGCTGATAAAACCGAATTTATTAAAACTAGTCTACATGCTCTAGATAAAAATCTCCCATTCCAGTTAGAAATCTTATTTTTGATTTTATCAATGATAATATTCCAATTGTCATGTTTGAGTTTGGTGGGTCTAATCACAAAACCAAGGTAGTCAAAAGGAAAGTTCATAGTTATGCAATTTAGAGTACTAGCAACTAAGTTTTCCACTTTTTCAAAATCACTTAAAACTAACACGGAACTTTTGTCAAAATTTATTTTTAAACCTAATAAAAGTTCAAGACTATATAGGATAAACTTGAGGGTTATAATGTGTCTAGTAAGATGGGAAGAAAAAAGTAAGGTATCATCGGCAAATTGAAGAACCGATATACCGTTACGCGATATGCCATTGCCTACACATCCTAGAGATCCATTATCCACTGCTCTTTTAATAATTTTAGCAAAAACATTAGCAGCTAAGTTAAATAATAAAGGCGATAAGGGATCCCCTTGCCTTAAACCTCTCTTAGATGAAACTGAACCAGATATACTTAACAGCACTTTTTGATTCAAACAATACTATCCCTTGATTAATAATGAAATCAAAAAAGTTAGAAAACTATTCTTGCCTTGATATACATTCTTAACTCTCAAGATAGAGACTGGTTTCTATACCTTGGATTTGGTGTAAAAAGGACATTTCCATACCCCCTATATGTTGAAATTTGATCATTTATGGAAATCGAGTCTCATTCATTTTATAGATCCCTTTTATAAGATTTCTTTATAAAAATCCTTTCAATACAAAACTCTTTTATATTTACAAACTCCTTTAATAAAATATTATCAACAAAACTCCTTTTATAAAAATCCAATTCCATTTATAAAACTCATTTCTATTTATAAAACTCCTTTAATAAATTCCCCAATATAATTTATAAACTCCTTTAATAAATCTCCCAATATATATTTATAAGACTCGTTACTTCCTATAAATCTCATAATATAATTATAAAAATCCTTTATAAAAATCCCTTATTAAAGTCCTTTATATATCCAAAACTCATTTTCACAAATCTTATATACTTAACATAAATCTTCATTTCCAAAGTAAGACCAAATACTTCCATAAAACGATCTTTTCCTATATCACCAAAAATTCTCAAATGGAATTAATTATTCCAATTTATCAAAATGGTATTTATTACCTTCTTATAGAATACCATTTATAAAACCATTCTTTTATTTGTGAAACACTATCTATAAAATATCCTTTACTTATAAAATAATAATTAAAAACTTATCCATACAACATTTTATTCGTGTACAGGCCGTGAACGACAAAACAAAACTATGGTCGTGACTCGAAAATGCGACATGATCACAACACAATAATAATATACACTGGCTAGCTGATTCTGTAAAATCACAAAATACAGTTGTTTGCTGAAAAATCATCAAACGATAATTTAACTATTTTCCAAATTAAAAATTATGAAAAAAATCAAACAAATTAAATTAAAAATACGTCATTGAAAATCAGATCGTTATAATGATAAATTATTTTTCTTATTATTTAATATTTTAAATAAATTTACAAAATTAATTCATTGTTATTATTTATTAATTAAAGGGAGTTAAATAAGACCATTAATTCTATTTAATTAATATTCAATCCTACCAGATATTTAAATCAATGCTCGAATATTAAATTCATTATTCAAATATTTGAAACAATCCCTATATTTTGAATTCAAGTTTTTTTAAACTTTAAAAATCGATTATTTCAGTGTTTAAAATTATATAGATATTAAAAATCGAATGATAAAAAATCGATTTGTTACATGAATTTAGACTTCATAGGCTCATTAAAGATCCAATAAAGGAAACTTTTTGAAAATTAACCTTTAACTTCACCGTGGACTTGCCTAGCGATGTGCACATAAATATGCATATATTTGCATCCATATTTTATCTATTTTTATTTAAATAAATGTCATATTTGGGCATTTTAACATGTTTAAACCAAAATTCAATTATTTTCAAATCGTCATATATTCATCTTCATTCAAGGGCAAAATGGTCATTTTTGTGCATGTGTCTATTTGAGAATTTTTTTACTTGGACATTTTTTATGATTTTCATAGAAATTTTTGATGCATATGGAAGAGGGTTTCATGAAGATACATGCATGCACAAATGAATACAAAAGAATGAAGAGGAAAATAATTCAAGCTCATGATCATGGAGGACCCACCTACCACTTGCCTAAATCTACAATAAGAAACTAATGGAAAACTAAGTGGAAGTTAAAGCTTCATGCATATTTGATGATGGATTAGTTAGAGGCTAATGGTTACTTGGTGGTCACACTTCCTACAAGGGCATTTTAGGAAGCACCCTAAAAATTGAATTAGGTTTTTATGCATGTATAAATAGCACTCTTATGTACATGTAAATATCTTCCTACTCACTTATTTTACATTGGAAAATTAGCAAGCAAGTAGTAAACACAATGTTTCATGAAATAAAAATGGCTTCCAAGCCACTTTCTCTTTTCTTTTCTACATGCTTTTATTTTCTTTTATATTAACGTTTATTTCTATGCTTTCTTTCATTTCATGTTTATAGCTTAGATTTACATTCATGCAAGTAGTGTAGCTTTATTTTTTTGTTTAGCAAGTAGTTAGTAGTTAATCGCTTTTTCTTCCTTTGCTTAGTTTCTATTTCTTTACTTTTTAATGTTGAAATTTACAAGTGTTGATTTGATAACACAAATGAGTAACTAAACCCCTTCAATTTAGGGGTAATGAAGCTCTCTAACTTTATGTAATTTCAACATTTCTATGATTTATGATCTCTTTTATTTGTGCTTCATAAAGTGGATTTTGATGTAAGTTTATACAAGTGGTTTTGATAGCTTATGTTGCGTATGCAAATGAGCTATTCATATTCAACACAAACACAAATTACATCAATATTTGCTAATTCGTTTTTGAGTTTGAAATGAAAATAAAAACAAAATTCGATGATCTATATTACTAATTACAATAGTAAATAGATCATACTTAAAATAGCTTTTGCTTTGGCTTCATTTTCTTGAGAATGATAAGTTATTTATGTGTTGTATTATAGTTTGATGGTTTAAGTTATGTTAATTGATAACATAAATAAACCATACTTGTAATAAATACAACACTTATTTCACTTAATATCAAAAATAGAGATCATAGATTGTTTGCTTATGGATTTACAAAACATGAGAGTGGATTTGCCGCTAAATTGCTTTCTAATCTCATAGTTCTTAATCTCACTTTTATTCTAATTTTAACTTCATTTTATTGTTAGTTAACAATCCTCTCATTTTGGTCTAATTTAATTGATTTGAAAATTTTAAAATCTTAACAATTCCGTGCGGATCGACCCGTACTCGCCACAAACTAACTTTTGTACGCCGTGCTCTTGCGATTAAATTTAATTTGAAAATTATCGGAAATTTTTAATCCGATAGAAAATTCAATGTATGTCATTCGGACTTTGTAACGCTCCTTCTACTTTACAACGATGCATGATTGACATTTTTCAACATGATTGAATGCTTTCTAGAAGTTTTTATGGATGATTTCTCTATCTTTGGTGATTATTTTTCCCAATATTTACATCATCTTGAGTTTGTTTTAAATCGACGCAAAGAAAAACATTTGACTTTTAATTGGGAAATGTAACGACCCGCTATTTTGGACTATTCGCATCCGCACATGTCGGACTTGAATAATTCAAAATACCAAATTGTTAATTTAAATTTGGATAAACTCAGATATACATTAAATAAATAATCACAGAATCACAGACACCGAGTAATAATATGCAGCGGAAGTAAAAGAGATAGTAGTTCATGAAGCTACTATATATATATAACAGAGTTAAATAAGTTACAACAGAAGTCTCGAATACAATAGTCAAATACAAGAATCAGAATACATCACTGGAATCAACTGAATATCTGAAAACTGGATAGATAGCCGGATCTCCAAGCGAAGCTCCAACTCCAAAGGTGAGTCTCGAAAGCTGGTACTCTCAGTCTGACCCGAGCGTAAAGCAAAACACAAAACACTCGAGTCAGGATTAATTTTCTTATATCAATAAATCCAACTCAAGTGAAATCACAATTGAAATACAAATAACTCAAAGGACGTTGGAATAACCGTCCTCTAAGGATCCGTTAAACTATCTACCATGTTGTAGCATATGCTAAATAGATAATGTCTATCAGTAATATAAAGTATCAAAATAGTGTTAAGGCGTTACCATTATCCCCCTTAACCCATTTTATATAAGCGTTATAGTCTATATAGCACTGTAAACTCCACCGTAAACTAGTGGGATATCAGGGAGTACTCCATAGGTATAACACAAAACAAATTCGTAGTGGTCGCGTATATAGGAATACAAGTATGACAAGACACATGAGGCAATACCCAAGGTAGTGAAACTACCGTTTGCCTGATCCGGACTGGTGAAAACGCATCGCAGCAACGATCGCAACACCGCGAAACAACACTCCTAAAATTACGAGGGTGCACCAATCAATAACAAGTAATGAGTAGTAGTTACGAAGAAATGTGTTCGCTCGAGGTGGCTAACCCCATTTGATCCGACACGGCTCCTGTTTTAGTCATTTCCAATTTGACACAAGTGTCAAGGCTATCCATTATCGTTCTCTTTCTTCAGTCATCACGTACATCATTCCAACCACTTCATTCTGGATCACACTCCACGTATAGTTATTAAAGTGGTTTTCGGTTTAGATAGAGAGTACATCCATAACCGATTCCGGTTTCTTTAATAACCTTCGTAATTATTTCACCGATTGGTCGTTTTATAAATTTCAAAACCAAATCAAATTCAACTTCAATTAGAATTCGTAGATCAACATTTCATTTGTCTTTCAAAATCAATTTCCATACTTACGTTTCAAAACTTCCAAAATACAATTCAAAATTCTTATAATCCAATTTCAACTTTTATTTAAAACAATCCAAATATTAATTCAAGTTCGTACATAAGTTTCATTCTGAAATTGTTTAAATTATTTTAATTTAACATTCAAATCAATTTAAATTCATTGATCGATTTCATTAAATATTCATTAAGTAATTTTTCATTCAAAAAAAATTTTCATTTAAATTTCCAATTCATTAAATCGATTACTTAAGTTCAACTTTATTATATCAAACTTCAAATTGAATTAAATTAGATTCGTCAAATCAAATTCTTTAAATTCCAAGTCTTACGTTAATTTCAATAAATCACAATTTATTTCTTGTTAAAGAAATTCAATTTCACTTATTTTACTTAGTTACAAATTTCCAAACTCAACAAAGAATCTTAATTCTACATATTCAAGAAGTTCAAATTCACTTATTAACTTACTTAAATAATTTTCCCAAAACTTAATTAATAAAGAAACCCAATTTCATTTATTAACGAAGTTCAAATTCACTTATTCAAATGTTCAATTTCTCTTATCAAAGAATTCAAATTTTTATTTAATTATCCATTAATTCAATCTTATTCAATTATTAAATAATTTCAAAACTTAATTATTAATAATTTCAAAACTTAATAATTTCAACTTAATTATAAATTCAAACTTAATTATTAAATCATTCCAAAACTTAATTCAATGAATAAGTCCAAATTTAATTGTCAAATAATTTATTTTAAAACAACGTTCTTCCAATAACTACTATGTTAATATTTTCGTTTAGATTTTAAATATTAACATTTACTTTCATTAAATTAAAATTCCAAATTCATTTCAAATCTTATTATTTATTCGAATAAAATCCTTATTTTATTTTTAAATCAAATTATTGACCAATCGGATTTTTAATTAATTCTCTATCCTAAGTCAAATTCATTTGGGTATTTATCATTTCAACCCGATTCCATTTCAATTCAAAAATCAAAGCATAGCAAAGGGAACTTGCAGTGTGATAACTGGGATGGTGTCAAAGTAAATAAACAAGAAATAGTAATAATCAATAACAATCCAATAATTTATTCAAATAATCCCGAAATAATCGTATTAATTCACATTGTTGTTTGTGCAAATTAATATGATTATTTCTAGAATCTACACTATCATTTCATGTAGATTTAAGATTATTACATTATTATTTATATGGTTCTACACTTGACATCAATTATTCAATTTCATACTTCATCAATTAATACAACATAAATTCAAATGGTTCAAGGGTAATTAACCATTTTCTACGTGTCAAATAATTAAACATTTAAGGGTCATATTATACAAATTTAACCAATCAAATTCAACACATATGTCGATTCAAATTTTAACTATTTTACGTCAAATTCAATTGCATAATATTTATCACTTTATACATTATAATTTAACATCCAATATAAACAACAAACAATCAATCAATTATCAATCAAACTGGATTATCATTGCATAAAAACATATAGGGTGTCAGATGTCACAAGTGAACTGATACAGGAAATAACATATATAACAATGTAAATAACTGACAGCAGCATATTTCAATTGCCGTTTCAATTGAAATCAAATTTAATAAATAAAAGAACATTAATCATGAGTGAATGCTCACCTTTCGAGGCTAGAGGAAACAGGAGATGACATGGATACACACACTGATACAGACATTGAAATTGAATGACGAATCGAAGCAAGCAACATTGGCCCGAATTCGACGATTAAAGCTGATAACAGGAATCGATAAAACAGATTGAATCAGTTTTGATATAAACTAAAAATATATGCATTATTATTTATTATATAAATATATATTTAAATCAATACCCAGATTAAAAATTATATTTAAGTAAACTATCTATATAAAATGTTTTAATTACAATCAAAACATATATCTATATAAAAAAATATTGTTGTGCAGACTAACATATATCTATGCAGACCCAAAATAAAATAACAACTACATGCACTATGCATATTCGTATAAATTCACAGACACAATCAATAAATACATTGAATGTACTATGCAAGCTAATATGTTTGTATGCATGCTACAACTAACCCGGACTATAAATACACAATGTACCTGCACGCAAGCCACCAAAAATCAAAAATGTACATATTACATAAATAAAAACAAATACCAATAAATAAAAATACTAAAGTTACCATATATGAACTATATATATTATCAAGCAATGCTAAAAAAAAATCATATGGCATGAGGAATCCAATATGCATTACTGCCGAAACTTGCATATAAATGCATATACTTAAAACATAGTACAGAAAAATATGCCTTAAAACATAAGACTTACATATAGGTACAACGTATATATGAAAGCTTCACATGCATATATATACTTAAAAATCAATATAACTTCAAAACACATACATTACACTCAAAACATATATACATATTTTATTCTCAAACCAATGTATATATACATATTTTAAAATGCAAGATACCCATATATAAAACTATACAAAGTGTCCAGATTCAAAATACCCAGTATAATGCATACATTAATACCTATATAGTATAAAACTAATATATACACGCAAACACCTACATATTAATGTATATTGGTTATCCAAATCAATATATTTTTAAACTACATAAATGCAGACCATAACAACATAAATGCTGGCAAAGGTATAATATAATCAAACATACACATGTGCCAACTAACATATAAATACCTGTATATGATATACAACTACCCTATATGTGAAACAGTATATTACAAAACTCACACTAACATATTATAATAACCGACCAAATATAAAGCCAACATTATTAAACTATAACTATATATAATATACAACTCACAATATTTATATGTATATACTGATACTATTTTTATAAAAGCTTTACCAATACACAGTATATAAGTATATGTACACAAACTGAGATAAAAATAATAATAAAAAATATAGATCAAAGAAGGAAGCGATGAATCACCTTGAGGTTTGGAGAACTGATCAACCGTATGAATGCTACTCAAAACTTTCTTCTTCTTCTTTTTCTTTTTTTATTATTATTTTTATTATTTTTGTAGAGGAAGTATGCGGCTGCTAGAACATGGGGATAAGGCGGAGGGTAAGTATACGGCAGGGGGAATGTTCGAGTTGTTGTACGCAGACGGCTGATGGGTGATTGCCTGTGTGGTTGCCGTGAGGCTCGGAAGGAGGCACGGGGTGGTCGGCCAGTGGTGGTGATGCTCAGGGCTGAGGCAAGGTGGACGGTTTAAGTGGAAGGATGGGTTGCATGAATTGATGGGTCAAGGGATCTACAGGCAAATGGAGGCGGAGGGCAGTAGGGGTCTGATGTGTCAGGTGGGTTGGAGGAGCAGGGGTTTGGTCGGTTGCTCGGAGATGGTGGCCGAAGTGCTCGGGCTTGGAGGAAGAAGATACCTAGGTAAAAGGAAAAACAAAGAGGAGCAGGGAATAATGAGGTAGAGGAAAGGTTTCAGGGAATACAAAACTAACGGGTTGGAATGATAAAGTTGGCAAATACATTTCTGGGAAATATGAAAGCTACAGGCCAATGGAAAAAGAAGAATTGAAAGTTAATCTATTTTCAAGATGAATACAACGTACAAAAAAAATTCTTTTCTCAAAACCATTGGAAAAAGGAAAGCCATGCATACGAAATCAAGAAATATTAAATGCAAATAGCTGTTGGTTCTGGACAGATAGGTAGATGAAGGACAGATGGAAACCAAAAGGGTTTGAAACGGGTACCGATACGGTTACCGTATCTCGCCGGTTCCGTTGCATACCGGACTTCAAAACACAGAAACGAACATACCGCAGAGACCAGCACGACGAGATGATTAAAACGGTATGACTGAATTATAAAAATTCAAATTTTTCTACTACGAAAAATGGAAGAAAACACAGAAGAATAAGATCGACGGAGCTAAGGTGTCCGAATTTGGGAAAACGAAAAATAGCGTTTGCTCAGAAGATGGTTTAGAATTTTTCTATGTAAAAATATTTAGGTTTCGAAAACATTTTTTTTCCATCGCTTTTTAACTGATTAAATTGAAGTAAATTTACGCACGAAATAAACTTTCATATTTTTGGACGAAAATTTTCCACTTGCTATGTTTAACTAGATGTATTTCAAATATTAAATTTATATTTCAAGATTTTATCGTTTAAAATTTTCCAAGATTTCAATTAATAACGTTATTAAAACCGGTTAAATTTACGGGTTGTTACAGGAAAAATGCCACTTTGTGGTCAAATAAGGCATAGTCCTTAGACATATGATCTCAAATAAAGGCATTAAGGTAGATAAAGCAAAAGTCGATGTAATTGCAAATCTATCCATTTCCAAATCTGTTAAGGACATTCGATCATTTCTAGGATACACTGGCTTTTACCAACGCTTTGTGAAAGACTTTTGCAAAATTGTTCGCCCTTTGTCGATTCTTCTTGGAAAAGACGTTCCATACGATTTCAACTCTGAGTGTATCTCTTCTTTTGAATGTCTTAAAAAAGAACTCATTTCATCTCCAATTATTTGGGCACCCAATTGGGATCTCCCATTTGAAATAATGTGTGATGCTTCAAACTTTGCAGTTGGTGCTGTCTTAGGACAATGCATCAACCAGATCCTTCACGTTATCTACTACGCTAGCATGACTTTGAACGACGCGCAACTTAACTACACATCCACTGAAAAATAGGTTCTAGCGGTAGTTTTTGCTGTCGAAAATTCCGACAATATTTGATCAGGCCACACATTACTGTGTACACGGACCATTCTGCGCTTCGATATCTCTTCGCTAAAAAGGGCGCTAAATCTCGCTTAATTCGTCGGATCCTTTTATTATAGAGTTTGATCTTACAATCAAGGACAAAAAGGATCTGTTAATGTCATAGCAGATCACTTATCTCGTCTTTCGAACGCACCATCTTCTTTGCCAATCAATGAAAACTCCCCCGATGAACAACTTCTTTCAATTTCTATCGATCCATGGTACGCTGATATAGTGAATTACTTAGTCACTAAAGAAACTCCCACATCTTGGTCCAACAGGACAAATACAAATTCATGTCCCAAGTGAAATATTTTTATTGGGACAATCCATACTTGTTCAAAAATTGTCCCGACCAAATCATCCGACATTGCATTCCGAATAATGAGATCAGGAGTGTTCTTTCGTTTTCCATGATCAAGCGTCCGGTGGACATTTCGTTCCTCGAAAAACTACGAAAAAGGTGCTTCATTATGGTTTCTATTGGCCTTTTCTTTTCAAAGACTCATTCGAATTTTGCAAAACTTGCGATCGATGTCAAATGCTTGGATGAATTTCTCGATGAGATATGTTGCCTCTAAACCTATTCTTATTATCGAAATCTTTGATGTTTGGGGTATCGACTTTATGAGACCTTTTCCTAATTCTTTTGGAAAATTGTATATCTTTCTCGCTATCAATTACGTCTCAAAATGGGTCGAAGCCGTTCCTTGCAAAACCAATGACCAAAGAATTTTTGTGAAATTTCTCAAAGAAAACATCTTTTCGAGGTTTGGCACACCTCGCACAATAAGTAGTGATAACGGAACCAATTTTTGCAATCGATCTTTTGAAGCATTAATGAAGAAATACTCGATAACCCACAAGTTATCCACTCCATATCATCCTTAAACTTGTGGGCAAGTTAAAGTTTCAAATCGTCAAATAAAAAAAATCTTGGAGAAGATTGATAACAAAAATCGAAAAAATTAGTCTCAGAAATTGACCGACGCGCTTTGGGCTTACCATACTGCTTTTAAAACTAATCCTAGGATATCTCCATTTCGTTTGGTTTACGGGAAAGCTTGCCATTTACTGGTTGAAATCGAACACAAAGCGTTGTGGGCAAAAAAGAACTTAAACTTTGATATCGATAAAGCTGGCGGAAACCGAAAATTACAACTCAATGAACTAGAAGAACTTTGAAACGACGTGTATGAAAACGAGAAAATTTACAAAGAAAAAACAAAAGTTTTTCATGACAAGTCAATCCTAAGAAAAATCTTTTCATCTAACCAAAAGTTCTTTTATATGACTCAGGACTTCATTTATTCCTTGGGAAACTTAAATCGAGATGGATTGGACCATTTGTGATACAAACTGTTTTTCCACATGGTGCCATAAAAATACAAAACCCAAGGGATGGATCAATTTTCAAAGTCAACGTTCATCATTTGAAACCTTTCTTGGAATTTCCTAGTAACCAAGAGGAGGAGCTCATGATTCTTATGAGCCAAGCTACGTCTAGTCAAAAAGTTTGCTCTCTTTTGTAAATATGTACATATTTTTTCCTGTTACACTCATTATATCATGCACTTACTATGGGGACACAATCAAAATTAAGTGTGGGGTAGGGAGTCTCATTTTCATTTTTTTAGTTTTTCATGGCATTTTTGAATTTTCATTTTCTTTTAACTCGAAAAAAATCTCAAAATTTCTAAATCTCGAAAACATTTTCTTTTTAGCATTTTGATTTATTTTTGAAGAAACGCTATAGGATAAGTATAAGTTTTGGTTATTAAATTGAAATCTTTGAAAATTTATTTGTCTTCACAAAAATAAAAATGGAGTTTTATTACAAATCACAATGGTTTAACTAGTATATAGGAAGGTTCATATGTATTAATTATGAAGTATATTCTAAATGAAAATCTTTGTTTAAAAAGTGGTAAATTTAAAGTAAAGGACATAATATTTTTATCATCTAAGTTAAATAGTGCAAGATGATTTTGCAAAACTCTCTCTTTTAAAAAAACATTTGTATATATATGTGTGTGTGTGTGTGTGTGTGTGTGTGTGTATATATTAACACCTAGGGTCATGTGTTCACATTTGTGTGTTCACTCGCCATGCTTCGTACCCTTCTCACTTATACCTGAAAGGCAGTGCACGATCGGTATATCTGGCCTCAGTTTATCTGAGTTAGGTGTATGTACATAAACATTCTTTTTAATAACACTTACAGTCGACAAGTGTTCACACTTGTGTGTTCACTCGCCACGCTCTGTATTCCCCTCACATAATCCAGAAAGGTTGTGCACGGGTAATATATCTAGCCTCAGTTTACTTGAGTTAGGCATATGTAAATATTGTTAATATCAAAAAAATTCAAATAAGAGAGAGTAAGCAATTTAAATCCAATCACTATTTTAACTTATTTGATTTGACTTGTTATTGAAAAATGAAATTACCACTTTGATAAACTTTGATAATCGACTAAGATCCATTTTATAATTACATTGTGTTATCAAGTGAAACAACAAGTTAAACTATAGTCTATTTGTTATAATAACTTGATTTTCGCTCGAAATTTTGACGAGTAAATGAATTTATATTCTTGATAATGACCAAAACTTATATTTAACTTATTTCATGTCAATTTGAAAATAAATCTTTCATTTGTATATATTATCAAAAAAAACTTGCATTCATCCCATTGTAAATAAATCTTGCACTTTGTAAATATTTTCACTTTGCATTTGGATTTTGTGGGTAGTATCCGCTGAAAACCCTCAAGAGACAACACTCGTCCTACTGGGGACACCTAAAGGTTTAACGGCTTGTTGCATACACTCTATGCAATCGTGCTTCCTACGAAAACGGATTTATCTTAGTTTTCCTTTACTCGAGGATGAATAAAAAGATAAGTATGAGGGTATTTGATGTGCACGTAAATGTGCATATATTTACATCCATATTTTATCTATTGTTATTTAAATAAATGTAATACTTGTGCATTTTAACACGTTTAAACCAAAATTCAATTATTATCAAATCATCATGTATTCATCTTCATTCAGGGGCAAAATTGTCATTTTTTCATGTGTCGCCTAGTTCCTTCAATGGTATCAGAGCCCAATAGTATATGCGGTCTAAATTAGTCATGTTAGTGCTAACTGACTAAGCTTGCTCACTTAGTGTAGTGTCTAGACAGGTAACGTCTAAGGTTGGAATTGGATAATCAAGTACCCTGTCCTACTTGGTTACTGACCTGGCCTAAAATTTGAAGTGAGCCCAAAGATTGCTCCTAGTAATAATGGCCCAATTTGAATCGAACCTTAAGCTCAAAATGGTTTTGAAAATTAAAGTAATTTTTTAAATTTAAAATGAAAATTGTTTATTATAAAAGTTATAATATAAAATATCTTTTCAGAATATCTGAAAAAATATAAAATTTCATATTGTTAGAAAATTTAAAATTTAAACATTACTTTCAAAAATTAATTTATTAATAAGATTAATAAAACAAATTAATTAAATAAGTTAATTATATATATATATATATATGCATGTATTATATATCTTTATATATGTTATATTATCTTAAAATGTTTAAGATAGTATAAATATACATGTATGTATATATAAAATGAAATTCGAAACTAATATAATTTAAGTAAAGTGTATAACTAAATTAATTAATTGAAGGTTAGTTAATTATATTAAAGGTGCATCCATACATACATACATATGTACATACATTTAAGCATGTACTACTATAAATGTTATAGTATACACTATACTGGTTATATTATACATGTCCAATATAAAAGTTATACTAGAATAATAATATAAAGTTAATTAAAGAGTGACTAATTTAAATTAATTAAACAAGATTTAATTAATATAATGTTGTACATAAAATTATTATATAGGTGATGAAATATAAAAGTTATATAATAATTAAACTTATATAATATGAATGTGTAAACTAAATATGGAACATTAAAAAAATCCCGATAGACTTAACGAATAGGATACGTATACCATGATTTTTGCTGTATCTGACACTTGAATCACAAGCATATTTCATGAGAAATACATTATTGCATTTGTTGATATCACTCAATTAGATATATTGAAGATTATAAATCTTTATTTTTGTCCTCTACCATTTATATATTAATAAATTCTTGCACACTCTAACATTATTGAGAAAACCCAAGCTATAGATGTTATGTGTAGTATTGTTAATATATTGAATGGACAAGGTAAGATAACTATGTGCATTTATTGAGCAAACTCAAGGTATATATATACTATACCCAGGCCATCATGAAAAGGTAGTATGAGTGAATAATTTCTTTTAATTTGTTGAGCAAACTCAAGGTCGAAATAAGATTCAGTGTAATGACATAGAATTTTAAACACTTTATTGTAAATTTGGATTATTTAATTAATTAAATCTCAGATTTAATGTGTTTAAAAATGATTTCGAAAGTTCATTTGACTCTTTAAATAATAAATGGTAATGGTAAAACCTAATTAATAATGTAATTAAACTTGTTTTAATAATAATTAATTTTAATCAATGTGTGGATTCATGGCATTACCTTAGATTTTAATGAAACTAGTGTCATCGAAACTGGAATATTAAATAGACATGCACCGTCAAGTTTCATGATGATTCAATGCACTGTATGATCGTGCGAGCTCGATACTTTCGACGATTATCTTAAGAGAAATTAAATATAATAAAACAAAATAGTATAATTACATGCCTAATAAAAAAATAGTATAATAACCTGCCTAATAAAACAAAATAACAACACGATCTGACTAATAAAACAATAATATAAAACAAAATAGCATAATGATTCTTATTCAAGTCTATCCATATAATATTATATTTTAACTTATAGGAAAATAAGTGGAATCATTCTTTATACTTATCCAAAAAAGTTTATATTTTAACTTATATATATTACTTAACCTCTGAGCTTCCTTCTCCTATTTGACCACCATTTTCATTCTTATTAAATAATTATTTTATTGTAACTTATTTCTATTTTTACACCATAAGATTCCTAATCCTAAGCCAATAATTACCCCTTATACTTAACATATTTCCTAACCTCACTCTTCTTTCTTTCTTTATCTTCTAAGACAAAATAAAGTTGCCACAACCCCTTCAATCAATTAAATCCGGAGCTAAAAGCTTCAGAATTCAATGATTTTGGATCCGTTGGGATTGTGTGAGGGAAGATGTCAATTCTGTATGTATCAATTTTGTTGTTGTGATGGTTGGATATGCTCGTCCTGAGTAGCCATTCCCAGGGCTTGGCCAAGGAGGAGCCAAGTGTGGAGAGGCATCGAGGCCGTTGAGTTTCACTGGCATAGGTAAAGTCTGGGAGAAGTTTGCTGGCAGTCATGGGTGCTTCGGTTGAGGGAGGCGAAATGTGATAGTTTGGATGTGAGTTACAAACCGAATTATTTGCGTTTGTTGTTTTAAATATAAATTAGAATTGAAACTATGCAAGTTATTATGTTTCGACCCCTCCTTACTTTGGAAAGCAAGTGATAACATTATTTTTAGTATAATCTCTCTTATGAACCCTTTAATTCATGTATCGTGGCCCGAAATTGTTGATTACATGTTTGATATGGTGTTTTGAATGGTCGAAGAGAAATTGGTTCTATAAACAGACTTTGAAATCCCTTGTATTTAACAATGGTTAAATTGGTTAAAATTTGAATATACCATGAAACTATATATTTGGTTGTGTTTATACAGTTCTGGAGTGCTTGACAAAAGGAAATTAGTTTGGGAAAAATATCAAAATATAATATTATTTTGATAATCATTTATGAATGATAAAGTAATGATTTTAAATTGTAAAAATAGGTTTTTATAGGTTTTATATAAATAATAAAATAGATATTTTATCAAATATTCAAAATAAGTGTTTGAACCATGTTAAAAGTATTTTTGGTATATTTAGAAGTTTGGAATGAAGTTAAGCATTTTGTAAAGAGATAAAGGGGAATTTTTTGGATTGTAACATTTGTGTTATAACAAATGGATTATGCAAAGTTAATTAAAAGTGAATATTACCTTTTTAATAAGAGTTAAAATACTTAGAGCCTTAAATGGGGTGTTTTAAAGTATAACAAGCATGATTTTGGGTTTACAGTAAAGGTGTTTGAGCAACATTTGTTTTTAACCCGTTAAATTATATTTTGAAAAGAAACTAGATCTTCAGAGAGAGTTGTAAGGATGACGATTAAACATGTTGCTTTGGGTTTACAGTAAATAATGTTTGAAATGACATTGTTTTTTATCCTTTCAAATATGGTTTTGGAAATATGAAATCTCCCTTGAGATTTGTGAATATACTTATACCATTGTATAAGTATATGCAAATGTTTTCTAAGTATTGAAAGTGAAGTGATTTGTGAATATACTTATACCACTAAGATAAGGATATGAATATTTTTGAAGTATTGAAAAGAGTATGAATGAATAGTGGAACAGTAGAATATCAATATATATTTTTATAAAGAGAAATGTATATATATATATATACAAGTTTATAAAGTAAGTTTTAACTAACAAAGAGTGTTTATTAATAAAAAGGAGTTTGATTAATAAGGATGTTTTAATCAATTAGAAGTTTTATTTTATAAAAGGAGTTTTACTAATAAAAGAGGTTTGATTAATAAATAATTTATTAATTAAACAAAATGGGGATTGAAAGTTTTTTATGTGACATGATCGAGCTTTGTGTGCTTAATCATGCTTGGTCATCTTTTGAAATTAAATCTCTGGTTTGACTATTTGTTTATTTGATAGTTAAATAACTACTATCAAATCTTGGCAGATTTGACTTAGGAAGTATATATAAGCTTCACGTGTTCATACAGTTTGAGATCCTACGGAAGAACTCATTCAGGTAAAACGTCTTTAGATTTAAGGGGTATATTGGAGATCATCTTGGGAGTCTTAGATGGTCCACTTACTTTTGAAAGAACCGAGATTGAGTCAACCAGAAACTATTAGTTTTCGGTTCGAAGAGACCGGGATTTTGATATATTATCTGAAAACCACTTCAAACCGGCATAATCATTTGAATTAAAGACACCTTAAAGATGATGGAATCAAAGAAGGAGTTCTTTGAAGTGCAATGACTACTTGCTACTAATCATGAGGGTGATTCGACGAATGATGTTGTAGAAGTAATGTCTTTGGTTGTTCATATCCTGAGCAGCTTGTATGGATGATTGCTGGTATTGCATTATGCCTGGAGGCCGGTGTTAGCATTCTTAGTGGGATTGCTATATAATAGGTAAAACGTAGCATCATGCCTCACACCGGGGAATGACTAAAACAAGGATATGCATAGGCTATATGGATCGCACCCATTAGAGTATGTCATCACCCTTCTTGATCAGTATCTATGAATTTAAGTATGTTGCGAGCTCGAGGGAAATGTTTTCAAATCAACCAATGTGTTGACAAATTCAGTATTATCTACGAATAGGTAGGCCGGTTCAGTGTTGGTAGGGGTGCAAAATGTTTTTGCGACCTCGATACATTTTTCTGAAAGTGTACTGTGACAGGTGGTACCTCGGTGCCTTATCATTATATGGAATCTATTTTTCAATACATGTCTTTACGGACTTATTAGTATGCTTAATATGACGGAATGCAATTATTGTAACCATTTCGGCTATGATTAAATATTTATTGTAACCCCTAGACATTATTATAATATTACTAGACTTATTATAGAAATGGTTTGGTTATTTAAGGTAAAAACCCGTCTGTGTTTATATGTGACATATTCTTACAAGATACCCTTATTTGAAAGGTTTTATGACATAAAAAATGTAACTGAATTTTGTTTCTCATGCTGGTTTGCCAGGCTGATCTGGGCGTTAATTTCCTATAATGCTTGGGTCAGCCTGAGCATATTTCCAAATTTAGTTATGGATTCTTTGGAGTTTAACGAGCTGTATACCTCCATGACTTATTCACGTATCTTTTATTTCCTGCATTTGTTGTCTTGTATTTATCAGCATTTGTATTGACATGTTATTTTCACTACCTAGGTTGATGATAAATTAGTTTACTCTAATTGATGTGTGTATATTATAGTTTTCTTTTGCAAAGATCTGTTACACATTGTATATTACCCATCATGATGTAAGATTCAATTACGTTTTTCTTTCTTTCACCCAACATCTATTTTTCTGGGACTTAGATACTTGGCACTTGAATACCATAAATGTATTAGTGTCGACCTTTTGAGGGTCGGAAAGGCGGGTCATTACAGTTGGTATCAGAGCTTAGGTTGAGCGAACACCTACGCTTTGGTTGGATAGACTCATTATAGATCGGGTTAGTAATATTCTAGAATGAGTAACTCATTAGAGATAGAGTCAATAACACTCTAGAATGAGTTTGAGCGTGTGTGTTATGTGTGTGCGCATATATATATGAGAGTGCGTATTTGATATTGTTACATAAATGTTTTATATTATGTTAATTGGTATGTAGATTGGGTTGTGGATTCTTGTCAACATGAATAGCTAATGTATTGATAAGGATCTCTAAACACTTGATCAAGGAAAATCGACACGGTATTGTTTTAAGTTTGGTAAATGAAACAATTTTACCTAGGATTATATTTTGATATATAAAAGAATAATTTTATAAAGTAGATGTAGTTATTTTTGTGTGTTTGTTTGTTAGGAAATGATAGTATTCAATTATTATCATTTATTGTTTAATTAGTCACGGTCATGTAGATAGGAGCATTAGCTATATTGTTCAGTAGTTTTACTCGTCTATTTTATGAGCATTGACTATTGTTTGTTGATTTATAAGTAATTTACCTTTTCACATGAGTTGGTGACATTGTGAATTAAGTTTCATAAGTTTGATTATAAGGTGTTTGGTAATATTGGTAGTTTAGAATTTAATTATAATAAAAGTTGTTCATTAAGCTAAACAATGATATACATTTATGAAATGTTTATATAATAAAGTAGAATTATTTAAGTATGATTTATAAATACGATTTGTAAATAAAAAGGATTCAAACCGATAATTTGAGGACTTAAATCCCAATGCTTTTGATAAATGATTTTTGAGGTTTTCGAGAAATAATAATGGGTATTATATGCAAGTATATTTTAGTAGAAATATTTATAAAATAATTTAAAGGAAATAGGAAGTATTGAGCCAACTTCTATCACTTGAAAATAATTCTAGGATGATTGCAACATCATCGAAATTCATTTTCGAGTTTCAAATTGGAAGATGCTACTATAGTAGCTTTGCAACAAAGTTGTTTTAGTAAAAAAAAATTTTGATTTAAATCCAAAAGTGTAGTTTATTATATAAAAGTTATATGTATATATAATTATTTCAAATAGATTTGAAGTAAAATCCGGGTGTTAGTTTTGAAATTTTATGCAAGTTATTATATGGATGATTGTATCCTATGCATTATGGTAGTTTGGTTTGTGCATCTTTTTATGATATATTGTTCAGCAGTTTTTGTTTTTTAAAGTGAAATGGAATTTTCAACAATTTTGGACAGTTGAAAACTTCCAAATTAGTTGAGAACTTGAAGCTAAGTGTTTATGGAAATAAAAAGGTAGAGTTTTGTAACTCTAGAATGGAAAGATAGTGTAAAGATATGTCTTTCTTACACCAAAAGACGACACATTATACGTCCTTGGTATTCGTGTGCTGATCATTTAAGTGTTCAAAAGGCAGGTCGTTTAGGGTGAAAGAAAGAAAAAGGCAGAACAAAATCTCACAAAACGTGATGAGTGATATATAATACACACATGATCTTGACAAAAGGAATCATCTTTATTATATATACAACATCAGAGTATACTAACCTATTATCAGGCTAGACAGCTATAACCGTCCGTCCTTAAATTTTTTAATAAATATAGACAGAAAAAAATGTAACCAAAACAACAGAAGAATATAAGGTATGTGAATACGCCTTGGAGGATCCAACTCGTCTCCTGAATCTCCAAAGAATCCAGGTAAATCTAGAAAATATGCTCGGGCTGACCCGAGCATTATATGAAAAATAACATCCGGATCAGTCTGCTAAAACCAGCATTAGAAACTCAGATCATAAGGAATTTTATTTATTATAACTTATAAAGTCGTTTAAAATCAAAGGTACCTCTTAAGACCACGCTGCACATAAACACGGATGAGTTTTTAATTTACGTTAACCAAAACAATTTCTATAGAAAATCCAGTGATATTATAATAATGTCTAAGATAAAACGCATATATTAATATAGCTGAAATGTTTGCATCTCACATTTCATTAGTTGGGCACAACTAAGTCCGTAAAGGCACGTATTGGTAAATGGATTCCATCAACAACAAGGTACTAGGGTACCTTCTACCATAGTGCATCTCTAAATAAAACACACCGAGAGCCTCACATGGACTCCCTACGAGTCAAGACCAGCCCTACCCCTTTCTGGACAGCGTCAAATATATCATCACCCTAGTTGGGATCAACAACCTAAATGGGCCCTAAGCATACATGATCTAAAATATCGATCTAGATTGGGTGATGACCATACCCTAATGGTAGCGAATCACATAGCCTTAAAGCATATACCATGATTTTAGTTATTCCCAGGTGTGGGGCTTAAGGTTACTATTACCTTATTAAAGCCATTCCACTTGACATGCTAACACTGCCCTCTAGGCAGCAATACAGGGCCAGTATTCATCCATACAAGTTCATTCTAGGTCTGAGCACAACCGAAACCTCTACTACATCCAATTTGGAATCACCCTCAGTATTTAGTAGCACGTAGCCCTTGCACTTCAAAAGCTTCATCTTCAAGATTTCTTTAGTTCGAAACGCTTGAGTTGGATCGAAGTATAATTTATACTTATCCAATCCTAGTCTCTTCAAAACCACATTTGATAGTTCTGGTAAACTCATCCCCGGTTCTTTTAGAAATAATCAAACAATACATAGAAGCAGAGATCACCCGCTAATCGTTTAAGTGAATGAATTTCCTTACCTTTGTCGTAGGAGAAAATAACAAGATTTATACGCATAGTAAACTATCATCGATGATGACTATACCATATAAATCACGTGTTTTCTCGGATATTTTGAATGTTATATTTTGATCTAGATTTGGTAGTCGGTTATTTTACTATCAAATAAACGAACAAGCAACAATGCCAAGATTTTATTACCCATGGCAAACACTATGCCTCAAAATAAATTTTCATTTATTTAAATCTCTTTCCAAAATAGTTATTTAATATATTCATATACTTACCATGCTGGCTTAAGTATATTCACAAAACTTGTGAAAGATTTCTCATTTCAAAATCATATTAAAAGAATCAAACAAATGTTATTTAAAATAGAAATAAGGATAACCTCAAACACTATTCCCTCGGCGTTAAGTATGGAACGGATGTCCATACCACCGAAATTAAGAAGATCGGTTAAAGGAAATTCAATCTCGAATTATTTTATAAACTTCCTTCTATAAATCTTCTTAGTAAATACCTTTTATTTATAAATCTCCTTTATTTAAGTTCCAAACCCATTTACAAAACTCTTTATAAATCACCAGGTTAAATTTACAAAAATATTTTGTAATTATCAAAACCAATTTTATATATCTTTATAAATCTCCAAAATTATTTATTAACCTTCCTTTATAAATATCAATGGATCAATTATAAAATTTTCTTATACATATACCATATTTACAACAAAACACCTTTAATAAACTCATGTAATAAAGTACTTTTGATAAACAAAACAATTATTTAAAACACCTTTACTAGAAATCATTAATTAACTTGAAACCATTATTAAAAGTATGATTGACTTTAAAAATCAGAAAGAAGCTTAGTGAACACAATGGTTCTCATTTAACTGAGTTTACTTTTTAGGTTGTAGCATGGGTATTTACATAAACAGCAGATATGTGTATGAGAATCAATCAATAACAATTAATCATATAAATAGATGTCCAAGTTACCAAAATAGTAGACAAAATTTGTTCGGCTAAATACAAGTTTAAGTTAATAAAACGACAAAATGGGTTTTTTATTTTTCCTAATAGATGTCAACATAATCTACTTGGTGAATTATGGTAGAACGGTGATTTATTCTACCAAACAGATGTCAAATACAATTTAACTAACAAAGCAGTGATTTTTTATGCTAAACAGATGCCATCAGGTTTCTATTCAATTGGGTTTACTTAAGGATGGTCGATAAAGAAATCCCTTGGATTAAAATCTTCCTTTAAAAGAAAGTTACTTCATGAAAACAAAATCGATCTTTAAAAATAAGGTGGTCTAAACTTCTAAAACTTTATTTAATAATGATTAATATTTAACTATTTAAAAAAAATTAAACCTTTAATTAATAACTAAATAATAATTGACTATTAAATAAATAATTAAATCATAGTTAACCTTTGATTAATTATTAAATAGTAATTTAAGCATTTAATTAATAATTAAATATTAATTAATCTGAATTAATTAATTAAATATTCCTTAATTAAAAATTAAATAATAAATTAAACCTTCATTTAAAATAATTAAATCATGTTTAATTAAATTGTAACTTAAACTTAACTTGATTAGTAATTAATTAATAATTAAACCCATTTATAATTAATTAATTAATTAATTAATCCTTATAAATAATAATTAATTCTTAATAACCAATTAAATAATAATTAAGATGAATTAATTTACTTAAAAATAGTTAAGTACTAATTACCCTAACTTTATTAATGATTAAGTATAAATTATCCTACCTAATTACTTAATTAATGATTAAATACCAATTATCTTACTTAATTACTTAATTAAATAAGCAATAAATAATTAATTTAATAATTAACCTTTTAATAAATAATTAAATAATTATTATCCTTAAATAAATAATTAAATAATAGTTAACCTTCAAACCTAATTAAAGACTTAAAAAATGGTTTCAAAACAATTTAATTAAACACTTTTATTTATAAAGTGTTGATTTTTCCGAACTACATCCACGGGGATTATCGCTATGGATGCAATAACTTAAGGTTAGTTTCTAAGTTACTATCATTCAAACTCTTTTATTTTAAATTTATTTCAATTTAAAACATAAATAAAAGATTTAGAAAACTAAAAACATTGATAAAACTTTAAAAACTTTTATTAACAAAATTAGTAAACTCCATTGATTTTTTCAAGGAATCTTAAGTCCATTAACATGGAAATTTTTAACATCCATAACATACTACATCATATCCAAAGTTTGACATCCCAATATCCATAAGCAACGTTCACAAACAACACTAAACTTAGACATCGTTTCAAGTCAAATTTCCTGTCTCATACCACAACATTAATTTATAACCCAAACATATACTAATCCAATAAATTTCAACACATATCAAACTATAATTTATACAACATATCAAAGTTCAAAACATTATTTTTTCAAAGTTTACTCACCAAAAGTTTTTAAAATTTTCTCAAATCTTTTCTAATTTGAAAATAAGACCTAGATCTGGCATAGCTTTGGAAAAACTTGATTTTGGCCTTTAAAACTTGGAAATGGGATCGGGAAGGCTTTAGTTTCGGTCATGTCATGATAAGGCACGACCATGGGTTGTGCAAGGGTAGTGTGGCTTTGTTTTGAAGTAAAAGTGTGTAGAAATGGAAAAGGAGATGTTTTAAAACAAGTTTGAAAACATTTTAAAGGTAAAAACTTTGATTTTTTTTCCTTTTTTGAAAAAGAAGCCATTTGGTGGCCATTAGAGGTTAAAGTAAGAAGAAGAAGATTTCGGAAAAAAAATGAAAACAAAATGAGAAAGGAAATTATGAAATTTGGTTTTATATAAAATGCCTTAAGGGAATCACCAAAACTCCCTTATGTACATGCCCTCCACTCCATGGTTGCTACCTTATCACCCTTGTCCCTCCTTACTGTGCAAATCATGAAATTAATGTCACTCCATCACCACAATTAAGGCAACATACATTAAATGCACCTGTACTTATGTCTCTTAAGGTGTCTTTTCCTTTTTTTATATTTAAACTTTTCATAAAGGTGTAAATAACTTTATATATATATAAGTGTCTGTATATATATACATATACATTAAAAAATACCTTAAGCTTTTTGTAAATGTATGTATAAGTGTATACAGTAGTATTATAACATATCCGACAACTTTTATCCCATGATAGTCGAAAATTCAAAAAATGAATTCCGGTCTCATTTTCGATTTTTCTTCGAACTAAATAATTTTTTAATCAATTTTTGAACACTATATCACCATCCTTATTTATTACTTAAAAGAGTTTTAATTTAATTATAAAACCAATTATTTGAATATTTAAAATTAATTAAATATTCACAAATCAAAGTAGTGAAATTCCGGGTCATTACAGATAGTAAGTTGTAACAAGTTTTAAATTTGTTGAACATCCAGGTTAAGTAAAACAAATTTGAGGTTGTGTATATGCTCTTAGGATATAGTGGAATATTATATGAGTATGAACTTAAGTTATATAAGGTTTAATAAATTAAAGTTTTATGAAATGGTTCGTAAATGATTTTAATATTTAATGAGGAATACTATATGGAAAATGAATGTAATTTAAAATAAGAAGTAATTGATGTGGTTAAGAAACCATTGAAATAAAGCAAGTAAGTTGTACGTAGATCATTTTATTCGATACTAATGCTTCATTTAGGATTTGAGTATATGACTTCGAGGTGAATTATATTAGTCCGAACAAGGATTTTTCACTTGATTCTTGATGAGGAACACTTGATATGGATATTTGATACGATCTTAAAGTTTTCTATCATAGCATATGGCTATGTAAGGAGAATTTATGTTTTTATTCAAGGAACAGGATCAGAGTCCGCATAAGAGAGGTCCGGTGAGACATAATAGTTCGAAAGTGCAATCTATGTGATCGATTTAATGATCAGATTTGGCATTATGTACGGATGATATATATATATATATATATATATATATATATATATATATATGCATCGTATGGGCTTTAATAATATTTGTATGCTACGTGTATTGCGATATGGAGAGTTTGGGGAATGACTCCTTGAACTGTTTGAGGTAGCATGGGCGATTGAGTAAGCATGACCCGAGGATGTTGAGCGTAAGATGCGTTTAGTAAGTTATTTATCATCCTTGTGCGATGATAGGTTTCTGAACCTGAGCGACCGTGTGCTTGTTCGCTAGTGATTGCAATACTATTAGTTATTGATGCGTGATTGTTGATTTTGAGGCTCATATTAGTATTTCAGGGACGGAATTCTTCTAAGGGGGGAGAGTGTAACAACCTGAATTTTTAAATGCTTTATTTTAAATATCGGATTATTTAATTAAGTTGGATTTAATGTGAATAAAAACGATTTCAAAAGATTATTTAAACTCTTTTGAATAAGTGGTATTTAATCAATAATGCGATTAAACTTGTTGTTAATAATATTTATTTTTAATCAACGTGTGGAACTACCATTTTGGGAACTATCTCGGATTTTAACAAAACTAGTATCATCGAAACTGGAATATTAATAGATATGCACTTAAAAATTCCATGATGATTTGATGCACTGTGTGATCATGTGAGCTCGAAATGTTCCATTATTAACTTATTAAAATATAATAATACCCTACCTAATAAAACAAAATAGTATAATAACCTACCTAATAAAAAAAATAGCATAATGATTCTCATTCAAGTCAAGCAAAATTTATTATATTTTAACTTATAAGAAGAAAAGTAGAATCTTTCTAATATTATATTTGTTACCTAGTTGTTTGGCCCGGTTACAAGGGGCTATCGAGTTTCTTGGTTGGCTCTAAGTGAAACATGATCCAGTGAGAAATTGGCTTGAATTGGGAGGCTCGGCATACAAGTACAGTTCGGCCTGGATATGTGGTTCGGCCAACACTACTTAGCAACTACCGTTTAGCCAACCTCGCTCGGAAGCATCATTCGGCAATCACTGATCAGCCAACACTGCTTAGAACTACCGTTCGGCCAACCTCACTCGGCAGCATCGTTCTGCAATCACCGATTGGCCAACACTGCTTAGCAGCTATCGTTCAGCCAACCTTGCTCGGCAGCATTGTTCGGCAATCACCATTCGGCCAATGAAGATAAAGGTGGATGGTTCGGTCTGGATGCTTAGGGAAGGACGGCTCGGCATAAGTAGCTCGGTCGAGAAAGCACGAACACATGTCGCTCGGCTTAGATGGTCGGCACATGTCGCTTAGTCTAAAAGGTTCGGCATACATCGCTAGATGCATATCAGGAGAGTTGGCAATGGCCAGTTCCATTCTAAAGCGAGCCGACTACTATATCATCACTTCGAGTCGCACCGCTGTACGTTTCGAGCTCCTTGTGGGTTTTCTTCGAGTCCTTTACCAAGATACCCCGGTTCGGGGTTTGTCATTCAACATTTCTCGATCGACATTTGTCATTCGGCATGTCTCGTTCAGCATGACTAGCTCGGTGCGCAGAAGTCACCTACTAGGCCGAGATATCTTGTTCCTGGGCCCTTGAAGGAAGTCCAGCCTATCTTCATCTATAAATAGAGGGGCAGAGGCGTAGTGAAAGGAAACTTTTTTTAGGAGAACACTAAGGAGACTCTGCCATTTCAAGACTCATTTCTTTTCTGTTAAAACTGGTATTCAATTTATTGGTGTACGGATTGTATTGGTATTCAATTATTTGAAGAAGTAATAAAGATTAAACTCAAAGTGGACGTAGGCAGTTACGCCGAACCACTATAATTTTGATGTTCTTTTTTCTCATAGTTATTATTGCATTCTACCGTGTTATTCCTCAGTTTTAATTTACTCTCTTCATTAATCTCTCCACATAATCCTACTCAAGGGTGTTAGTGACCAATTTTGGTGCTAATAATATTTTAACTTATAAGAAGAAAAGTGGAATCTTTCTATCTTTATACTTATCCAAATAATTAATATATTTTAACTCATATACATTACATAACGTCTACACTTCCTTCTCCTGTTGGACCACCATTTTCATTCTTATCCAAATATTTGTTTTAACTTATTCCTAAGCTTACACCATAAGCTTCCTAATCTTTAATCTATAAATACCCCTTATACTTAACATATTTACTAACCTTGCTCTTATTTCTTTTTTATCTCCGAAAAGAAAATAAAATAGTCAAAACCAATTCAATCAATTAAGTCCAAAACTAGAGGCTTTGGAATTCAATGATTTTGGATCCGTTGTGATCATGTGAGTGAGGGCGTCGATCTTGTATGTGTCAATTTGTGTATGGTGATCGTTGGATGTGCTCGTCATGAGCAGCCGTACCTAGGGTTTGGTTGTGGACGAGTTAAGGGTTGAAATGGGTCATGGCATCAGGGTTATTGAGTTTCTTTGGCGTATGCGAACATGTGGAGGAAGTTTGTTTGTAGTCATAGGTGCTTCGGTTGAAAGAGTGAAATGTGATAATTTGAAGGTGAGTTTACTTACGAAATTATTTGTGTTCGTTGTAGTATAATTGTTTGTTGTGTTAAATATAAATTATAATTGAGAACAATGGAAGTTATTATGTTTGACCCCTCCTTGTTTTAGAAAGCAAGTGATAACATTGTTTGTAGTATAATCTCTCTTATAAACCCTTTAAATCATGTATCGTGGCCTAGATTTTTTGTTTATATGACTGATATGGTATTTTGAATGGTTGAAGTGAAATTGTTGCTAACAACCCACTTTAAAATCCCTTGTATTTAACAATGGTTAAATTGGTTAAAATTTGAATATATCATGAGAATATATATATATATATATATATATATATATATATATATTTGGTTGTATCTATATGGTTTTAGTGTGTTTGACAAAAGGAACTTAGTTTGGGAAAAATATCAAAGTATGATATTATTTTGATAATCAACTATGAAGGGTTGCTTACGTGTTTATGTGCCCGAGATCGTGTAATGATTTCTATGATTTTCGAACTATAAAAGCGATACATGACTATGGATATTCGATCCATGTACTATTGCATGTAAGTGTTATATAAAGAATGATCACAGTTTGTATTGTATGATACTTTGATGAAACTAGTTCAATCGAAGTAAGCAAATAAAGCATATAGTGAGATCGAATATTTAATCTAATTGACTGTAATGAAGATCATATTCTATTAAATGTTACACTAGACTAAAACTACAAGATAAATCTAAGAGCACGATCGTTGAAATGTTAGTTTGATCAGTTTACGTAAGGTGCAACATATTAGATGTACTTAAATGTTAAGGATGATCGAGTGCGCTTTTGCAAAGAGTTCATTATGATACTGTAGTAAGGTTTTTCTTTTGAATTTTTCGACCGTTTAAAAAGGAAAACGAAGGTAAAATAGTAAACCTAACTTAATGTACAGTTGGGATAAAAAGAGTGAATGATCACCTCTATTTCATAAAGAAACACTGGAAATGAAAACTATAAAGTAGTGATTTATACTTAACATTGGAATAAGAAAAATGATTTCTATCCAAAAATGTATTTTCATATAGAAAATTGTTTCCTTTAAGATTCATTTCTTTGATTTAAGATAATTTATCAAATAACTCCCTACTGTAAACTAGTTATAGTATATGAATCAAATAGTCTATATTAATTAGATAATTACCTCTATGTTGAGTAAGTTATTATAGTAATGGTGGAAATAGTAAGGGCATGCCACAAACACTTATTGATAGCACCAAGTTACAAACTTTTTTTGTAAAATGCACCGCACATTATTTATGACATAATATATGATCTTTGGTGATGACTGAAGATTTAACATAGTTTTATTTCAGTGAGAGCATTATGAACATTCATTGTAAAATAAAACTATAATGTGGTATTTGTTTTCATTACAAAAGTTATGCATTGGAAAATACTGATGTATTTAAAAGTATTTACAATCATTTGAGAATTATAGACTAAGCCGTAGTTTTGAGAAATAATTTTATCATATGATTATAATCATATGATACTGATTAATTATATCTCAGACAATTAAGGGCAAAACACCCATACAGTGGGAGCGTCAAAGTTGATGAACTTTTCAGGTTGATACATATAGATGTATGCAATCACAACTATGATAATACCAATGGTTTCATGCACTTCGTTGTATTCACCGATGAATTATCACAAGCATGAATATGTGTATTTGAAACATATAGAGCTAGCTGTGATGAGTTCATAGAACATAAAATGGAAGTAAATAAATTAACATGTAAACTAATGATTCGATTTGGTCGAATGGATAAGTATATTGGAAAGAGTTCTAAGCATAGCTAAAATGAAATAAATTCAATCTCAATAGTTACTCGTCCCTATAATTCATAATAATGTATTGATAAGGAATATTTGCACTTTGTTGGACAAAGCATGATTAATATCGAGTGAAGTTGAGTTAAATTCTTTCTATAAAATGTGAAGGTTAAAACTAATATCATCCAAAAAATGGTTTAAAAAATAATACAAGACAAGGGTTCATAATAAGTCTCATCATGTCCTAAATCGTGGAGTTGGCTGGTTGTGTGAGTCGAAAGACTACATATAACAATAATACGTAAAGGATCTTGTGTGAATCACACTAAAAGAAGTTTGGGAATGATAGTAAATGATTAATTTATGTTATGAACATAAATATTAAGAACCCATACCAAATTAGTTATACATAAGGCAACCCATAAAATATTTATGAATGCCCATTCGTTTACACTGAGAAACAACTATTATTTCAAGAAATACCAACTTTGTAGTGAAGAAATTACTTTGAGAAAGTATTGGTAGCGGAATAAATATGGATACGATCCAAGGTTAAAACTGATTGCATGGGATGAAATAAAATTAAACAAACCTAAATGAGCACAAAACATTGGAATGTCTAATGAGTATTCTTATACGTCGATAAGAAACTACGAGTTTCTTATCAATGTCAATAATAAGTAGTCCTTGGTTGTTTAATTAAATCATTAAGATTAATTCCATGATATGGCATGATGCACAAATCCAAAACAAACTCCAAGTACATTACCAAAATATGATTTTGATAGTTGTACTCAAGAGATATGACAAATATGTCTTTAAGAGAAAGACAAATATAGTTGGAATATAGTGAGCCATATTGATAAGAATGACATAGTGAATTTCAATTGTTGAAACTATCATAACATATTCGCCATTCGATGTGCTCAAGTTGATTAAGAATTACTTACAAAATCATCGCCTAGTATGTCTTTATGTTTTAGCACATATGTATTGAAACAAAAATTTTAAATAAAGATTTAGACTTGACTATTTGCACATAACAATCAAAGTGTCTTGAAGTCTATGGGAGCTATATTGAGCTTGTGGGTTTTGGATATGATCCATGAACTGATATGAAAGTATCATTCGACAAGCATCAAAATCGTATAAGTATTTTAATAGAAGTGTCAAGAATTTTGATTTCAGTCAAAATGTAGAGGAAGCATGTGTCCATAAGAAAGAACGTCGAAGGTACAATGATATTTCTAAACATAAGAAAACATCATGCATCTTATTATTAATGATTTACTTGCATTAAAAATCAGCTTTTAGTTGTTTTAATACTCGATGTTGGATTTGCAAATGATTTCTTTTATTGTGAGTATAAAGGCATTGGGAATGTCCTAGACAATGTGAAAAAACACCTTACTAAAATTTTTAATAAGAAAGATGAAAAATGGATTTATTGTGCATTAGAAGTAGGAAGTATCTCTCATGTATGTTCTCTACAATATCTTGATTTATTTATATATTTGATATATGGAGCAAATATCCAAATTAAGGTCACTAAATTGTAGTTTAGAGTGTTCTTGTGTATTTACAAAATACAGAAGAACTTTTTATAGGATGAAGAAACTCGTTATAAAGGAGTATTCGGACTTAGACCTCATATGTGATATTGAGTATAGTATGTCAATATAAAATTCATAGATTGGTTAAGAATCTTTAAGTTGAAAATGTTCCAAAAAGAGATTGTGGATAATTTAGGCAAAAGCTAAGTATATCGCTTTGAATAGCCCCAAAATAAAAGCAATGTATATGCATAATAAATACACAAATTTATAAATGAGCTGAGGATGATTCCAAATGTTGTGAATACCATAACATTGTGATAACAATGTTGTGATACAGTTTCTAATAGAACTTAAAGCTCACTCGAAGTCAAGAGACATACTATGAATTGTTCCACATGATATAGATAGTTTATTAGCGTCAGAGAGGGTTGATTGACATGGTAGATAATTAATACGTAATAGCATACTCATTCACGAGGGATTGACTTGATAGGTTTTGAAGAAAATGATTAAAGGCGTTGGAATAAGATTCCATAATTGACCTTAAGTGCAAGTGGGAGATTGATAGAGTTAGATGTATGCCTTAGGGGAATTATGTAATTTGTTTCATAAATCTAACTCAATAACCAATATGTTAACCTAAAAAATGGATCAACACCCTGGTTTGAGTTTGAAAGCACATGCCCTGTTCTGACAGAGCAATGACATAGATAATAGGTACAAAAAAGGAACAGTAAAAGAAAGAAAACAAGGAATTTTTATAGTGGCTCGGTTATTAATAAAGCCTACGTCCACTTTATAGTTTTATTATGACAGATTGCTGTTACAAATGATGTTTGATTACAAATCTTTTGATCATCCTTAGCTAGATTGAATCCCCGGAGTAGGAATCCACTAAAGAATCACAGTGAATCCCTTTGAAGATTGTTTTGAGGGAGCTACAGAGTGAAGAATGTTTCCAGTAGAGCTTCAGTAACCAGTCCAGAAAATATCTCATTTGTGTTGCAGGCAGGACGGTATTTATAGAGATCGGAGAGCCTCTACACCAAATATTCTATCAATCACTTACAGACGGACACAGGATGACCTAAAGGGGTTTAGCTCATGACCCGAGCCAAAACCATGGATCGCTAGCTAGCGATCCATAGACTTAGCCCGCGCATGAGCTGATTGCTTTGCTCCTATTCCATTTCTTAACCTTACGAGTTCGTTGAGTATCCTTGGATAAGTATGGATTTCTAACGATCCACGGTGTATGGATTACTAACGATCCATACACTTAGCAGAATTTCTTGCTTCACCTCTTTTGGCCTCTTTGTTTCCATGTACCATAATGAACCATCGTCTTGCATGGATCACTAGCGATCCATGGGGTATGGATCACTGGAGATCCAAGTACCTAGATTATTTTTGGAGTTTGAAGTTTGGAATGCTTTCATGGCCTTGTATCGTCGTTGTTCGTGTATTCTCATTGCACGTTCCTCTAGCCGGTTGTGCTTAGCCGCTGATTGGGATGAATAGACTCTGTCCCTTTGTTTAATCTAATTCAATCGAAGCTTTACTAACAAGAGTTTAGAGCCATTTTGATTTCATCATCTTATTCCAGTTCTGTTGGATCCTGCTAGGTTAAAAACCCGAATAACATTTGCCCCTCACAGTACATCTTTGTCGGAGACAAGGCGTGCTCAGGAAGTTATCGCTTTTAATATCCGCTCGTCGAATTCCAAGTAATCATATTAGAGTTTTTTGGATGCGTAGCACCCCACGCCATTGGTTACTTAGCTTTGGTCTCGACTGCTATCGCTTGTCATAAGATCGAATTTCTCTTCATAGCTTTCCGGTATGCTTCGAAATGATGGGTAGATGTCGCAGCACGAGTTTGAGAAAAATTCACCTCCAAATTCATGGGTCGCTAACGATCCATGGATGATGGATTGCTAGCGACCTGATTGTTCTAAGTTGTCTTTAATAGTATGGGACGCTAGCGATCCACGGATGATGGATCGCTAGCGACCTGAGTACTTGAAATATTTTTCGACCTTTTCTTACTTTCATTGCTTATATTACCCATTTGAGCCGAGCTAAACACTTATTCATGCCGAGCCAGTTCATCTCCTTCACATGACCCAATTCTTTATCTTTGTGTGATCCAACACTAGGCAATCTGATCTTCTTAGTGCGTCGATCCATCCTTCACCTGCCGTGATTCCATCCAGCGACTTGTCATGACTCTTCCTAGTGATTCTCCGATCATTCTTCATTGAAACCCTAGCTAGCTTGGGCTTTGAATCGCCTCTAACCTACCATTAGATTGCTGCTAACCTGATTCCTTTGCACGTCACTGTCTTTTTGTTGGATCGCTGATTTAAGTCTTCGACCAATTTCATGTTTAGAGTTTAATCCAAGGTGTGTCTGCTATCATAGTGTTCTTTAACAATTTTTTGGTGAGGTCGCATTTATGATATTGATCGTGAGAAGTTTGAGTTGATTGTGGTCTAATGGAGGAAGATAATAAATCAAGTCTTGAGTTTTTCTGGAACGACATTCGGGCCTTGGCCCGGTGCTTGACACGTTTCGCTTTCTTTGTCCAGTAGGCCAGAATTAATCTGTGCCAAGTTTTGTAGCTGACACTGCATGACACATCGCTAATTGGTCCTGATTCTTTCGGAGGATTTGGACTTATCTTGCTTGCTTGTTGCACGCTCGATGTCCCTATGGCGAGAAGAGTTTTCCACATTGCTTCGGATAACGGATCCATTATCGATTGAGAACGATAATGGATAAATGTACATGAAGTAAAAACAAGTTGGAGTGATGCAGGAATATTTTTCCCTTTTCCATTGTGAGTAATCTATCTATACAGGATAGAGCATTTGTAGTGTTTCAGATACCGAGCTCGTCCCCTATAGACAACACACTGCACTTGCCTTAGTACACACTCGAAGTCCGTTGCACGAGCGCAAATTGATATGTCTTTGGAATTCAAGTGTCGTAGGGGGAAGTTACTAAATTAGAATAAAATCACCTGATCGTTTTGAATGCGAGTTCCATTGTTTAGAATGAAGCACCCATCTTTATGCCATAAATCGAGTGGAGGAAGTTCGGCACTTTCAGCAGCTGTGTCGTCATCCGTCGCTCTTTCTCCTACCACTTCACAGGTAGAATAAGGTCAGTTGGCTCCGATTGGGTCGGTTGTGTATCAAACGCCTTTCAACTTTAGAGTTCTACTCAACCTGCCAAAGAGAGCTTCCTCGATGGTCTCCGCTAAAGTTATGCATAATATCTACGTGCAGCATGGTATACCAGAAGAGAATGTACGTCTACCGAAAAAAGACGAGTTTGCTCACATGACTACCCCGGGATATACCATTTTCCATTGGTATATGTGCTTGAATGGAGCCCTGTCTCTTTTAACAACTTTCTATGCAAGACTCTTTCCAAACCTAGGCATTGACCCGTTCTAGATTCATCCCAACGGTTATGCTATCTTGACTTGCTTACATGTTCTTTTCATGTGGATGTTCAAATGCGCTCCAAACTTTAACAAGTTATGGTACTTTATATCGTTCAAAAGAAAGGATGAATGTCCATCCTTGATTGTAATTGAAATTCAAAGGAATCGGAAAATCGTTTTGCGTCTACAGGGCAACTTGTCCTGGTTCAAGAGGCAGTATTTCTTCATTAGATGCCCCGAGGGGTTTAATCATCTTTGGACAATAGGGGGTAAATTCCTTTTCATACTTATCGAGTTCCAACACGTTGCCATGGAGTTCCTAACAAGTTGCATACTTATTGCAGTTATCCTGCGGCCGAAAAGGGACGTGTCTCTTGATGAAGTTTTTCCAACACTAAAGGCTATTGATGCTAAAGAAAGGTCCTTCAAAGTCTTGCTGACTGATGTGAACTTGCTCCGATATGGATTGTTACATCTAGGGAGATCCACTATTCAAGTTGAAGCCCCCTCCCCTGCTCGGTCCAGAGTTCACACACGATCTGCTACTTCTTCTCGAAGTTTCGAAGAAGGCACTTCTTATGAGAGAGAGGGCGTCTCTAGAGAATCAGCCAAAAAGGCCCATGAAGGTAGAGATGCTACTGTGGCTGGAGTCAGCGACTTGGTCAGGATGCTTCCAATCTTGGAAGATTAAGAAGAGTTCCAACAGAGGGAAGGCAAGGCCGTAATGGGCTTAGATAAAGAAGAGGGGGAACTCGAGAGTAGTAGCGACAAGTCTACTTCCAGTGACGACTTTTACACAGAATCCAACGATAAGGAAGCTGAATTGGGCGATGAGACTTTGGGTATGAGTCATGTCATTCTGAGCTCTCCTCTTCCCGATGCAAGTGATAAATAAAATTCTCCAACGAACAGAGCGTCAGGAGTCCCCGGTTAAAGATATTAGCATAGAGTTTGGAGATTTGAGCGATGTCTACATCGATTTTGATGCGCTTTTGGGGGAAGATTTTTAATTCTAGGAGTTGAACTCCCCCCCCTCCCCCCCTCCCCCCGTTTAGGTAGTACTACGCTCGATGTTAGTCTGGTTTAGGCCATGAAGACTGCTGATCCGATTCGTGATGACGCTATAGGCCTTTCCATGAAATACACTACACATCTCATTAGGATTACACTCACTTTCTTACACTCTTTCTATGCCTATTTTCAACTTCTAAAATCTTTTATTTATGCTTTATGCCAGGTATGAAGGGAGGACACAACTTCTATGATGATTTTAAGGAATACTCTGACTCCCAACGCGGGTTTGGGCATTCTTCTGGTCGTCATCAATCCCGAGAGATAAAGGAAGAGTACAGGAGAAGAAAGGATTTTGAAGCCGAAACCCATCGCCAAGAGGAAAGAGATCGGAGCCGATCGTACAAAAGAAGGTACGAGAAGCGTAGGTCTTTTAATGAGAGGGAGGAGCCATCGAAGAGATCAAATTGCGATCACCGTTCGCATCCTTCGGAACAACAGGTTTCCACTCCAATGCGCTCCTCAATGGGTCAAGAAATCCCCGTCACTTCCGCTCCGTCTTCAACTTACATCCCGCCATCTTCCATTGTTACTTCCCCCGGTGATTCATGTCCTCATCGAAGACCTGCCTATACTCTTCCTTTGGGCCACCCTAAGCTTGAGGCAGCGCTCCTGGTTGGTTCTTGAAGGGAGTTAAGTTTGATGCAATCTGCACCTGGTCTACAATGATTCATACATGCCACACCGATAAGCTATTTAGCAAGATTAAGACCAAGCTAAAGGGTGGGAAAAACTGTGTATGCAACTGGAAGACACCAATCACAATAACAACCATGAAACCATCTCTTTCGAGTCAGAGAAGGATGATTTCAAAAAAGCGTTGTCAGAACGTGATGCCAAAATTAAACTGTTGGAGGAGGAGAAAGCAGAAGTGTTGCAAGAGGGTAAGAGGACCACCGACTTGCTAAAGGAAGTGGAAGAGGCACACGCCAGAAGTGAGATCGTCTATAGAGATGATATAAAAATGGCTCACGACGAAGAGGCGAAATAAAAAGAAGAAGTGGCTGCCTGCAATGCGACCATTGAGGCTTAAAGGAAAGCCATTGTTGATCATGACCTCATGGTTGAGAGGCACAATAAGACTACTTTCGACCAAGCCGAGATAATTGCCAGATTACAAGCTCTGGTCGTGCAACTCGGCATCGATAAGTCTGCTGTTGAAGTTGAGGAGGCCGCCGTTAGAGTGGATTACTTGGAGCTTCAAAATGCTTTTGAAAGAAAGATGGAAAAACTGGACGCGGCCATCCTGATTTTCTATGTTAACTCCTTGTCGCACTAGGGAAGTCTCAGATACTTGGGTTTGAAATTCCCAAGCACGCTCGCTTTGGTCTGGGAAGAAATCGTGTCCCATTTTGCTGATAGCGGTGACATCTATCAGAAAAACTAAGATTTTTCCTTTAACCCCTGGCAGAGGAATAGCTATATGAGTTATCATATATCCAGGGCATATTGGGTGATAATATGGGTTGTTTGATGGATGCTATATTTGTTATAGTTGCTTTTCTAGTAGTCTATCACTCTAGGGATGGTCACATAATGTAGGTATTATATATATGGATGCTTTGACACTTGACATTGCATTAAGGTGCATGGGGTCGTTACATTTGGTATCAGAGCTTATGTTATGCGATTAAACTGGGTTGATGCTTCGGTCCAGTAGAAATAGGTAAGGAGTTATCACCCTAGAGTGGATTAAGAGAGAGAGAGAGAGAGAGAGAGAGAGTGTGTGTGTATGCACACACACATATGCGAGAGAGTACTTGTAGATGAGAGAGAGTATTTGTTATATATTTTGGTTTCCAAAACTATATGATATTATATATAGCATATAAGTCGCATGCACACAAAAGCACCATTGATTTTTCTTTATAAGAGACCAAGCATTCTTGTTACAGATCAAGAATGAGCCACTATATAAGAAATGTTGCAATAAATTCCATTTCGAGAGTCGAGGAAGGAGAGAGCTCGGTTGCGCTAATGATGACTTGCAAGCTATAGTCAATACGATAATGGCGAACATGTTGCAAAATACCCAATTGGCTACTCCTAATGTTGCTATAGGTGGTGGTGCTCAAATGTAGGTGCTCAGAGTCAATTTAACTAAACTAAATAAGGACTTTTCTAGTCATGGTGGCAAACCATTCCAAGGAATGGAATCAACTATGGAAGAGCAGGATTGGTTGGATACCTACTAAAGGATCTTTAATGACTTAGAGCTAGAAGATGTAATGGGGAGGAGGTTAGCTTCCCGATAGCTCTAGGGGAGAACCATGAATTGGTGGAATGATAATATAGTTGCTACTCCTGAGGATCAATTCATTTTGGGCTAGTTCAAAACCTAAATTGAGGAGAAGTTTATTCAGGCTGCTCAGAAGACGATGCTGTTTAGATATTTTCCTAAATTGAAGCAAGGAGACATGTCTATCTTTGAGTATGTTGCTGATTTTGACGCCTTGTCAAAATATGGGATGTCTTTCATTGGTACTCCCTTAAGAATGAGAAGCCGATTATGGTGTTGGATGACTACATAGGGAAAAGATCATGGGGGATATTGATGAGCCTACTAAGAAGATAGTGGAGAAAGCCCTCTGACTTGAGAGCTTGTGCACTAAGCCCAAGTCTATTATTGTTAAGGAGGAACCAAAACAACGGCAATGTGGTGAATTTAAGTAGAAATGGAATAGAAAGAGGAAGCAGTTCCAGGGGAAGAATGCTTAGAAGAAGGCAAAGTAGGATCATGTCTGTTATGGTTTTGGAAATAATGGTTATTTGATTAGGGAATACAAGTCTGAAGGAAAGAAGAAGTGCAATAAGTATATCAAGTTTGAACATATTCTAAAGGGTTGCCCACTGTAATGACCCTGAATTTTAATTAACAACATTCAAGATATTTAATTGGATAAATTAAATAGAATAATGTGAATAATAGGGGGATAAGAATAATATATCCAATAGTTGTGCCAAAAAGAATGAACTAAAAGGACTTAAATAAATTAAAAGGAGGAATTTTTCCTAAGGGGTAAACTTGAAAATAGGGCTACATTTCTTAGTATGTATCTCTTCCTTACCTAAATAAACTTCTGCTTTCTCATTCTTAACTCCCATATATTTCGGCGGACCGTTAAAAAGCTCTAGGAAGTACTTAATTGAAGAATAAGCTAAGGAATTAAAGTTAGGAAAGTATCTCATTCTCTAATCAACTAATCAAGGTAAATAATCATGTTTATCATCTCGTTTTTCTATGTTTGCGTCTTTTATGGGTCATACCCGATCTATGTTTGTGATTTTAGTTAGGATATAACCATTTAAACCTTTGTTTAAATAAGACATAGGTGTTTTTAAATGATAATGGGTTAACTAACACATTTTTGTTCGATTTTAGTTAATTTCCGAATTGTTTTTATCTTCGTATGCTTTGAAATTTTAATACATTTAAGTATATGATTTATTTGATTTTTGGTGATTTTTGAGAATTTTTCTTTGGTGATTTACTATGGTAATTAAATTATTACACCCAATGGTTCATAGTCATCCTAGGAAAACTATGGAGAGTGTGGTGGATAGCCACATCATCTTTTATAAAATAATGTATGATGGATAATCTACATTTTATTTTTAATGGATTTAGGACAGATAGTCCTATTAAATTATGATAGATAGTCATTTTAAAAGATTATAGAGGGGGAACTCTAATAAACTGATTTTAGATGGGAAATCTAAAAAAATGCTTTTAGGTAGGATACCTAAATAATGGGTGGATGGGATATCCAATATATATATGAATTATGGCTTTATTTCATATTATATTAAGACTAATCATTTTGGGTGAACGGGCATAGTAAATGATTTGCATGTTTTATTTTGGATACTAGTAAGGGAAAATCCATTCTGCTAAGTGGCGTGGTCTCACTAGCTATCTATCTATGATAAGAAATGATAGGAGATTATTCATGCCAAACTTATTGTCTGACTCGAAGTTTGTGTTTCTCCACAAACTCTTAGGTATTCAAAATTAATTTGAGTAGTCAGAGAGTGGGAGACTTTTAGGTTTTTAGACGAATAAGCTTCCGATGACGTGTAGGAGGTAGTGTTAGCTATATTGGAGCTATTTTGTGTTCTCCGCTGTGATGTACTAAGAACTGTAAAGTTCATATTTATTAGTTTTCTGATCATCATAAGGGGACATCTTCATATGTCACTCTTATCGTATTTTGTACATGTATATGTGATCTAAACGTGGTTAACGTCTGGGATTATGTAATTAAATCTTAAATTGAAATTCATAAGAAATGAGAAATTCTGCTTTTTTGAAGTTCAATTTTTTATTCTTCTTGTGTTTCTATTTTGCCAATAGTTTCAAGATTTCGATTTTTGGCCACTCAGAAATAACACCTATGGATGACTGCAGCATCTGTAGTAGTTAGTTTTGATCCTTCAGAAGCGGGATGTTGCAAGTTGGTATCAGAGCAAGGTTTATGTAGGGAATTTAAACCTTAAAAGATTTTTAAAGCATAATGTAATGAATCTAAAATATGGCTGGCTTGGGTAAGCGTTATAGTAACGTATGTGTACTTGTTATAAATACCTAAGTATGTATTCCCCACTCTCTTAGACCGTTCTTCTGTATCTTATCAAGATTTGATTTCAGGTAGTTGGGAAGTAAGATATGGAGGCAGGAAACAGAAGAGTGAATCAAGGTGGAAGACGCACCACAACACATGGAAATGTTCGACCCAATACTAGAACAACCAGGGTCGATAGGCAAATGAAAACCCAAATGCAAATGCCAATGTTGGTGCTGAGATTTCGCCGGTTGATATGGGGATAATGTATCAGTTCTTCGTGAATATGATGCAAGCTGGAGCGGCTATAGGGAATGATAGAGGATCTAATCTGGTGGCCGTAGTTGGAAATGGTTATGCCAAGCTGAGCAGGGATTATGCTAGACTTGGAGGAAAGCCTTTTCTAGGAGCCGAGAATGCAGTAGGAGTAGAGAACTGGCTATTGCACTGTGAAAGGATATTTACAGATCTCGGCTTGATGGATATGCATAAGTGGAGACCTGCTTCAAGGCAATTGTAGGGAGCAGCATTGTTTTAGTGGAACAGAGTTACCGTGGGAGAGACGGAGGAAGACCTGACTCGGGCTGAATTTTGAAGGAGGTTTGAAGAAAGATTACTATCCGAGGTTGCCAATGCATCATTGCTAAGGAAATTTGCAAATTTAGTCCAGGGGGGATAGATTAGTGATCGAGTATGCTACAGAGCTTGATGAGCTATCCCGTTACGGATATGCTACTGTGGATACTTATCACTCGGAGGAATGATAAGTTTATCAGGGGGTTAAATCCTGAGATCGCTAGAGCAAACATCCCAAACCTCCGGGATGTGTTTCATATTGTTGTTGAGATGGCTATTCGAAATGAAGAGATGCTTTTTAAATTTGAAAAGGGGAAACCAGCTGAGGTTTAGAATTTTCAAGGTAAGAAGCGGGAGTTCTTCAAGAAGAAAGGTGCCCAGTCAGAGGTAGCAGCTAAGAAGAGAAAGGCTGATATTGTTTGTTGCAAGTGTGACAAGAAGTGTCACTATGCTAATAAATGCCGCTAGGGTGGTGGAAGAGCAGTTGCGGTGAGGATGAATGTGAAGTGCTACAACTGTGGCCAGATAGAGCATTACAAGGACAAGTGCCCGAGGCTGCCAAAGCTGGAAAGGGAAAGGTCTTTGCATTGGAACCATCATCCTCTAGACCAATGGCTGCTGAGGAAGAAAAGGCTATGATGGAAGATATGCTTATGATTCATAATACTCCGATTAGGATACTATTTGATACTGGTGCATCACACTCATTTATATCTCAATATTTGGTAGATTGCTTATGTCTGGAACCTTTATACCTTATTACTCCTTTAAGGTTTGCGAATTCTATAGGAGGGTATGCAACTCTGGAAATGAGATATGGCCAGTTAGAACATGATTTGAGGTTATATATTTGCATGCAGTTTATATGTTTTGGATTTCGTGGGTTTCGGGATCATATTGGGTATGGATTGGTTAGATAGATATAATGCTAATATATTTTTTTAGGAAGAGGAAATATCATTGAAACACGCTAGTTGCCATAACCGAGTCATTTACTGAATAAGGAGTTCGAGCGAAAATGCTTATGCGTTATTGGGTGCTATGGGAATGGAAGCAGATTTGAAGCAGGTTTATGTAGCAAGAGAGTTTGCGGATGTGTTTGAACCAATTTCGGGTATGCCACCGAAAAGTGCAATCGAATTTCGGATAGATCTCGTACCGGGAGCTGAACCCGTAAGCAGACCACCAGGCAGAATGTCACCAACCGAGATGAAGGAATTGAAGGTGCAGCTACTGGAATTGGAAGGAAAGAATTTCATCCGGCCAAGCAATTCGCCTTGGGGAACGGCCACGGTATTCATGAAGAAGCCAGATAGGTTGGTAAGGATGTGTATTGACTATTGTTGAATGAGATGACGATCAACAATAGGTACCCTTTGCCAAGGATCGATGACTTATTCGATCAATTGAGTGGAGCTAGAGTGTTTTCCCAACTGGATTTGGTGATAGGTTTCCATCAGCTAAGAGTGGCAGAGGACAGTATTCCTTTGAAACCGTTTAGGACCAGATATAGGTCTTACGAATGGTTGGTTATGCCATTTGGGCTTACTAATGCGCTAGCTTTCTTTATGGATCTGATGAACCAGGTTTTCCAGGAGCACTCGGATGGGTTTGTGTCGGTTTTTGTTGATGACATTTTGGTATATACTAAAAATGAGAAGGATCATGCAGATCATCTTAGAATAGTGTTGGAGACGCTAAGGCAACATCAGCTGAAAGTGAAGTTCACGAAGTGTCATTTTGAAAGAAGGAAGTGAAGTTCCTCGGTTATATAGTTTCCGAGGAAGGTTTAACAGTTGATCCGGATAAGATCGAAGTTGTAACAATTGAAAAAGACCAGACACGGTAAGTGAGATTAGAGGCTTTCTTGGACTAATAGGTTACTACCGAAGGTTCATTAAGGATTTCTCGTGGATAGCGACATCCTTGACAATGCTAAGTAGGAAGGACATGAAGTTTGTTTGGTCTAACAAATGTGAGGAGGCATTCCTTAAGTTGAAACGTTCGTTAACCAATGCTCCTGTGTTAGTAGTTCCTGATGGGAATCAGGGGTTGGTAGTTTACACCGATGCATGTGGTATCGGGTTAGGTGTTGTGCTAATGTAGAATGGAAAAGTTATTGCCTATGCTTCGAGACAGCTTAGACCATGTGAAGTGAGATACCTTTGATTTGGAGTTGGCGGCGGTAATCTTCGCATTGAAGGTGTGGAGACATTATCCTTTGGAAGAAAGTTTTGAGCTATTCATGGATCATAAGTCTCTATGGTATTTATTCTCTCAGAAGAAGCTGAACATGAGACAACAGAGATGGCTAGAGTTTGTTGCAGCTTATGATTTTAGCATCGAGTATACACTACGAAAAGAAAATAAGGTGGTAGATGCGCTTAGCAGGAAACATCAAAATGTGGTGTTAGCTATGTTGGCGGAATGGAAAGACTAGGAAGCACTGGTTGTATACAGTGTGCAGTTGAGGTCTACTACTGGATCTAGTCGAAACATTGCCATGATGTCTTGTTTGGAAGTTCGTCCAGTTTTGATCGAACAGATTGCTTCTAGGCAGAAATAGGATCCAGTGTTAACCGAGAGGATTAGAAGGTTAGAAGCTGGAGCCGAGATTGATGACTTGAAGTATTTTATTCTTGACCACAGGGGTTGGTTGAGAAAGAAAGAATGGTTATGTGTTCTGGATGTTGGAGACCTTAAGAAGGAAGTTCTTAGGGAATGTCATCGATCGAAGTTTACGATTCATCTTGGGGAACCATGATGTATCAGGATATGAACAGAAGTTTTTTCTAGAAATGAACGAAGAGGAAAGTTGGCTTATGGGCAAAATAGTGTTTTAACTGTCAGCAAGTAAAAGCCAAACATCAAAAGCCGAGTTGTTTGCTTCAGCCTTTGGATATTCCAGTTTGAAAGTGGGACTCAATATCCATGGATTTTATTGACGGGTTGCCAAGGTCAAACCAGGGTAATGAAAGTATATGGGTCATAGTGGACTAATTGACCAAAAATGCCCATTTCATTCTGGTAAGGTCAACCAGGACGACACCTGTTTGGCTATGTTGTTCATGAAGAACATCGTTAGACTGCATGGAATTCCTAGTAGTATCGTCAGCGATAGAAATGCTTTGTTTACTAGTGAGTTCTGGAAGAGCCTGTAGAGTATGTTAGGCATTAAGCTCAAGATGAGTACCACATATCATCCTCAGACGGATAGGTAGACAGAGAGAGTCAACAAGGTGTTGGAAGATCTGTTGAGGGCTTATGTGCTGGATTTTAGTGGTTCTTGCAAAGATTACTTGCACTTAGTGGAGTTTTCCTATAATAATAGTTATCAGACTACTATAGGAATGTCGCCTTTTGAATCTTTGTATGGAAGGCCATGCAAATCACCAGCATGTTGGTTAAAGACTGGAGATAGTTTGGTCCTTGGTCCAGATTTGGTGAGAGAGGCGATAGAAAAGATCGAGTTGATACAGGAAAGAATGAAGGAAACTCAATCTAGGAAGAAGAGTTACGCAAACAAAAGTCGTAGGGACCTAGAGTTCTCAGTTGGAGATCGAGTTTTCATCAAGGTATTACCGATGAAAGGTGTGGTTTGGTACGGGAATACCGAGAAGCTAGTACCGAGATATGTTGGACCATTTCCTATATCAGAGAGGATTGGAAGACTCGCATACCGAGTAGATTTATCGAGCAGTTTGGCCGGGGTCCATGATGTGTTTCATGTTTCTCATCTTAGGAAGTATGTTCATGATCTAGAAACTATTATCGCTCCGACGGATTCAGTGGTGGAACCGGATATGACTTTCGTGAGGCAACCGATTCGTTTTGTGGCAAAAGATGAGAAGAGGCTAAGGAACAAGATAGTCAAGTTGGTGAAAGTTCAGTGGAGCGATAACGTGAAGGACTGTTCTTGGGAGATAAAAGACAAGATTAGGGCTACTTTTCCTAGGCTGCTTTAGATGGTATGTTCTATAGAGGGTTTATATAGAATTTGGCTGGTAGGTTATGCTAGCTTTGCTTGCATAGGCTATATGTTTGTTATTCTGTCCTTACTGAATTTCGAGGACGAAATTCTTTAAGGGGGAGTCTGTAATGACCTCGAAATTTAATTAACATTATTCGGGATATTTAATTGGACAAATTAAATAAAATAACGTGAATATTAGGGAGATGAGATTAATAAATCCAATGATCGTGTCCTAATGAATGGACTAAAATTAGACTTAACTAAATTTAGAAGGAGGAATTTTCCTAAGGGGCAAAACTTGGAAATGGGGCTACATTTCTTTGTGCATCTCTTCCTTCACTTGAATAAATTTCCACTTTCTCATTCTTATCTACTTATCACTTTGGCCAGCCATTAAAAAAGCTCCAGGAAGAGTTTAAATTGAAGAATAAGCTAAAAAATTAAAGCTTGGAAATTATCTCATTCTCCAATCAACTAATCAATGTGCATAATCATGTTTATCATCTTGTTTTTCTGTGTTTGGATTGGTTATGGGCTATACCCGATTCATGTTTGTGATTTTGGTTAGGATATAACCATTTAAACCTTTGTTTGGATAAGACTTAGGTGTTTTAAAATGTTAATGGGCTTAACACGTTTTCATTTGGTTTTGGTTAAATTTCGAGTTGTTTTGATCTTCATATGCTTTGAAATTTTAATATGTTGGAGTATATGATTTGTCAGATTCTTGGAGATTTTTGGGAATTTTTCCTTAGTGATTTACTAAGGTAATTAAATTATTTAAGCCAAAGGGCTAAACTGAAAAAATGTCTTCCACGTTTATTTAGAGCCAGAGGGAAATTGTTTTTGAGAATTGTTTGGGGAAGAACTACAGTGTTTTGAGAAAAAGGTTGACTTTTGTTTACTTTTTACTATTCGAAAGTACAGGAGAAGGTTTCTCAACCAATCAAAATTAGACAAACATGATAAAAACATCACTCCAGTGGGCCCAGTTCTGCCTTTGACTTCAACAAGCCCTCTTTTACCCTTATGATGAAGTCGAAATGTACCGTTCGTCTAAAACAAAAGGTAAACAGTTACCTTCCGCCCTAAGACGAAAGGCTGGCATGGGGCCGAAGGGAAGAAAAGGGCGAAGGGATGGGGAGGCTACTTCTTTTGCTTTCGGATAGAAATAAAAAATATTTTCGAACAAGTTGAATGGGGATCCTTCGACTCTATCATTTTATAAAAAAACTAAAAAGTTTATATATATATATATATATATATATATATATATATTCAAGAAGGGTTCCGAAGAGAATCTTCAAAAGCTTAAACCTTCAAGAGTACTGTTTTTAAAATGTTTTCTAAAAAGGTGTTTTAATACGTTTCGGCAAGCCGAAAGGTAAACCTTCCGACATTTTCAGAAGTATACTTTCGAAAGGGTTAGTTCAAACACCAATACTTCATTGTTTTTGAATGAATTCGAAAGGTTTATTTCGAATGGTTTTGAAGGGGCTATCTTCAATAATCTCGAAAGGTTAATGATTTTAAAAGGTTTTGATTTCGAAATTTTTGGTTTCAAAAGGTTTGACTTCAAAAGGTTTATTTCAAAGTGTTTTGAAGGGGCTATCTTCGATATTTTCAAAAGGTTTTAATTTCAAAAGGTATTGATTTTGAAAGGTCATAATTTCGAAAGGTTTTGAGTTCGAAAGGTTTGATTTTGAAAGGTTTTGATTTTGAAGGGTTTGATTTCAAAAGGTTTGATTTCAAAAGGTTTTGAAGGGGTTATCTTCAATGATTGAAGAAGGTTCTGAGTTCGAATGGTTTTGATTTCGAAAGTTTTTTATTTTGAAATGTTTGATTCGAAAGGTTTCCGAAGGGGCTAACTTTTAATGTTTATTTGCTTTCGAATGGGACTTTATTCGAAGGGTTTTAAAGGGCTGTTTTTTGCCCTTTTTCTTAAGTAAAACTTTGCTAAGACGAAGGAGTTATTTCGAAGGGTTGTAGAATAAAATACTTATCTTTGTTTGAATATGTAAGGAGGATCCTTATATAAAATGAATGTTATAAAACCTTGGGGACACCAGGGTAGGTTTAATGTTTTTATAACATAGTTTGGGGTTACAAACAGAAATATGCTTTCGAAAATATACACTGGGGTTGTCAATTTGTTTTAACTTAATTTGACCTAATTGGGGCAACCAATGAGAATATGTTAAACAGGTAGTATACCTGGGAAAATAATTAATCATGGGATCATGAAGTTTCATAACTAATCAAGGGGATCATGATACTTTTGGCTAAGTGATGGGTTCTTGATAACCTAGGAAAACCATGGAATGTGCGGTGGATGACCCACATCAAATTTCTAAAGTAAAGATTGTTTGCCAAAGGTGGTTAGCTTTGGGAGTTGGTACCCAAGGGGTTCATAGTCATCCTAGGAAAACTATGGAGTGTGCGGTGGATAGCCCACACCATCTTTTATAAAACAATGTACGGTGGGTAATTTGCATTTATTTCAAATGGATTTGGGATGGATAATCCTATTAAATTAGGACCGATGGTCATTTTAAAGATTTTAGATGGGAAATATAATAAATTGATTTTAGATGGGAAATATAATAAATTGCTTTTAGATGGGATATCTAATGAATGGGTGGATGGGATATCCAATAAATATGATTTATGGCTTTGTTTCATAGTATGTTAAGACTAATCATTTTAGGTGCAGGGCATAGTAAATGATTTGCATGTTTATTTGGGATACTAGTGAGGGGAAAACTCGTTCCACTAAGCGGTATGGTCTCACTAGATATCTATTTATGATAAGAGATGATATGGGATTATTCATACATGACTAATTGTCTGACTCGAAGTTTGTGTTTCTTCGCAAACTCTCGGGTACTCAAAATTCATTTCAGTAGTTTGAGAGCAGGAGACTTTCAGATTTTGGATGAATAAGCTTCCAAAGACGTGCAAGTAGAAGTATTAGGTATATAGGAGCTATTTTGTGTATTCCGCTGTGATGTACTAAGAACTGTAAAGTTCATATTTATTGGTTCTCTGATCATCATAAGGGGACATCTTCATATGTCGCTCATATCATATTTTGTACATGTATATGTGATCTGAGCGGGGTTAACGTCTGGGTTATGTAATTAAATCTTAAATTGAAATTCATAAAAAATGAGAAATTCTGTTTTGTTGAAGTTTAAATTTTTTCATATTCTTGTGTTTCAGTGTTGCCAATAGTTTCAAGGTTCCAATTTCGATCAGTCAGAAATAACACGTATGGATGACTGTAGCATCCGTAGCAGTTAGTTTTGAGCCTTCAGAAGTGAGATGTTACAGTAACAGTCTATATTTTATGTATCGAAGGTTTGTAAAATATTATTATTCAATTCATTTGAGGTCGTACGACTCTAAGTTTTGATAAGTGACTAATAAGGACATTTTCCACCTTTAGAAATTTTATCAAATAGTTTGGACCCTTTTAAGGTCTATAACTTTTGATAGGGGTGGAATTAGGGTCTGAAACCATTTCCATTAGATTGGTTGATGGTTTTTCTTTTCATGGAGTGGTCATAATAGGAAAATGGACTTACCATTTAGGAGATATAACTGTTTTAAGTTTAGACCGTTGCTAGCCAGATTAGTAGGCGATTAGTTAAGGCCAAACTTAAGCACACTAATCCATTTTGGGATTTGTGCCAAATGGGGCTGATGAGAATTATTTAAATCATTTCTCACTTTCCACAAAAAGTTATAAACCTCCATTAGTCTACATCTCATCAAGCTCACCTTTTCATACTAATTATTGCTTAAACCATCATCAGAAGGGTAATTAGCAAAGGGGATTGAAGGCTTATCATTTTTGTTGCCTTGATTTGGATTTCTCACTGTCTACTTTAGATTTGGAGATTAACAAGTAATTTTGGTATTATATGAGTGATTATTGATTTCTCATTTTCTATGCTTGTCCATATAGTTAAAAATGATGTCTTTAATATAATTTCCATGTTAAACAATTTTAAACTTCAATTTAACCTTTAAACATGTTTATTATCAAATTTAAAAAGATATAAATGAATTTAAAATTGTTTTCTAACTCTTTTTGGATCATATTGCCACTTTAATGTAAAGATAGATCTAGGTAGATTCTTATATATTTATCATGTTGAATTGATTGCTTATGTTTAATGAATGTATATGGTTGATGGCTGCTATTGCATATATTGCTTTAATACGATTTGCTAGTGCTTTTAGGATAGTTAGGAATCAAATCTATGATTTATGTAAAATGAAGTCAAATTTTGACATTGTCTTTACATGTATCACATCCTAATTCATCACGATTTCACTTTCTGTCATTGAAAGTGTTGTTTATTTTACTTTTCAGCTTATATACATATATATGGATCTTGTCTCCTTTTTGTCTAACACTTGTTTCACCATATTAATTCAAATTTTACTAACGTCCAAGCAGTTCCCGTTTCCTAGCACAAGACCCACCTTATTATAAAGACCCTAAGTTTAAGTTACATTACTTAGGATATTTAATTGGTTAAATTAAATAAAATAATGTAATGATCAAGGGATTGGGATTTGTGTAATTAAAGGATAGCTATGCCATGTATCCAAATGAACTAAGTAAATTGAAATGAAACACAATGCTAGGAAATAGACAAGGGCGATAGGAATTAATATTATTCTTACACCCTAAACCCCATAAGCCATTTTCTCTACACTTTCATTTCATATTCACAAAACAAAATATAAACTTGAGGCCGACCACCATTAAGGGAAAACAAGAGAAGATAAAGCTAGGATCAAGAGGAAAGCTTAAACAATAAAATCAAAGATCAAATCTCAACAACTTAATCTGAAAGCTATGGTGAAAAATAACCACATCTCATGTTTTCTAATTTCTTTCGGTTTTAGAATGAAACCCGAATAATTTTGCAAATTATTTGCCATGTTTTAATTGTTAAAATGGATATATATGCTTGTTGATGATTTGTGATATTTCATACAGATTTTATGATATGTTTATTGTGAAAACCCTATTAAATGACATCCAAACGCCTTGTGATTTTAGATTTAGATCAGAAATGATATTTTAGAGATGGATTCCAATTTTCATAATTTTCTGAATTAGTGTAGATTTTATATTAATTTTCTAGTGAGGAAAATGGACATTTGGGTATAAAATAATTTGCAGCTAAATTATATATGTTTGGGTCTGAAATTTATATGTGTTATAAAACATATAAAAATGACTTATAGAAATTTTAATAGAATTTTCCTAAGTGTTTTAATGAATATATAAGATTATTTTAAGGTTTGTGACTTAAATGTTTTATATATTTATAAAAGGAGTAGGGTTATGTAGTAAATAAGTTAAATAGTTTATTTCTGAAATATTGGCGGCACTTTTAGAAAAGAAAATTACAACCAATAATATTTTGACAAACAAGGTAGGTTAGTTGAAAAGATTACTTTAAAAAACTAAAAATTATTTTAAACATGCTTTTTGCATGTTTTACCACTTTCAGCACCCTCCTTCCAACGCCTTACTTCCGCCTCCTTCTTAGACGAAACCAAAGCGCCTGGTATCTATACTTGGTATGTAGCGAATTGGAATAAGGCGGATGGTATGAAGTCAAAGCATGGGGTTTTGAAGGGGTCGAAGTGTGTCTTCATTTTTAAAAGAGAATGCGCCTGATTTGCTTTCGATTTAATTAGCTTTCGACTTGGTTAGTTTTCATCTAAGTTAAATTGTTTTAAAGGAATGGTAGCGTCTTTTTGTTTTAAGTAATGGCTTTCGACTAGGCCAAAACCCGCATGCTGCCGCCTTTTTCCTTTCGATGACGTGTGCTCGGACGGTCCCTTTGTTTTAAAATCCAAGCCATTTCTCCATTGCTTTCGAAGGGAATGGTTTCGAAACCATCGCTTCTTTTACTTAGGAAATAGCTTTCGAAAGTGTTGCTTTCAACCCTGTTCTTTTGTGACCCTTTTTGAGATTTTTAAAGATAAACACAAAGGTTTCGAATAACATTATTTTGAATGGTTTTGAAAGGTTTCCACATGATTTACTTGAACCCAAATGCTTTCAAAAGTTTTGATGTTTGCAAAGGATTTTAATGCTTTTGAAAGGTCTAATGAAGGTTTCGAAGGGGTAGCTCCCCAATGGTTTTGAAAGGTTTAAGAGAAAGGTTTCTATTGTTTTCAAAAGGTAATGCTAAGTGTTGTAAAGATAGGATATCTAAGGTTTTAAAGCTTTTGAAGATGATGTTTTTAATGATTTCAAAAGGTTGATTATTAATGGTTTCGAAAGGTATGTTTTGGCCTTTCAGCCTAAGATTTCACTTGTAATGAAAGGGGTACTTTCAATTGGTTTGAAAGAGGTATTTCAAAGGTTAAATATTTTCATCAACAAAGATTTGTCTGTATAACAAGGCAAGGTGATTTGAGTAAAGCGTAGAGTATATTTTTTTGTTTAAAGAATGATTTAAATCAATTTGAAAGAAATGCTTTTTAAGGAAAATTTATGGTAAGTTATCCCTAAGTAAAATGACTCAGATATTAGAATACCAGATGGGACTGGTATAAGGTCGCGCCTTATACATTAGCTACTAGCCCCTAGCTAATTCAGTCCAAAATTCCAGTGTGTAGGGGTTTGTCAGAGGTAAGACTAAAATGATGTTACAGAAAAAAAAGGAATATACAAAGAGAAAATAGGTTATTGGTGAGCCCATAAGATCATTAGGATCAGTTGACCCTGGAAAAGTAAGTTAGGGACAGGCCATCCAGAAGAGTAGTATCTAACAGTAGTTAGATTTTTTTTTTTTCTGGTAAGCCTGAGTCAGCCAATGGTTAGTAGTTAGTTAAACAAAACTATATTGTTCAGACAGATAGTCCATTTGTTACTTGATTTATATGCTTTCATGAAATTGATATTATTATTTTAACCAGTTTTGGTTGCAAGGTTAAGATTTGCAAAATATATGTTTTAAAAGGATATTAGTGAGGGAAAACCCATTCTGCTAAGCGAAATGGTCTCACTTAATATCAAATAACTGAGATGTATAGTATTATTCACATCAGGCTTTATGTCCGACAAGATGTTTATGTTTTTTCCTTTAGACTCTCGAGTGCTTAAAATTAATTTGAGTAGGCCGAGGGTTGAGGATTTACAGGTTTTAGTAGGATGATGAATAAAGCTTCCGAAGACGAGCAGGAGGCTGATGGCTAGCTATTTAAGAATTGTTTTGTTTGTTTGTTTTGCTATGTTGTATTAAGTCAGTTATGACCATTTAGTACTCTGATCAACCAAGGAGGCATCTTCATATGTCACTCTTGGCGTATTTTATAATAATTACATTTGATCTGAACCTGGGAAACATTTGGGATTATGTAATTTGGATATGAAATGTTGTTTTGAAATGTAATCAAAAAAGTGTTTTAATCTTTGATGATTTTTATTTCATATTCAAGTGCTTTTGATATTATGGATACCATTAACATTATAGTATTTGGTCACCGAAAGTTAATACTATGGATGACTTTAGCATCTGTAGCGCTTAGTTTCAGGCCTCCAGATAAGGGATTTTACAACTTGGTATCAGAGCATAGGTATATGAAAAACTTTAAACTAAAATTATTTTTGAAAACATAATCCTAAGGAATTAGAGATAAGATTGGGGTATGGGATAACGCTATAGTAACGTACTTGTATTTGCTATATACTAATATACACTTTATCTCTATTCTCATATCCCTCTTAGGCTATTCTTATGTATCTCAAAAGGCTTGAATACAGATATGGATGCTAGAAGTGGAGATGTTAACCTTGGAGGGGGAAGTGCCACAACAAATGGAAATGCAAGACCAAATTCAAGGAGAAACCCTGGTTAAGCACAAGCTGGAAATATGGGTGCTAGAGTCCCGCAAGTTGACATGGAAGCCATGTATTAGTTCTTTGTCAACATGATGCAGGAATGTGTTGCTGCTAGAGTGGTTGGAGGAAATGCGGGAGTAGGGAATCAGGAAGCTCTGGGTGATGAATAACTATGCCATACTGAGTAGAGATCACACTCAGTTGGGAGGAAAGCCATTCATCGGAACTGAAGATGTTATTGAAGTAAAAAAAATTGGTTGCTGCATTGTGAGAGAATATTTGCAAATTTGGGGCTCAATGACAAGCAGAAGAGAAGGCTTGCTTCGAGGCAGCTTCAAGGATTAGCTTTATTTTAATGGAATAATATAATTATTAGAGTGAATGGAGGGAGGATGACATGGGCAGAATTTAAGAGGAGGTTCGAGGAGAGCTTCATGTCTGTGATGGAGAAGTCTGCCTTGCTCAAGAAGTTTGGTGAGTTGGAGCAAGGGAGATGACTATACTGGAGTATGCTACACGGTTTGAGTAGTTGACAAGGTATGGTTTTTCCGCTCTAGACACTATGGATTAAGAGGAATGAGAATTTCATTAGAGGGTTGAAGTCTGAGTTGGAAAAGGCTACATTACCACATATTAGAGACTCTTGTGATGTTATAGTGGAAATGGCTCTGAGGAATGAGGAGATGCTTGCTTTTTTGAAGAAAAATAAGGAAATGAAAGTCCAGGTGGGGCAGAGTCAGAAAAGAAAGTTCTTCCATAAGAAAGGAGCTAAGTAGAGTGGAGCTGTCAAGAAAGGAAAGGCAGAAGTAGTCCGTTATAAGTGTGACAAAAAGGGACGCTATGTCCATGAGTGCCGGACAGGAAAAGGAAAGAAAGTTGTAGAGAAGAAGGAGGTCAGGAGTTTGTACTGCGGTCAAATTAGTCATTATAAGAACCATTGCAAAGAGTCTGCTAAGGATGGAAGTGGCAAGGTGTTTGCATTGGAGCCAGCTACTTCGAGGCCAACAACAGAGGAAAAAGGAAAAGCTGTGTTGGAAGGTACGCTTCAGATTCATGGTATGTCAATTAGCATTTTGTTTGATAACAGTGCATCGCATTCTTTTATATCTGATTGTTTGGTAGATAACCTTAACCTAGAATCCTCATATTTAGTCACTTCTTTAAGGATTGCAAATCCGATAGGATGGCATACGACACATGGGATGAAGTGTGACCACCTAGAGTTTGATTTGCTAGGTCATACCTTTGTTTGTAGTTTGCATGTGTTTGATTTCTTAAGGTTCAGAATTATTTTGGGTATGGACTGGTTAAGTAAGTACGATGCTAGGGTATTTTGCCATGACAGGAAAATATTACTTAGACACACTGACTGTAGTGATCGGATAGTATATACCGTTGAAAACCCTAGTTGTAAGGTGCATGCTTTGTTGGGTCTTATGGAGGTAGAGACGAGTTGAATCAAGTTTCCGTGGTTAGAGAATTCGCGGATGTTTTTGAACCTGTAATAGGATTATCATCGAAACAAGCCATTAAGTTTCAGATAGATTTAGCACCTAGAGAAAAACCAGTGAGTAGACCACTAAGCATGATAACACCTACCGAGATGAGGGAGTTGAAAGTGCAGTTGGTGGATTTGGAAGGCAAGAATTTCATCAGGCCAAGAAGTTCACCTGAGAAGCAGTCGTAGTGTTTGCTAAGAAGCCAGATGGATCGTTGAGGTTCTGTATCGATCATCGTAAGTTGAATGAGAAGACGATAAAGAATTGATATCTGTTGTCTAGAATTGACGATTTGTTCGATCAGTTGAGTGGAGCCAAGGTATTTTCTCAGTTGAATTTAGCAACAGGTTTCCATCATCTTAGAGTAACAGAGGATAGTATTCCTTTGACGGCATTTATAACTAGATATGGATCGTATGAATGGTTAGTGATGCCAATCGGACTACATAATGCACCGACATTCTTTGTGGATTTGATGAACCGAATATTCCGAGAGCACTTGGATAGGTTTGTGTTGGTTTTCATAGATGATATTTTGATATACTCTAGAAATGAAAGGGAGCACGAAGTTCACCTTAGAGTAGTGCTTGAGAAGATGAGGCAGCATCAATAGAATGCGAAGTTTTCAAAATATCATTTCTGGAAGAAAGAAGTGAAGTTTCTTAGTCATGTAGTGTCGAAGAAAGGATTGTCTGTAGATCCGACTATGATTGAAGTAGTGAATAATTAGAAGAGACCCAAGACATTGACTGAGATAAAGAGTTTTCTTTGATTAGCTGGGTATTATAGGAGGTTCATTAAGGATTTTTCATGAATAGCAGCACCGATGACCAAGCTAACCCGAAAGGATGTGAAGTTTGTTTGAATCGATAAGTATGAGGAAGCATTCCTGAGCTTGAAACACTTATTGACTCATGCACCCGTGTTTGTTGTTTCGCAAGGGAATCAGGATTTGGTAGTATATACAGATGCATGTGGAACTAAATTAGGAGATGTGTTAATGCAGAGAGGTAAAATGATTGCCTATGCTTCTCGACAGCTTAGACCGCATGAGGTTAGATATCCAACGCAAGATTTGGAATTAGCTGCGGTAATTTTTGCATTGAAGGTGTGGAGACATTACCTTTTGGGAGAAAGATTTGAGTTATATACGGATCATAAGTCATTGAAGTATTTATTCTCTCAGAAGAAGATGAATATGATACAACAGAGGTGGTTAGAATTATTAGCCACTTATGACTTTGGAATTGAGTACACACCAGGAAAAGGTAATAAGGTTGTAGACGCACTTAGTATAAAACATCAGAATGTAGTATTGGTAATGATAGCCGAGTGGAGAATTTTGGAAGCATTGACAACTTACCGAGTGTTGTGGAGATCTGAAGCCGAGTCTAGTTGAGGAACTACTGTATTGTCTTGTTTAGAAGTTCGATCGATGATGATCGAAAAGATCACTTCTAAACAGGAGGAGGATCCAGTATTAGTTGACTGGATCAAGAAGTTAGGGTATGGAATGGAGAGCGATGACTTGAAGGACTTTACTCTTGACCAGAACGGGTTGAGAAAGAATGGAAGGTTGTGTGTTCCGAATGTGGGGGACATTAGGAACGAGATTTTAGAAGAATGCCATCATTTAAAGTTCACTATTCATCCAGGAGAAATAAGATGTATCAGGACATGAAGAGGAGTTTCTTCTGGAAAGGTATGAAGAGGGACGTTGGCTTATGAGTAAAGCAGTGTTTGAACTGTCAATAGGTAAAAGGCGAATATCAAAAGCCAAATGGATTGCTTTAGCTATTAGATATTCCTGTATGAAAGTGGAATTCTATTTCTATGGATTTTATAAACAGGTTGCCAAGATCTAATAGAGGAAATGAAATCATATCGGTCATAGTGGATAGGTTGTCCAAGAGTGACCATTTCATTCCCGTTAAGTTAACTAGGATGGTACCTGTTTTGGCTAAGTTATTTCTAAAGAATGTAGTTAGACTGCATGGAATTCCTAGTAGTATAGTAAGTGATAAAGATTCATTATATACTAGCGAGTTCTGGAGAAGTCTACATGAGATTTTGGGAACAAAGCTCAAGATGAGTACCGCTTACCATCCACGGACGGATGGGCAAATAGAGAAAGTTAACAAAGTCTTAGAGGATTTGTTGCGAGCTTGTGTGTTAGACTTTGGAGGATCATAGGAAGACCATCTACACTTAGTCGAGTTTTCGTATAACAACAGTTATCAGACTAGTATAGGGATGACACCATTTGAAGCTTTTTACAGAAGACCATGCAAATCTCCAGTTTGTTGGTTAGAAATTAGGGATAGTTTGGTTCTTGATTCGGATTTAGCTAGAGAAGCGGTAGAGAAGATTGATTTAATTCATGCTAGGATGAAGGAAGCTCAGTCTAGGTAGAAGATTTATGCAGATAAAAGACGGAAAGACTTAAATTTCTATATTGGAGATCATGTTTTTTTTTTCAAAGTATCACCGATGAAAGGTGTTATCAGGTTTGGAAAGGCAGGGAAGTTGGTATCAAGATACATAGGACCATTTCCTATTATTGAGAGGATTAGGAAACTCGCATATAGAGTAGAGTTAGAGAATAGTTTGGCAAGAGTCCACGATGTTTTTCATATTTCTCATCTTAGGAAGTGTGTTAGATCCGGAGACTACCATAGCACCGACCATGTTAGAGGTCTTAGTAGTAGAGCCAAACTTGACTATAGATAGAAAGCCAATTCGTATACTCGCAAAAGATGAGAAGAGGCTAAGGATAAGACAGTCGGATTAGTTAAAGTCCAGTGGAGCGACGATGAGAGAGATTGTACTTGGGAGACTGAGAGCAGGATTAGGGATGCTTGTCTTAATTTGTTTGATGGTATGTTTTACCATTTTGATTTTTTTGTTGAGTACCTTATCGTAATTTCGAGGGCAAAATTCTTTAAGGAGGGGAGTCTGTAACGAACCTAATTCTGAGTAATAGTATTTAGGATATTTAATTTGTTAACTAAAATAAAATAATGCAATGATTAGGGGATTGAGATTTGTGTAATTAAAGGGTTGTCGTGCCACATATCCAAATGAACTAAGTAAATTAAAATGAAATACAACGTTAGGAAATAGACAAGGGAAATATAGGAATTAATATTATTCTTATATACAAAACCCCTTAAGCCATACTCTATATGTTCATTTCATATTCACAAAACAACATATAAACTTGAGACCTGCCACCATTAGGGAAAAACAAGAGAAGATAAGTTAGGATCAAGAGGAAAGCATAAGCAACAAAATTAAAGATCAAATCTCAACACCTTAATCTCAAAGCTATGGTGAATAATTACTACATCTCATGTTTTCTAATTGCTTTCGATTTTAGGATGAAACCCGAATTATTTTGCAAAGTTCTTTGCCATGTTTTAATAGTTAAAATGGATGTATACGCTTGTTGATGATTTATGATATTTCATATAGATTTTCTGATAATTTTAATGTGAAAACCCTATTAAATGACATTCAAATGCCCTTGCAATTTTATATTTAGATCAAAAATGATATTTTAGAGATGGGTTTCAATTTTCATAATTTTCCAAATTAATGTGGATTTTATATTAATTTGCTAGTGAGGAAAATGGATATTTGGATTTAAAATAATTTATGGCTAAATTATATATGTTTGGGTCTGAAATTTATATATATTAGAAAACCTATTAAAAATAATTTATAGAAATTTTTGTAGAATTTTCCTAAGTGTTTTAATAAATATATAAAATTATTTAAGATATGGGACTTAAATGTTTTATATATTTACAAAAGGAGAAGGGATATTTTGTAAATAAATTAAATTGTTTATTTTTGAAATATTAGCGGCACTATTAGAAAATAAATTTGCAACAAATAATATTTTGACAAACATGATAGGTTAGTTGAAAATATTACTTTAAAAAGCTAAAAATTAGTTTAAACAAGCTTTTTACATTTTTCACCACTTTTGGCACCCACCTTTCGATGCCTTACTTCCGCCTCCTTCTCAGTCAAAACCAATGCGCCTGGCATCAATACTTGGTACGTAGTGAATTGGACTAATGCGGAAGGTATGAAGTCGAAGCATGGGGTTACGAACGAGTCGAAGCGTGTCTTCATTTTTAAAAGAGAATGCGCTTGCTTTGGTTTTGATTTAATTAGCTTTTGACTTAGTTAGTTTTCATCTGGGTTAATTTTTTTTAAAGGAATGGTTGCACCTTTTTGTTTTAAGCAATGGCTTTTAACTAGGCCAAAACTCCCCTTGCTGCCGCACTTTTCCTTTCGATGCAGTGCATTTGAACGTTCCCTTTGTTTTAATCCAAGCCATTTCTCCATTGCTTTCGAAGGGAATGGTTTCGACACCATCGCTTCTTTTACGTAGGAAATAGCTTTCGAAAGTGTTGCTTTCAACCTTGTTCTTTTACGACCTTTTTCAGATTTTTGAAGATATTCCTAAAGGTTTCGAATAACATAGTTTTGAATGGTTTTGAAAGGTTTCCACATATTTTACTTGAACCCAAATGCTTTCAAAAGGTTTGATGTTTGCAAAGGATTTAATGCTTTCGATAGATCTAATTGAAGGTTTCGAAAGGGTGGCTCTCCAATGGTTTTGAAAGGTTTAAAGGGAAGGTTTCTAATGTTTTTGAAAGGCAATGTTTAGTGTTTTAAAGATAGGATGTCTAAGGTTTTAAAGCTTTCAAAGGTGATGTTTTCAACGATTTCGAAAAGTTGATTATGAATGGTTTCGAAAGGTATGTTTTGGCCTTTCAGCCTAAGGTTTCACTTGTATCAAAAGGGGCACTTTCAATGGTTAAATGTTTTCATCAACAAAGCTTTGTAAGTATAACATGGAAAGCTGATTTGATTAAAGCATAGAGTATATTTTCCTTGTTTAAAGAATGATGTAAAGGTTTAAGTCAATTTGAAAGAAATGGTTTTCAAGGAAAATTTATGGGTAGTTAAACCTAGTAAAAGGACTCAAATACTAGAATACCAAATGAGACTGGTATAGGGTTGCGCCCTATACATTAGCTATTAGAACCTAGCTAATTTAGTCCAAAATTCCAATGTGAAGGGCTTTGACACAGGTATGACTATATCGATATTACACACAGAAAGGAATATACATAGAGAAAATATATTATTGGTGAGCCCGCAAAACCATTGGGATAAGTTGACCCTGGAGTAGTAAGTTAGGGACAGACCGTCCAGAAGTGAAGTACCTTACAGTAGTAAGATTATTTGTTTATTTTATCTAGTAGGCTTGATTCAGCCAAAGGTTACTATTTTGCCAAACAAAACTATATTGTTCGGAAAAATATTCCATTTTTTACCTGATTTATACGCTTTCATGACATTGATATTATTGTTTTAACCAGCTTTTGTTGTAGGATTAAGATTTGCAAAAATATGTTTTAAAAGGATATTAGTGAGGGGAAATCTATTTTGCTAAGTGGCGTGGTCTCACTTAATATCAAATAACCGATATGTATAGTATTATTCACACTAGGCTTTGTGTCTGACTTGAAGTTTAAGTTTTTCTCCTTAAACTCTTAGGCGCTCAAAATTGATTCGAGTAGGCCGAGGGTCGTTGATTTACATGTTTAGTAGGATGATGAAAAACTTTCGAAGATGAGTAGAAGGCTGATGGCTAGCTATTTAGGAGTTGTTTTATTTGTTTATTCCGCTGTGTTGTCTTAAGTAAGTTATGACTATCTAGTGCTCTGGTCAACCAAGGGGGCATCTTCATATGTCACTCTTTGCACATTTTGTAATAATTATGTTTGATCTGAACCTCGAAAATGTTTGGGATTATGTAACTTGGTTATGAATGTTGTTTTGAAATGTAATCAGAAAAATGTTTTAGTCTGTGATGATTTTTATTTCATATTCAAGTGCTTATGATATTACGGATACTATTAACATTGTCATATTTGGTCACTAGAAGTTAATATTATGGATGACTGCAGCATTTGTAACGCGTAGCTTCGGGCCTTCAAATAGAGGATGTTACACTTATAGTAGCTTATTTTATTTGTAAGAAACCTAAATAAAAACCTAAAAATTCATGCATGGCTATTACAATATACTTTGTTGTTAGTTTAGATTTTTATACGTATTTCCTTTAATAATTCATATTAAATTATTTTGACATCGAAAACCTTCTAAACAAAAACCCATTTCTACAATCACGGTTAGAACTTCAAATAAAACTTTCGTAGCATTTAGAAATCATTAGAATAGGAAAATATATCTAAACATCCTATGTTCATTTATTTTTTTCAAAACATCCATTAGACAGTTTACTTGTTCAATAAAAATGCATATGAAATTCCATCATATTCAAAAGTATACAAAATCATTCCATAACCAAATAATTGGCGCACTAAAATAGGATTAGCACTACTCACTTAGGTCTTTGAAATATTTTACTTTAGTCTTTTTAATCCTTCTTTAGCTTGTGTTTCCTTATATTCTCTTTGCTTGCTCTCTTTAGACTATCACCATTAATGTTCCTCTCAAGTTTTTATCTTATTTCTAGTAGAATGAAATGAATGAATAAAAAGAGTAATGTTTATTATCCCACAATAATTTGGACTTGGGCCCTTATACTCTTTGTTGTTAATTCGTTACCGCTTTTCTTCTTATTTAGCTTATTTTGTCCTTTTAATTAATTGGTTAAATTAGTCGCAATTATGGGTTGTTACAGTCTTCCTCCTTAAAGGAATTTCACCCTTGAAATTCAATTAAGGTATGGAAGCATGGCCAATTTATCACATGGTTACTCTTATGCATAAACCTATAAATTCTCAATTCATAAAAAAGTGCATGTGATATCCACTAATACAATAATCAACCATAGTATTCATGCATATTTATCGTATACATTTCTATAATTCAACACATAGCTCATATGCTAATCTGAAACAAACAATTCTTGACCGGTCCTCCTAACCTTATCCTCTGTTTCCCATAAGTAGTTTTCCCGATGTGCGCTCTACTAGACACATACTAACTTCACCGCTTTTTTGGAAGCTGCATCTCATTTTGGTCCACTATCTGCATCGGTTTGTGCATGTAGGTCATATTCGGCTCTATGACCATGTCTTCTACTGCACTTGTATTGACTACTACGTTTAGATCTCTAATGCATTTCAGCAGATGTGATACGTGAAACACATTATGGATCCTTGTTAAATGCTAGGATGTTCCACCTTATACACCACCTTTCTAATCTTTTCAATGATCGGAAACGGTCCTACATATCTGGGTGCTAATTTTCTAGCCTTCTTGAAATGCAAACATGCCTCTCGTTGAAGAAACCTTGATGAATAGCTATTCGCCAACTATGAACTCCAGTTCCTTTCTTATGGTGTAAACATAACTCTTTTGCCTTGACTGTGCTGCTCTGATCCTAGATCGGGTCAGCTCCACCGTCTCAGTAGCAATTTGTACCACTTTTAGGCCCAATACGACCTTAGCCCCTACCTCTAACCAACATGCAAATGATTTGCATAGTCTTTCATACAACACCTCAAATAGGGCCACCCCAACACTTCTCTCATAGTTGTCGTTGTATAAAAACTCTACCAAATGTAAGTTATCCTCCCAATATCCACCGAAGTCTATAATGCAAGCTCTTAGCACGTCTTCTAGGAACTTATTGACCCTCTCGGTCTGCCCATCTATTTGTGGATGGCACACAGTACTCATGTGCAATTCTATAGTGAATACCTTCTACAAGCTATGCCAAAACTCATTGATGAATAACGGATCTCAGTCGCTAACAATAGAGCTAGGCATCCCGTGCAATCTCACTAGTACCTTTATATATGTATCTCTGCTAACCTCGGCACGGTTCTTATGGCCTTTACTGGAATGAAATGGGCACACTTATTTAGTATATCAACTACGACCCATATGCTTTATTGCTTCCCTTGACATAGGTTACCCCTCTGTGAATTCCATAGACACTAAATCATGTTTTCAAACTAGAATCTCCAAAGGATGAAGGAACCCACTAGGCTCTGATGTTCTGCCTTCATTCGTTGGCATGTTAGACACTCCTTACATACTCTCCCACTTCTTTCTTCATTCCATCCCAGAAGAAACGTCTCTTCATATCCCAATATATCTTAATACCTCCACGGTGAAGGGTGAACTTTGAACAATGTCATTCATCCAATACTTCCATCCGCGGTCCTATACTCGGAACATACAACCTTTTGCCCTTCCACGGTCCACTTTCTCTATTAGCACCGAACACCTTCAGCTCTACAACCTCGATCCCTAAATCTAAGCTACATAAAACTTGTCTTTCTTCTATAGTTCAGCAACCTTTCTACCAGCGCAGGCCTTGCTTCTAGACACGATAGCATCCCAGAAGTACTGTTCAAACATGCACTTGACCGAAACTACACATTACACGCAGAAAATGTTTTCAAGACGGTCCATTCTTTTTAGCCAAAACCATTGTACCGATTCCGTTTTAAGGCATCGGCTACTTTATTGTCCTTTCCTGGGATATACTCTGCCCAAAAATCATAAAACGCTAGAAACTCTAGCCACCTTTACTGCTTCATGTTGAGCTCCCTCTTAGAGAATAAATATCCCAAAGACTTGTAGTAAACAACCCAATTCCTTCACCTAAAAGATAATGCCTTCAAATTTTCAATGCGGAGACAATAGCTGCAAACTCTAAGTCATGAGTGGGATATCGAACTTCATGGGGTCGTACCACCAAGATGCATATGCAATCACTTTGCCCTTCTGCATCAATAATTCCCCTAATCTTATTCCCAACGCATCAATACATACGATCAGACCGTCATTCCTTTTGGGTATTACTAATATAGACACATTCGTCAATCGATACTTCAATCCCTGAAATACCATCTCACCCTCCTGCATCCACAGAAACTTTTCTTCCTTTCGAGTCAGTTTCGCCATTGACACTGTTATACGAGAGAAGTCCTTAATGAATCTTTGGTAGTAGCAAGCTAATCCTAAGAAAGTTCGTACCTCAGTCACAGTGAAAGTTCTCTTCCACCCATTTACTATGTCAACCTTCTAAGAATTTACTGCTAACCATTCTTATGGAACTACATAGCCTAGGAATTCCACTTCCCTTCTCTATAAATGACACTTAGAAAATTTCGCGTTCAACTTGTGTTATCTCAACGTCTCCAACACAAGCTTTATGTGAACTGTGTGCTCCTCCTCATCATTCAAGTATACTAAGATGTCATCTATAAGAACTAACACATATTTGTCTAGCTGGTCTTGAAAAATTACATTCATCAAGTCTACAGAGAACATAGGTGCATTAGTTATACAAAGAACATAGGTGCATTAGTTAGTCCAAACAGCATTAGTAGGCACTCATATAAACCATATTTTGTTCCAAACGTTGTCAAAGAAACGCTTTCCTCCGCAATTCTCAATTGATGGAACCCAGAAGCAAAGTCTAATTGTGAAAACACCTTAGCTCCACTCAACTGATCAAATAATTCATCAATCCTCAGCAAAGGATATATATTATTCACCGTTCATTCAACTTTCGATGGTCTATGCACAGTCATAATGACCTATCAAATTTCTTCACAAATACTGCCATCGCTTCCCAAGGTGAGCTACTTTGCCTTACGAAGCTCTTTCTTTCTAACTCTACCAACTACTTCTTCAGTCCCTCCACCTCTTTAGGAGACATTCTACTTGAGGTTCAACTAAATGGTTTGGTTCTTGGTAATAGCTCTATAGGAAACTCTACTGCCCTAGGGACTGGCAACCATAAAACCTACTCAAACACATCAGCAAACTCCTGCACCACTCAAATTGTTCCTCATCCTTCCTTCTCTGAAGGTAAAGCCAACAAAATACCTTTGCACCCAGTTCTAGACTCCGCTAAAACTACAAATACTCTTTTGTTTTGGTCTGGGTGACTCAAAGTTATTATCCTTTCGACGCTGTATTTCCTAGCACGGTAATGCTCCAACTACTCCATCCTTAAAATAACTCCAAAGCCTATGAAGTCAAGCACATAGGGATTGCACAAAAAATTACACTCACCTAAATCAATACCAAAGTTAGTGCATCTTAATCCGAGAGTGGCATATCCCCCTATCAGATTTACTACACGTATGGAAGTGACTAAATAGGTAATCTCCAATCCCAGTCTATAAATCAGGTCTTTATCTATAAATGAGTTTGTGGCATCAGTATCAATCAATACTCAACTGAAATACTAGAAATCATATCTATACCTAATACTTTTACTTTGCCTTTTCCTTGGCGATTGGTCCTTCCCTTGGTCCCTTCGAAGCATAAACATCTTCTTTAAGCTCTGAGCGGTCCTTCTTTAGATGCCCCATCTTATCACACTTGAAGTCCTTCCCTTTTGTCCGCAATTAAAACAAAGAACCTCTGCCGTAGCAACCTCTTCACCTTTTCCCTTTTGCACTCCTTTATTGCCTTTCGTATATGGGGTAAACTTCTTCTTTTGCTCTCTCTAAGCCTTATCTCCACTCTTCTATACTCCTGGTACATCTCATTATACCTTTAAGCCATTTCAACTACAAATTCAAGAGATGCTACATAATCCATCACCTTATGGTCAAGGCCCTACTTCAAACACCTGATGAAATGTCCATTATTCTTCATTGGAGTGCTGATGATCTCCCTGCCATACTTCGCTAAAGATTTAAATGTCTGGATGTACTCCTCCATCGTAAGGTCACCCTGTTTTAAGTCAATAAACTCCCGTAGTAGTACATTCTGCTGAGACTTTGATATAAAATAAGCCTCGAACCATTCTTTAAACTACTTCCATGTAATATCCTCCTTTGAGGTCTCAACGATTACCGTCTCCCATTAGTATAGAGTTTCTTCTTGCAACTGCCTTGACGCCATCCTTCTCTTCTATGAATCATTTAACCCTAAGTCTCCAAATATGCACCCACAAAATCCTTAGCCAATTCTGCACTTCAACTACGAACCCCGTCCCCATAAATGTTTTCCCTCCCAAATGTCTGTAGTCTTTGTTCATCTTTAGAAAGTCCTCTCTCACTACCACAGGTCTTAGCTCAATAGCCTCTGATGCAGCTTCCTCCATCATTTGAACCATGAACTGTCTGAATAAGATATTCACATCCATGCCTACATATTTACCGGATGTGCAGCTTCCTTCCCTTATGCTCCTGGGATTTCCCCCTCGTTCCCTTCATTAGTCTGCGTACTTTCAGTCTTCCTTCTGATGCTTTCCCTTCCTGTTGTAACTCGCCCACTTCTCAAATCTATTTTGGTTTTTGGTTAAGCAAGTCTTCATTTGAAACGAGGAGAAAGAGAGTAAAATAAAAATAGAAGGGTATATGCATCTTTCTATATATCTATTCAGCAACATAAAGTAATATATATATACATACATACATAAATATATTGTAAGGCATCCTCTATCCAGGGTGTTTTTTTTAAAGATATGCTCCTACTTTCTAGCTCTGTTTTACTGAACCTATGGCCTGATACCGTTGTTACATCTCTCATTTCGAGACTCAAAGATGAACGCTGATGATGATGCAGACATCACCATAATTTCTTCTAGTGATGGAAGTGAGTTCAACATATTCAAATACGACATAGGTAAATGGAGCAACTAAATATTTTCATTACATAGAAACTATCTTAATAATTATTACATACATCTTCACCAAAGCTAACCCCAAAGCCAAGCCTATGAAGGAGTCAAATAACATTAGAAAAATAATAGTAAAGATTTAAGTTAGCATATGAAGATGCCAATTGTACTCATTAAACTACCAGATACAACATCTTTATTTACTAGCAAAGCCTCCTGCTCCATTTTCGATCTGCATAATGTGGCTTTTATTATACACCTATCGAGACTCATAAACTCAACCTATTCAAACTAGTTTCCATGAGTTTATCGGGAAAATAACAATAAAAATACGGATAAGACATAAAGTCTGGTGTGAATAATACTTACCCTAAAAAAAAAAATATAGAGAGACCACACCGTACAACAGATAATGGGTTCTCCCCTCACTATGACAATTTACTTAGTTCCCATTTACTACTGTGCCTTACACATTCTTTCTCAATTCCCTAATACTTTTGTGCCTTATGCGCTCTTATGTGGTTTCCTTTTAATATTGGGTCCTCGGCCCAGTCCCATCATAGTTTCCATTTCGACTAGTCTTTAGTGTTATACTGCCTAGAATCAGTCCCATGCAATATCCAATTAAATTCATTCATAAACTTAAACTGCATAGAGTTAGCTCCCTATAATATATTTTAAATTCATTCATTAAATTTAAACTGCATTGACTCAGCCCCGTATAGTATTATTTTAAGACAAATCATTAAACTTAAACTACATAGACTAAGCTCCCTATAATATTCATTTATATTAATTTATTTGTTAAGCCCTGGACTACAATGAACGACCACATGCATCCCTACTTACTTAAATTCTTAACTTTTGTGAAACGACCATCCGAAGTCCTCAAACATCTGTTTTGTTTGAAACTACACAGAATTAACCCATCGTAGTCTCTTGTATGTTGAAAACCTCTCCTGACCTTCCCAAGGTGTGCATTTGACTGAGAGTCCCCCCCGACATCAATAGCCCTTCCAACCCTACCTCTAGCGTAGGAGTACTTCCTTTTAATAACCTTCGGCTCTCCATGAGCCCTACCTAATTGTATTATATTATATTATATTTTTACCTTTTCTTGGTGTAGAACTACACTATCCTAACCCATTTACACAATACTCCCTTTAATTATTAAGGAAATGCTTCCATATAGCAGTATAGTATGCCTTTTGCATATGGAGGCATGGTTTATTCTCTTCCAACTTTATGATTTTATGGTGCAACACGTCTTCTACATATTACAGTGCATATCTGCTTGCCCCTGAAAGTCTTTAGATCTCCTTGGCAAATCACATTCTTGTTCCCATAAGTGCAATTTTCTTATACTATATTTGACCGCCGCCTCAGCTCTATACTTAATAATTCTGACATATCGGACATCGTCTTTACATATGTCACATCCTAATTCATCTTGATTTCACTTTCTTTTATTAACAGTGTCCTTTATATTTCCTTTTAAGCTTTTATATAGATCTGGTCTCCTATTTATCTAACATTTATTTCACCACATTAATTCAATTTTACTAATGTCCACGCCGAACCTGATCCTACCGTAGTACCCACCTTATATTAGCTTATTTTCTTCATAGTAAACTTTAATAAAATCCCAAAATATTCGTGTACAGCTATTCCAATATACTTTATTCTTGATTTAGATTTTTATAGGTATATTCCTTTAATAATTCATAATAAATTGTTTTGACATTGGAATCCTTTCAAACCATAAGGCACATTTCTAAAATCATGGTTAGAACTTCATATAAAACTTTCATAGCAATTAGATATCCTTATAATAGGGAAATATATCTAAATATATCATAATCATCTATTTTTTTCCAAAAACATCCATTAAACATTTTACTTTCATAATATAAATTAAAAAAAACCAGTATGAAATCCTATCATATATAAAAGTATACAAAATCATCCCATAACCAAATAATTTGATGCGGTAAATGTTCGCACCGAAATTGGTCGCAAATACTCAACTAATATGATAACACCATAGATTTAATATCCAAATCCAAACAAAATGAAGTGAAGAACAAAATATGAAAAAAGAAAATTAAAATAGTAAGAAAATAAGCACAAGAGAATTTGTAGTGGTTCGGCTGACTCCGGCCTATGTCCAATCCAAAAAAATTCTTTCATTTATACTGTTGATTACAATTGCAATCCATGAAATCTAAGAATAAATATGGTAGGATTCATCCAAGAGAGAAGAAGAAGAGAGCCAGAAAGAAGATCCCTTTTCTAGAGCCAATGATCCGATATTTATAGGAGAAGATGGCGAAATATCTAGTTGAAAATCCACCTATAGAAGACCAAGGACCGGACGAACCGATCTAGAAAGTTTGTAGCTACCTGGGCTTGTATAAGCGAATGACTCCGATCGATGATGGGGTCCATATGGCACTATATGATCGGTTATGGTGGTCCCTCTCTATTTCCACTTCGTGTTTCCATAATTAAATGCCAGGTTCTCCCGTGTTTGTTGAGATATTAAGCAATCATCACTAATTTGAACTTCCAATTCGAGTGATCCATAGCCATAGTGATTTGATTCGATCCATTCTTAACCATATTGATCCAATCTAATCCCCTGCCTAGGCACAAATCCATACCTAGCCATTTCTTGGATGCTACTTCTTGAATCCACTTGACTATCATCCATAACTTTACTTATAACCGATATCTAAGCTTGATAATCATCTCTTTAAGCTTCCTGCCTTGATGGTTACAAATCCATTTAGCCAATTCCATGATGTCATGGCCTTACAAAAGGCCGAAAAATATTTTTCCTCTGAAATATGCCTTGATAAGAAGGTGCATTTTGAATTTCCATCCATCGATTGCCAAATTTCTAATCCAGAATCCAATCCTTTTCCAAACCAAATTGTTGTAGTCCACAACTATTTCGAGTCAATATCCAATTGCGAAACCATTTCAAATCCACAGCCAAATCCATATCATCCAAAGCCGTTAATAAAAATCATGATTTCACCCGATCATTTGCCGAATCCAAAGCCTCGATCTCACTGAATCATTATCCAAATCCCTTTCCTTTCCAGATCAATATCCCGACCTCTCCGGGTCGATATCTGAATCCATAATCGTTTGAAATCCTGGAAGTCGGTAAGCCAATCTGTAACGATCCCGAATTTTAAATTATTTTAAATTGATAATTAAATTAAATATTGATTTAAAATGGTGAGATTTATTGATAAATTGATTTGAAAAATTCAAAAAAAAAAGAATTTGGTTAAATTGATTTCAATAACCTTTGAATGGAACAAAAATCAAAGTTTGTAATCACATAGTAATAAAATGTTAATAACTAAAACAAATTTTCTTTCATTTAGTAAAGTGACCACATAAGTGCATGTAAATTGTAAACAAGAAACAAAGTAAAACAAGACAAAGGTCATTTACATAAGTATAAAAGAAATAACAAAACAAAACAAAGTGTTGCCAGTAAAAACAAAGAAAAGTAAGCAAGTGTAGGCAAGAAGATAATAATAATATTTTAAGTTAACAATAGAAATTTATTCATATTCCAAAGTATAAGTTAAATATAAAATGAATTAAACTATAAAATAAATACTTAAGTTAAAAAGTATATACTGTACATAAGTTAAGATTTATAACATAGACTAAAACAAAAATATATGTATAAATCCATTTATTTTAGTTCAACCATTCCAAAGCTAAGGAAATCTAAAGTAAATCTCATTAAATCTTAAATATACTTACTTAAACAAAATGCCATCTTATAACAATAATTAACAACACATTAAAATAGAAGTATTTATAGTATACAGTAATATACCTAAAACCTGGAAACAAAGTTGGTAAAAAAAGCTAGGCAATGCAAAATAAAATAACAAATTCCAACAACAAATTAAATATAGGACTACGTCCAAATAAATAAGCAAAGTATACAAAATAATAAAATAACACAAGTGTGAACACTTAAATAAGAAACAAAAGAAAGCTATCATTATCATCTTCAAACATGCTACAGCTGAGACAAAGCAAATATATATTTTTGTATGTACACTTGCAAATTAAACCAAACCAACAAGATAAAATTTAAAGTTAAAAAGAAAAGAAACAAATAAAATACAACACAAAACTGTACATACATAACAGTACATTAGCTAAACCTATTATTATAAACAGGTAAGTATATGCAGGCAAGAAAATGCAGGCTGAAATAACCAAAGCAAAGTAAAAATATAAATATGTAAAGAGATCAGTAATAAATAGGTAGAGGAATAAATGCTAGCATACAAGGAAAGGTATCATCTATTAACAAATAGCATAGGCTGTAAATCAAACAGAACAAGCATGTAGTGCCATCTTCTTAGCATGTACAAAGCAATATGTACTAAAGCAATTAATACACTATACCTCTAACAAGATGTAAGCACCTCAGCCATACTATTTTGTACAAACCATATAATCACCCTGTACAATAGTAATACCCTGTACCATGCTTTCTTTCTTTAATCCCTGTCTACTTCTTTCCTTTCCTATATACTTTCACATCTGCATACATATCAGTTGGAAAGCCAAAGAAACTTTATATAGAAACTAAGGCAAAACTTAGGTAAACAACATCAAACAAACAGCAACTACAACCTGATAATCAAGATGAAGGTTCAGTTTGAAATTACACAAGGCTATTCAAACAAAAGCAAATCCATTTTTCCAGTTCTCAGAGCACTTCCAGCTGCTCATGCTCTCTGTTTCAAACAACACATGTGAGTAACTTAACTTCTAAAAACAGAAATAAAGGTCCATAACATGATGATTGCTTTGTATACATGTTGCTTATGATCTGTTATCAATGTGAGGATGTATGTATGTATATATAAATGTTGAGATGCTTGTTTGTTACAGATTTACCCTGTCTGTATAAAATTCACATATCCAACCCTGATCAATAAATCAAATTTCTCTTTAACAAGTATGTATAAAATCTTAAGTATAGACAAAAGGTATCTGTTATTCTATGGATTTAAAATTTAAAAGTAAAATTAGATCAAAATCTATATGGATAGACTCTGTTTACATCAAGCAGTAAATAAGGTGTGAAATGAACAAAATTTAATGGTCAAAATTTATAATGTCAGGATCATGAATCAATTTCATAAATCAAAATTTGATTTTTAAAACTAAAATGGGAATTTTTAGTGGAGAGTGCAATGTGCATTTCTGTGTTGTACAGAAATGGGATTTTTGGGTATATCTGCAGTTCTTTGAACCTGGGGAGGTCGGGAATTGTTCGGTGGTTAGAGGAGGGATCATTGAAGCTAGGAAAAATATTGGATCAAGAATTTAAGCTATGTGGATTTTGGGATTTGGATTTAAAATCTGTAAACCTAATTTTTTGCTATGATGGAATTTTGATCACCTCGGCCTCAATGATGGATCGAGTGTTTTGATACTTCGGGTGGTAGAAGTTTGGGTGATGTCGAAGTCGAGGCTGGAGGTGGAAGCTCGCTGATGGTCGGCACGGCGTGGACGAGGCGATGTTGACAGGTTTGGGGGTGTTGAAGCTAGTGTGTTTCCAGGTTTGGAAATTAACTCGATTTTGATTCGTGTTGTCGTGATGGGTGCTGGGTGATGGATTGAGTTGAGGGGGTCAACGATGACTAGATGGCGATGGAAGTGGTGGCCAGGACATCGGCGGTGGATGGTGCAGGTACACACGTGTTTGCGTGTATCAGTGATTATGTTTGGGTGGTTATAGTTGGGAAGATGAAGATAACTCGAAGGAAGTATCGAGTAATATTGGTTTTGGCTCGAGTCTTAACTCGAGTGCATTCAGTTGTGCGCCGGGTCTGATCAACACTTAAACAAAATTTTGAAAAAAATACTCACACGGGATGGTTTGGGGAAAAACTCGAAGCACTCAGGCATTTTTCTCGGGTAACTCTCGAAGTAAGGAGGTAGGCGACTCGAAGTAGTGTGCTGTCTTGAGTTTGTTAGTTCCAGGCATTTTAAAAACAGAGGCCTGTTCTTCTGTTTGAATTCAAGCCTGGGTTTGTTAAATTTAGTAAGACTTAAACTTAAGTTTAAATCGAGATTTTAAAACCTGGACTAAAAGTGAAATTTAAATACAAGTTGAAATAAATTCAGTTTTAAATCTGAAGGTGTTTTGAACAAGTTTAAATTCAATTTAAATTTGGTTAAAGTTCTAAATGTTAAATTATTTTGAATCTTATATTCAAAATGTGATTTAAATTTAAATTTAAAAAGGGTAATGTTCTACACATTAATATGTATTTAATCATTAATAAAGAAATAAATAAATTACCTTAGAGATAATTAAGGTATTAAATGATTCAATTAAATAAGATAATTAAGGAATGATTTATTTATCGAATTTATAAATTAATGATTTAGATTAATTTATAATTAGAGATTAATTTAAATGTAATTAAGAAATTTTATTAGTTAATGAAGATAATTCACTAGGAATTATTAAGTAATTAAATTAATGTGATTAATTTTGATGATTTATTAGACTAAATTAATTAAGATAATCAATTGTAAATTGTTAATTACTTAATGAAAGAAATTAAGGGGTTAATTACTAATTGTAATTAAACTTGAATATTTTGATTTAATTAATGATAAAGATAAATTGGTAATTCATGATTTGTTATTATGAGATGATTGTTTAATGATAAGTAATTAAAGAGTAAATTTCTTGAAATAATGAATTAATAAGTAAATTAATTATATAATTGGTTCAAGAGTCGATTTAATTAATATGATTAATTATAAATAATATAATTAATTAAAGTGTTTGATTAACTAATTATATCAAATGATTTGAAATTAATAAATCAGGAATTGGATGATTAGTTCATAAGTAATTGAATTAAATTGGAAATAAATTGAATAAATCAGGATTTAATAATGAATTAATCCTGCTTATAAATGTTTATTGAATGCTTATGAATGATTGTACTGCATGAAATGCCTTGAATTGATTATCCTATCTGATTTGTGATATTTTGTTCTGTAGATTGAGCTGTGTATATTTATTTGCATGTGCATATTATCTGTGAATCTGTGAATGGACGATGAGCGTTATAGTTTATATCGCTTATCAACTATACTCCTGTATTCTGATCTGTGATGATTGTATGCTGTTGCACTATTGTGTTAAACCCCTGGACCACACCATACACACACAATTATGGATTTCACGAGGAAATCGGTTAAGTCACAGATTTTTGAAATAGTTAAAATTTGAATTTTTAAATTCAAATGTTTTGGAAATGGAATTGGAATAGAAGTGAAAAGCTTTTTGAAATGGAATTTCAAAGATGGAAATTTATTTTGAATAACTGGATTAAGTGTTGAAATTTAAATACTTTAATTTAAATTTGAATTCAATATTCAAATTGAATTCTGTAATTTGAAACTAGGGATTAATGATATTATACTAGTCATTATGAGTTAAATCATTTTTAAAGTATTATTTTTTTGAATTTGAACTTAACCCAAGGATTTCAACTCGTATAAATGAATCAGATTTCCAAAATGAAAACTGTTGTTTTCAAATGATAAACACTTTCAGATAAGAAATGGAATTCCTATTTAATTAAGGGAATTTCAAGATTGAATAGAGAAATGATTTTCCTAAGTTATGAATGAATTCTTTTTGAAAGCTATAAATTAAATCTGTTTATTTTTAACAGATTTAAATTGATGATTTGTTTAAATCAAGTTGAAAAGAAATTGTTTTGAAGGTTATAAGTTAAATCTTTGATTTAAAGATTTAACGAGTAAATCAAATTGAAATGAAAATTGATTTGGAAAATCTGTGAATGAATCTTTTGTTTAAAAGATTAAAATGTGAAAATTGTTTAAACCGTTAAAGGTTGTGAAAATAAATCTTTTTTGTTAAAAGATTTGAAATGGTAATTGATTAAACCATTTGAAAGAAAGTTTTGAATTATTAAGTTGTGACTTAATTGAAATCCCATATCCATATGTTTGAAATGTTTTCGCTCACTATTCGGTTTAGCCGGGAAAGGACCTTTGGGTCGTATAACCCATTCCGAATATGTGATACGTCGTATATGGATAGCATTTGAAGACCGGTGATGAAGACCGGGTATTTGCGAAAGCGATAGGATGACCTATCGATTGTTTCTGCACCGAGTCGCGCCGGTATAGAAACTCCCAAAGTGATGGGAAATCCGATCGGGATTGTGAATATCCGGATTGCAAGGACTTCTTTGTAAGTGCCTTCAGTTCTGTTCGAGCCCGAAACAGACTTGTATGGATAGTATGTCTGACATTACAAATTGAGATATAAAGCCGATTTCTTTCAAATATATTTCTGTTGGTGGCGGAGAATTTATTCTTTTAGCTTAACACCCTTCTCTGAGACGTACGAACTCAGAGGTTATATAGTTGAAGGTTATCAGCGATATATTCCCAATTTTGGTAATGTGACATGCTGAGTGTTGCTGTGAAATGATCATTGTGTTGATTATTTGTGATAGGATCATTTATTTGATCGTCTATCCTTGTGATCATTTCTATGATCATTTGTTGACCCAAAGCATGGCTTTTGTATAAAGTATGTTTTTGTGGACGTGACTTCGTCGAGCCTCACACCTCGGGAATGGTCAAAACAGGAAAGAAGCAGCAAGGTTATGAGGGGTAGCGCCCTTTAGGATGTGTGCATTTCCTCTGGAAAAGGGTGGTATCATGGTATGGAGCCCAGATACTTACTCATGTTGAAAACACTTTGTTATGATTGTGTGAATTGATTAGAGAGCTCTCGGATAAAGGTCCCAAAGGACCGGGGGATGGCATATTCGGTCAGTTGTTACTCAGTTAGGGGTAACCCGGCCTTGTGTTGGTAGAGATCCGGTTTGGTTCTCGGGGATGTCCATCCAGAGGCATTCTCATGTGGCAATGGGAAGTTCCTTGGCCTGATCATTCGTTGGAAATCCAATTCCCAATACGAAACTTGTACGGTATTAGTTGTAGAACCTATCATTCACTTATGGTGTCGCAACACTGTTTGGATGGTAGCTATAATAGGCATAGTTCGAAATGTCTATGTTGGCTAAGATTTATATTCTACTTTCGAAATGAATTTTTCCTACACTATGCACTAGTAATAATATCAAATGTTTCTTTTAATACGTATCAAGCATCTTTGACTATCATAAGGAGAAATCTCCTCCGATTCTGCGTTTGCATTGTGTGTGTGTGCGGGAGGCCTTATGGTAGTCTCATTTTTTTAAAAAGCATTGCGAATTGACTTTGAAAATCTTTTGTTGAATGTTTTAAAAGATAAACTGTTTTTGTTGCTCACACCAGTCCCACGACTGATCCGGAGTTTATCGTTTCTTTCCTAAGCTCTGGGTGCTCATTATTTTCTACACGAGCAGTCTAGAGTTGGGTTTTTCAGATAGTTAGATATAGTGGATTATCTGGAGTTAGTTCAGTCTTTGGATCACACCAGTCTTGCTAAGCTTGGTGCATCGTTATTGGGGGTTCTCGCTTCTGCTGGATTGATTCTTGGAAATGGAGTTGCAGTTTTTGGAGTTCTTCATTGAAGACTATCTCAGAGTTATATTGTTGCACTGCTAGATGTTATCTATCGTTTTCTTTTCCGCTGCTATTTTATTGTATCATATCTCTGATGTATATTGATATCTATTGGATCATCTGTTGTATCAGATATTGTATCAGCTGTATATCAATGTATTATTCTTTTATTCCGCTGTGTTATTTACTTAATGTTGTTATAAGCTCCGGCGAATCGAATTTGAACGGTCGAATCTATGACATTCGAGTACGATTTGAAGTATGGATGTCGATTTTCGAGCGGGCAAAATTCGAGTCGTTACATGTGGTATCAGAGCTAAGGGTTGAACTTTAGCTCAGGAGTGTAACACATTAAGTAGCTCATTAGAGATAGGGTGAAGTATCCCTAGAATGAGTAATCCCTAAGATATCTGTTTGAATGCCTCGGTAAATCATCTTACTATTCAATGATAGTAAGTATGAGTGCAAGAAGAGGACGAGATAGGGGACAGGGAAATACGACTATAAATGGTCGATACTCTGTAACAACAACGGAAACAATCTTTCTTATCAATTTTCTTTTTGATTCGTTTCCAAATTCTTTTGATTGCTTCGTGGCAGCTCTAGAAGAAGTTTCGGTGGTGGTGATGCTCTACGAATCGTTGTAGGAAATTCTTACTTCGTATCTTCATCGATTTCTTTTCAGTTTTTGATTTAAACTTGAATGGATTGGAAATTTTGAATAAATTTGAAATTTGAAATTGAGTTAACTTGATTAATAGAATATGAAGAATGATTAGAATTGTATTGATAAAACGATTTCGCTTAAAGCCAAATTTTAAATTCTATTGTAATTTCTTGTGAATACCAAAGTCCGAAGAGTGACAAATTGGTATGTATTCTGAGATTTTCCGAATTGAATTTGGAATCCATATCTTGTATTTGAGAAATTGTAGAGATCGAATCTGTCTATCTCTATGTTGTTTTCGTGCCTGCGAATTTCGAGGACGAAATCCTTTTTAAGGGGGGAAGTCTGTAACGATCCCGAATTTTAAATTATTTTAAATTGATAATTAAATTAAATATTGATTTAAAATGGTGAGATTTATTGATAAATTGATTTGAAAAATTCAAAAAAATAATATGAATTTGGTTAAATTGATTTCAATAACCTTTGAATGGAACAAAAATCAAAGTTTGTAATCACATAGTAATAAAATGTTAATAGCTAAAACAAATTTTCTTTCATTTAGTAAAGTGACCACATAAGTGCATGTAAATTGTAAACAAGAAACAAAGTAAAACAAGACAAAGGTCATTTACATAAGTATAAAAGAAATAACAAAACAAAACAAAGTGTTGCCAGTAAAAACAAAGAAAAGTAAGCAAGTGTAGGCAAGAAGATAATAATAATATTTTAAGTTAACAATAGAAATTTATTCATATTCCAAAGTATAAGTTAAATATAAAATGAATTAAACTATAAAATAAATACTTAAGTCAAAAAGTATATACTGTACATAAGTTAAGATTTATAACATAGACTAAAACAAAAATATATGTATAAATCCATTTATTTCAGTTCAACCATTCCAAAGCTAAGGAAATCAAAAGTAAATCTCATTAAATCTTAAATATACTTACCTAAACAAAATGCCATCTTATAACAATAATTAACAACACATTAAAATTGAAGTATTTATAGTATACAGTAATATACCTAAAACCTGGAAACAAAGTTGTAAAAGAAAGCTAGGCAATGCAAAATAAAATAACAAATTCTAACAACAAATTAAATATAGGACTACATCCAAATAAATAAGAAAAGTATACAAAATAATAAAATAACACAAGTGTGAACACTTATATAAGAAACAAAAGAAAGCTATCATTATCATCTTCAAACATGCTACAACTGAGACAAAGCAAATATATATTTTTGTATGTACACTTGCAAATTAAACCAAACCAACAAGATAAAATTTAAAGTTAAAAAGAAAAGAAACAAATAAAATACAACACAAAACTGTACATACATAACAGTACATTAGCTAAACCTATTATTATAAACAGGTAAGTATATGCAGGCAAGAAAATGCAGGCTGAAATAACCAAAGCAAAGTAAAAATATAAATATGTAAAGAGATCAGTAATAAATAGGCAGAGGAATAAATGCTAGCATACAAGGAAAGGTATCATCTATTAACAAATAGCATAGGCTGTAAATCAAACAGAACAAGCATGTAGTGCCATCTTCTTAGCATGTACAAAGCAATATGTACTAAAGCAATTAATACACTATACCTCTAACAAGATGTAAGCACCTCAGCCATACTATTTTGTACAAACCATATAATCACCCTGTACAATAGTAATACCCTGTACCATGCTTTCTTTCTTTAATCCCTGTCTACTTCTTTCCTTTCCTATATACTTTCACATCTGCATACATATCAGTTGGAAAGCCAAAGAAACTTTATATAGAAACTAAGGCAAAACTTAGGTAAACAACATCAAACAAACAGCAACTACAACCTGATAATCAAGATGAAGGTTCAGTTTGAAATTACACAAGGCTGTTCAAACAAAAGCAAATCCATTTTTCCAGTTCTCAGAGCACTTCCAGCTGCTCATGCTCTCTGTTTCAAACAACACATGTGAGTAACTTAACTTCTAAAAACAGAAATAAAGGTCCATAACATGATGATTGCTTTGTATACATGTTGCTTATGATCTGTTATCAATGTGAGGATGTATGTATGTATATATAAATGTTGAGATGCTTGTTTGTTACAGATTTACCCTGTCTGTATAAAATTCACATATCCAACCCTGATCAATAAATCAAATTTCTCTTTAACAAGTATGTATAAAATCTTAAGTATAGACAAAAGGTATCTGTTATTCTATGGATTTAAAATTTAAAAGTAAAATTAGATCAAAATCTATATGGATAGACTCTGTTTACATCAAGCAGTAAATAAAGTGTGAAATGAACAAAATTTAATGGTCAAAATTTATAATGTCAGGATCATGAATCAAGTTCATAAATCAAAATTTGATTTTTAAAACTAAAATGGGAATTTTTAGTGGAGAGTGCAATGTGCATTTCTGTGTTGTACAGAAATGGGATTTTTGGGTATATCTGCAGTTATTTGAACCTGGGGAGGTCGGGAATTGTTCGGTGGTTAGAGGAGGGATCATTGAAGCTAGGAAAAATATTGGATCAAGAATTTAAGCTATGTGGATTTTGGGATTTGGATTTAAAATCTGTAAACCTAATTTTTTGCTATGATGGAATTTTGATCACCTCGGCCTCAATGATGGATCGAGTGTTTTGATACTTCGGGTGGTAGAAGTTTGGGTGATGTCGAAGTCGAGGCTGGAGGTGGAAGCTCGCTGATGGTCGGCACGGCGTGGACGAGGCGACGTTGACAGGTTTGGGGGTGTTGAAGCTAGTGTGTTTCCAGGTTTGGAAATTAACTCGATTTTGATTCGTGTTGTCGTGATGGGTGCTGGGTGATGGATTGAGTTGAGGGGGTCAACGATGACTAGATGGCGATGGAAGTGGTGGCCAGGACATCGGCGATGGATGGTGCAGGTACACACGTGTTTGCGTGTATCAGTGATTATGTTTGGGTGGTTATAGTTGGGAAGATGAAGATAACTCGAAGGAAGTATCGAGTAATATTGGTTTTGGCTCGAGTCTTAACTCGAGTGCATTCAGTTGTGCGCCGGGTCAGATCAACACTTAAACAAAATTTTGAAAAAAATACTCACACGGGTTGGTTTGGGGAAAAACTCGAAGCACTCAGGCATTTTTCTCGGGTAACTCTCGAAGTAAGGAGGTAGGTGACTCGAAGTAGTGTGCTGTCTTGAGTTTGTTAGTTCCAGGCATTTTAAAAACAGAGGCCTGTTCTTCTGTTTGAATTCAAGCCTGGGTTTGTTAAATTTAGTAAGACTTAAACTTAAGTTTAAATCGAGATTTTAAAACCTGGACTAAAAGTGAAATTTAAATACAAGTTGAAATAAATTCAGTTTTAAATCTGAAGGTGTTTTGAACAAGTTTAAATTCAATTTAAATTTGGTTAAAGTTCTAAATGGTAAATTATTTTGAATCTTATATTCAAAATGTGATTTAAATTTAAATTTAAAAAGGGTAATGTTCTACACATTAATATGTATTTAATCATTAATAAAGAAATAAATAAATTACCTTAGAGATAATTAAGGTATTAAATGATTCAATTAAATAAGATAATTAAGGAATGATTTATTTATCGAATTTATAAATTAATGATTTAGATTAATTTATAATTAGAGAATAATTTAAATGTAATTAAGAAATTTTATTAGTTAATGAAGATAATTAACTAGGAATTATTAAGTAATTAAATTAATGTGATTAATTTTGATGATTTATTAGACTAAATTAATTAAGATAATCAATTGTAAATTGTTAATTACTTAATGAAAGAAATTAAGGGGTTAATTACTAATTGTAATTAAACTTGAATATTTTGATTTAATTAATGATAAAGATAAATTGGTAATTCATGATTTGTTATTATGAGATGATTGTTTAATGATAAGTAATTAAAGAGTAAATTTCTTGAAGTAATGAATTAAGAAGTAAATTAATTATATAATTGGTTCAAGAGTCGATTTAATTAATATGATTAATTATGAATAATATAATTAATTAAAGTGTTTGATTAACTAATTATATCAAATGATTTGAAATTAATAAATCAGGAATTGGATGATTAGTTCATAAGTAATTGAATTAAATTGGAAATAAATTGAATAAATCAGGATTTAATAATGAATTAATCCTGCTTATAAATGTTTATTGAATGCTTATGAATGATTGTACTGTATGAAATGCCTTGAATTGATTATCCTATCTGATTTGTGATATTTTGTTCTGTAGATTGAGCTGTGTATATTTATTTGCATGTGCATATTATCTGTGAATCTGTGAATGGACGATGAGCGTTATAGTTTATATCGCTTATCAACTATACTCCTGTATTCTGATCTGTGATGATTGTATGCTGTTGCACTATTGTGTTAAACCCCTGGACCACACCATACACACACAATTATGGATTTCACGAGGAAATCGGTTAAGTCACAGATTTTTGAAATAGTTAAAATTTGAATTTTTAAATTCAAATGTTTTGGAAATGGAATTGGAATAGAAGTGAAAAGCTTTTTGAAATGGAATTTCAAAGATGGAAATTTATTTTGAATAACTGGATTAAGTGTTGAAATTTAAATACTTTATTTTAAATTTGAATTCAATATTCAAATTGAATTCTGTAATTTGAAACTAGGGATTAATGATATTATACTAGTCATTATGAGTTAAATCATTTTTAAAGTATTATTTTTTTGAATTTGAACTTAACCCAAGGATTTCAACTAGTATAAATGAATCAGATTTCCAAAATGAAAACTGTTGTTTTCAAATGATAAACACTTTCAGATAAGAAATGGAACTCCTATTTAATATAGGGAATTTCAAGATTGAATAGAGAAATGATTTTCCTAAGTTATGAATGAATTCTTTTTGAAAGCTATAAATTAAATCTGTTTATTTTTAACAGATTTAAATTGATGATTTGTTTAAATCAAGTTGAAAAGAAATTGTTTTGAAGGTTATAAGTTAAATCTTTGATTTAAAGATTTAACGAGTAAATCAAATTGAAATGAAAATTGATTTGGAAAATCTGTGAATGAATCTTTTGTTTAAAAGATTAAAATGTGAAAATTGTTTAAACCGTTAAAGGTTGTGAAAATAAATCTTTTTTGTTAAAAGATTTGAAATGGTAATTGATTAAACCATTTGAAAGAAAGTTTTGAATTATTAAGTTGTGACTTAATTGAAATCCCATATCCATATGTTTTGAATGTTTTCGCTCACTATTCGGTTTAGCCGGGAAAGGACCTTTGGGTCGTATAACCCATTCCGAATATGTGATACGTCGTATATGGATAGCATTTGAAGACCGGTGATGAAGACCGGGTATTTGCGAAAGCGATAGGATGACCTATCGATTGTTTCTGCACCGAGTCGCGCCGGTATAGAAACTCCCTAAGTGATGGGAAATCCGATCGGGATTGTGAATATCCGGATTGCAAGGACTTCTTTGTAAGTGCCTTCGGTTCTGTTCGAGCCCGGAACAGACTTGTATGGATAGTATGTCTGACATTACAAATTGAGATATAAAGCCGATTTCTTTCGAATATATTTCTGTTGGTGGCGGAGAATTTATTCTTTTAGCTTAACACCCTTCTCTGAGACGTACGAACTCAGAGGTTGTATAGTTGAAGGTTATCAGCGATATATTCCCAATTTTGGTAATGTGACATGCTGAGTGTTGCTGTGAAATGATCATTGTGTTGATTATTTGTGATAGGATCATCTACTTGATCGTCTATCCTTGTGATCATTTCTATGATCATTTGTTGACCCAAAGCATGGCTTTTGTATAAAGTATGTTTTTGTGGACGTGACTTCGTCGAGCCTCACACCTCGGGAATGGTCAAAACAGGAAAGAAGCAGCAAGGTTATGAGGGGTAGCGCCCTTTAGGATGTGTGCATTTCCTTCTGGAAAAGGGTGGTATCATGGTATGGAGCCCAGATACTTACTCATGTTGAAAACACTTTGTTATGATTGTGTGAATTGATTAGAGAGCTCTCGGATAAAGGTCCCAAAGGACCGGGGGATGGCATATTCGGTCAGTTGTTACTCAGTTAGGGGTAACCCGGCCTTGTGTTGGTAGAGATCCGGTTTGGTTCTCGGGGATGTCCATCCAGAGGCATTCTCATGTGGCAATGGGAAGTTCCTTGGCCTGATCATTCGTTGGAAATCCAATTCCCAATACGAAACTTGTACGGTATTAGTTGTAGAACCTATCATTCACTTATGGTGTCGCAACACTGTTTGGATGGTAGCTATAGTAGGCATAGTTCGAAATGTCTATGTTGGCTAAGATTTATATTCTACTTTCGAAATGAATTTTTCCTACACTATGCACTAGTAATAATATCAAATGTTTCTTTTAATACGTATCAAGCATCTTTGACTATCATAAGGAGAAATCTCCTCCGATTCTGCGTTTGCATTGTGTGTGTGTGCGGGAGGCCTTATGGTAGTCTCATTTTTTTAAAAAGCATTGCGAATTGACTTTGAAAATCTTTTGTTGAATGTTTTAAAAGATAAACTGTTTTTGTTGCTCACACCAGTCCCACGACTGATCCGGAGTTTATCGTTTCTTTCCTAAGCTCTGGGTGCTCATTATTTTCTACACGAGCAGTCTAGAGTTGGGTTTTTCAGATAGTTAGATATAGTGGATTATCTGGAGTTAGTTCAGTCTTTGGATCACACCAGTCTTGCTAAGCTTGGTGCATCGTTATTGGGGGTTCTCGCTTCTGCTGGATTGATTCTTGGAAATGGAGTTGCAGTTTTTGGAGTTCTTCATTGAAGACTATCTCAGAGTTATATTGTTGCACTGCTAGATGTTATCTATCGTTTTCTTTTCCGCTGCTATTTTATTGTATCATATCTCTGATGTATATTGATATCTATTGGATCATCTGTTGTATCAGATATTGTATCAGCTGTATATCAATGTATTATTCTTTTATTCCGCTGTGTTATTTACTTAATGTTGTTATAAGCTCCGGCGAATCGGATTTGAACGGTCGAATCTATGACATTCGAGTACGATTTGAAGTATGGATGTCGATTTTCGAGCGGGCAAAATTCGAGTCGTTACATGTGGTATCAGAGCTAAGGGTTGAACTTTAGCTCAGGAGTGTAACACATTAAGTAGCTCATTAGAGATAGGGTGAAGTATCCCTAGAATGAGTAATCCCTAAGATATTTGTTTGAATGCCTCAGTAAATCATCTTACTATTCACTGATAGTAAGTATGAGTGCAAGAAGAGGACGAGATAGGGGACAGGGAAATACGACTACAAATGGTCGATACTCTGTAACAACAACAGAAACAATCTTTCTTATCAATTTTCTTTTTGATTCGTTTCCAAATTCTTTTGATTGCTTCGTGGCAGCTCCAGAAGAAGTTTCGGTGGTGGTGATGCTCTACGAATCGTTGTAGGAAATTCTTACTTCGTATCTTCATCGATTTCTTTTCAGTTTTTGATTTAAACTTGAATGGATTGGAAATTTTGAATAAATTTGAAATTTGAAATTGAGTTAACTTGATTAATAGAATATGAAGAATGATTAGAATTGTATTGATAAAACGATTTCGCTTAAAGCCAAATTTTAAATTCTATTGTAATTTCTTGTGAATACCAAAGTCCGAAGAGTGACAAATTGGTATGTATTCTGAGATTTTCCGACTTGAATTTGGAATCCATATCTTGTATTTGAGAAATTGTAGAGATCGAATCTGTCTATCTCTATGTTGTTTTCGTGCCTGCGAATTTCGAGGACGAAATCCTTTTTAAGGGGGGAAGTCTGTAACGATCCCGAATTTTAAATTGTTTTAAATTGATAATTAAATTAAATATTGATTTAAAATGGTGAGATTTATTGATAAATTGATTTGAAAAATTCAAAAAAATAAAATGAATTTGGTTAAATTGATTTCAATAACCTTTGAATGGAACAAAAATCAAAGTTTGTAATCACATAGTAATAAAATGTTAATAACTAAAACAAATTTTCTTTCATTTAGTAAAGTGACCACATAAGTGCATGTAAATTGTAAACAAGAAACAAAGTAAAACAAGACAAAGGTCATTTACATAAGTATAAAAGAAATAACAAAACAAAACAAAGTGTTGCCAGTAAAAACAAAGAAAAGTAAGCAAGTGTAGGCAAGAAGATAATAATAATATTTTAAGTTAACAATAGAAATTTATTCATATTCCAAAGTATAAGTTAAATATAAAATGAATTAAACTATAAAATAAATACTTAAGTTAAAAAGTATATACTGTACATAAGTTAAGATTTATAACATAGACTAAAACAAAAATATATGTATAAATCCATTTATTTCAGTTCAACCATTCCAAAGCTAAGGAAATCTAAAGTAAATCTCATTAAATCTTAAATATACTTACTTAAACAAAATGCCATCTTATAACAATAATTAACAACACATTAAAATAGAAGTATTTATAGTATACAGTAATATACCTAAAACCTGGAAACAAAGTTGTAAAAGAAAGCTAGGCAATGCAAAATAAAATAACAAATTCTAACAACAAATTAAATATAGGACTACATCCAAATAAATAAGCAAAGTATACAAAATAATAAAATAACACAAGTGTGAACACTTAAATAAGAAACAAAAGAAAGCTATCATTATCATCTTCAAACATGCTACAGCTGAGACAAAGCAAATATATATTTTTGTATGTACACTTGCAAATTAAACCAAACCAACAAGATAAAATTTAAAGTTAAAAAGAAAAGAAACAAATAAAATACAACACAAAACTGTACATACATAACAGTACATTAGCTAAACCTATTATTATAAACAGGTAATTATATGCAGGCAAGAAAATGCAGGCTGAAATAACCAAAGCAAAGTAAAAATATAAATATGTAAAGAGATCAGTAATAAATAGGCAGAGGAATAAATGCTAGCATACAAGGAAAGGTATCATCTATAACAAATAGCATAGGCTGTAAATCAAACAGAACAAGCATGTAGTGCCATCTTCTTAGCATGTACAAAGCAATATGTACTAAAGCAATTAATACACTATACCTCTAACAAGATGTAAGCACCTCAGCCATACTATTTTGTACAAACCATATAATCACCCTGTACAATAGTAATACCCTGTACCATGCTTTCTTTCTTTAATCCCTGTTTACTTCTTTCCTTTCCTATATACTTTCACATCTGCATACATATCAGTTGGAAAGCCAAAGAAACTTTATATAAAAACTAAGGCAAAACTTAGGTAAACAACATCAAACAAACAGCAACTACAACCTGATAATCAAGATGAAGGTTCAGTTTGAAATTACACAAGGCTGTTCAAACAAAAGCAAATCCATTTTTCCAGTTCTCAGAGCACTTCCAGCTGCTCATGCTCTCTGTTTCAAACAACACATGTGAGTAACTTAACTTCTAAAAACAGAAATAAAGGTCCATAACATGATGATTGCTTTGTATACATGTTGCTTATGATCTGTTATCAATGTGAGGATGTATGTATGTATATATAAATGTTGAGATGCTTGTTTGTTACAGATTTACCCTGTCTGTATAAAATTCACATATCCAACCCTGATCAATAAATCAAATTTCTCTTTAACAAGTATGTATAAAATCTTAAGTATAGACAAAAGGTATCTGTTATTCTATGGATTTAAAATTTAAAAGTAAAATTAGATCAAAATCTATATGGATAGACTCTGTTTACATCAAGCAGTAAATAAAGTGTGAAATGAACAAAATTTAATAGTCAAAATTTATAATGTCAGGATCATGAATCAATTTCATAAATCAAAATTTGAATTTTAAAACTAAAATGGGAATTTTTAGTGGAGAGTGCAATGTGCATTTCTGTGTTGTACAGAAATGGGATTTTTGGGTATATCTGCAGTTCTTTGAACCTGGGGAGGTCGGGAATTGTTCGGTGGTTAGAGGAGGGATCATTGAAGCTAGGAAAAATATTGGATCAAGAATTTAAGCAATGTGGATTTTGGGATTTGGATTTAAAATCTGTAAACCTAATTTTTTGCTATGATGGAATTTTGATCACCTCGGCCTCAATGATGGATCGAGTGTTTTGATACTTCGGGTAGTAGAAGTTTGGGTGATGTCGAAGTCGAGGCTGGAGGTGGAAGCTCGCTGATGGTCGGCACGGCGTGGACGAGGCGATGTTGACAGGTTTGGGGGTGTTGAAGCTAGTGTGTTTCCAGGTTTGGAAATTAACTCGATTTTGATTCGTGTTGTCGTGATGGGTGCTGGGTGATGGATTGAGTTGAGGGGGTCAACGATGACTAGATGGCGATGGAAGTGGTGGCCAGGACATCGGCGGTGGATGGTGCAGGTACACACGTGTTTGCGTGTATCAGTGATTATGTTTGGGTGGTTATAGTTGGGAAGATGAAGATAACTCGAAGGAAGTATCGAGTAATATTGGTTTTGGCTCGAGTCTTAACTCGAGTGCATTCAGTTGTGCGCCGGGTCAGATCAACACTTAAACAAAATTTTGAAAAAAATACTCACACGGGTTGGTTTGGGGAAAAACTCGAAGCACTCATGCATTTTTCTCGGGTAACTCTCGAAGTAAGGAGGTAGGCGACTCGAAGTAGTGTGCTGTCTTGAGATTGTTAGTTCCAGGCATTTTAAAAACAGAGGCCTGTTCTTCTGTTTGAATTCAAGCCTGGGTTTGTTAAATTTAGTAAGACTTAAACTTAAGTTTAAATCGAGATTTTAAAACCTGGACTAAAAGTGAAATTTAAATACAAGTTGAAATAAATTCAGTTTTAAATCTGAAGGTGTTTTGAACAAGTTTAAATTCAATTTAAATTTGGTTAAAGTTCTAAATGGTAAATTATTTTGAATCTTATATTCAAAATGTGATTTAAATTTAAATTTAAAAAGGGTAATGTTCTACACATTAATATGTATTTAATCATTAATAAAGAAATAAATAAATTACCTTAGAGATAATTAAGGTATTAAATGATTCAATTAAATAAGATAATTAAGGAATGATTTATTTATCGAATTTATAAATTAATGATTTAGATTAATTTATAATTAGAGATTAATTTAAATGTAATTAAGAAATTTTATTAGTTAATGAAGATAATTAACTAGGAATTATTAAGTAATTAAATTAATGTGATTAATTTTGATGATTTATTAGACTAAATTAATTAAGATAATCAATTGTAAATTGTTAATTACTTAATGAAAGAAATTAAGGGGTTAATTACTAATTGTAATTAAACTTGAATATTTTGATTTAATTAATGATAAAGATAAATTGGTAATTCATGATTTGTTATTATGAGATGATTGTTTAATGATAAGTAATTAAAGAGTAAATTTCTTGAAATAATGAATTAAGAAGTAAATTAATTATATAATTGGTTCAAGAGTCGATTTAATTAATATGATTAATTATAAATAATGTAATTAATTAAAGTGTTTGATTAACTAATTATATCAAATGATTTGAAATTAATAAATCAGGAATTGGATGATTAGTTCATAAGTAATTGAATTAAATTGGAAATAAATTGAATAAATCAGGATTTAATAATGAATTAATCCTGCTTATAAATGTTTATTGAATGCTTATGAATGATTGTACTGTATGAAATGCCTTGAATTGATTATCCTATCTGATTTGTGATATTTTGTTCTGTAGATTGAGCTGTGTATATTTATTTGCATGTGCATATTATCTGTGAATCTGTGAATGGACGATGAGCGTTATAGTTTATATCGCTTATCAACTATACTCCTGTATTCTGATCTGTGATGATTGTATGCTGTTGCACTATTGTGTTAAACCCCTGGACCACACCATACACACACAATTATGGTTTTCACGAGGAAATCGGTTAAGTCACAGATTTTTGAAATAGTTAAAATTTGAATTTTTAAATTCAAATGTTTTGGAAATGGAATTGGAATAGAAGTGAAAAGCTTTTTGAAATGGAATTTCAAAGATGGAAATTTATTTTGAATAACTGGATTAAGTGTTGAAATTTAAATACTTTAATTTAAATTTGAATTCAATATTCAAATTGAATTCTGTAATTTGAAACTAGGGATTAATGATATTATACTAGTCATTATGAGTTAAATCATTTTTAAAGTATTATTTTTTTGAATTTGAACTTAACCCAAGGATTTCAACTCGTATAAATGAATCAGATTTCCAAAATGAAAACTGTTGTTTTCAAATGATAAACACTTTCAGATAAGAAATGGAATTCCTATTTAATTAAGGGAATTTCAAGATTGAATAGAGAAATGATTTTCCTAAGTTATGTATGAATTCTTTTTGAAAGCTATAAATTAAATCTGTTTATTTTTAACAGATTTAAATTGATGATTTGTTTAAATCAAGTTGAAAAGAAATTGTTTTGAAGGTTATAAGTTAAATCTTTGATTTAAAGATTTAACGAGTAAATCAAATTGAAATGAAAATTGATTTGGAAAATCTATGAATGAATCTTTTGTTTAAAAGATTAAAATGTGAAAATTGTTTAAACCGTTAAAGGTTGTGAAAATAAATCTTTTTTGTTAAAAGATTTGAAATGGTAATTGATTAAACCATTTGAAAGAAAGTTTTGAATTATTAAGTTGTGACTTAATTGAAATCCCATATCCATATGTTTTAAATGTTTTCGCTCACTATTCGGTTTAGCCGGGAAAGGACCTTTGGGTCGTATAACCCATTCCGAATATGTGATACGTCGTATATGGATAGCATTTGAAGACCGGTGATGAAGACCGGGTATTTGCGAAAGCGATAGGATGACCTATCGATTGTTTCTGCACCGAGTCGCGCCGGTATAGAAACTCCCTAAGTGATGGGAAATCCGATCGGGATTGTGAATATCCGGATTGCAAGGACTTCTTTGTAAGTGCCTTCGGTTCTGTTCGAGCCCGGAACAGACTTGTATGGATAGTATGTCTGACATTGCAAATTGAGATATAAAGCCGATTTCTTTCAAATATATTTCTGTTGGTGGCGGAGAATTTATTCTTTTAGCTTAACACCCTTCTCTTAGACGTACGAACTCAGAGGTTGTATAGTTGAAGGTTATCAGCGATATATTCCCAATTTTGGTAATGTGACATGCTGAGTGTTGCTGTGAAATGATCATTGTGTTGATTATTTGTGATAGGATCATTTATTTGATCGTCTATCCTTGTGATCATTTCTATGATCATTTGTTGACCCAAAGCATGGCTTTTGTATAAAGTATGTTTTTGTGGACGTGACTTCGTCGAGCCTCACACCTCGGGAATGGTCAAAACAGGAAAGAAGCAGCAAGGTTATGAGGGGTAGCGCCCTTTAGGATGTGTGCATTTCCTCTGGAAAAGGGTGGTATCATGGTATGGAGCCCAGATACTTACTCATGTTGAAAACACTTTGTTATGATTGTGTGAATTGATTAGAGAGCTCTCGGATAAAGGTCCCAAAGGACTGGGGGATGGCATATTCGGTCAGTTGTTACTCAGTTAGGGGTAACCCGGCCTTGTGTTGGTAGAGATCCGGTTTGGTTCTCGGGGATGTCCATCCAGAGGCATTCTCATGTGGCAATGGGAAGTTCCTTGGCCTGATCATTCGTTGGAAATCCAATTCCCAATACGAAACTTGTACGGTATTAGTTGTAGAACCTATCATTCACTTATGGTGTCGCAACACTGTTTGGATGGTAGCTATAGTAGGCATAGTTCGAAATGTCTATGTTGGCTAAGATTTATATTCTACTTTCGAAATGAATTTTTCCTACACTATGCACTAGTAATAATATCAAATGTTTCTTTTAATACGTATCAAGCATCTTTGACTATCATAAGGAGAAATCTCCTCCGATTCTGCGTTTGCATTGTGTGTGTGTGCGGGAGGCCTTATGGTAGTCTCATTTTTTTAAAAAGCATTGCGAATTGACTTTGAAAATCTTTTGTTGAATGTTTTAAAAGATAAACTGTTTTTGTTGCTCACACCAGTCCCACGACTGATCCGGAGTTTATCGTTTCTTTCCTAAGCTCTGGGTGCTCATTATTTTCTACACGAGCAGTCTAGAGTTGGGTTTTTCAGATAGTTAGATATAGTGGATTATCTGGAGTTAGTTCAGTCTTTGGATCACACCAGTCTTGCTAAGCTTGGTGCATCGTTATTGGGGGTTCTCGCTTCTGCTGGATTGATTCTTGGAAATGGAGTTGCAGTTTTTGGAGTTCTTCATTGAAGACTATCTCAGAGTTATATTGTCGCACTGCTAGATGTTATCTATCGTTTTCTTTTCCGCTGGTATTTTATTGTATCATATCTCTGATGTATATTGATATCTATTGGATCATCTGTTGTATCAGATATTGTATCAGCTGTATATCAATGTATTATTCTTTTATTCCGTTGTGTTATTTACTTAATGTTGTTATAAGCTCCGGCGAATCGGATTTGAACGGTCGAATCTATGACATTCGAGTACGATTTGAAGTATGGATGTCGATTTTCGAGCGGGCAAAATTCGAGTCGTTACACAATCCATAATCCCTCGATATCGTTATCCACATTTGCAGTCTCTCCAAACCGATTTATGGCCTCCCCTGACCCTTGCTAAGCCCGATCCATTTGCTCTTTGGTGAGAGGACTTAACGATGAGTGAGTTGACATCTTGGTCTTTGGCAAAGCGACTCACTCCCTACACTCTGGCCCTTTTGGCGTATATAGCGATGTCTTGATCCTCCTGGACCGATCACAGCCTCTTCGAGCTCTTGTTGGACCTCATCCTTTCACTCTTTGGTGAAGGTTAACAATGACAAGTAATCCGATCCTGTCGCTCTCCAACAAAGTGGCATTACTTCCTACACTTCGGTGAAATATCCCTGAACATAAACCGATATCTAGGCCTTCTTAGGTCGATTATGATCTCTCCAAACCCTTGCCAAAACCCATCCAATTGCTCTCCAACAAAAGGGGGAACAACGATATGTAAGTTGATCTGGTCGCTCTTTGGCGAAGCGGCTCATTTCTTGCACTCTAGCCCCTAACTCACCGGTAAGGCACATAAAGCGAGCTGTTCCATACTAACTTCCTTTCTTTGGCCTCGACTCTTCAGTCGAGGGCTTAATCCATGACATATGAGTCCAACCTATCGGTCTTCGATGAAAGGACTCACACCTCATGGTTGTTGCCCTGTCTCTCCGATCAGGATGATGTAACACTCCTAATTTTAAATAACATTATTCAGGAGATTTATTTACAAAATTTAAATAGAATAATGTAGAGGTTAGAGTTATAAGGGAATTGAGATTTGAAAACTAATTAGAATCGTGCCTTAACTAATGAAACTATAAGTGTGATTTATAAATTGGAAATTTAAGAGAATAAGGCAAATGCAAATAGGAATAGCCATATACCATAACCCCTAAACCCCTTACCTCATTCCCATTCACATTTTCATAAACCAAAAACATAGAAAAAAGAATCGAAGGCAATCCATAATCCTCAGAAGAAGAGGAGCACAAAATCAATTTAGAGGCTAAGATTCAAGCTAGGAAGATTAAAGCAGGAACAAATCTCAAGTTCTTTATCCAAACAAAGTGAATAATGTTCTAAACCATCTTATATAAGTTATCTTGAATGATTTAGTTTGGATTAAGGTTTTAAACCGTATGATTGAATTAATAATGATATGATTTAATAGATTAAATGAATATATATACACACACGTATGCTTGTTGATGATTTATACGATTTAACATGTATTTTATGATATATTTAGATTAGAAAGCCTATCATATGACATCCAAATGAGTTGCCTTTTTTATATATGGTCAAAAATATTATTTAGAAGTGGATTTCAAGTTTCAAAATTTTCTAACTAATTATGAATTTATCATGAATTTTCTATTAGAGAAAATAGCTAATTTTGGGTTCAAATTTTTTAAGGCAATTAAATAACGTTTTCGGATCTAATATATACATATACATATACATATACATACATACATACATATATATATATATATATATATATATATATATGTGTGTGTTAGAAAACATATTTAATGTGAATTATTGTAGTTTTTAAGGATTTTTCCAAAGTGTTTTACTATGGTTCATAAATTATTTAAGTTGGAGGATTTAAACACTTTAAACGTTTTATTAAGGAAAGGGGATTAAGTGCTAAAATGTTTAATTGTTCAATGAAGAATGTGGCAGCTTTTTAGAAAAGAATTTAGGTAAAGTATTGGCAACCAATCATATTTTGGCAAATTATATCATTTATGTGAAAAGGAATTACTTTAAAAAGCATAAAATCAGTTTTATATCAAATTACAGCTTCGCCACTTTCATTTGCTTGCTTCCGCCACCATACTCCCATTTATAACCTTTTGCATCCATTCGAAATCAATGCATATGGTGTCAAGCGTTTGGTACATAGTGTATTGGAGAAAGGCGGAAGGAAAGAATGGTGTCGAAGGCATGCTTGCGAAAGGGTTGAAGCCGCTTTTCTTTGCTTTCGGACCCATCGCCCTTGTTCTAAAAGTAACCTTTCAAAAGGGTTACAACTTTTGAACCCTTTTGATACCCATGCTTCCACACCAATACTTCTACCATAGTTAGAAGCTACTTTTATATGCCTTAGGTCAAAGAGTGCGGAAGGTATGCTTCGAACAAATACCCCTCTACTACCATTGAAGCCACCTCACCCAATGCTTCGAAAGGATTAATATAGCCGCTTTGAAAATAGTTTCGGAGGCCGTGGTATTCGAAAGGGTAGCTTTCTAATGTATTCCCCTTTATATTTTGAAGTTTGTTTTATTTTCAATCAATGGTTTCGAAAGTGATACTTTTAGTTGGTTTTTAAGCTACGCTTCCATAAAGTCTTACTTGAACCCCAATGCTTTCGACAGGAATGATTTCAAGTGTTCGAAAGGTATGTTGGATGGTTTTGATAGAAAATTTCTAAGGTTTTAAATAATGATTTCGAAAAGGGAGAGTGATGGAGCACTTGGTTGCTCTATGATGTTGAAAAGGAGAGTGATGGAGGGTAACTCATGATGTCACAATGATCCAAAAGATATAATCGAAAGCCTTAGTTTTCAAATTAGAGAACCCAATCTCATTTTTTAAGAAAACCTATGGCAATGTAAAAGAGATTTGAAATGGCACTTAATTTTGAAATTTTAGGGGAAGCTTTCCTTTCTAAATATAATAGGTCTGAGGTATTAACCGTATTTCATTAAAAATGATTACTAGAAATTAAATCATGGATGTTTATATTGTTGTGTTATTTAATCAGTTGTCATGTATGCTTGTGTAACCATATTCACTTCATTATTAACCCATGACTGCATTTTAGGGTGTTAAGGGTAGAATAACATGCTAGGCTAAACAAGTAGTGAATATACATTGAATTACCCCTGTATGAGTAGAATTGCATCCAGGAGCTCAAACAGACCAGAATATAGGATGCCCAAGACCGATCAAAAGATTATTGGTTTAGACAGTTTCTTAGTAAGCCCATAAAAACCTTTTATGGAAATTGTTATTAGTAGGGGCCAATAGATTCTTAGTGATCCCATGAAAACTATGTTCGAAACAGGTTGTTGATAGATATTAATAGTTTCATAGTCATCCCATGAAAACTATGACATAAGAGATGTTATTGGAGGATTCAATAGGTTCATAATGACCCCATGAAAATTATTATTGGATGATGTTTTTGGTAGACACCAATAGTTTCTTAGTGATCCCATTAAAATTATGAAACCGGACAGATAGTCCATAAGTTTGGAACATGTTATTAGTCAGCCCATGAAAACTAATAGGTTAATAGTGACATTAGAAAATATAACTTGAGATAGATAGTCAGGTGAATAGGGATGGGAAATCCAGGCATATTGCATGTTTTCATATCATCATGATATATTTTGTTATGTTATGTCTTAATCATTGTGGATGCAGGTGCATAGTATATGGTTATTATAAATTGGGTTGAGATACCAGTGAGGGGAAACCCCGTTCCGCTAAGCGGCATGGTTTCACTAGATATCTATGTGGTTCGAGATTGTATGTTATTATTCACACTAGACTTTTTGTTTGACTCAAAGTTTATGTTTTTCCCTCAAACCATTAGTGCTCAGTTGATTTTGAATAGTTTGAGAGTTAAGGTTTTTAGGTTCTTCTTTAGACGAATAAACTTTCAAAGACGTGCATGAGGCAAGCTAACTATTAGGAGTTCTTTCTGTTTGATACTGCTGTGTAATTAGGTATAATGGAAAAGTTGTTTAGTTGCTATATTTAGACTCTGATCAACCAAGGAGGCATCTTCATATGTCGCTCTTGGCGTAATATGTAATGATTATATTTCTCAAAACATGGTTTATGAATTAGGATTATGTAATGAATCTGAAATGCGATTTGAAATGGAATGAGAAATTTGTTCTAAAATTGAGATTTTTTTTATATCCATGTGTTTCTAGTATATCAACGTATCTAACATCATTGCATTTGGTCACTGAAAAATAATAACTATAGATGACTGCAACATTTGTAGTGGTTAGTTTTGGGCCTCCAAATATGGGTTGTTACAAGTTGGTATCAAAGCATAGGTTTATGTAAATTTAAAAGAAATTTGAACCTAAAAGATTTTCAAAATATAACCCAATGAATCAGAGAAGGATGTCGGGGTTTGGGTTAATGCTATAGTAACGTACTTGCATTTGTTATATATATATATATATAAGTACATGTTCCCCTCACTCTTAGACCGTTCTCCTGTTTCTTACTAAGGCTCGTATGTAGATGTACGAGAAAGGAAGATATGGAAGTAGGAAATGAAAGAGGAAATCTAGGTGGAGGAAGCACCATAACTAATGGAAATGCTTGGCCGAATACTAGGAGGAATCCAAGTCAACAGGTAAATGCTAATCCAGACTCAAATACCAATGTAGGTGCTGAAACCCTACAAGTATATATGGGGATGATGTATCGGTTATTCATTAATCTGATGCACATTAGAGCAGCTGCAGGAGTAGCTGTGGGAAGTGTTGTAAACGTTGGTGGAGCTAACCCCATAGCCCCAGATGGCAATAAGCATACCAATTTGAGCAATGATTACTCTGATCTTGGTGGAAAGCCGTTTTTGGAAACAGAGGATGTTGTTGAAGTAGAAACTTGTTATTGCACTGTGAAATGATTTTCAACGACTTGGGATTAAATGATGAGCAGAATAGGAGACTTTCTTCTAGACAGTTGCAGGGAGCAGCACTTTATTGATGGAATGGTACTACTATGGGAGTTCCCGAGGAAGAGTTGACTTAGCCAGTGTTTCGAAGGAGATTCGAAGAGAGGTTCTTATTTGAAGTATCCAAGTAAGTATTACCGAGAAAGTTCATGGACTTAGTGCAAGGTGAGATGTCGGTGATTGAGTATACTATGAAGTTTGATGGGTTATCTAGATATAGATATACTACCATTAACACCGTCATCAAAAGAAATGAGAAGTTTATTAGAGAGTTGAACCCTGAGATTGCTAGGGTGACAATGCCACATCTCCACGATCCAAGTACAGTTGTAGTGGAAATGGCAATCAAGAATGAAGAGATGCTTTCTACTTTATGGAAAGAAAAGCAGGTTGAAACTAAGGATTCTCATAGCAAGAAGAGGAAGTTCTTTAAGAAGATAGGAGCTCCGAAAGGAGGATCTGCCAAGAAAGGAAAGGTTGATAAAGTTTGCTACAAGTGCGAGTAGAAAGGATATTTTTCCCGTGAATGTCGAATTGGAAAAGGGAAGAAAGTTGTATATAAGAACGGAGTAAAGTGCTCCAACTGTGACCGGATCATGCATTACGAGAATTAGTGCCCACAACCGGTTAGAGCCGTCATGGGAAAAGTTTTTGCCTTGGAACCGTCATCTTCTAAACCTATCGCTGCTGAAAAGGTAAAGGCTATGATGGAAGGTACGCTTTTGATTCATAGTATACCAATTAGGATACTATTTGATATGGGTGCTTCACATTCATTTGTATCTCAGTGTTTGGTAGATAAGTTAGGTTTAGAACCCCCATACCTTGTTACTTCCTTATGGGTTGCGAATCCAATAAAAGGGTATGCAACTTTGGGGATGAGATGTGACCAGTTAGAACTTGATTTGTTAGGTCATAAATTTGTATGCAGTCTGTATGTTTTTTATTTTCGGGGTATCTCATCTTGGGTATGGATTGGTTAGATAGATACAATGCTAGGATATTTTTCCAAGATAGGGAAATATCATGAAATCGCCCTAATAGTCATAACCAAATTATATACTCGGCGGAGAATTCAGACCAGAGTGCTTGTGCATTGTTGGGGGTTATGGAAGTAGAAGAAGAATTGAATCAAGTGTATTACACAACCAGTAGAGAATTCAGACCTGAGTGCTTGTGCATTATCGGGGGCTATGAAAGTAGGAGTGTTGAATCAGGTGTTGGTAGCAAAAGAGTTTGTAGATGTTTTTGGGCCAGTCACAGGACTAACATCGAAGGAAGCTATTGAGTTTGGATAGATCTCGTGCCAGGATAGAACCACCTACCAGGATGACACCTACCAAGATGAAGGTACTGAAGCTGCAGCTAGTGGATTTATAAAGAAAGAGTGGCGGAGGATAGTATTCCATTAACAGCGTTCAGGACTAGATATAGGTTATATGAGTAGTTGGTGATGCTATTCGGGTTAACGAATGCGCTTGCTTTCTTCGTGGATTTGATCAACTGGGTTTTCTGAGAGCACATGTCTAGGTTCGTATTGGCATTCATAGATGATATCTTAATATACTCTAAGAATGAAAGAGAGCATGAAGTTCATCTTAGATTGGTTCTTGAGATGCCGAGGAAGCATCAAGTGAAAGCAAAGTTTTCAAAGTGTCATTTCTGAAGGAAATAAGTTAAGTTTCTTAGTCACATGGTTTTAGAGAAGGGTTTGTTAGTCGGTCCAAATAAGATCAAAGCGGTTAACAACCGAAAGAGACCCGAGAAGGTGACTGCGATCAGAAGTTTTCTAGGGCTTGCTGGTTAATACCGGAGTTTATTAAGGATTTCTCACGGGTTGCAGCGCCTTTGACTAAGCTGGCTAGGAAGGATGTGAAGCTTATCTAGTTTCAAAAATGTGAGGAACACATTCCTTAAGTTAAAGCACTTATTGACCAATGTGCCTATGTCAGTGGTTCCAAATGGGAATCAGGGAATAGTGGTGTATATAGATGCATGTGAAACTAGATTAGGCGTTGTATTGATGTAGAAAGATAAAGTTATTGTCTATGCTTCTCTATAGCTTAGACCATATGAAGTGAGATATCCTACTCATGATCTAGAGTTGGCAGCAATAATCTTCACATTGAAATTATGGAGATACTTCCTCTTAGGGGGTAGATTTGAGTTATACACAGATTATAAGTCCTTATGATACTTATTCTCTCAAAAGGAGCTAAATGTGAGATAGTAGAGGTGGCTGGGGTATTTAGTAGCATATGATATTGGTATAAACTATACGCCTGGAAAAGAAAATAAAGTAGCGGATGCTCTTAGTAGAAAAAATCAGCATCGGGTGTTAACTATGTTAAAAGAATGGAATAAAATAGAGGCTTTGACTACTTGTAGTATGCAATTAAGATCAACTACTAGATTTAGTCAGAGTGCTGCCATGTTGTCCTGCTTGGAAGTTCGATCGTGATTGATTGAAAGGATTGTGTCTAAGCAGAAAGATGACCCAGTATTAGCCGAAAAGATTAGAAGGCTAGAGGCCGGAACAGAGATTGATGACAGGAAGGATTCTTGACCAGATAGGGAGGTTGAGAAAGAAAAGACGATTGTGTGTCCCGAATGTAGAAAACCTAAGGAAGGAGGTCCTTAGAGAATGTCATTGATCAAAATTTACAATTTATCCTGGAGGTACTAAGATATATCTGAATATGAAGAGGAGTTTTTAGTAGGAAGGTATGAAGTGAGATGTTGGTTTGTGGGTAAAGCAGCATGTGAATTGCCAACAAGTGAAGGCTAAATATCAGAAGTCGGGGGGGTTGCTTCAACCTTTGGAGATACCAGTTTGGAAATGGTATTCGATATCCATGGATTTTATAAATGGGTGCCAAGGTTGAATCGAGGAAATGGAAGTATACGGGTCTTAGTGGACAGGTTGACCAAGAGTGCCTATTTCATTCCAGTTATGTCAACCAAGACGACACATGTATTGGCTAAATTGTTTATGAAGAACATTGTTAGACTAAATGGGATTTATAGTACTATAGTCAGTGATAGAGATACTTTGTTTACTAGTGAGTTTTGGAAGAGTCTACAGGATATGTTAGGTACCAAGTCCAAGATGAGTATTGCTTATCATCCTCAGACAGATGGATGGATAGAGAGAGTCAACAATGTACTCGAGGATTTTTTAGACAGCTTTTGTGCTAGATTTTGATGGATCATAAGAAGATCATCTACACTTAGTTGAGTTTTCCTATAATAACAGTTATCAGACTAGTACAGGAATGGTGCCTTTCGAAGCTTAGTTTGGAAGGCCATGCAAGTCACTTGCATGTTGGTTGGAAATCAGAGACATATTTGTCTTAGGCCCAGATCTAGTAAGAGAGCAACAGAGAAGATTGAGTTGATCAAACGTTGGACTAACGACGCTCAATCTAGACTAAAGAATTACGCGGATAAGAGGCGTAAGGATCTATAGTTCTTAGTTGGAGATAGCGTTTCATTAAGTATCACCAATGAAGGGTGTGGTACAATTCGAAAAGTCATGGTAACTAGCAACAAGTTATGTTCGACTGTTTCCAGTTAAAAAGAGGATCGGAAATCTCGTATGCAAAGTAGAGTTGCTAAACAATTTAGCAGGTGTCCATAATGTGTTTCATGTATCTCATGTTCGTAAGTATATGCATGATCCAGAGACTACTATCCCTACGACTGCATTAGAAAACTTAATAGTAGAACCAGATCTGATTTTTGTTAGGTAACCAGTTTAGGTTGTAGCAATAGATGAGAAGAGGTTAAGAAACAAGACAGTCAAGTTGGTGAAAGTTCAGTGGAGAGATAACGGGAAGGACGGTACTTGGAAGACTGAAGACAGGATTATAGATACTTATCCTGATCTATTATAAGGGTATATTCTATATATGTTATATATATAGACTATTTGCTAGTCAGATAGGCTAGTGTAGTAGTTAGGAGATGTTACAAATGATTGATTTGCTTAGTATATAGTCCTTGCTGAATTTCAAGGACGAAATTCTTTAAGGAGAGAAGCCTTTAACACACCTATTTTTAAATAACATTATTCAAAAGATTTAATTAGATAAATTAAATAGAATAAAGTAGAGGTTGGAGTGTTAATGGAATTGAGATTTGGAAACTAATTAGGATCGTGCCTTAACTAATGAACTTATAAGTGTGATTTATAATTTATAGATTTAAGAGAATATGGCAAGGGAAAAATCGGAATAGCTGTATATCTAGCCCCTAAACCCGTTACCTCATTCTCATCTACATTTTCATAAACCAAAGACATAAACAAAGATAGTTGAAGGCCGATCATAACCCTAAGAAATACATAAACACAAAATCCATTTAGTTGCTAAGATTAAAGCTAGGAAGATTAAAGCAAGAACAAATCTCATGTTCCTTATCCATACAAGGTGAATAATGTTCTAAACTATCTCATATAAGTGATTTTGAATGATTTTGTTTGTGTTGAGGTTTTAGACCATATGACTGAATTAATGATGATATGTTTTGATAGATTAAATGGATATATATATGGATGTGTGTATGTATGTATATGCTTGTTGATGATTTATATGATTTAATATGTATTTTATGATATGTTTAGATTAGAAAACCAATCATATGACATCCAAATGAGTTGTGTTTTTGATATATGGTCAAAAATATTATTTTGGAAGTGGGTTTCAAGTTTCAAAATTTTCTAATCAATTATGAATTTGTTATGAAACTTATATGAGATAAAATAACCAATTTCGGGTTTAAATAATTTAAGGCAATTGAAAATGTTTTCAAATCTGAAATCATGTATGTTAGAAAACATATTTAATGTGAATTATTTTGATTTTTGAGGTTTTTCCTATGTGTTTTACTATGGTTAATAAATTATTTAAGTTAGAGGATTTAAATGTTTTAAACGTTTTATTAAGGAGAGGGGCTTAATTGCTAAAATATTTTTAATTGTTCAATGAAGAATTTGGCGGCTTTTTAGAGAAGTATTTTGGTAAAGCATTGGCAACTAATTATATTTCGGAAAATTATGCAAGCTAGGTGAAAATGAATTAGTTTAAAAAGCATAAATTAGTTTTATATCAAATTATAACTTCATCACTTTCATTTTCTTTCTTCCGCCATCATACTCCCATTTATAAACTTTCACATCCATTCGAAGCGAATGCATTTTTTACATAGTGTATTCGAGAAAGGCGGAAGAAAAAAATGGTGTCGAAGGTATGCTTGCAAAAGGGTTGAAGCTGCTTTTATTTGCTTTTGAACCCACCGCCCTTGTTCTAAATGTAAGCTTTCGAAAGGGTTACCACTTTTGAACCCCTTCGATACTCATGCTGTCACACCAATACTTCTACCTTAGTTGGAGGCCCCTTTTATAACCCTTAGGTCAATAAGTGCGCAAAACCCTCCCCCCGCTACCACTAAAGCCATTTCCTCCAATGTTTTTGAAAAGATTGACTTAGCCACTCTGTAAATAGTTTCAGAGGTTGTGGTATTCGTAAGGTAGCTTTCGAATGTACCTTTTATATTGTGAAGTTTTTTTATTTCAATCAATGGTTTCGAAAGTGATACTTTTAGTTGGTTTCTAAGCTATGCTTCCATAAATTCTTACTTAAACCTCAATTTTTTCGAAATGAATGTTTCAAAGTGTTCAAAAGGTATGTTAGATGGTTTCGAAAGAAAATGTCTAAGGCTTTAAGTAATGATTTCGAAAAGGGAGAGTGGCGGAGGGCTTGGTTGCTATATGATGTCGAAAGGGAGAGTAATGGAGCGTAACCCATGATGTCACGATGATCCAAAAGATATAATCGAAAGCCTTAGTTTTCAAATTAGAGAACCCAATCTCATTTTAAAAAAAACCATGGCAATGTTAAGGAACTTTGAAATGACAGTGGTGTTAAATAGTTTGAGGTATTAACCATATTTCATTGAAAATGATTATAATAAATTAAACCGTGGATGTTTATATTACTGTGTAATTTGATCGGTTATCATGTATGTTTGTGTGATTATATTCATTTATTATTAATCTATAACTGCATTTTGGGATGTTAAGGGCAAAAAAACTGGCTAGGTTGACCCAGTAGTGAATGTACATTGAATTACTTCTGTGTGAGTAGAATTGCATCCAAAAGCTCAGATAGACAAGAATATAGGATGACCACGACTAATCAAAAGATTATTGGTTTAAATGGGTTGTTAGTAAGCCCATAAAAGGTACGTTAGGGAAATTGTTATTGGTGGGGGCCAATAGGTTCTTAGTGATCCCATGAAAACTATGTCCGGAATAGGTTGTTGATGGAGATCAATAGGTTCATAGCCAGCTTATAAAAACCAATAGGTTAATAGTGACACTAGAAGGTATTGAAAAGACAGTGCAGATCGTGCTGTATGGAATTATACTATTTTAGTGCGGAAATAATCTAAGATACTATAGCAATGTGAATAAGTAAAATAAAACAAGCACACCAGGAATTTTTATACTGCTTCGAACTTCCCGTTCTACGTCCAGTCCCAAACTCCTTCTGGAATTACGCAAAAACAACAACCCTCACTTAAGCTAGAGGAACAGGTTTATACAGCCCCTGAGAAGCTGAATAGGGACCTGAGCCGCAGAACAAGATTTCGCCTCAGTAGCCGAAGAGGACTTCATACGCCTGAATAGCAGAACAGGACTTTTACAAATAAAGTTTTCTTACTCTATGTGTTCTTTAATAATACGAATTTGTCAATTATAGTACACCCTTCCTATAATCTTCTCCTTTATGATGTATATATGAATATGTGAAGAATAAGGAAGTAATAGAATGAATTTGTATGAAATTGAATGCATAAGAGTATTAGAATCAAAGAATATGAAAGTAGAGTAAGAATAGATTGAATTAAGTTATGGAAACATGATTCTAATGTGTTTATATAGATTATAAATAAGTTCATATGTTAGTGAAGAGTTATCATGAAGAGATATGGCCATATCTATTGAAATGAAGAACGAATCTCTTCATGAATGGAATTGCCTATTTGAAAATATAGCGGTTATAGATATTTAGACTTCTGAATTGAATAAGTCAGACTTCTGAAATTACACGAGCTCAAATCAGAAAGGAAATAGGCTAAAAATGACTATTTTTCAGACGTCTAAATGAACATGTTAGACGTTCGAATATTGTAAAAACAATATTCATTTTTCCCGATTCAGACGTTTGATTTGGTGCGTTCAGAAGTCGGACTGTAGACTAAAAATGTGAATATGCATTAAAAACAATGTCGAGATATACCATATCGGAGAGATTTTAACATAAATAAACTCTAGACAAAGACTCGATACATACTTATATAAGAGTTGAAGCTCATTTGAATCCGGTCTTGATTGATTTCTGTAAAAACAAGTTAGTATATAATAATCACTTATATAGTTGTTATAGTCAAAATATCGTAATTATGAAATATCGTAAATACAAAGTTCCAACAGGTATAACTTGAGACAAATAGTCAGGTGAATAAGGATGGGAAATCCAGACATATTGCATGTTTGCATATCAACATGATATATTTTGTTATGTTATGTCTTAATCATTGTGGATGCAGGTGCACGGTATATGGTTATTATAAATTGGGGTAAGATACCGGTGAGGGTAAAACCTATTCTGCTACGTGGCATGGTGCACAGTAAATTGGGTTATTGTAAATTGGGTTAAGATGACTGCAACATCTGTAGCAGTTAGTTTTGGGCCTCCAAATGCGGGATGTTACAGACGACCGTGACCCATTTTGTTCACCACATTAATGCGGGTCTAGATTATATTATTAAAATTAAATTCTTACAGCCATAAAGCCAAAAAATAAGGAAAACCAAACATTGCCTCTCCAAGCATGGCGGTCCATCATCATCTCAGAGCATCCGTACATGTATAAGTGACTTAGCAGTTTTATTTTGGGGTTTATATTATAGGTTCATGCCATCTCGATCGAGAGATGACGATCTGTGGCCTCAATCCAAGGTCGTTTCCATTTGATGTGCACGGTTACCACTCCTGTTCCACTGCCGCAGCCTGAGTCCTTACATATGCGATAGCCTACCATCCTTGACATGTTCCTCAACCATATCCTGTAAGTTCCTGTATCCATCCATACTATGCCCTTCAAGTTCGTGGAATTGTCAATACATTCTAGATCTCCGTTCCCACTCCATAGGATCCCACCTTGCTGGTTTCTGATAGGGGAGTTGCCGCTTTATATCCAGTAAATCCATTTAAAGCTTTCCATCAAATCCAAATAAGGTGAGAATTTCAGCTCACGTTCCTTCCTTTTCCTTTTTGGTCTATCATAACTATCATCCATTTTCCATTTACCCTTATCCTTTTTAGATCCTTCTCCAAATGGTCTTTCACTTCGCATGGCATTTACTTCCTAGTTGTCGTCTTGCACGTCCTTCTGCCATAGGAACCTATCCGCTTCATGGAAAAACTCCCCGAGATCCATTAGTGAATCCTGCTGCAATACAACCTTGAAATCTGGGTCGTCAGCAATCCCGGATGGTGCCTCCATTAAAACCATCGATGGATAAGGTCGATCTACTGAAGCAACCTTCGAATTAACCAGTGCCAAGAAACTGCTCAAGGACTCTCCAGTTCTTTGCTTTAGTGCAACAAATGCCATTAAGTAATTAGGTCTTGAAACATTGACCCTAAACAGCTCATGAACCAATCTGCCAATTTGCTCCATGCCCTGATCGAGCCATTCTCCCGCTGCCTAAACTAGAGCACATCTATATCCATCAAGTAAAGTGGAAAACATCTTGCCATAACGTCCTCTGATGCCTCCAACACTTTCATGTGCCATATATACCTCATCAAGTGTACCGTTGGGTCCGACCATCCATCGTACAACTCTAGTGTTAGTATTTTGAACTCTAGTGGGTTCCTAGATTGCCTGATATTCAAAGTGAACAGACTCTGATTGACATCTTCCAGACTCCTATTGGGCAATCTGCCTCTCATTATCCGATGTTCCAGCATAGCCAACCTCTCACTCTCATCCGTAGGTGGTCTCCCATCCATATTACTAGTCTGCCTCCCAACTCTAGGAGGGTATTCTAGAACATACTCCTTTGGATGTGCATTCGCACTCTAATCCACACCAAATCATATAGCATCGACCACTAGCCTGCCGACATCTGAACCGACCTAATGGGGTGCCCCCAAGTTTTTGGGATCGGTGCCAATCCCTCCTGCTTGCTCGGGGTTCACCTCCAGCTGCTTCATTCCGTTCTTCTGGCGGTTGGTTTTGACTCCATGCTTCTGGTTTGATTTCCTATAGCTCATGTTGCTCAAATTCCATGATCCAAATTGCCACCTTCTCCATATCCTTGGTTTTATGTTCTAACTTGTCCAATTTTCCTACGAAAATTCTACATCATCTCCTCTTGCCTCCTCATCATCCTCTCCTGCATAGCATTCATCATAGTCTCCATCTCATTCCTAGTGATGTAGGGTAAGGATTTATTAGCTCCAGCTCTTGAGCAAGCCTCCTGGCTTCCTCCATGGTGACTCCTATCTGTAGGTGTTTCCTTGTAGATTGCCTGACCATTGATCCAAATCCAATCTCCATATCATTTCCAAATCTGTGAGTGCAAGTTACCTTGCTCCAATACCAAAATATTAGCACCAAAATTGGATACAAACTTTAAAATAATATGATAGCACTGTAGATTCAATATCCAAATCCAAACAGAATGAAGTGGAAAACAAAATATGAAAAAAAATAAAATCAAAACAGTAAGAAAATGAACATAAGAGGATTTATAGTGGTTCGGCTGTCTCTGGCCTACGTCCACTCCTAAAATTTTCCTTTTGTTTGTACTGTTTATTACGGTTACAATCCATGATATACAAGAATAAAAACGACACAGTTCAACCAAGAGAGAAGAAAAAGAGAGCCAGAAAGAAAGCCCCTTTCCTTGAGCCAATGATATGGTATTTATAGGAGAAGACAGCGAAATATCCAACTGAAAATCTGCATGCAAAAGACCAAGGACCGGACGAACTGATCCAAAAAGTTTACGGCCTACCTGGGCCTATTTGAATGATCAGCACCGATCGGTAGTGAGAGCCATGCGGTCTGTTGTGGTGGTCCCCCTCTACTTCCTCTTCGTGTTTCCATAGTTATTTTCCTGTTCCTTCGTTGTTTGTTGAGATATTGAGCGATAATCGCTAAGTTGAGCTACCAATCCGAGTGATCCACCTATACTGATCCAATCTAATCTGATCCGCTCCTAACCATATTGATAGGATCCCCCGTCCAGGGGAAGTGCAAAGCTATACTTAGCCATTTCTTGGATGCTACTTGCTTGAATCTGCTTAACTATCATGTATAGCCTGCTTATAATCGATCTCTGAACTTGATAATCATCTCTTCGGGATTCCTGGCTTGATGATCATAAATCCATTTAGCCAACTCCATAGTATCATAGCCTTGCCAAAAGTTGGGATAACGGTAAAATAGGATTAGTATTACTCACCTAATTCTTTAGAATATCTTGCTTTACTCTTCTTAATCCTTCTTTAGCTTGTGTTTCATTATCTTCTCTTTATTTGCTCTCTTTAGGCAATCACCATTAAAATTCCTCTCAAGCTTTTATTTTATTTCTAGTACAATAAAATGAATGAATTGAAAGAGTAATGTTTATTGTCCAACAATAATTTGGGCTTAGGCCCTTATACTCTTTTTCATTAATTCATTACCTTTTTTCTTCTTATTTAGCTTACCTTGGCCTTTTAATTAATTAGTTAAAATAATCATATATTACTGGTTGTTAAAATTGGCATATACATAGTTATACCTCAAAAAATATTAGATATATCTTATGCATAGGTGGAATTACATGGAATAGCCATGAATAATGGACATAACACCGAAATAGAAATCAATCGGTATAAAGTTGTGTTATAGATCAAGTATGTAATTTTCTAGTCACCAAAATGGTATTCGAACCGACTCCTTATTACAACCCACGAAATAGGTTTCGAGGGACATATTACTGGTGCATGATGGGAACTACAAATGGTGAAGCCTTCTCATTTATGCTCGGCTGTGACGACCCGGAATTTTTAAGCCTTTAAAATTGGAATATTAAATTGATTTTAAATATTTAATGGTTAAATATTAACTTGAATTTCAAATATCACTATTTATTTGATAATTAAATTGTTGAATTTAATAAGTTGAAGTTGGGTAAATTGTTGAATCTGGAGTTTTAAGCCTATTAAAAATAATTTGAAGGCTTGAAAAATTTATATTGATGGTACTGAGGATAATAGAAGTTGTAAAATTTAAATTAACAGTGGTTTTTTCAGTTTTAAAATTTTATAGTTTACATTGAACTTAAAAATAGCCTTCCGAGGCACAGTCTCGAAATTCAACGAAACCAGTTCCTTTGGATCCGTAATATTATATTATTATTGGATTCCAAATTTTGTAGCGTCTGGAATTGTTGTGTGAGCGTACGATTTTTTTTAACGCGCTTAAATCCATATCGGAAATTTAATATAGTGACTGAATTCAAAAAAAAAGCACGTGTTACTTTCTTTGATATGCTTCGTTGTTTGATAAAGGAAATTATTCGTTCAGGAATATATATATATATATATATATACATATAAAGAGTTGGCATTGTTCGTAAGCTAATGAACGAAGGTTATAAACGTGTTTCTCTTTCTTCTGTTACAAGCCCTATCGTTTTATAAAAAAAGAGGGATAATGGGAAAAACCCTTTCATTTTCAAAACCAAATTCGTTCGAAAAAAATCCAATTGTGTAAAAAAAACACAAAAGAGAAGGGGCGACATTGAATTGAAGCTCGCATTCGCGTACGGAGTTTCGACTTGGCGGTCGATTCAGGTGGGGGGATTTTGTGTTTAGGGCTCGTTCGAGCTTTGTGAGATCTCAAAAACTTCAATCGAGTCGCGTCTTGGGTTGTGCAGTCATAGAGGGATCGTGATCAATTTGGCGCTAGGGTTCCGATCGCGTATAGGAGAGAAGGGGGAAATTCGAAGCCGAGGTCGGAGCTACGTGCGATGGGCTGGACGAAGGTGTTTCATTTCGACTGGGATTCATGATGGCGGGTCGCAAGCTTGTGGGCTTCGTGGCCGCGTTCGTAGAGGGTTGTCGATGGAGCTGGGTTCGTTTCTTTATCAGTAAGGTATTTTTCTGATTTAATTTAAGTTTATCTAAAATTTAGAACGATAAATTTTATTTCATAGAGATGCATAGGCAGTGAGGAAGAAGGTTTTCTTTACCGTAATGGAAAAATTCACTTTTGGTAATTATAAAAAAAAGGAGTTAACTTTATTTGTTAATGAGTACATTTTTATTCAGATTTATATTATATATAGTTTAAAAAGAAAATAATATATTCAAAAACAAGATTTTGAAAATAGAAAATTTATGTTAAGTAAAAGTTTGATTTGACTTGCTGTTTATTTAGATTTTTAGAAATTTACAGTAAGGGGAAATGGAAAGTAAGAATACAATTTACCAATTTCTTTTAGTGATTAATTTGTTTAGTTAACTTATGTGGTTATTCCGGTGATTTGAAAATATTTTATTTAAAAAGGTGATAGCTTAAAGCTAATCATTAGTTAAATTAAAGAAATAAATTGTTGATTAATTAAAAGATTAATAAACCATATAAATGTTTATTCAAGGTCAAAATCTGGAAAGAAACAAGCTGATCTGGAACGGATTGCAAACAATAAAATTAAAGGTGAGTTAATCTCACTCAGTTAAATTTAAATTTAAATGATTAAATTTAAATAGTTGTTTGGAATGGTTGAATTGATTGATGTGCTATAGTATGGTATATTTTGGGATTGATATTTATGTTGTGCTAACGTCTGTGGATGCAGGAAAACAGGTTGGAGGGATCCAACTGGATCCCTCAACATTTATTTAAGTTATTTAATACCCTCTGTTGTGATTATTTAATATTCTATGATGAATTATATTGGAATATTGAATGTTATGGTATGATTGGATATAATTGGGTATAATGAATTTTCAAAAATATATAAATTGGATTTTTGGAAAGAAAATAAAAGAAGTGAATTTGTAAGTAAAATAATTATAGTAAATTTGAATAAATTTAAGAATGAATTGGAAAGGAAATTAATTGACTTTAAAATTCTAATAAATGAATCTTGAGTATGGAAAGGAAATTTTGAATAAAAAGAAAGTTAATGAATTTTAAACTTCAGTGTTATTATTTAAAAGAACATAGCATTTATATTAAATTTAAGATTTAAATTTTGGAAAGAATAAAGAAGAAATTGGGAAAGTCTGAAATTTGTATATTTCAGTTAAAAGATTTAAAATCAAACGGAAAAAAAAAAAAAACAAGTCCATAATTAATGAATTTTGAAATTAACTGAGTAAGTAAAGAAATTTATTTCAAATAGAATAAATTGGAAATCAATTTGGAAAATTGATTTAAGTGCTTGAAGTTGGAATTTTTCTCTGGATAACCAAGTACGTTTTCAAAATAAATTTTTAAATATAAATTAAAGGTTTTAAAGTTGTTTTTTTAAAAAGCAAGTTTTGGAAAATTTATTATTTCTAATATTTAAACTCTAAAGTAAGTATTTTCTTTAATCTATTATAGCAGTAATTATTTAAAGAGTGATTTAGTATCTTGTTTTTAAAAGTGGAAAATCTAGTTTATATTTTATTAAGTCACCTTATTTTCAAATATTCATAAAGTATGTATTTTTAACAAACTATCGAAGTAGTTTTAACTTAAATGTTTTAAAGTATATTTTAAAGTAAAGTGTTTTAAATTATTTTAAAAATCTAGTTATGTGCTTGGTGATCCCAAAGGAGATAGAAAATATTTGGAGAAGCTTATTCTGAAAATGGAAGATGATTTTTTTGAAACTATTTTCAAGGATTGAAAATAGAAATATATCTTGTTAAGATATTTTGAGATAAATAAATAATTTGGGAAATTATTTATTGTGTGATGGATGTTTTGAATATAAATTGATAGTTAAATCACTGACTATCAATATTGGCCAAATGCGTTGATCGTTTCGAAGAGACCGGGATCGAGATTTATTTCTCGAAAACCACTTCGATCCGGTTTGTACGTTTTCGTAGAAATGAGTTTGGATTTGAAGATGGAGCAGTGAAGTGCAAGGGCTAGTCGCTACTAATCCTGAGGATATTTCCAAAATGGATGTAGTAGGAATAGTGCCTTCGGTTCCGTTCGAACCCGGGACGGACTTGTATGGATGAATGCTTGTGAAACATCGTCAGGTGGACGATGGGCATTCTAAGGGATATGTTCTAAAAAGGTAACGCTTAGCCTCAAGCCCCATCAAATGGGAATGACTAAAAATCAGGGTTTATGCAGCAAGGCTAGGTGGGTAGCACCCAAGCAGGGTGAGGTCATCCCTGCGTAGATGTCCCTTTTATTTCGGCTTAGTGGGCGGTTGCTGATCCCAACCGCGGGGTGATCTCACTCGAGATTATCCAGTAAGGGGTAGTCCCGGTCATGTGTTGCATGGCAGCGGGCGTACTCCTCGGTACTATGATCTAGGCCACGTACTGTGACAGGTGGTACCCCAGTGCCTAGTCATTAGTTGGAAATCCATTCTCCCTACGAGCCTTATACGAGTTTTGTTTGTATTACCCACTCTGTGGCTAGTAGCTGGAATTTAATGCATGTAACAATTTCGGCTATTTTTTAAGTATTTGTATATAGACCCTATTATAATATCAGAGGATTTCTATAAAAATTGTTTTAGCTATCGTACGGTAAAATCCCGACATATTAATTTATGGCGTGGTCTTACGAGATGCTTTTGTTTTCAAAGGATTTTGAAACTTTAATAATCAATTGAGTTTGATTTTCTCACGCTGGTATATCCAGACTGACTCGGGTGTTATTCAACTGTGATGCTCGGGTCAGACCGAGTATTATAGGATACAGGAAATGATGCTGTGAAGCTCAAGAGACGAGCTGGATGACGATACGTACTTCCGTACTTGTTTATATATATATTCCGCTGTATTGAGTTATTGTGTATCCATTTGTAGGTTGTTGTTGTTGAACTGTGATTGATGTACTCTGATGATGTAATATATAAACAGAGATATTTGATTTTTGAGTAAAGCTTATTTATTATCTATTGTATTTTATTCCGCTGCGATGGTTAGATTCTGATGTTGTTTTCTATTTTCTTTTTCTACCTCTTCTTCTTTAACCCAAATGGTTCGTATTTCTGTACAACTTGAGTTGATTTAGGTAGAATAGTGTTGACTCAAGGGGTACGGATTTGCGGGTCATTACACTTGGTATCAGAGCATAGGTTGGTGATAACCTTGGCTCTGGTGGGAATTACTCATAAAATAGAGTTCGTAGTACTCTAGAATGAGTTTGAGCGTATTAATAGATAAGAGCACGTATTTGTTAGTGAATATAAATTGTTTTAATATTGTGTTGATTGATTTATTGAGTGGCATATGAACCTTCATCGGCACAGTCTGGACAACTGTATCGAAGGGGTTTCTAAACACTTGAATAGAACAATTGACACAGTATTGTTTTAAATGTGGGTAAATGAAATAATTTTACCCAAAATATATTTTGATATGAAGAAAAGTTTTTGTAAACTATTTTAGATAATATATGGTTGCTTGGATGTTGGAAATGATAATATTAAATTATTATCATTTATTGAGTGGAAATTTAACTACAAATTGAAAATATAACTAATGATTAAGGAAAATAGATTCATTTATTAAAAAAATGTATAAATATAAAATGACAACATGATTTATAAATTGAAATACAATTAAATGGGGATTTGTATAAGCATAAACTGTACAAATGAATTATTGTTAAAATTTGATTTAAGCAGGATTTGGAAATTTAAATCCTGGAGATTTGGAAGTATTTTGAAGATAAATAATAGCATTATTGTTTTGGAGATATTTCTGAAAGGAAATTGTTTTAAATGGATTTTGAATGTGATATAGCATTGAAATCACTTGGATTATTGGAAAATAATTCTGATAATGACGGCCGCATCATCAGTATTCATTTTCGAATTTCTAAGTGACGGATTGCTGCCAAAAACTAATTTGATCAGAAAAGCTAGTTGTTTTTGGAAATTTCAAAGGAAATTTGTTGGGAATAAAACCAGGATTGGTTTGACTTTTGAGAAATGTGATTTGAGATGTTGAAGATTTTAAAATAATTTGAAACCAAAAGCCAGGTATTTAAAAATCCTGATGAGATAGGTTGTAAGCTTATAAATTGAGATGACTTTTAAATCAGGAAGGAAATATAAGCTTGAATGTTGGAATTTTAAATTTAAAGTGAAAAGTTAAAAATGGAATTAACTTGGATTAGGAAATAAAAATTTAACTGGATTGAAATTAATTAAATAGGCTGAAAATAATATCCAGTTGTATTCGAATTAAGTTGAAATCGAATCGAGTTAAATAAATCCGAGTTAAAATAAAATTGGATTGGAATAAAATTTCAGTTGAGTTATTGAATGGAATTAGATTCTTACCTGAATAAATGGAAAATAAGTTGGATAAGAATTGGATTGAAATAAATAAATTAGAATAACTTGTAAAAGAATTAAAAATCCATGGAACAAAATATGCTTGGGTTATAAATAAGCGTAAGGCTTGAGTTAAAAATAAAAGAAGAATATATTCAAGCCTATAATGAATGGAATTGTGTAAATAATAAGTTGTGACTTATAAATTTGAAAAGTGGGATAGAAAAACCCAAAATAAATATTTTGTGAACTGGAAAATAAAATAAAAATCAAAACTTGAGTTATAAAATAAATTGAAGTGATATTTGGAATTAATAATCAAGTATTGAACTATAAATAGGGGAGAACTAATTTGTTAATAAATTAGTTAATAAAATTTGTAAATGGAACCTATTGTAGTTAAATAAAGCTGAATTGTGAGTTAATAATGAAGTTTGAAAATAAAACTCAAGTTATAAACCAAATTCGACCTGGATCGATAGTGAAGTAAATGTACGTAATTGAATTGTGGTTAATAAATTGGGTGGTAAATTGAAAATGGATCGTGGATTTAGAATTTGAGTTATAAATTAAATTTTAACTTGAAGTGTTAACAAATTAAATATAATTGGAAATGTATCGAATAAAAATGAAATTGGATTGAAATAGTAATGGTTTGAATTGCAAATAAAATCCAAATAAGTGGAAATAAATTGGAAATGGCCATGTAATCAATTGAATGAGCTGAATCTCGAAGGTTAAATTTTATAATAACTAATCAAAAGAAATTGTAGATTTAAAATGAGATCTAATTGAGATAGAATTAAGTTGAATAGAAAAGCAAATTTACTTGCAAAATGAAAATGAGCTTAAGAATAAAATTTCAATAAATTGAAGTAAATCAACTTAAAGTTAAATAAATGGAAGAGAATTGAATTGAAATCAACTTAAACTAAGTTGAATAATATTGGATTGGTTTTAAATCAAGTGAAAATAAATTTTAATCGAAATAAATTCGGTGAGTTACAGATAATATTTAATGGAAAGAAATGCCTAATTAAATAATTGTTAACCATTTTAAATTGTTAAGAAATTGAAATAGTTATTGAATGAAATAGCCATGATTGTCTTCGAGCTAAATAAAATAGTTTGGAATAAACAAATATGGAATGAATGTAAATGAATGGATTGTGAATGAAATTCAAACAGAATGTGTCGAGCTAGATCAAATGATTTTGAATGGAACCTGTTTGAACACTGAAACTAGTTTGGTTAATAAAATGAAATGCAAGTGAATGGATTCAAATCTGAAATGTAATGAAAATGAGAATATATGGATTGTGAGTCAAATTAAAAATGGAATAGAATTAAGTATAAATTGAGTCGAAATCAATTTAAACTGGTTATAAAACATAAGTACTTATTTATTCACATAGATCTCGTTAAATTGCATAGAATAAATTGCCATTGGATGTAAATGGAAGTAATTAAAATTCTATGAATTGATAGGAGTAAAATAAATTGATTTTGAGAGCAATTGGATTAATTATGAGTTCGGTTTGCTTAAATTTAAATTAAATGTAAGTGATTGAGTTTTAGACCATTCAAATTGATGAAGTTGTATACAAATGGATTGAAAACAATTCAAATTGAATGAAAATGGTTTGTAAATTAATGGAAACAGTTGAATTAATATGAAAATTGTATAAGTTGCTTACGGAAAAATGCTTGGTGTGAATTTCTTTTAGAATAAATGTGTTTAACTATTGCAAATAAGTGAAATATTGTTCAACTTTATATATTTGGCACTTACATGTTTAAATTGAGTAAGTACAGATACCAGGAAGCTTTTTGGCTGGATTTTGGGCACGCTAATTGCTAAAATAATAAGCCACTTGCTTATAAATGCTAAATAAGGTACGCCTATGCAATAAAAATTGGAAATATGAACTGTTTTTGGTTTTTTCGACCGGGTGGGTCGATGTATAATATTTATATCTTTTGTCAAATTGCAAAAGCTCCTCCGTACAAAGGAGACTCTGCCAAAAAAATTCGAAAATTTTAGGAGTTAGAAAATTTTGTTAACAACAAAACGATTTCAAACTGGGAATTGAAATAAACTAATAAATAAGACTAATTTAAAATAATGACATGAATTGGTTATAATAGAAAATAAAATTTCAAATATTCAGAGTTAAAGATAAATTGAATTCATATGGAAATGAAAGAATCAATTGGAATAGAATTAGATATAAACTAAAGTGGTAAAGTGCGAATAAATATAAGAAGCATATAAAATGCTTATACTAACTTAAGAGGGAATGGTGAATTCTTAGATGAAAAATTGATACTACTAATATAATCTAAGTCAATATTTGAATGAATAGATATTGGCATTTTATGAGAAAGTCGATAAAATGTTTTTGGAATGTTATGAATGGATATTAGTGCTAAGCAGGGTATGCAGGTAATATAAAGAGAAAAGATAATTGATTTTGATTTCAGAAGATAAATATGAAATGCTCGACAAAAGGTATGTGTTTAAATTTCTATGAAATTAATTGGGTTTTTGGATCTAGCCACTTGGCCTATTGTTTTCTTTTTGGATTTGGGAGCCCATAGAGGCCTTTTGTAGTTGTACTGAGCTAGCCGCGCAAAGTAGACGCTGGCAAAAAATTTCGGAAATTTAGAGAGTTAGAAAATTTTGATAATTCAAAATTTAGTTTTGAATTATAATTTGAATGATTGTATAAATAGAGTTGTTTGGGAACTATGGAAAAGTTTAGGAAGTTAATAAGAATAATAATGGGTCTTTTATAAGAAGATAGTTGGTAAGATGTTGAATTATTAGAAACTGTTTGGTTTCGGGGAAAAAGTAGACGGGTATTGGACCATTCTTCCTAACTTGTAATTTCGGGGACTAAATTCTTTTAAGGGGGGAGGAATGTGACGACCCGGAATTTTTAAGCCTTTAAAATTGGAATATTTAATTGATTTTAAATATTTAATGGTTAAATATTAACTTGAATTTCAAATATCACTATTTATTTGATAATTAAATTGTTGAATTTAATAAGTTAAAGTTGGGTAAATTGTTGAATCTGGAGTTTTAAGCCTATTAAAAATAATTTGAAGGCTTGAAAAATTTATATTGATGGTACTGAGGATAATAGAAGTTGTAAAATTGAAATTAACGGTGGTTTGTTCAGTTTTAAAATTTTGTAGTTTAAATTGACCTTAAAAATAACCTTCCGAGGCACAGTCTCGGAATTCGACGAAACCAGTTCCATTGGATCCGTAATATTGTATTATTATTGGATTCCAAATTTTGTAGCGTCTGGAATTGTTGTGTAAGCGTACGATTTTTTTAACGCGCTTAAATCCATATCAGAAATTTAATATAGTGACTGAATTCAAAAAAAAACACGTGTTACTTTCTTTGATACGCTTCGTTGTTTGATAAAGGAAATTATTCATTCAGGAAAATATATATAAAAAAAAGAGTTGGCGTTGTTCGTAAGCTAATGAACGAAGGTTATAAACGTGTTTCTCTTTCTTCTGTTACAAGCCCTATCGTTTTATAAAAAAAAGGGATAATGGGCGAAACCCTTTCATTTTCAAAACCGAATTCATTTGAAACAAATCCAATTGTCTAAAAAAAACACGAAAGAGAAGGGGCGACATTGAATTGAAGCTCGCATTCGCGTATGGAGTTTCAACTTGGTGGTCGATTGAGGTGGGGGGATTTTGTGTTTAGGGCTCGTTCGAGCTTTGTGAGATCTCGAAGCCATCAATCGAGTCGCGTCTTGGGTTGTGCAGTCATAGAGGGATCGCGATCAATTTGGCGCTAGGGTTCCGATCGCGTATAGGAGAGAAGGGGGAAAGTCGAAGCCGAGGTCGGAGCTACGTGCGATTGGCTGGACGAAGGCGTTTCATTTTGACTGGGATTCATGATGGCGGGTCGCAAGCTTGTGGGCTTCGTGGCCGCGTTCTTAGAGGGTTGTCGATGAGCTGGGTTCGTTTCTTTATCAGTAAGGTATTTTTCTGATTTAATTTAAGTTTATCAAAAATTTAGAATGATAAATTTTATTTCGCAGAGATGCATAGGCAGTGAGGAAGAAGGTTTTCTTTACGGTAATGGAAAATTTTCGCTTTTGGTAATTAAAAAAAAAGGAGTTAACTTTATTTGTTAATGAGTACATTTTTATTCAGAATTATATTATATATAGTTTAAAAAGAAAATAATATATCAAAAACAAGATTTTGAAAATAGAAAATTTATGTTAAGTAAAAGTTTGATTTGACTGGCTGTTTATTTAGATTTTTAGAAATTTACAGTAAGGGGAAATGGAAAGTAAGAATACAATTTACCAATTTCTTTTAGTGATTAATTTGTTTAGTTAACTTATGTGGTTATTCCGGTGATTTGAAAATATTTTATTTAAAAAGGTGTTAGCTAAAATCTAATCATTAGTTAAATTAAAGAAATAAACTGTTGATTAATTAAAAGATTAATAAACCATATAAATGTTTATTCAAGGTCAAAATCTGGAAAGAAACAAGCTGATCTGGAACGGATTGCAAACAATAAAATTAAAGGTGAGTTAATCTAACTCGGTTAAATTTAAATTTAAATGATTAAATTTAAATAATTGTTTGGAATGGTTGAATTGATTGATGTGCTATAGTATGGTATATTTTGGGATTTATATTTATGTTGTGCTAACATCTGTGGATGCAGGAAAACAGGTTGGAGGGATCCAACTGGATCCCTCAATATTTATTTAAGTTATTTAATACCCTTTGTTGTGATTATTTAATATTCTATGATGAATTATATTGGTATATTGAATGTTATGGTTTGATTGGATATAATTGGGTATAATGAATTTTCAAAAATATATAAATTGGATTGTTGGAAAGAAAATAAAAGAAGTGAATTTGTAAGTAAAATAATTATAGTAAATTTGAATAAATTTAAGAATGAATTGGAAAGGAAATTAAGTGACTTTAAAATTCTAATAAATGAATCTTGAGTATGGAAAGGAAATTCTGAATAAAAAGAAAGTTAATGAATTTTAAACTTCAGTGTTATTATTTAAAAGAACATAGCATTTATATTAAATTTAAGATTTAAATTTTGGAAAGAATAAAGAAGAAATTGGGAAAGTCTGAAATTTGTATATTTCAGTTAAAAGATTTAAAATCAAACGGAAAATAATAATAAAAAAAAAATTAAGTCCATAATTAATGAATTTTGAAATTAACTGAGTAAGTAAAGAAATTTATTTCAAATAGAATAAATTGGAAATCAATTTGGAAAATTGATTTAAGTGCTTGAAGTTGGAATTTTTCTCTGGATAACCAAGTACGTTTTCAAAATAAATTTTTAAATATAAATTAAAGGTTTTAAAGTTGTTTTTTTAAAAAGCAAGTTTTGGAAAATTTATTATTTCTAATATTTAAACTCTAAAGTAAGTATTTTCTTTAATCTATTATAGCAGTAATTATTTAAAGAGTGATTTAGTATCTTGTTTTTAAAAGTGGAAAATCTAGTTTATATTTTATTAAGTCACCTTATTTTCAAATATTCATATAGTATGTATTTTTAACAAACTATCGAAGTAGTTTTAACTTAAATGTTTTAAAGTATATTTTAAAGTAAAGTGTTTTAAATTATTTTAAAAATCTAGTTATGTGCTTGGTGATCCCAGAGAAGATAGAAAATATTTGGAGAAGCTTATTCTGAAAATGGAAGATGATTTTTTTGAAACTATTTTCAAGGATTGAAAATAGAAATATATCTTGTTAAGATATTTTGAGATAAATAAATAATTTGGGAAATTATTTATTGTGTGATGGATGTTGTGAATATAAATTGATAGTTAAATCACCGACTATCAATATTGGCCAAATGCGTTGATCGTTTCGAAGAGACCGGGATCGAGATTTATTTCTCGAAAACCACTTCGATCCGGTTTGTACGTTTTCGTAGAAACGAGTTTGGATTCGAAGATGGAGCAGTGAAGTGCAAGGGCTAGTCGCTATTAATCCTGAGGATATTTCCAAAATGAATGTAGTAGGAATAGTGCCTTCGGTTCCGTTCGAACCTGGGACGGACTTGTATGGATGAATGCTTGCGAAACATCGTCAGTTGGACGATGGGCATTCTAAGGGATATGTTCTAAAAATGTAACGCTTAGCCTCAAGCCTCATCAAATGGGAATGATCGAAAATCAGGGGTTATGAAGCAAGGCTAGGTGGGTAGCACCCAAGCAGGGTGAGCTCATCCCTGCCTAGATTTCCCTTTTATTTCGGCTTAGTGGGCGGTTGCTGATCCCAACCGCGGAGTGATCTCACTCGGGATTATCCAGTAAGGGGTAGTCCCGGTCTTGTGTTGCAAGGGAGCAGGCGTACTCCTCGGTACTGTGATCTAGGCCATGTATTGTGACAGGTGGTACCCCAGTGCCTAGTCATTAGTTGGAAATCCATTCTCCCTACGAGCCTTGTACGAGTTTTGTTTATATTACCCACTCTGTGGCTAGTAGCTGGAATTTAATGAATGTAACAATTTCGGCTATTTTATAAGTATTTGTATATAGACCCTATTATAATATCAGAGGATTTCTATAAAAATTGTTTTAGCTATCATAAGGTAAAAACCTGACATGTTTATTTGTGGCGTGGTCTTACGAGATGCTTTTGTTTTCAAAGGATTTTGAAACTTTAATAATCAATTGAGTGTGATTTTCTCACGCTGGTATATCCAGACTGACTCGGGTGTTATTCAACTGTGATGCTCGGGTCAGACCGAGTATTATAGGATATAGGAAATGATGCAGTGAAGCTCAGGAGACGAGCTGGATGACGATACGTACTTCGTACTTGTTTATATATATATATTCTGCTGTATTGAGTTGCTGTGTATCCATTTGTATGTTGTTGTTGTTGAACTGACTGATGTACTCTGATGATGTAATATATAAACAGAGATATTTGATTTTTGAGTAAAACTTATTTATTATCTATTATATTTTATTCCGCTGCGATGGTTAGATTCTAATATTGTTTTCTATTTTCTTTTTCTACCTCTTCTTCTTTAACCCAAATGGTTCGTATTTCTGTACAACTTGAGTTGATTTAGGTAGAATAGTGTTGAATCAAGGGGTATGGATTTGCGGGTCGTTACATCGACGCTAGCAAGGCAATCAAATGTTAAAGGAATAATATTGATTCTAAGTTAGTAGCCTTGGTCAACATATATATTCTATGATATTTTTCTATTCCACCGTGACGTTATACAGAGAGCTCTCTGATATGCTTATGTCTATTAGAGGTTACCAAAATTAATAATCAGTACCCTAATGGACCTAGATTTTGATTTATTAAAAATTCTGAATCATTAAGGAACGGGTTATTACATTTGGTATTAGAGCTTAGGTCAGTCAGTCATAGGAATTATGATGTGTTAAGAGAATGTATCTGTAGTTTTACTTATATATACATACATACATACATACATACATACATACATACATATATATATATATATTATACGCCAAACTCTACAAATTCCTGCTATAGAAGTAGATGCGACTTATTCTAAATAGATGGATGAGGCGACTATGAATTGGAACAATGAATGGAGTTTAATTTATACACTTTCCCTGATTACACCATGAAGTGTATTCAAAGAGTGGATGTAGAAGATCTCGGAAGTTGGATGGCACTTGAATTCTTTGTTGGACCTAGGATGCCTTATGATTGTAAATTTTGATGGGCTACCGATCGAAGACATAAATTTTATTCAGACAAATGGGGAAGAGTGCATATGTTACAAGCATCCGAAAGTAAGATGTGAAGAAGGATTGAGAAATTCCTACAGAATGTGTTATCTAATCACCACAAGAGGATGGTTGAACTTTTAGTGTATACTTTTAATAATAAGAGTTAAAAGTAAAGGGAAAAGAAAGAAAGTCCAAAAGAAAAGGCATTTAAAGTCTAATTTTGAGTCTGACCCCATGTGAAAAAATTTGATGAACGGATTTTGGAAATTCCTTCAAATGTTTTGAGTGGTTTCTCAATGGATTTATTTTGGAAAGTTATTGATTTGAAAAGGCAAGGAAATTTTAAGTAGCTATTTGAGATTTCTAGTGAATTTTAAATTTTGTTAGGCCAATTTTTTTGATGTGAAGGTTTTTGGTAGCCGGTTTTTCGTTTCTAATGAATGAAAAAGATAGCATATGTTTGGCTCGATATTTTTCATGTGTTAACATGGCTTTTAACCAAATAGGGATCAAAAGGAGTTAGAACATTAAGATGAAGACCGAATGACTTAAAACTTTGCGGGATGCTTAGAAGAGTGAAAGAAGAGATCCCAGAAAGTTTCAACCCCCGATTGCCTAAGGAGATCACTCAGCACCGACTCAAGTAACTCAATGCCGACTTATTTTTCATCTTCAATTGACTTACCAACTTTATACGACCAATTTTCTACTCTCCTAGAATGTGCCCATGTGATTTCATAAGGTTTTGATGACCTATCATCAAGTTTGAAGAGAGAATAACTCAAATAGAGAAACAATCCAAGTAATGAAGAAACTATCACTAAAGTCAACCAAATCACTAGAGAAAAGGCACGAAACATGTCTACTCGAAGATAGAAATGAGGTTAAATGGGAAGGAGTCATTTCCACTTAAGGAAATGACTTGGTATCGAGGGATTTATCCAACTCGTATGACTTCAGTCTTCTTGTACAACCCTGGGCGAACATTTGGACTCTACTCCAATTGATTCTAGCACAATATGACAATTTCCCCTATAAATACAAACCATAAACCAATTAAAAGAGGATCTAATTTCTGTTATCACTATGAAGAAGCTTTAACTCTTCTTCATCTTCTATCTGCACAAAATAGTCACCGAGACAGCTTTTGGGAAATTCTAGGACTATGAATCCATCCATCCCCTGTACTAGTGACTTATTCTCTTTCAAATCTCGTGTAATCTCAAAAAAACTACATCAAATCTATAAGTAACAAAGCTATAAGTGGACAAAGGCCATAGATTTTCGAATTACCATAAAATCTTGTGTCTCCCTACTTTATTTCTGCTACTTTTCTTTTGTTTCTATTATTATTTGCTAGATCTAGGTCTCTCAAGTTCCATACAATCAATTCTTGGGTGTTGATCCATTTTTGGCACCAACATTTTATATGTTTTGAATTTCCTTTTTTTAAATTCCTTTTACTGGGTGGATAAACGGAAATAATACTCGATTGAAATGAGGTAAAGAGAATAGAAGGTAAGTATGCTTGATAATGAAGATAGGAAGAATATTCTCGCATAGGAAAATACAAGGAAAGACAACTAAAATAGGTTTATGCATATCTCTTTTCGCGTTAATGAAGAAAATCCTAATGAGTAAATCAATAAGCGAACACACTATAATGACTCCATGTGAAAAAAAATAAAAGAGGAAAAGAGCTATGTAAGGAGAAGCCACTTGAAGGCAATTAAGCAGGAGAAATTTTAATAGTAGCAATTTTAGGAAACTTAAGCAGGAATGACTTTAGGAATATTAGGAAAAAAGGACCGGTCGACCCCCTTACCGCGATCGATCGACTGCTAATGGTCGAATGCTTGAAGGTCAATGGTGTTGTAAAGGTGACTAGGATTTTGTTAGGCGCGAACGGCCTGGATTTTATTAGTTTAAACCAACATAAGTCCAATGGTCCGGATGCCTTCTAACCATTATAAATAGAAGGCTAGCCCACTCAGTTTTATTTATAAAAATATTTGAAATGCTAGTGAAGCTCTATCAGTCTTTTCCTCAACTAGATTTAAGAATTCAAATTCAAGGGAAAAAGAAGTCTGAAGGCGAAATTAGGAGGGGGCGTGAATCAAATCCAAAGGAAGGCGGGCAAATTACCCGTGTCAGAAAATCTTAGTTTTTTCCATTTTCAGTATTTGTATAGTAGAAGTTTGGATTTGTCTAGGGAATTATTTTCAAGAAAACCCTACAAATAAAAATTTAAAACTCCCCTAAAAGAAATGTCAATTCTTAAGCTTATCAGAATCGCAATTATTTTATGTTGAAATAGCAGAATTTGTTTTGTTATTGCGATTTGGATATTTTATACTTGTTTGCACCAAAAATTGGCACAAAAATCTAATAGAGATTTTGTAGAGAATAAATGAAGAATATAAAGTAAAAATAGAGGAAACAAGAAATTAAATAATAGAAAATCAAAGCAATAATGAGAACACAATGATTTATAGTGGTTCGGCGTTGTTTGTTTACATCCACTTTAAATAGATAGCTTTGTTAATCACTTTGTAAACTCAGTACAATAGAGATCGAATGAAGATCCTTAGTTACAATAGAGTACAATGCAACCAATAGCATAAAGTCCTAAAAATAAACAATCAAGCATGTATTTATAGTGGAAGACGATGAAATATCTCCCTGAAAATTTGGCAGAAGGATCTCCAAAACCATATGGACCCACATGAGGGATTGAATGGCCCAAATCCCAAGGAATAGAGTTGATGTCGATCCTTATTTTGGAGGAATTTGGAAGTATAATCCTATGGGAGCTTCCTCATGTTGTAATATGTGTAGCCTCTAAGTTTCATGCCAATTGGATTAGTAGAACATAAGTTATTGCTCAATCATTACTGCAAAGAATATTGTTACCTATTTCTGGTTGATCCCTATGGAGGGAAGAAGGCCGATACCTCTTTCTTAATCCTTTTGAGGCACGATCCCTAGGATAGGTTTCCTAGGTTCCCCACATTTTATTCCTAAAATTCCAAATGTATTGCACTTATGTATCTTGAGATATTTTTATTGAATTGCACTTGTTTAGCTGAAATAGGCCGACCCCTTTGTTTAAGAGTCATTGTAGCTGATTCCTTTTCTGTATTGAATTATATTCCTTGCTTAGAATTTTTTGTATAGCATATCTCTTGATTTCGTTCGACCTTGGCTTTATATTGTCATTTGTACTTGACTTCTAGATCCCACAACCATCGCTCTGGAGTTACCGGCCTTGATGACAGTCAAGTCACTCTTGTCCAATCATTTCAGATATAGCTGGGTCTAAAAGTCAGACAACAATACTCTATTCCACTTCCAACTTCTGATGTACTAAATGTAACTAAAGAGAAAATAAATTAAGAAATGGTATGTAAGGTAAGAATTCTCTTATACGTAGTTTGCACCATGTATTTTCGTAATTTAAATATATGAATCCCTTTTTCACTTCAAGTTCGTGTATGTAAAAGTTGAATGAAATATAAAGGGTTTAAATTGTAAATTTTATTGCTTGAAATAGAGATGTTGATTCTACTATATTAATAAATAAAATAATTTTGGTATTTGATTCTATTTTATTATTGCAAATCTATTGCTTAGTTAAGGATATTAGCTAATTTATCAGATATTGTATGGAGTTAGACTTGTATGAATTAGAAGTTTTGATATTTAAAATGATTAGTATAGGACGTGGAAATCTTAACACGCTTCATATTATTTAGTCAGCTTAAATTATGTATGTATAAATATATTAGCACATATATATGTATATATATATATATATTATTAACGTATAATTAATAACGTATTAATCGCATAGTTTAAATACGTTTATTATTATTAGACCCTATAGAAAGGAAGTAAGGATAATTGTGGAACTTAGTCCATAATTGTAGGAGAAATAAGGAGTTTTCCTTATGTGGCCTTAGTGCGAAATATAGTGCGGTATATATATAGCGGTATGTTATGAGACTAGAATTATGACTAAGTTATAAGGAAGGAAGTTCAGTCAGAAGTACACAGGAATCTACCGAGCTAATTTGCTTGCTAATAGTGTGACTTTGAGACTGATGTGAGACATCGCTTATAATAAGTACCCAATGTAGATGCAAGGTTAGTCCAATTCTATAGGGTAAATCCACCTAGTTATTCTAGCTGTTATTGCCTAGGAATAGTTGATCTTATGTGAAACATCATGGTTTAGGTTATGGGTCATAATACATAGAACGTACTACTTCTGGGTTAGGGTATTACACGTAATTGTAAGGTCCACCTCCTTCCCACTTAAGAAGTATTAAATAATCGAGATTATCATTAGGCGTGGTAGTAGGGAATCTCAGGAGGAGTCTGCTTCGGTGTGAGTTATTAAGTGGCTATTGTAGGATTTGCCTCTTCCCATGAAGAAGTATTAAGTAATCCAATGAGATCTCGTGTGATGTCAGTTAGCGAGTACTAGAGAGGGGTGTGCCTTGGGTTAGGTATTAATTGACAGGGATCTGCCTTGGTTATGGCTATTAAATGGTTAGATTCTTCCTTATTCACATTAAGGAGGTATTGAGTGACTTAGGTACTTTCTCTCATATTGTTAGGACATGAAAATGGTAGTTGCATGGGACTAGAAATGGCCTTTGGCCTACTATTGAAGGTATGTTATGGAGTTAGACTGTAAGAGATTTCGGGCCCACGGTTGGAGGCGTATTTGGTAGGATATATTATAGAATGCGTAAGACATATTACTTATTTAAATGATATTATCCTATTACTATTATGGTAAGACTGGAGATTTTCTTCACTAGACGTTGTTGTTCCGACTCCTTCCTCATTAAGATACATAGGTTAATGGAGACGATGTTGATTTAGAATATGAAGGCGGGGGTGAAGTCTTATGGTAATTTTTTTTTATCTATTTTTGATTTTGATATGTTTCGTTGTACCTAGTTTCATACATGTTATTATTGTTTTTGGAATATTGTATTCTGGACATTTGGATGATATGTTGTATTTTTGAGATTTGGATTTTTTTTAAATGAAATGGGTACTTATTTTTAATACTATCCTTTTTTCTTTCTGCTATGAGATTCTAATATCATAAATGGATAGCTCTATATGATGTTTGTTGTATCTATTTTACCAGTAGTTAGCATTAGAATGGACCTAAGATTCGATGGGCTTTTATTTGGTCGAAAATTAGACCTGTTTCAAGGTAAGTTGTTACAAATTTGGCACAAAATATGTACCATTGTGTTTGTGGTGATTTTCTGAGCAATTTTCGTATTTGAAGTTTTGCAATTAGGGTTCAAACAAAGAATTTATCAGTGTTTAAAGTTTTTAGAATGAAATAATTAAAAAGGTATATATTATATATTTGCATGGACCCCATCGATCGACACCATTGGCACGATCGGTCAACCTAAGTGGTCGATCGTTGCCTATGACTGGTCGTCCAATCGTGAGTATGGCGGCTAGGATTGAACCTTGGCCGAATGACCTGGATTTTAGTATTTTAAATCTAATGGACATGATTGATTTAAGCACCTACCAACCTCTCATTTTTCTCCTTATATTTTTTGATCAAAGTAGTGAAGCTCTACCATTTTCCCTTGTCCACTATTTCTATCAATTATGAAATATTATGTTATATGTATATAAATTGGAGAAGGACGGAAAATAAAAGAGAAGAAGAAAATGAGCGAATCGATACCGGGGAAAAAGGTAAATTTTATAATTATATATCTATATTCTCCTTAACCTTAAATCTCTTCTCGGAATTTTCATTCTAATAGTATTTTTATGTCTTGTTATACATATTATTTTTGATTGGAAAAGAAAAGGAGTTAAGTTAAAGGGATGAATTCGAATTTGGTTTGAAAGCTCGGAAGGTGGGTGGGAAATTATATTTATATATAACAGTGAAATTTATATCACTGATTTAATTTAATTATTATGCGTATGCAGATCTGTGGAGTTATAGGCTTAGGAAGAACATATTCAATTGAAATCTCTCCTATATATTCTGGAAGTTTGGTAATTGGAATATGAATGGTATTTAAATTATAATCTGGAAGTTTGAATATCAATCCTTAAATTTGTTAAAGTAGAATGTTGATAAGATTGCAAAGTTTAGTGCAGATTTATGACAACTAGGTTGTAAATTATTAGTTTAAATTTAGATTGCTTTAATTTGACTTGGAATGTGAATTTCAATGTGTAACGACCCAGTTTTTTGGTCTTTTGAGTTTAGAATACTTAATTGATTTTAAATATTTTAAAGTAAGTTTTATAAGTAAAATCTGGTAAATAATTGAATTTGGAATTGTATGTGAATAAAAATGGTTGCTAGTGTTGATTTAAATTCTTTTTGAATTAGAATGAAGATGATAAATTTTTAAAATTGAATTAAAAGCGAATAAACATAAATTGGAAATTTTGTAATTTAATTGAACGAGTAAAAATAGCCATTCGGGACACTGTCTCAAAATTGGACGAAACTAGTTTCATTAGATCCGTAATGTTATATTATTATAGGATTCTAAATTTCATGGCGAGTGGACTTACCATTTGGTCGTGCGAAGCTAAAACGCCTAGAAATTTATTAAAGGAATTTTAATTAAAATAATTTATTTTGGAATTCTATCTTCCAAATACGATGGAATTGTGTCTCGATATATATTTCATTGTGTTCGGAATAGCGGTGTAACATATAGAACACCAGGCGACATGCTTCGTTCGGAGTCCGAAAAATATTTGGGTGAATAGTGTTTTACATTGCTTATATAAGGACCCCAAACTACATTCATTATCAAATCCTAAACCTAATGGAAACGCAGCCTCCACCATATCTTGAACGGACAGAAACTCGTGATCTTCTCCCTCGATTACTCATCATCCATACCATATTAAGCTTTGGCTCCGACGTCAATGTTGTAGAGCTCTCCAAGATCAATGGTCATGATCGCATGTGGCATGGCGAAATGGCGGCTAGGGAATACAGGATGTGTACAGTTTGAAGGGGGTTTCTCGGCCTGGGGATGACCGAAACTAGCGGGGTTGTGGGCGATGGTGTAGCACGGTCGGGCACGTCGTCTGGAGGTGTCCGATCATCCTCTGGTGATCTCGTGGAGAAGCGGCTATCAAAAGAATACGGTCGAAATTGGGTTGGCTGATCTGGGAATGATACGCGATGGAGGGAGGATTAGGGGCTAATGATAGGGATAATTAATTTTCTTAGTTAATGAGATTAAATTTAACATTAATTTTATTTTAAACTCGAATGTTTAAAAGTCCGTAACTTTTCTTACGAGATCTGATTCAGACAAAACAAGCGGCATTAGATTCGTTACTGAAAATACTACGGTATAGAGTTGGATTGGATAGATTTGGAGCTCATAGAAATTTTTGTTAAAATTAAATGCTCGTTTAGTTTTGATCAAAATAAAATGTTGCAATGACGACTTCAATCAAAGTGAGTAAAACTCACCCTCTCTGGCCTGCTTATATTTTTATATAAGTAGGAATAAATTTATTACGTGATGTTTGCTGATTGTTTGGATGTTATATATATTATTAGTTGTTGGATATATTCCTGCCTATTGGAGCAGATGAGACCCTATATGTTTCCGTGTATGAGCGAAAGGCCGTTTGTACGCGCGTCTGCCTCGAAGTAGACATTGTACATATTTTTCTCATGTGTATTTGTCGCAGGTTTTGGGTCGGAGGGATCCAACTGGATTCCTCATCATTGTTGATCTTTATTTACATATATTGTTATATATATTATACCATGTGACGTTTGATTTGATGGTTTCAATGTTTGTTATTATTGATGTGAATCCCCTTATTTAGTACTTTTCAGTATTGGGCCATACTTTTGAAAATTTAAATTATTAAAATGATGATTTCAATTTAAAAAGGATTTCAAAGTGATTTTGAAAATATATATGTTTTAATAAATTTTGAGTTGTTAAAGAAATGAATTTAATTTAAATGAATGAAAAGTTATAAATTTTATGTTATAAAAATTATGGCATTGAGAGTTATACTTAAATATGATTTTTGAAATCTGAAGTTAACTATTTTGTAAAATAATTTAAATTGGGAATTTTAAACTTATTATAAATGGTTTATATATAAGATTTATAAAATTGATATTTTATAAATAAAAGTAATGGAATATAAATGAGTTTTATAAGTGTTAGATGAAAGTTTATAAAGGAATGCTATTAATAAAAAGATTTAATGAAGTGGAATTTTATAAATAGTGTTTTAAATGGATTTATTATCAAAATAGTAAATGGATTCGCAATTGAAATTTAGTAATGAATTTATAATGGACTTTATGAATGATGAGATTACAAAAGAATGAATGTGTAAATAAAGAAATTCATAAGTAAATAAGCTTATAATGGGATTTTGATATATAATATGATAAACGGGAAACTGATTAATAAAGGAATTTTACAAATGGAATTTTTTATAAAATAGAAATGTGAATTATAAACATTTTTTTATAAATCCAAAACCAATTTAATTTGATAAGCTAAATATGGATTTTTATAAAAGGATGTTCACGTTTTTAAAGTGAAAAATCCTTAAAATTAATGTTTTGGAAAGTGATATTTTAAAATGGAGTTTAAATGGTTTGAAAATACAATAAGTCGTGAATTCACTTATTATTAAAATAAGTTTATGAAATTTTTCCAAATATTGAAATGGTTTTGAGAATATATCTTTTTAAAGATAATTCGAAGTAATAAATTTAGAAAAGTGATTTAATAAATAAAAGATCAATAAATTAGCCCTAGTGACTGTTTAAGTGCTAAATTATATTTCTCGCCATTTTAATTTCTCGACTTGATGTGGAAACTATTTAGTTGTACACTAAGTACGTAGCCATCTATGTAGACTTGATTATCATTTGGCGTAAAGGATGTTGATACGAGTAGTGCGAAGTGGTTACCCCTATCTACTGAGCTTCCTTCTTGGTCGAAGGATAGAAAGTTGAAATTTGGAAACGTGATAAGTCTACGAGACTTGGTTTCTATGTGAGGTTGAATAACGCTTTTGCGTGTTGGTGCGAAGAGACCGGGGTCATTTTATCCGAAAACCACTTCGGCCTAACTATATGCGATGAATGTGTAGGTTTGTTGATGATATTGTTATTTTGGATTATCATAGTGAAGGACTGCCTGTTGATCATTTGGGGTTAAGATCAAAATCTATATATAGTAGCAGTAGTCTCTTCGTTATGAAATATCCAATGCAAAGACTATTCGCTACTAATCCTAGGGATTCCCTGATAGGATGTGGTAGTACAGTTTGTCTTGTTCCTGGACGACTTGTATGGATAGATGTCTGACATTGCATTTCTAAGATTACGTACATTGGTTTTTACAAACATACATCTACGGTAGCAGAGAAGGCATCTTCTCTTAGATTAACACCCTCCTTGAGACGTACGAGCTCAAGGGTTGTATTTTTATGGAAGGAAATTAGTAGTCAATGAAAATCGCATTGTGGCATTCAAAGAAGAAGATGATGTGATATGTGAAAGTTATTTGATATCTCTTTTGGCCTCACACCCCTGAAAATGACTAGAACATGGTAGAAGCAGCAAGGCTAAGTGGGTCGCTCCCATTAGGAGATGTCATCATCCTTCTAGATTTACTGTACACATGTCTAAGGATGTGGTGAATATATGACACGGGTGCCCGTTAAAGGTCGGTAATGACCGGGGTGATGACATGTTCGGTACTATCTAGGAAGGGTTAGGCCGGCCTTCTGTCAGTTTAGGCATCGAGTATCTCGATCCTAGGCACATTGCTCTAGAGGTGTACCAAGTTCGGAAAAGGTAGTCCCTTACCTAGTCCTTTGTATGGAATCCAATATCCAATACGTCCCTGCCATTTTATTTATAAACCTATTATGCTGGAATTTAATAATGTAACAATTTCGGCTATGGTTAATTATTATTTGTATAATAGACACTATTATAATATAATAAAATTTGATATGAAATGACTTGGTTATCGTAAGGGAAAAACCCGTCCGTGTTTATGTGTGGGTGTGGTCTTACGGGATCCCCTTTGTTTTAATAAAGAAAGTTGGGTAATCTTAAAACTTTAAAATTCAATTGAGATGTGTTTTTATCATGCTAGTTTACCAGACTAATCCAGGCGTTCTTCCCTTTCAATGCTTAGGTCAGACCGAGTATATTTACAGGTTCATATTTGGTGCCTTTGGAGCTTCAGTAGATGAGCTAGAGATCTTCATGTCATATACATGTATCTGTTTATTTCCCGCTGCATTGCTATTAATAATTATCAGCAGTTGTAAGGACAGATTGTTATAACTATCCAAGCTAATAATTATTTATTCCTGTACTCTAATAGATGTATGTACATTACAGTTTCTCTTTTGTAAAGATTAGTCATCTATATTATATGTCATTCCGCTACGATGTGAGATTCTATAATGTTATGGTTCTGTTTCTTTCTTCTTCTTCTTCTTCTTCTTCTTCTCTCTTCTTTCTCTCTTCTCAGCCTCTCTCTTCTTTCTCATGACTTTCCGTCATTTTGGGCTTTTTGGTTCGGACATGTGTGGTTTATTATCGATTCAAAGGGTACGAATTTGCGCGTCGTCACACCAAGATATCAGAGCTTTGGGTTTAGCGATAAACCTAGGCTTTGATAGGTACTCATTATACATATGGTTAGTAATACCATAGAATGAGTCAGAGTGTATATATATCAGCGCGTATTTGTTAGTGATATGAAAATGTTTTATATTGGGTTTTTTGTTTTGTTAAGTTTGAATTTTGGGTTTTGGTCGGTGCGTCCAGCTAATGTCATCGGTTAGGATTCCAAAACACTTGAGAAAGTAAACTAACACGATGTTGTTTTTAAATTGGGTAAATGAAATAATTTTGCCTTGATTATATTTTCTATATAAAGAATAGTTTTTCAGAAAATACTATAGTTAGATGATTTGTTGGTTGTTAACGAATGGTAATATTTGATTATTGTCGTTTGTTATTTGTTGTGTCTAAATAAAAGATTATCAATATCAATCTAAACAAAGATAAACAAAAATGTTAATGAATGTATATAATAAAAGTGAAATAAGAGAAGTTATATAAGTATAAATTTATAAATGTAATTTATAAATAGAAGGACTTAAAAGAACTAAAAAGCACTGAATTCACTACAGTCGCTGGGAAATAATAAGGGTGGTGACCGCAGCATCATCAGTATTCATTTTCAAGTTTCTAAACGATGGATTTGCTACTTTAGTAATTTACTACTGAAATTTTGTTTAGATAAAACAAGTTCGATTTTAAAATCCAAAGTATGATTTGATAAATATAAGAAAATAAGTTTATGAACTTATAAATTAAAAATGGTATGTATAAGAAAAAGAAATTTTAAATTAAGACATGAAATTAAAATTTTAACTTAAGTAAAGTTAAATAAATTGAGTTGAATTTGAAATGAATTAGGTTGATATTTGGAATGGATCAAATAAAAATGGATATAAACTGAAGTAGTAAAGTGATATATAACCATGAATTGGAATTATGGGATATGAATAAACTTAAGCAAATATTCATGGAATTTTAAGTAAATAAGTTATAAAATGAGAAAAATGTAAAGTATAACCAAATATCAACATGGTTAAATAATTTTGTTAAGCAAAACAAAATTTGAATTTGAATTAAAAGTTGAAAATTTAAGTTAAGTGAAATAAAATGATGTTTAAAAAGGAATTTAACTTAAGTAAAATTAAATGAAGTTGATTTTTATATTCAAAATGAATTAATAAAATGAAGCTAATGGAATAAATAATGAACTTAAGTTATTAAATGAAATTCTACTTTAGTGCAAAATAATTGAATTGAACTAATGGAATAATTAGTAAATGGAATATGGTTTGGAATGATTTTTTGTTAAAGTTGACTATAACTTAAGTTGTGAATTGATAATAAACATAAGAAGTGTTGCATAAAACGTTTATGAACTCAAGTAAAGAATCTATGTAATGTTTATGAAATGTTATTAGTATTATAAGAAATATACTAAGTAAAAAATGAATGTAAAAGTTAATGAATTGAATGATACTAAATATATGTAAGTCAGTTGAATGTTAGTTATTTGAATATAAACTAATTAAATAGGAATCAAAATGAATGTAAGTGAATGATGAAAATAAAATAAAATGAGAATGTATGTCAATAAGAATGAATGTAAGTAACATTAATGCGAACAATTGAATTTGATTGGAACTGAATGAAAATGAATTGTATGAAAATGGATTGAATGTTAATTAGTTGAATGTAAAATAAATTGGATGAAAACTAAATGGTAAATGAATGAATTTAATGGATGTTATTTGTTTGTTGATTTCTTACGTTGCATGTGTTTCATTTGCATATGATTATTGTATAGCAATGTTGTATATGGTATTATTTTCTATTTACATGTTTCTCATATGGTTTGTTGAGCATTTAGTAGGTGCGTATGGCGTATGCATCGCATTTGTAGCTCGTTTTTGCGCTGAATTGCTTGTATATGCTTGCTAATAAATATAAAAGGTTGTAACAGCCTGGTATTTTCAACCATTTGCATCCGCACATGACGGACTTTTATCAGATTGTTAATTTATATTTGGCAAAACTTAGCATATACAGTAAATAAATCAATCACAGAATCAAAGACACGGAGTAATGTAATTATAATGCAGTGGAATAGATAAATAGTAGTTCATGAAGCTACTATATAAACAATAGAGTTTGAAATAAAATACAACAGAATAGCTCAAATACAGACTGATGACATCTTTGAACAAATCAACTGGAATAGCTGAAAGCTCAATCGATAGTTGGATCTCCAAGCGAAGCTCCAAACTCCAAATGTGAGTCTCAAATTTCATAAATCGATTCAAATCAACTCGAATTCCAAATTCAAATTTTATCCAATCTCAATTCATCAATTTCAATTCAATTTAGTTTCTAAATATACAATTTCAAATTATATCGATTTCAAATACAGATTTAAACAACAAAATAAACCATTTAAATTTCAATATAATTCATAGCTTTAAATATTCAACATTTCGAAACTAAATTTAAAAGTTTCATATAGATCTTGATTTAACTTCATTATTATGTAGTCTTGGAATATTCACTTAATAAATTCAATATTATTTAAATAACCTTAAATTACATTTTTCTAAATATTTTCTTCAATTTATTTAAACGTGAAATATTCATTAAATTACTTAAATAAAAATCAAGTTATAAAATCATATCTTTAAATTTCAAATTCAATAGTTTCAAATCTATTTAATTAAATAAAATCCTTAATTAAATGCAATTTCAAATAAATTTCAAATTTAACTTCCCAACCTTAACTTATATATCATTAAAAAAATCTATTTTTTTAAATCATAAATAAATACTTAAACATGTTATATATTAATTAGATCAAACTTTATTAAATTAAAGCTTATTATTAAATCTGCTTTATATTAACTTATTTATATATATAATATTTCCAATATTAAATAAAACCATATATCTTTCAAAACCATAGAAATCATTTTCAAAATATTTATATATAGCCCAACGGTGTCTGTATATAATTTTCTATCCTATGGTCAAGTGATACGGATATTTATCATTTCAATCCGCAATTTAAAATATATACGGCTATATATCATTTCAACCCCTAATCCCAAATTCAATTTAATGAAAATCGCTTAGGTTTATCATTTCAACCCATAACGATTTTCCTCTATTCTACAGATCGTTCGGGCATGTATAATTTCAACCCATAGGGAATTCTAAACTAACAGGGAACTTGCAAAGTGAGAACATATATGATAAAATATAACATATACAATATGCATATATCATCATTGATTAAATAAAATATAAATAACAAGATATAGTGTCATATCCCATAGGTGAACAGTTAATGATAATAGCATATATATATAACAATTTAAATAACTAACAGTAGCATTTTTCAATTGTCGTTTCAATTGAAATCGAATTTAATAAATGTAAGAACGCTAATCATGAGTGATTGCTCACCTTTTGAGGCTAGAGAGATGAACGAGAATGAGATAAGTTACGGAACCAAGCTCAAATTTCAAAGCAAAACAAGATTGGCACGAATTCGACGATCAAAGCTGATAAGTAGGAATTGACAAAATCAAATTAAAACAGGATTGGTGAGGATAAATGGTACAAGTAAATCTTTTTATATATATATATATATAAATCATATTCTCAATTCAAACACTTTTAAATATAAATATATACAGGTATTTCAAAATCATTGTTTAAATAATAATACATAAATAAAAAAAACATATCTTCATAATAAAATTTGAAGTGTATATATATATATATATATATATATATATATATATACTTATAAGAATGTAGAATACTTACATATTTTTAAATCAATACAGACACACACATAAACAAGTTACTATAAATTTGCAACTATAAACTTATACTCTGCCACGTATACTTCCATTACTACACACTTTATAACTAATAATTTATAAACTAGCACAATATCCATATATACTCTAAAATGATAATAGCATATCTAACAAACATATAATATATTACTTTTAACATATCCAAATACTGTAACCATATACATATATACGTGTTGTAGTTTTTGCTTCTTCAAAATAATATATATTATAAACAAATATATATAACAAATTTTAATAGAATTAACTGGCCAAAATATGCAGTCTATTATATGTAAATGTTTTATAACTGCAACACATATATACCCTTTCAATACATAATATAATACTTAAATAGTACTTGCAAATTTAAAATATATATAATATTATGAAAACATATGTATATAACTATTATAAACTTATGCATAACAAATATATGTATAGAATCTGATATATATATAGTAACACTCTTAACATATTTTAAATATATTAATATATCCATTATTATATATATAAGGTTATATATATAAGTAACTTAACCACCTATATGTTGCCTTGTTATACAACCTAAGTAAGCTTCAGCCTGATTGACAAAACAAACGATATAAATATTTTCAAACATATAATATATATACACATTTCAAATAAACATATAAACTTGTGCTCTGTACGTAAACTAACTGGAAAGCAACACTTCAAAATCTTGTATATATACTTACTATATATAAACTAATATATACAATAGAATATATAAAAATTATACATAATCATATACATATACACTATATATATATATATAACCTAGATCTTAACACTTTATAACAAAAATCCCAATACTTTTTATATGATCAACTTTATATTTTCTAAACTTATATAAATTCAAGTATAAACTAACTTTTGAACACAAACAACTTACATACATATTTTAAAACATATAAGCTTCATATGTAATAAACATGCGCATATATATATATATATATATATATAATATGTATCATAAAACACATACAATTCTTTATTCCAGATCAATATGAAATAATATATAAACAAGTTAAATACACCCACTTTATATATAAACTTATATATGATCTTAAACAGATAATATACCACTTATATATATACGAGTATGGTGGCACGTCCGTTGGACGTGTGCAAAGATGGAAGTGAGCGTATTTTGTCTTTGTTACAATTATGATATTGTGAGAGATTACAGTAATGTCGTCATTGTCTACTTGAATTCCTTCACCTTCTAGCAATGAAAAGTTCATCCAAATATGGGTAGTACAATAATTTGCTTCTCAATACCATTTGTACGGTATATAGCGTAAACTGAACTTGTTCATTAGTTGAATAGCTTGTTCCTTACTTGCTTAGAATAATGTGTCCAGAGATTAACATATAATGAGTTAGATGGTGTTAAAATTCAAACAACATGAAAGGTAAATATTATTGACAGATACCTGTATCCAGTGTAGTAAGTATTGTAGTGTAGTTAACTTTTTGACTGAACTAATACTTTGTTAATTTATACAGTACACAGAGGTTGTAATTGAAACATCAATTAGTTTGTAGGACATATATAAAAGCTAGATGAAACCACCATTTCAGAATGAGGATAGTACTGATCTGCAGAATTGAAATTAACCAATCACATTTATAAGTGATTGTTTCAGTCAATTCAACTATGACAACGGTGGAAAGAATTTATCAGCAAAGATCCATATGCATAAAACAATAGGCATACGAATTCGTATATGCAATTTCAAAGGTAAATTTGGTCGTTAACTTAAGAAAAATTATGTGAAGGTTGATATTTATGAAGGTTGCGATGTGTATTTCTGTTAGTGTTGTTGGAAGGTAAGAGGAGTTTGAATCTACAATATGCATATGTATGGAAGAAGAGTCTAAGGCATATTTGAAAGCGGTATGCAGTAACATAGAAATAAATGTTTTTCAAAAGGCTAAGTGATCAAAAGTACCGAAGATGTAAAATTTTGCGTTGCAAATTGGTATTGGTAACGTTGAAATATATATTTTTCAAAAGCTGAACTTACAAAAGTGGTTAAGAGCTATAAGCCAAAAACTCATGTTAAGAATGTTTACATTCAACTGTTAAAGCGGATGTTAAGAATGTTTTAAAAGGGAAATCGGTATTAGAGAATGAAGTAACATATATTACAACAAATAAATATAGTCGGAAATGGAGTTGGGAACAACATTGATTGTCCTTCAAATATACAATGCAAAGGTACACTCCATTTAGCATTTAATGTTAAGGTACTTTTTGGTGTGGTGGATATGAACATTAATATCTTCTATGAATTAGGTTGTTTCTTTTTATCCTTTTATAATTTTCCCACTTCCTACAATCACCAACGGGTGTTGCTGCATGAACAATGCCAAATTATCAACCACTTGGTTTTTCATTGTGGTTCAGATTTTTAAACCAAATGAGTTGGTTAAATTTATCCTACAACATTATTTTAGTGCTCATAAACCTATTGATCTATGACCTTGAATGATATTAGATCATCATACCTTTATTTCAAAATATAAAAAGAAAAATAATAATAATCAGAATGGCTATCTGTCTAGCTATGAACTGTGCACTTTGAGAAGTACATACAGTCACCGAGTTAACTTATTTATTGATTGAAACTATTGGCCATGTAGGCATGTTTGAAGAAAATCTGAGCTGATCCATGAAGAAAGCATTTAGAACATCTGTGACATCCCATTGAAACTAAGAAAACCATGAAAAGAAAAAAAGATACAAAGAGCTATGAAGAAAAAGAAGACGTTATCAAATTGTGGATAGTGCATGCCTTACCAAGCACTTTTATTTTTATTTTTTTATTTTTTTGGGGCTTATGAGCATTTTACATGAAGTTTCATAGTTTAAAGAAAAGATGTTATGCTTTGATACTAATGCGTTTTATTTGAAGTATAAAATCTACTTTCTAATTTATTAGTAACTTTTGGCATGCAAAGTTTGACGATTTAGATGATAACAATTAACACAAATGAAGAGATAATAATGAAAGTGGTTATTACTGCCATTTATAATAAGGCAACTTCCTGTAAAAGGTTATTAATTATATTAAAAAATTGTTCTAAACAAAGTAATATTAATACATATGTATTATTCTATTAACATGTCTCAAATCTCACTAAGTAAAAAAAGGAAAATCTTAAATTTTGGATTCTCTTTGCACTAATGCTTTTAGTATACACACGTAAATAACTTTTATTTATTTTAATTTTATCATGACCATGCTAAATATATAAATCTGAGCATGCCTTCGTTTATTACATGCATGGTTGTAAAAGAAAGGTGACATCTTTCTTTATAATTAAATATTTCTCATTTCTTAATACTAATTATGCAGCTATCACTTTATTCATTATATGTTTATTGTACTAATTACATCATCCTAAACATGTTCAAGTCGGATGAGCTAACTTGTAGCTTTCTGAATTGTAGCAAAAGGAGCCTTGAAATGTAAGTTTAATGAGAATAGAATAATTGGAGAGGAAGCATGTAATTAATAGTCAATGTAAGTTGGTAAAGCAGAGTAATGGTTGTTATTGATGAGGAAGAAAATAAACAAACAGTACAGTAAATAGTTGGGTAGACGGACAGTACAGTAAACAGAATACTAAATGTTATAAAGCAGAGGAGTCATGGTAGCTAGTTTATTGGCAGTTGCAAGTTGATAAAATATATGGTGGAGCAGTAGGAGGAGAAAATGTTGTAGTAGCAAGAAGCACAATCAGTTATGAGAACGTTGGGCAAAAAAACGCTCAATAGCTTTATCGCACTCTTCGATCTGTCAGAAAAGGTAAAATGGGTTGGAAGTTAGAATAAGCGTGTAGTTGTTGAGTAGTAGGATTATGTGATAAGTATAGGGAGTTATGTGTTGCATACCACTTGAGGTGTGAAGAAAGCATCCCAATTTTCGTCTAGCTGACAGGGTGGACACTGTTCGTGCTTACTATGAATTTGGGGTTGTATTGGAAATGTAGACGGTTGTTCTACCTTGAAGTTTTGCTGTGTAGTAGTAGGTGTTGTTATGCAATTCTTGCGATGTTGGTGCGCAATATCAGGTGATGCTATAGAGGAGTGAAGCTGTAGCAGGCGGTTTGCATTAGTACTTTCGCCCGACTCAACCTCTAAAGTCAAAGGTGGTGATGCATCAACTATTTCAGCAGGTGGTGATTGTTGAAGCTTTGACGCACGGGTGCATTTTCGCTTTGTTCTTTCTGTGGAAATGATAGGTGGACGTTGTTGAATGGTTGTTGCACATTTGCTCTGCATGGACGGAAATAAATTACCAAAATTTTTATGGGGAAAAAATATACAAATTAAGTATGAAAACGTGGTAGATAAGTGGAGCGGAGGAAGGTGGATTAAATTTGTGGACATGCGGGATGAATGGACAGTGTTTGGAAGTACTTGCGGTAGAAAATTAAGTATGCGTAAGCTATGCAGCCAGAGTGGTTGTACCTTGACTGTGCTGTTAGTGGCAGAAGTAAGGGCTTGTTAACGCAGTGATGTACTGTGTAGTATGAGGTGTAATGGTGTGGTACAGGTATTAAAACAGCCGTATGGGTTTGTAAACGTGTTAAAAAAAAGTAAGTAGTATGTTGGGAAGTTGGTAAAAAGACGAAAAGTAAAAGATTATGAGGAAACATGACGACAAAAAAATTACCTTAGACATTGTGGTTGTAGAGGCGATGAATAGAAGAGTGAAAATTTTGTAACGGGGAAGAGTGTATATGAGAGTGAGAGTGTAAGTTGGATCTAGCTGAAAAGCTGACAGACAGGAGGGAAGGATGGGTATTGGAACAAATTAAGCAGGAATATGCGATGGATAGTTTTACTGCTTCGGGGGATACAAATGAGGAGACTGAAGGTTGGGAGCATGACACGTATTAAGAGTACAGGAACTGGAATACGTACTATTATCTTATGGTGTACCTGCGTGCAGTGAGTGAAGGAACAGGGAGAAGAAGTAACGTGTGTAGAGTCAGTACTTTAATATGTAGGCTTGCAGAGGACAGCTGTGTGGTAAGCAGGTGCACATTGTTTGAAAGAATTGTTGCGGAGATGCTGTAAACTGTTGTCTGTAGGGTCAGTATTTTTTTGTTGTGCAAAGTACGGTAGATGTTAAATTCATTAATTATGACCGGTATCAGTTATATAGTGAGATATGTGTGTCAGAGTAAATTGGGTGGGTTGCGTAGGGTTTATTATGTTTACTGTGTGTAAAGGCAATAGTGTATAATTGAACCATGTTTCATAACGATGGTGAAAAACAGCTAAAAATAGGGAGAGAAATATTTTTATTGCCATGTATGGTGCCTGTTATGACAACCCATTGAAGAAACGTATGAGTGCATTATTTATTGTTGCGTTGAAAATGAATATGACAACTGAGCAAGCATGAAAATATAATTTGTTTCATGTTATTGCAGCAGTAGAAAATTGTATTACAGTAGGAAAGTCAGAAGCGTTGCCTTTATGAACGAAATAAAATAACAAAAGGGTATGCAAGGACAGAAGTCATAATATAAAGTGATTAGGAGCATATGCCATCAAGATGGTACAGTATGAGAAAAAATATGCGTACAAATAATTAACAGCAAGCAGTTGATTTCTGTAATGGAAAAAGAAAATATACTGTAATTTATTTTATGTAAGCTGCGGTCCTGTCACATGAATTACACGTTTTGCTTCAGTGTTTTAGCAATCTTCATGGAACATTAGCAAGTCCCAGGTTCAATTCATCCTTCTGTTCGAACCAAGCTTGAATTTAGTCATTTTGATATGCAGTGAAGTTGCAACTCCCACTGATCCATGCCTGCAATAAGAAATAGTTTAAGTAAATATTTATTGGAAATGAAATGAAGTTGTGAAGCTAATGGTTGGTGTTTGTCCAATCCTTTTTTTATGCAATGAAGGCGGGAAGGAGAAACAGGCAAGACCAGTGCAGAAACAGTGGCAAAAACTTATGGCCAAATGGTGAAGTGGAAAAATGCATAAACAGTGCATCAGGTTGGAGAATAATATAAGGGTGGTGGTAGTAGAAATATCCAAGTGTGATTGAATATGGAAAAAAGTTGTAATAAAAAAAAATGAGAAAGGGGAAAATGAACAATTAATTTGATGTAGACAGTGACGTATTGACAACCTGAACTTTATGTTTGTTCGTACTGTCTGTGCGATGGATGTAAAGCATTTTGTCGATGTTATATAATTGAAGGTAAAAAAAAGATAGTTAAAAATAGAACTTTATTTTTCATTTTATGTCACTGCGTAGACTGGTTTTCATCCAGTCCTTGTGTCATCCATCATACCCATTGTTGGAGTTGCCAAAGCAGAGGAGACAGTAGGAGGAAGGATCGCTTTGATGCACTGAAAGAAGCAAAGTGATAAATTCAGTACTGAAATAAGCCTTGCTTTTACTGTGTTTAATTCTTGTAGACTATGATAGCGAAATGATATAAGTAAAGTATCAATCAAATGGCGAAGGATGCGCCAGTTAAGTGGTTGCATACCATTTAGTTTTAAGGGGCGGAAAGGACATTTGCATCATCTTTATGCGTTGTCCATGTAGCAGACCTAGTAAATCGTGGTTGAAGAAGAAATGAAAACAGAACATTGTGTTAGAAGAACGATGTGCAGATTGTGTAAAGTTTGCAAGCTTACAGTTTGACCACTTACATCTTTTGTAATTCACTTCAGGTGGCAAGAGTGACTGAAATTTAGGATTGGAAAACAGCGTTCGTGGAGCAGGTTTGTTGGGTGAAATTTGTACATCTGTAGCTCCGTTGATATATTGGGTTCAACACTTAACCCCCTCGCTTGAGCTCGAAGATTTAACCCAAATTGTAGTTGCCAAGTAAATCGGCAGTAGTTTTAATGCAGGAAAGAGAAAATGAAATTTGGGAGTAGGTAGAGAAGCAGAATAGGACAACAAAGGGAAAGTCATATGCTAAATGCAGAGGCTACGAACAGCTTGTCTGCGAAGAACAAATGGAGCGAGTGGGTATGATGAGAAGAAGGATGTGCAGTTTTATTATAATGTTTGTTTATTATTTGATTGTGGAATGTGAATGCATGATAAACTGTGGAGGTGAGGGTTGGAAAAAAAACAGGTGGAGTGTAAGTTAGAACATAGTAACTGCAGCAGCGGGATTGGAAGAGGTGGGGAGGGTGAAGTTGGGCGCATGGACGGTGGTTGAAAAGTGGGGTCGGTAAGATGACTTTAGGGGACATTCATAATTTGAGCGCATGTTTGCAAAACATCCTGGTAAACAACGTTTCGAGTATGTGTTGTAGTACTTCGTCGAAGGTCTCCGGTTCGAACCAAAATTTTTGTTGTGCTACTTGAAATCCCACAGGATAAAGCGACGTAAAGCTGACCATGACTGAAAACATGGTTGGGAAGATAAACTCCAACATGTGGGATGGTTTGAACATGTTATTTGTTTATTGTTAAGGCAAAGGCAAGCCTAACTGGGAATTGTTTACGGATAAGGTTGAATGGTAGCTTTATGTTTTCAGAAGGTTTTAATGGTATACCGGGAATAAATACCTGTGTATCTTGGAACTGACCGAAAGAAATTTCAGCGTCTATAAGGTTTCGATGGAAGACACGACAGATTAGTCTCATCCAATTACATAGTCCAATTCGGGGATCGAGGTTTCGTAGTAACATTATTGGACATCCTTCTTTAAGAGTCAACTTATGAGGTGGCATACCACCTGGGTTAAGCGAGTTCAAGAACTCACTTTGATATAAGTTTGAAGGGTCATCTTCTATTTTGTCAAAAGAGTAGTAAATGTGTTGTTGTCCAGGAAATTGATTTATTATCAGGTTATTAACTTCATCCGCAGTTTCATTTGTTGGTGATAATATCGCTTACTCAGCATGTACTTTGTGTTGTTAAAATTATCGTTTAATGCAGGGAAGATCTCGTTAATCAGACAGTGTAACGAAGTTGGACCGTCCCATCGTACGACAATATGCGTTGGTAGTGTGATCATATCGTCGTGTACGGTGGGCTCAGTACCATTTCCAATGCGCAAAACAAAGTCAGCGTAATGTTGGTCAGCCCATGCCCTTATATTTTTTGTTAGTTGAAATATTTTAACATTTGACCATAAACATGATCGAACTATACATGCATCAGATGTTTGAGCTCTAGTACCCCCTGGAACAACTGGTAAAACTTGACAGAAATCACCACCTAATATCATAATTTTACCTCCAAATGGAGCATCGGCGTTGGTCAAGTCTCGTAATGTTCTATCTAAAGCTTCGAATGCGTGACGGTGAGCCATGGTTGCTTCGTCCCATAGTAGAACGGTTGCTGCGGATAGAAGTTTTGCAGTATCAGATTGTTTGGTAATATGACAGGTGGATGAAGAGTGTAAGTTAAGAGGAATTTTAAATCGTGAGTGTGCTGTTCTACCACCTGGCAACGCAATAGAAGCTATTCCAGAAGTAGCGGTTGCAATTGCGATAAGGCCTTGGTTTCGTAGATGAGCTAAAATTGCTTTGTATAGAAAAGTTTTTCCTGTCCCTCCAGGGCCGTCGGTGAAATAAATGGAGCTGCTTTTCGAATGTACCGTATCCATGATCGCGTCGAAAGCTTTTTTTGTTCAGTGGTTAACTTTGTTATAGCTTGCAAATTGGATGATGGTATTTCTATTGACTGTTCTTCTAAAAGAAGTGTTGAATTGTTGTATTCGTCAAGGGAATGTAGAGAGTTATGTGGTAAGTCATAATCAAATATGGTTCTATTATGCTGTTTTAGAAGGTTGTTAAGATCAAAAAGACATCGACCAACTAAATATGTAGCAGAAAGCGAGGAAGAAGAAGTGGATGGATAATCTTCAGTTAGAAAAGGCCAAAATTCATCCCATAGGTCACGTACAGCAAAGGGTTCACAGTATACCAAAATGGTTACAAATAATCGCCTTAAAGCAAGAGGCATATGGGTGGTCGAAGCATCAGTTAAACAATCCTTAATACTGTTATCGTTTTCTAGCAATCCTCTGTGTTCGGATGCTTCTTTGAACGTACTGTAAACAGCTTCGTTGACCGTGCATAAGTGTGTGAAAGAAAGTGGTCCTGGAATATGATTCAGTAATAGTCGTAAGTAGTAACGATCACCTTCGGTGGGTGGTACGGCGTATAGCCTACCAATTACTTTACGCTGTATTTGTCTGCGAACCCATTGTTTTTGTTCATTGTTCCACCAATACTTTTCAGGGAATTCATGGTAAAGGTATTGGCGTGCGTCCTCATCTATTAAATTTTGGTTAAAAAATTCGGTAAGCATAGTTTTTGTTCTATGTTCATCAGCTACAATAGATTGTAAGCTTTCGTCTGAGTTAAATTGAATATGTTGCTTGTTAGGTAGATGTATTTGTCGCCCTATTACTGACAGAGACATGCTACTAAGTTGGAATTTAAATATCCTCCATATGGACTCTGGTGCGCAGATCCATCTGGCATTAACGAGTTAAGAAATTTCATCAAGAGTGGATGATGACGAAGACACGCTTAGAGATACACGATCTGATCCTTTGTAAACGTACTTATAGAGATATTTAACTGATTTAATACTGGAACAAATTTCAACGTTTATATGACAGTCGTATTTTAGAAGCAAATAAGGGTTATAAGGAACGACCCAATGATTGTCAATTGCAGTATCAGTTGTGTGACCCTGTATTCCACTGTCACGACGTCTGTAGATGGGATACGAATCAGCTCCTTGTAAAATTGATGTCGCGAAGGGTTTAGGAAATCCCTTCTTACATATCCCATCGCGCATGCATACGGCAGAGGGGTTGAAACTGCCGCATGGATGATGAATCATGTGTTTAATAACTGATATGTACAAATCTGGTTCTAATTTATTGTTTGGAATTTCTGCCCTAACCATAGCATCATAATCGTCGGCAGTATTTAGTTTATCAGTGTCTGCCAGAATAAGTAAGATATGAGCGTGTGGTAATCCCCTTTTCTGAAACTCTATCACATGAACATGTGCGATGACTTTACCTAGGACATGTTTATCAAATAAATCTATTTTAAGTTATTCTAATTTTGCACGGAAAACTCGAGCTGTCAAATCAGGACGATCATGTGGCTGTTGAAAGGGAAATAGCTCTTGTGTAATCTCAATCCAATTAGGATTACAGGTTACAGTAATAAATAAGTCAGGCTTTCCATACCTTCGTACAATTGCCATTGCGTCCTGATACCGTTGATGCATGTCTCGTGGGCTACCAATATGGGAGGATGGAAGTACTTTTCGAACCCCAACATTTCCTACAAACAGCAGAGTTGCATAAAATTTTAAGTACATAATGTATATTGTCAGTGGGGGAAAGATGGATGGGATGAAAAGTACGAACCGGCAGTTGTCTCCCCATTGGCTAGAGCGTCTTGTAAACCTTGATATAAGTCGGCTCGAATAGTAGCTTGGTGGTCACGAAGATACCGTAGTCGCATAGTTTCAATTTTGACATAAGTATCGACCACAAATTGTTGGAGTAGGCGACCACCATGTAGGAGAAGAGCCTGCTCCGTAGCTCGTGCCTACGATTTGTACAAAGTGGTAAGTGTGGGGGATGTATGGAAGACTTACTGTATTTGAGATATGTGGACAAAAGTTGTATATTCCGTTCAGTAGAGGAGAGTAAAAACCTGTAACATGTGAGAGTAGTAGGCTCTACAGCTGATTTGGTTATGTCCGGTATTGTGGATGTTCAGATCCCATCCTTGTTCACCGCGTGGGTCGAGAAGCGGATATTGCAGTGGATCGTAAAATCCAGCGGTATCTGCAACTCGTTGCAAGGTTCCTGATCTTGTTTGAAGTATAATATCTCTGTCGTTGCAAATATTTGAGCAATCTTCGCTGACAATGATACCCGCTACTTGTGACGCAGTAGGTAGTTGGTGAAAATGCTGATTAACTGTAAGTTCCTTTATTATCAGCCTGCAATTTTCTAAATCAGTATGCTGCCCCAACTGTCGCAGCACATGTACATAAGGGTTGTAAAAGTCTAAGATTTGTTGCACTGTTTGCAGGATGTCTGCTCTTAATATTGCACTATCCTGTTGCCGATTGTCAGTCTCATTATCAGTATCATAGATGTACATTTGGAGGTATCTAGGTCTACTACCCGGCAGAGGCAGAACACTTCCAATGCTGTGGTAGATGGAGCCTTGTGCACGGTAAGAGTATATTCCGTTCCGACCGGAGACCAAGTGGTGATCAATGTTAGCGCCCACAGAGGTGAATGCGAAAGCATTGTTGTAAGATCTAATGTTAGTTCGGAAATGTAAACCTCTGTCACTGTCATCAGTGAATAAAGCTAAAAGTTCGGTAGGGGGCGTTGGGTAGGAAGTGGTAAGTTTACCACTTGAACAACAATTCCCACTTGTTTCATGGGGAAATAATTTTGTAGTACAGTGTCGGCACTGAGTTGGTTGAGGTAGGGTATGGCGGAGGAAAGGGTGGGGAGCAGTAAAATTTCGACCACAGTTATAATGGGTAGGAAGAGAAGATTGATGCGGAAGTTGTTGATGGGGAGGAGATGTAGCTGTTGGTGCAGTAGAAGCAATATCAGCTGTTATGTGTCAAAAGCAAAACTACATACCATCAATCAAAATATCGTACTATTTCGGGAACAGAGCATCGTAAAACGTGAGAATTATTTTTCGTTTACCACAGCTGTCTTTTTCATTTTGCTGTAAAGTAAGTTTGTTAATTTTTGACGTGACACAAACCGGTATACTGAAATACCGATACGTTAATTTACAAATTGCATAATGTTACTACATTGAGTCATATAAGTTCCACAACATCTTAATAACTGCCTATCAAAATTAATGTAAAATACTTTGGACGGAACAAAAACCGGCACAGACGATGTACTAATACGTCAGTGTAAAAGTGGCATAATATTACTCCTTCAATTCATATAACTTCCGAAACATGTAATTAAAAGGTTCGCATAATTAGTGGAAAATATTCAGCAAGGAGCAAAACAGCGTACTTATTTGAGTATCGTTTCGTACAGCAGAAAATGTCATGAATCGGTTATGGAATTGACATCAAGTTTTTAATATGTTACCATAAAGCTAATATATTTTGGAAGCAGATAAGTTGTAAGGCAAGTTTAACTCAAATTGTAAGTAGTAATAGTAGATGGACCACGGTGGTTTAATCCTTAAGCTGAAGATTTAAAAAATAACAGGATCTTCTGGGTAAACCTTTTATTGGCAATGCGCATGAAACGCAAGAAAAAAAAATCACTACGATAACTGAACCTTTTCATGTACGCGCACAACTTATAACAGGCTAAATTCGAAAATACACAAAATGCAGTATTTGTTTTGAAATTAAACTTGTATGTAGTAAATTAAGAAGGTACTTGCAGTGAACAATTGAGAAATCAGCAGTAGTTAATATGCTTTTACTTTCTATAACAACGCTAGTTTTTATCTTATTTAAATTGCGAATTAAAATTAGTATGTTACTTGCGTTCTGAAGCTAAGTAGAAAAATGAATGAATCTCACAATTTAAATAAAACAATGATTTTAGTGTAAAAGTGTGAAAGGTAAAAATTAGAAAATTAATTTATTTGCGTCAGATTATTTGAATATGAAAGTAGATGAATAGTTGTAACATTGTAGTCAAAATAATTAACTGCACGTTTATAATACCGTGTAGGAGAGAAAAAGTAGGTTTAACCATAAAATATAGCTATAACAGTCAACTGAAACCGTGGAATATAAAGATTTGTAAAGGTTAACTAACTTGTAATTTGAATACTTGAATATATTAAAAAATATTGGATAACTTAATGACTAAATGTAAGGCTTGTATAAGTAGTATGCCCAGGTGATACATAAAATAGAAAAGATGTAAGTGGACAATGCTTGCAGTGAACGATTGAGATATCTCAATCGTAAATAATCTGCTTTTACTTTCAAGGACAGATCAAGTTTTTTATCTTATGTATACTGCGAATTGAAATTGGATTATTTTTTAAGCATATTAAGAGTGGAGTGCAGAGTGCATGAATCTCACAGATTGAACTAATTAAACAATGAATGTAGTGGAGAAGTTTGAAAGGCAAAAGGTTGCAAATTTATTTATTTTTGATAGGTTATTTGTGTAGCAAAATATGCAAATAGTTGTGACATAGTAATCAAAATAAGTGACTATTCTTTTATGATACTACTTAGGATCTTAAAAGAAAGTGTAACCATAAAATGTAGAGAGAACAGTCAAACAAAACCGTATAACATTAATACTTGTACGTTTTAACAAACTTGTAATTTTAATTTTGAATGCCCAGTGGAAACAGGAATTTAAGAAGGATAAAATGGACGATGCTTGCGGTGAACGATTTAGAATTCTCAACAGTAATTAATCTGCTTTTGCTTTACAGCAAACCGTAGGTTTTTTATGTTATGTAGCATATTAAGCGAAAATAGGAAAACGCATGAATATCACAATTTAAACATACCAAACAATGAATGTAGGGGGAGCGGAAATTGTTATATTTGAATGATTAAGAAAATTTGGATTGGTAATTAGATAGACGGGTAAAAAATTACAAACTATCAGCTGAAGTTCAGTCATTTATTGTAACAGGTTAAAAAGCAGTGCTATAACTGAATCTTAATTCATGTACGTGTATGACGTATAACAGGTTAAATTCGTACATATACGAAATGTAGTATTTGGTTCGAAAATAACCTTGGATCTAGTAGGTTAAAAAGATAAAAAGAGACAGTACTTGCAGTGAACAGTTGAGAAATCTCAACAGTACTTAATATGCTTTTACTTTCCATGACAGCAGTTTTTTATCCTACTTAAACTGCGAATTAAAATTAGTTTGTTTGTTGTGAATTTTGTTTTTTTATGTTAAAACTCAGTCCCAGTAATATATTGGTGCAAGTATTGGTTCATGCAAAAAATTTAGATTGTTGAGTAAACAGTTCTTCACGGTAAGTTTAAAAATATTTAGTGAGTATCAATTACTACAAAATTTAAAATGGCCATAAGAAAGTGTCGTAAGATAATCTAAAAGTATAAAAAATGGGAGAGCAAAAGTGTAAACTTCTGTTAACAGACCTTTATAAGGTCACTCATATATGCTTCATATATTGGTTCAAACCAAATTTTAAGACTGTTCAGTAATGATTTTGTCACGTAACTCTAAAAATATTTGGTAAGTATTAATAACTGTAAGATTGAACATTGGTTTAACGAAGTGTGTCGTAAAACAGTTTCAAATTTGAAATCAGGGAGGCTGAAAGTGTAAACATGTTTTAAGAGGACTTTATAAGCCAAAACACAGCATCGACCTATCCAACCTTTAGGTAATGTTATCATGGGAGGCTTGTTAGTTGTACGATAATACATTGTTTCATGCAAGTAGTTTTAAGTGAGTATGTAAGAGTTTTTTTTATTGGAAATCCGTTAAATGGTATGTAAGTATCGAATATCATAAAATGAAACCATAGCTCACACAATAAAGATAAGTTTAATATACAACAATGGTAAATACAAAAATATCATATAACAATTTTGGACATAGAAATATTGGTACTAAAAGAAAAAGTATCTTTGAAAATAGAAGCAAAAGGATGAGTAGAACATCTAGTTGTTAGTACATGTGTGAACGCAGTGCTGTATAACAGATTTGCAGTGGAAAATACTTAAAAAATTATAACCGACTAAAATTAGATAGTGCGAATACAATATTTTTGAACCGAATGGGGTTAAGATTAGTGATACAGTGGGTACCCAATTTTTTGTTTTTTTATTTGAAAACCTAGTCCCAGTAATATTCATCGCTGGCGTATGGCTTAATTTAAAAGCGTGGATACGTATAAGAATGTAGTAAAACAGGTTGCCACCTGAAAGCATGATATGAGTATCTAAGTCAGGGTAAGTGTATAATAGTGGTTAACACCCTTAATTGCAGAAATGGTGCATATATGTGTACAATACTTCTTTATAGTGAAGCATAGATGTGAAAATGTTAAACAATTGAAAGCGGGAAAGAGAGTGTAAAAGTACCTGTTGAAGTTGGCAGATGCTGGTTTGCAGAAACGGATGTCCTTCTACTGGCGACAGCAGACTATCTTGCGTGTTGACGCCTTGCATGTTGAGTAACACGTCGTTTTTCCCTTTTATTGCTGGTCCATAAAGATGTGGAAAAAATGAGTTAGGTGGAAGAAAGGTGTGAAGAGGGTTGGGTAGTTGAAATGATATGGCAAAATAATGATAAGGAAATGAAAGTGGAATAGTACGTAGTAGTAAAGGTGAAAAGTGGGGTGAGTGAATAGTGGGAAATGCATACTTATAGGAACATGTAGATTAGATATTTTGCAACTGTCATATTATTAAGTGGAAGATGTTGAAGGGGTCATAGGTCTGTAAGTATTCTGAAAAAGTGGGGTTAACGGCTACTGTGCATCAGGTCAAAGGGAGGGTAGCTGTTTTGGGCAACAAATCAGTTGGAACATATTTATATACAGCAGGGTTGAAAATTTTTGTTAAATATTTTTTGTTGCAAAATGAAATGAATGTAGGTAAAATTGGAAAAATAGGAAACAAAATTAAATATATCAAGGTATGTTCTAACATTCCTATTTTGCAGTTCATGTTAATCATATAAACTATTACGTACATATATAAAAAAATAGTAAACATTCGTTAATTCAAATGAATATTAACAGAATGGCGTTGTTACTTTTACGGAACATAGTTGCTTATGGGCAAATCTAATTCAGTTAAACTTGGAGGATGTTAATTAATTTTTTATTTTCAATAAACAAATCTTTTTCCTGAACTATAATGACTATAACTTTTGGACATAAATATGAGAATAGCAAGTAAAAGCTAAAAAGTAAATCAACTAATGAACAATATACTGTACATTTTCGTACAGATTTTTGAAAATTCTAAATAGCAATTGTAGCTGTTTCGCAAAGATCCAAATTTGTATGTATAGTCTAGTGCAGTGAAGAAAACAGCGGAGAAAAAAACAATGCATGCTTACTCATGAGTTTTGACAAACAGAGCACCCATTATGGGTTTCTTTATGACCATGACAATCAACATCTGGCACTGCACAATGAAGACAAAATAAATAAAAAACTGAGCATAGTAAAATTACGCATATGAACATGAACATTATGACAATTGAATGTTTATTGCAACTTCGAAGGTGTGTTCAAAACCGGTAAGAAAAACAAATAGACATATGTAATAAGTTAACAGTGTAAGTCATGCAATCACCATTACCGACTGAGTACTTATTTTACCGAGTTTGTGAAAGTACTTCTGCAAAACAAACAATATTCCTTTGTTTACTCGCTCTTACAGCAAAATTTGTTTTCAATAAATTGTATCAACAAAAATTCTATACAATATTTGCATATTCTTTGATGGTGGGAGAGGTGTATACTCTGAGAGCTGTTGCAAGATTGCAAAACTGAGTAAGCAAGTTTTTTAATGCATCTTGGCTTATTTTGAAAGCTAAATATTATCCTTTATATATTAAGGTTTGTTCTAACATTCCTATTTTGCAGTTCATGTGAATCATATAAACTATTACCTTTAAATGTAAAAACTTAGTAAACACTCATTAATCCAAATGAATATCAACAAAATGGCTTTGTTACTTTACAGAACATAGTAACTTATGGGCAATTGTAATTCAATTAAACTTGGAGAATTTTAAATAATTTTTTATATCCAATAGAAAAATCTTTGTCCTGAACTATCATGAGTATAACTTGTTTACATAAATATTAGAATAGCAAGTAAAAGCTAGAAAGTAAATCAACTAATGAACCATATACTGTACATATTCCTATTCATATTCTAGTGCGGTAAAGAAAACAGTGGAGAAACAGAGAATGCATGCTTACTCATCAATTTTGGTAGACAGAGCACCCAGTCTTGGTTTGTTTATGACAATGACAGTCAACATCTGCCACTGCACAATGAGGATGAAATACAAAAAAATTTGAGCATACAACTTGATAAAATTAGTCGTATATTGTGAAATCCTTGGTATCATAACAAAAGAGTATCCAAAATAGCAAACCCGTCAGTTGAACCTTTAGTGACAAAAATGTATAAAAAATATATTGGGGACAAAATAGTGTTATTACGTGCTAAATGAAGTGAATTGCAAAAAATGGGGTAAGAAAATACATTTGCAGTCTTCTTATTTACATCGAGCTGATCTTATAAAATGACAAATAATTAAGGATCATGTAGAAGTTGTTATTAGCATACTGTTTTTTGAACTGCATGGAACCAATACAGTTTATAGTAATGTTAAAGAAACATAATTAATTTGTACATCGACTTCTCAAATCCACAGAAAAGTTACGCAATTAATATAATTTCTTACGTTTGTTTTACTTTTACCATTAATAGTAGTAATTAATTACATTCTAACTAATATTATTAGTTGTATTTCAATTTTGTAGTAACTCTAATTCGTTATACACCCTTTAAAAGGCTGTAATCATTCGTTGAAGTACATTTTAATGACCATAAGAATAATAAAAGTTAAGTAATAATCAAAAGTACTCACATTGGATATCGGGCAATAAAGGAAACTGAAATTAGTTATCTTAACGTCAATATTCAGCCGGTTGTTAGAGCTTCTAATGGTAATTGGACACCAAATTGCTGTAGATGGGCGTCGTCGGTATGGGCTAACTGGTCAGCAGGGTTGAAAATGTGTGTTAAATATTTTTTGTTGCAAAATGAAATGAATGTAGGTAAATTGGAAAAATAGGAACAAAATTAAATATATCAAGGTATGTTCTAACATTCCTATTTTGCAGTTCATATTGGTCATATAAACTATTACCTACAAATATAAAACATAGTAAACATTCGTTAATTCAAATGAATATTAACAAAATGGCGTTGCTACTTTTACAGAACATAGTTGCTTATGGGCAAAACTAATTCAGTTAAACTTGGAGGATTTTAAATAATTTTTTGTTTTCAATAAACAAATCTTTTTCCTGGACTATAATAACTATAACTTTTTGACATAAATATTAGAATAGCAATTAAAAGATAAAAAGTAAATCAACTAATGAACAATATACTGTACATTTTCGTACAGATTTTTCAAAATTATATATAGCAATTGTAGCTGTTTCGCGAAGATCCAAATTCCTATTCATATTCTAGTGCAGTGAAGAAAACAGCGGAGAAACATACAATGCATGCTTACTCATGAGTTTTGACACACAGAGCACCCATTCTGGGTTTCTTTATGATCATGACAATCAACATTTGGCACTGCACAATGAAGACAAAATAAAAAAAACCTGAGCATAGAAGGTGATAAAATTACGCATATGAACATGAACATTGTGATAATTGAATGTTTATTGCAACTTCGAAGGTGTGTTCAAAACCGGTAAGAAAAACAAATAGACATGTGTAATAAGTTGACAGTGTAAGCCATGCAACCACCATTACCGACTGAGTACTTATTTTACCGAGTTTGTGAAAGTACTTGTGAAGCAAAACAAACAATATTCCTTTGTTTACTCGCTTTTATAGTAAAATTTGTTTTAAATAAATTGTAGGAACAAAAATTCTGTACAATATTTGCATATTCTTTGATGGTGGGAGAGGTGTATACTGTGAGAGCTGTTGCAAGATTGCAAAACTGAGTAAGCAATTTTTTTAATGCATCTTGGCTTATTTTCAAAGCTAAATATTATTGTTTATATACGAAGGTATGTTCTAACATTCCTATTTTGCAGTTCATGTGAATCATATAAACTATTACCTACAAATGTAAAAACACAGTAAACACTCATTAATTCAAATGAATATTAACAAAATGGCTTTGTTACTTTTATAGAACATAGTAACTTATGGGCAAATGTAATTCAATTAAACTTGGAGGATTTTAAATAATTCTTTATTTTAAATAGACAAATCTTTGTCCTGAACTATCATGAGTATAGCTTGTTGACATAAATATTAGAATAGCAAGTAAAAGCTTAAACGTAAATCAACTTATGAACCATATACTGTACATATTCCTATTCATATTCTAGTGCAGTAAAGAAACAGTGGAGAAACAGACAATGCATGCTTACTCGTCAATTTTGGCAGACAGAGCACCCATTCTTGGTTTGTTTATGACCATGACAGTCAACATCTGCCACTGCACAATGTTATGCTTATCACCATTATCAAGGTTGGATATCATGATCTCTCATCATACTACTTTACGTTAGGCCATCTGTAAGGTTATATGTTCTCATTAATTTAAATTAAACTTTTCGTGCTCGGCCATATAGAATAAAAACAAAGTCAAACCACTTTGTTGTTCTAACTTGAAAAAGAAATAGTTTAGTAAAATGAACTTCACTTCCAGCTAAAAATAACAAATACATAAGTGATAATTGTAAAAAAAATTACCTATTTCAGAACAGACCATCTCATTACGTCAAGGTCTTTCACTTCAGGTTCTGTGGTATTATTTTTTAGCATGAACATATGTTATTTTGTCATAACATAACTGAGACAAAAGAGTACTGTGAGTTAGAAATGAATTAAACTACCTCTGTCCAATTGCTAAATAGTTGTTATAATTATTCTTTCACCTACCTGTAATAATGCAAGTTAATTCAACCAATATCTCCTCTTCCAAACTGCAAAAACAAAAGGCTTTAAAAGGTTAATAAGGTGTATTAAATATATCAAAGGAGTTAAAGGAATGTAAGATATGAAGGCTGATATGTTTAAAGCTAGATCGAATTCCTTTTTGTAAAATATTCAAAACTACTCATATACACGCACACACATAGACACACACACACACACATGCACACAAATTGTATGTAAAGTCAAGCATATGGAACGAATCGTATGTATTAACAATTAATTTTGGCCCAAAAAATATAAAGTGGCAGTAAGTAATTGTATGATTATTACATTGAAATTTCATCAACTAATATGTATACTGTCAATGTCGTCAAGTAATGGTGTTTTTTAGCTACGGTTAAGATATATTGGTCAAAGCTGTGTAGTGATGTAGATTAATATCCAAAATCACAGATTAATTGGTGTAACTACAAACGAAAATCAATTTTAAATAGACCCGAAGTAAATTAAGTTGCAAAATTATTGAAATAAGAGAGGATCGTATCATTATAGGATTTGAAGCAGACAAAAAGTTTATTCATGAATGGGTTACATAGAAATCATACCAAATCTGTAACGAAGAAGAACCAAGTGTTATCATAGCTGCTGCCTTTGTTTTTGTAGTGACTTTAAAAATATCCACGGTTTTATATCTAAAACGTTTGTAAAAAACCAAATAAATCAGTTTGCAAACCTAAAAGGAATCAAGCATGAACTAAGTATAGAGTAAAATAAGATGGAACTTCAGATTGAACATAATTCAATTTGATCGATATACCTCTTATGATGGGTTGTTCCCGTCCATTTTGTTTACAAATTGGACTTAAAAATCCGAAGGGTATCAGTCTCCATGGTGTTGTCAAATGTCATGATTCCTGCAAAATTAGTATAGTTCAAATTAGGTTTTCTAAAATAAACTGTACTGTTAATATTTGTTCCTAGTTGTAGTAATTTTGTGTTACATTAATATTTGATGCTAACTGTACTAAGTATTAATGGTTGTTTTCAAAACAATTGATGAAATGCAATGTTTTCAAAACAATTGATGTATTCTTTTTTCTCCTATACAATGCGTATCATAATAACCTAATATGCGAGGGACAGTGATAGGTAGACAGTAAAGATTATCCTTGCATATAATTCTTTTGAACGTTTCTGCCAACGCGTAATAATGTCATATAGACTTCAAATTTTTGATAAAATACTACTAAAGTTGTTTATCCTAAAGTACTACCGTGTTATCCGTGTTGCATATCCTGATATACTCAAATGCTCATCATAAACCACATTCATTTATCATGAAAAACAAATCTTTATCCATAATTGACCAAACACTTTGGGCTCAAACTAATAAAATCAACTGTGTTGCAAAATTAACGCACCGTATAAAGCACATAACACCTAAAAAGAGGCTTTCTTCCCATTCTGGCCTCTCAAAGAATGTGTGGCACATCTGTGCTCCTTGCAGTAAAAATAACTCTTTCCCAACATATACACATCCTCATCTCCACTAACTTCATCGCTCGACAGTGGAGTACTGATACAGGAAATCGCATCCACGGGTATGGCGATGTTGTCACCTCCCAATCTGAAACGGCAATGATTTACTAAGGTAAGCATTAGTATGAACAAACTACTAATAAGAACCGTATACCTAAATAAATACTGTGTTTTGGCAGCAAAAGTTCCACCATCCCCCAAAAAAAATGAGAGCATACATACCTTTTCATTTAATTCCTTCATCTCTTCGGTCCTTGCACCCAATAAGATCAAATGCCCTTGAAATCTCGTCAAGTCCCCTAATCCACTGCTAAACTTAGTAAAATACGGTCGATGTTGAACGAGGAGGAAGGTAGGTGAAGTAGGTGAAATCGGAAGTGGAGGCCGAAAAGGACAAAGTAGGAAAGGGAATCATAGGCGAAGTAAAGTAAAGTTCGGGAAGAGATGCAAAATTTGATTAAATCAAAACAAAAAAGGGAAGAACAGGTAGAGATCGTACGTTCGGAAGTAGGGACGGCCGATGGTGGAAGGTTGAACAATACTTCACGACGGAGTTGCTGTCGGCAGAACTCAGATGTAGGAAGTGGAGGTTGCGTTGATGGACGACCGTGACGGCGAAGAATAAATGCGGCGGCGTCGGCTGTAGCGGCAAACATGGCCGGGGAGGAGAGGTGGAAATTAAGGACGGCCATTTTAGGAGCGGCGGTTAGAGAAGTGAAGGAGGGGAATAGCCATTGTTTGCGGGTGGAGGAAGGTCAATTCATGAAGAGCGATTAGAAAAGTAAAGGAGGGGAGTAGCCTTTTTTCATGGATAAGGGGAAAGTGGGTTTGTATGAAAGTGGTAAACGAAGAGAAAGAGGAAGGGCAAATGGAAGAGGTTGGAAGAGAAACGTGTGAAGAATAGTGTCGGCAACGTGGCATGCGATAGTGGTAGGACGAAACTACCCTGGTGGACTGATTTCCCTTTATGTTCAAGTGGGGGCAAAATGGGAAGCACACAAAAGGCTTCACTTTGACTGGTTTGACCAGGGTTTTGCTTTATAGTATAAATATAACAGATCTAATATATAAATCATCACGATTCACAGAAGAAAAATATAAAAGTACACTGGATCAATCTATATATATACACTTTATATATAAGCTTTATATACAAACAGACTTACTTGATATACATGCGTATACTAATATATATAAACAACCTTACACATAAGAATATACGCATGCTGAATGACTGTGCGAATGAGTGGAGAGGGGCGGCAAAGAGGAGACGGTCACGGCTGGAGAAGCGTGGAGGGAGGGAAGTGGTGGGTTTTCGCACTTGCAGTGGAGCTATGTTTGGCTAGTCAATGGGAGGGCGATAGGCTTGGGGAGGGGTAGCTGTGAGATGGGTAAGAGGCGGAGGTGTGGCGTGGGAAAAGGACGAGAAAGATAATGGGTTCTAGGAAAAAAATAAAGAGGAAAGAAAAGGAGCGGGTGCAAGTTTATAAGTAAAAGAAATGAACAGGTAAATAAACGGCTCAAAAATTTAATGAATGTAAAACGTGTACCTTATACATTTTATATTTACTAAATGGAAGAAATAAAGGAAGAGAGCAGAAAATGGGATATAGGGGATGGCAATAGTCTAACCCATAAATTCTGGAATAATAAAAGCAACGGCTAAATGATGGATGGACACAAGGAATTTAAAAGGCTCAAAACGTATCGATGCGGTGAACCATTTCACAGATTCCTTTATCCATCAGACACCAAAACAAGCAAATGAATATACAGTAGAGATCAGCACGATGAGACGATCAAAACGGTATATAATTATCAGTGGTATGATCATCCGATCAAAAGTCGATAATCAGCACCGAAAATGCTGCTAATTCGTCGAAAATAAGATAAACGAAACAAAAGAAGTCCAAATTCTAAGAAACGAAATATGACGTCTCACTCAGAAGATGATTTACAAATTTATTGTATAAAAATATTCAGGTTTGAAAACATTTTATTATCATCAATTATTAACTGATTTGAACTAAAATATAATTCACACAAGAGAATAAACTTTCATATTATCTGATGAAAATTTACCACTTTCTATGTTTAAGTGGAGTATTCCAAATATCAAATTTCTATTTCAAAATTCAATTATTAAAATTTCTCAAAAAATCAATTAATTAAATTAATAAACCATTAATAATTTACGGGTCGTTACAAAGGTACATATCTCAGATTACATATTGTACATTTACACTTTTTTCCCTACGGGGTGCCTCATCACTAAGATGGGATGTATATTTGTGATATCATATATATTGTGATATTTTTGGATCGAATCGTGCAAAGGGGACTCTGGAAAATTTTTAAAAAATTTAAGGCGTTAGAATTTTTTTGGGAAAATTGGAAAATTTTTTGATAACGAAAAGTTTGATTTTGAGTTATAATTTGAAATGATATTATTTAATGACTATAAATGAATGTGAAGACTTAGAAAAGTTTTTATAAAAGTTGTAACTAATTGATTTTGGAAAAGTTAAGCACTTAAAAGAATTGGTAATCTATTTTAGCTAATTGGTTTTGAAAAGTTAATGGGATTTGGGTATGTTTTCTTACTTAGTAATTTCGGGAACAAAATTCTTTTTAAGGGGGAAGTATGTAACGACCCAGTTTTACGATCATCTGAATTTAGAATATTTAATTGATTTCAAATATTTCAAGGTACGTTTTATAAGTAAAATCGGTTGAATAATTGAATCTGGAATCGTATATGAATAAAATGGTTTCTAATGATGATTTAAATTCTTTTTGAATTAGAATAAAGATAATAAACTTTTAAAATTGAATTAAAAGTGAATAAAGAGAAATTGGAAATTTTGTAATTTAATTGAACTAGTAAAATTAACCATTCGAGACACTGTCTTAGAATTGGATGAAACCAGTTTTACTGGATCTATAATGTTATATTATTGTAGGATTCCAATTTCATGGCGATTGAACTTACCCTTTTGTCGTGCGAAGCTGAAACGCCTAGAAATTTATTAAAGGAATTTTGATTAAAATAATTCAATTTTGGAATGATATCTTCCAAATACGATGGAACAAAGTCCCAATATATATTCCATTGTGTTTGGAATAGGGGTATAACATATAAAATGCCAAGCGGCACGTTTCGTTTGGAGTTCGAAAAATATTCGAGGTGAATAGTGTTTTGCATTGCTTATATAAGAACCCCAAACTACATTCATTATCAAACCCTAAAACTAATGGAAGCGCAGCTGCCACCATATCTTGAACGGCCTGAAAATCTTGCTCTTCTCCCCTTGATTACTTATCATCCACGCCATATCAAGCTTCGGCTCCAACATCAATGTTGGAGAGCTCATCAAGCTCTCTACGATCAACGGTCATGACTATGGCATGGTGAAACGATAGCTACAGCAGTGCAAACATGTTCGGTTCGAAGAAGAGTTTCTCAGCCTAGGGATGACTGAAACTGCCGAGGTTGCAGGCGGTGGTGCGGCAGGGTCGGGAGCGTCGTCTGGAGGTGTCTGATCGACTTCTGGTAATCTCGTGGAGGAGCGGCTATCAAAAGAATACGGTCGAAATTGGGTTCGGTTGATCTAGGAATGATACACGATGGAGGGAGGATTAGGGGCTAATGACAGTGATTAGGTTAATTAATTTTCTTAATTAATGAGATTAAATTTAAAGTTAATTTTATTTTAAACTCAAATGTTTAAAAGTCCGTAACTTTTTCATACGAGGTCCGATTCAGACAAAATAAGCGGCGATGGATTCGTTATTGTAAATACTACGTTATGGAGTTGGACTGGATCGATTTGAAGCTCATAGGATTTTTGGTTAAATTAAATGCTCGTTTAATTTTGATCAAAATAAAATGTTGCAATGACGACTTCGATCAAAGTAAGTAAAAGTCACTCTTTCTGGCCTGCTTATATTTTTATATAAGTAGGAATAGATGTATTATATGATGTTTGATGATTGTTTGGATGTTATATATATATATATATATATATATATATTAGTAGTAGTTGGATATATTCCTGCCTATTGGAGCAAATGAGACCCTATATGTTCCTGTGTATGAGCGGATGACCTTTTGTACGCACATTTGCCTCGAAGCAGACATTGTACATAATTTTCTCATATGTATTTGTTACAGGTTACAGATTGGTAGGATCCAACTAGATTCCTCACCATTGTTGATTTTTATATACACATATTGTTATATATATTATACCATGTGATGTTTGATGTGACGGATGCCATGTTTGCTATTATTGATGTGAATCCCCTTATTTAGTACTTTTGCAACATTGGGCCATATTTTTGGAAATTTAAAATATTAAAATGATGATTTCAATTTAAAAAGGATTTCAAAGTGATTTTGAAAATATATATGTTTTAATAATTTATGAATTGTTAAAGAAATGAATATATTTTAAATGAATAAAAAGTTATAATTTTTATGTTATAAAAATTATGGATTTGAGAAATATACTTAAATATGATTTTTGAATTTTTAAGTTAAATATTTTTTAAAATAATTTAAATTGAGAATTTTGAACTTATTATAAATGGTTTATATACAAGATTTATAAAATTGGTATTTTATAAATAAAAGTAATGGAATTATAAACGAGTTTTATAAGTGTTAAAATGAAAGTTTATAAAGGAATGCTATTAATAAAGAGATTTAATGAAATGGACTTTTATAAACAGTGTTTTATAAATATTAGAAATGGATTTATAATCAAAATTGCAAATGGATTTGCAATTGAAATTTAGAAATGAATTTATAATGGACTTTATAAATAATGATATTACAAAATAATGAATGTGTAAATAAAGAAATTTATAAGTAAATAAGCTTATAATGGAAATTTGATATATAAATGAGATAAACAGGAAATTGGTTAATAAAGGAATTTTATAAATGGAAGTTTTTATAAAATAAAACTATGAATTATAAACACTGTTTTATAAATATGAAATCAATTTAATTTGATAAGCTAAATATGGATTTTTATAAAAGGAAATATATACACATTTTTAAAGTGAAAAATCCTTAAAATGAATTCTTTAGAAAGCGATATTTTAAAATGGTGTTTAAATGGTTTGAAAATACAATAAGTTGTGAATTCACTTACTATTAAAATAAGTTTATGAAATGTTTTTCAAATATTGAAATGGTTTTGAGAATATATCTTTTTAATGATAATTTAAAGTAATAAATTTGGAAAAGTAATTTAATAAATAAAAGATTAATAAATCAGGCCTAGTGGCTGTTTAAGTGCTAAATTATATTTTTGGCCATTTTATTTTCTCGACTTGATGTGGAAACTATTTAATCATACACTAGTACATAGCCATCTATGTAGGCTTGATTATCGTTTAGGGTAAAGGATGTTGATTCGAGTAGTGCGGAGTGGTTTCTCCTATCTACCAAGCTTCCTTCTAGCCGAAGGATGGCAAGTTGAAAGTTGTAAACATGAGATGTCTACGAGACTTGGTTTCTGTATGAGGTTGAGTAATTCTTTTACGTTTTTTGTGTGAAGAGACCGGGATCGATTTATTCGAAAACCACTTCGGACCAACGTATATGCGATGATTGTGCAGGTTTGTTGATGATATTGATATTTAGGGTTTTCATAGTCAAGGACTGCTTGTTGATCATTTGGAGTTAAAATCCCAATATATATATATAGTAGCGGTAGTCTCTTCGTTATGAAATATCCAATGCAAGGACTATTCGCTACTAATCCTAGGGATTCCCCAATAGGATGTGGTATGAAAGTACATTCGGATTGTCTTGATCCTGGATAACTTGTATGGATGCATGTCTGGCATTGCATTTCTAAGGTTACGTACATTGGTTTTTAAAAACATATATCTGTGGTGGCGGAGAATGCCACTTCTCTTAGCTTAACACCTTCCTTGAGACGTACGAGCTCAAGGGTTGTATTTTTGTAGAAGGCAATTAGTAGTCAACGGAAATGACACTATGGAATTCAAAGAAGATGATGATGTGATATGTGAAAGTTATTTGATACCTCTTCTGGCCTCACACCCCAGGAAATGACTAAAATAGGGTAGAAGCAGCAAGGCTAAGTGGGTCGCTCCCATTAGGAGATGTCATCATCCTTCTAGATTTACTCTACACATGTCTAAGTATGTGGTGAATGTATGACTCAGGTGCCCATTAAAGGTCGATAACGACCAGGTTGATGACATGTTCGGTACTATCCATGAAGGGGTAGGCCGGTCTTGTGTTGGTTTAGGCATCAAGTATCTCGACCCTAGGTACATCCTCTAGAGGTGTACCGAGTTCGAAAAAGGTAGTTCCTTACCCCTCATTTGAATGGAATCCAATATCCACTACGTGCCTCCCATTATTTTGGTAAACCTATTATGCTGGAATTTAATAATGTAACAATTTCGGCTATGATTAATTATTATTTGTATAATAGACACTATTATAATATAACAGAATTTGATTTGAAATGATTTGGTTACCATGAGGGAAAAATCCGTCTGTGTTTATGTGTGGGTGTGATCTTACTAGATACCCTTTGTTTTGATAAAGAAATTTTGGCAATCTTAGAATTTTAAAATTCAATTGAGATGTGGTTTTCTCATGTTGGTTTTACTAGACTGATCCGGGTGTTCTTCCCTTTCAATGCTCAGGTCAGACCGGGTATATTTACAGGTTCAGATTTGGTGCTTTTGGAGCTTCAGCAAACGAGCTAGAGATCTTCTTGTCATATACATGTATCTGTTTATTTTTCGTTGCATTGTTGTTGATAATTATCAGCATTTGTGAGGACAGGTTGTTATAACTGTCAAATCTGATAATTATTTATTCGTGTACTCTGATAGATGCATGTATATTACAGTTTCTCTTTTGTAAAGATTATTCATCTATATTATATGTTATTCCGCTGCGATATGAGATTATGTATTGTTATGGTTCTGTTTCTTTCTTCTTCTCTCTTCTTTCTCTCTTCTCACCCTCTCTCATCTTTCTCATGACTTTCCATCATTCTGCGCATTTTAGGTCAGATATATGTGGTTTATTGTCCATTTAAAGGTTTCGGATTTGCAGGTTGTCACACTATGTTTAGTTTATCGGGAGTGTTATGGGTACAATCTACTTGTATTGTTTTCGTATAATTTCCATAACCTATCCAATTCCATAAGTATAAAAAGTGCATTATTTGGAATAACAAGTAATTGCCAAAAAGGAAAGAGACATGTAAAGTAAGGAGGTTCTCCTATGTAATACACTGTCTATTTCAATAAATAGAAATAGATAATTTCTTATAATTTCAAATGGAGCAAAAGTCTTATTTTTGGTAATTTATGAAAAGTTATAATGATAATTCTTTTTAGGAAGGATAGCTCTAATATATTAAAATGTGGAAATAAATGTTCCTTGTGGAATGTACATATAAGTATGTTTTGGAATTCCTAAGCATAGGAATTAATGAGTTAGAAATAGGGATACATATACATATACATATACATATATATGTACACACACATATAACCGCGCTTACCAATTTTAAAATATGAATAAATAAATATAAAGCGTAATACACGACGATATTCATATTAGTTATAATTATGATGACTAGTTATTAGCAGCATAGTAAATTATTAGATAAAAAGGAGTGGATGGTAATGAGATAGCAACAGCAAAATAAGTAGGGCAATAAATGTGCAATTGTTGGGGAGTTACAATAATTAAATGGCGACCCAAACGCATTTAATGGGATTTATTATGGATTTTATGGCGTTTACGGTGCATTAAAATAGGGTTAAAAGGTTGAATTAGAACAAATAAGTCAATGTCATCAATGATTGTCCAATCTGAATAATAATGACCCTTTATTATGGAAATTCACATTTATGGGATGTAGGAGGGAAAGAGAAAATACACATACTAAGCGTAGAAGGTAGGAATTAAACGCTAGGTGGCGGTATAATTTTAATAATAGGAAATTATATAGCCTTAATAATACGTTTTGGGATGAGTGTGAATTAGTAGGCCAAGCTCAATATTTAGGCCTTTGATGATTGGTTTGGTTAGTAATGGTTAAGATGTGAGGTTAATAGAGTTACATAGCAAAAGTCTGCCCTTCATTTAGAGGCAACCAGTAGTTGTGTATACTTACCACTGATGTGGGACATCTCCGACCACAGGACTCGTAGGGAAGGGATATACGTTTGCTCATAGGTAGGGGAAAATATATCAAGGTTTCGCCTCAGATTTGAATTATTAAATGACTCAAGACATTTAGGAACATCAAGGGGTTTATTTCGGGGTCTAGGTATTAAATAGGCATTAGGTCTGCCTCCTCCCTACTTAAGTAGTCTTAAATAACCTGTGATGGTACCTAATAGGGAAATGGGGTATGCTTCAATTCTAACCAAAGGTATTAATTAACAAGAATGGGCATTTTCCTTGATTTACATTAGGATTGTATAAATAAGATTTTGGCTATGGGAGGTCAGCGGGCTTTGTCATTATTGTTATTGTACTGGTATTTAGTAGTAGGGCTGGCATATAGGATGTGACCACCTGTAGCATCCCTCTACTTGGAGGCCCAAAACTAACGGCTATGGATACTGCAGTCATCCATAGTTATTAATCTTCGACGACCAAATACGACGGTGCTAGATACATTGATACACAGATCACAAGAGTATAGAAAAAATTTAACAAACATATTTCCACGTTCAGATTAAAACATTTCATATTCATTACATAATCCCAAAATACTTAACTACATTCAACAAAATATAATCATTACAATTACGCCAAGAGCGACATATGAAGAAGCCCCCTTGATTGATTAGAGGATATAGTAAGGCTAATAAATCTACTTTTACAAACAAATACATAGCAGAAAAGAAAACTCTAAATAACTATCTACCTCCAACACGCCTCCGAAAGCTTTATTCATCAAAGAAGAGAACCTGAGAACCTTAACTCTCAAACTACTTAAAATAAATTGAGCACTCAAGAGTTTAAGGGGAAGACAATAACATCGAGCCAAACATAAAGCCTGGTATGACTAATAATCTAACATCTCAATCCTTTTAGATATCTAGTGAGACCACGCCCTTAGCAGAATGGGTTTTCCTCTCACTAGTATCCCAAAACATTTATAAAGCCATATTATATTCTCCTGCATCCACAATGGTTAAAACATCCGTTTCAAAATAATTATGATGATATGCATTATTGAAAACAATTAGGATTTCCACATCCCATATTAGATTTTAATTGCCTCAAAGAGGGACTATTCATCCCATATTTATTTTTGTTAAGCTGATGCGGACTATCCATCTCATACCTCACAGTTTTCCTAGGACGACTATAAACCCTTCATTAACCATATGGAGACTGTCCATCCCCAGCATGATGTTGACTATCCATCAACCATCCCATAGTTTTCCTAGGATAACTATGACCCATTCTTCAAACATATGGAGACTATTCATCTCCAACTGGATGTTGTGTCACGACCCATTTTTCCGTACCTATTTAAGCCGACATTAAACACACCTGTTAGCTGAACCGTTCGGAAAGACGGATAATGAAAGAAGAAAGAAGGAAGGAATAGAAAGAAGATAGAAGAAAATAGAACAATTCAGAATCTCACAGTGGAACGAATAAATTATAATATAAACAAATCTTTATACAAAACCAAAACTGTTACTTTGATAACATATACAAACTTTATATCAGAGTTTACAACCACACAAACTCGGACGGTTATATCAATCCTGTCCTTACAACAATAACCACACGACCAAAAACAGATTGAATATAAACATCTACGAGGATACGTCCTGGTCCAGCTCCTTCTCCTGAAGCTTCCACTCTTCCAGCTAACCTTGAAATATGCTTGGTCTGACCCGAGCATATAGGAAAAACACCAAAGCCCGGGTCAGTCTGGTATACCAGCGTGAGAAACACATTCAACCTGATTATTACAGTTTGAAAATTCCTTTTGAAAACAAGAGCATCTCGTAAGACCACGCCACAAATAAACATGTCGGGTTTTTACCTTACGATAGCTAAAACATTTCTTATGAAATCCTCTGATATTATACTAGGGTCTATATACAATTACTTATTAAAATAGCCGAAATTGTTACATTATTAAATTCCATCTACTAGCCACAGAGTGGGTAATACAAACAAAACTCGTACAAGGCGCGTAAGGAGAATGGATTTCCAACTAATGACTAGGCACTGGGGTACCACCTGTCTCGGTACGTGGCCTAGATCACAGTACCGAGGATCACGCCCGACTCCCTACAACACAAGACCGGGACTATCCCTTACTGGATAATCCTGAGTAAGATCACCTCACGGTTGGGATCAGCAACCGCACCACTAAGCCGGAAAAAAAGGGACATCTAGACAGGGATGACCTCACCCTGAAATGGGTGCTACCCACCCAGCCTTGCTACACAACCCCTGATTTTCAGTCATTCCCGGTTGATGAGGCTTGAGGCTAAGCGTTACCTTTTTAGAACATATCCCTTAGAATGCTCATCGTCCACCTGACGATGTTTTGAAAGCATTCGTCCATACAAGTCCGTTCTGGGTTCGAACGGAACTGAAGGCACTATTCCTACTACATCCATTTTGGAATCACCCTTAGGATTAGTAGCGAGTAGCCCTTGCACTTCACTGCTCCATCTTCGACTCCAAGCCCTTGTCTTAATCCCGAAAACGTATCGTTGGATCGAAGTGGTTTTCGGACTGCAAATCCAACTCCGGTTTCTTCAAAACAACGTTCGTTATTTTCTGGTAAACTCAACCCCGGTTCTTTAGGAAATACTTCGACGAAATACAAGATCGGAGATCACCTCCTAACCGTTAGTGTACGGATCTCCTTATAATTCGTCCTAGAGAACAAACGAGTATATACGTATGGTATAGCACCTCGATCGGTAACCGTACCATATTATTCTCAAGTCTCCTCTAGATATTTCCAAAGTCAGGCTTTGTCCAATTTTGATAGTCAGTTATTTAACTATCAAAGCAATCAATCCCATCTCCGCATCGTCACTCGAATCCAACATGCTAGTTGCCGAGACAAACTTCACTGATGATCAAAATTTCGAGCTCCAGATCGAGGATTTCAAAACGCGAAGTCCACACTCCACCACAAAACCACCTTCTGCTTCCACAACTGACCACAACCTCGAACACCATCCACCACGATCGAGTGCTCACACATGCAGCTATCCTTGAGCCAAAACCTTAAAACTCCGGTCACACTACCACGCCGCAATTCGAACGCGACTTTACCCCAAAATGCACTCCCTCAAAACCCTAAAAACAACATGCACGCACAACCAAAGGCCAAATCGAAAATTCCGCCATGGTTAAACCTTTCCTTTCGACCCACTTCTTCTTCCAAAATCGGCTGTAGCTCCTCTCGACAATGAGATCGTCAGAAATTATTTTTTTAACCGAAAATCCATTATTTGGAATTCCTTACACTATATTCTATTAAAAATTACAATTCAACTTCTAAAAATCTTAATTTTATGAAAGAAATCGAATTGCATGCTTGAATTGTTTTAATTAAGTTGAATTTCCACAAAAACAGGGTTACCTACTGTAAAAACAAGCCTAAGACCACTACATAACATAATTTGTTTTCAAACTATTTTTAACTTATACTACAAACATAAATTACCATTTCCCTAGTTCACAACATCAACATATTTAAAATAGAATAAAAGATATGAAATTTTGAATCAGGAATGAACATAAATGTTCATTGTTTAACAGGGCAGTAACTATCCAGGTTTTGAGATAAGGTTTCTCACCTTCCACATTGATTCCAGCAGTCTTAATATTGAATTAAAGCCTTAAATTTAAAAGTTGAAATCTTAAAAATTGAAAAATTGAATTTGGCCTTTGAATTCTTCTAATGATCTGAATTTGAACAGGGATTGCTTCCAGTTGCTATGCTCGCAAACTTGGTTTAACTGAGTAATTTCTTCTTCTATTAATTTTGATTTCTGATTGAAAATATTTGAACAGAGATCTTTTTTTTAAGTTACTTGTATAAATTTCAAACAACAGTCCAGATCTAAGACAATAGATATATATACAACTTAGCAATTCAGCCGAGGGACAGAGAATGACTAGCTTGGTGGCTGAGATAGATATGGTCTCCTGCAGAGAATATTTTTGAAAAGAAACCAAAATCATTATGTTGGATTTCTCAGATTTAAGGTGCCAAATGTTAGTTTGTTCCTTGATTAAAACTTTATCCCTTAATTCCCATTGTTTAACTTGTTAAAACTTTTTTTTCTGGTTTTGTTAATCTGTTTTTATTTAACAGTAAATAGTTTCCAACCTTTTCTTTTAATGTGTATTAATATAAAACATACAAAAATAAAACATAGGCAAGTGTAATTCAAGAATTTAAACAGCCTATTAATATCATTGTCAAAGTAGTGTTGTGTTTTATACATTTAAAACCCAAAAAAATGCAAATGAGAAACTATATTGAAATAATACTTTATTTAACTTAACATTTGGAATTTAATAATTATTATCTAAATTCACTCAAGGCCTTCGATTAAATTCAAAGGTTTTACATTTTTAAAATAAAGGTGAGAAATAAACAACACTATCTATATATAAATAAAACGAAATAAACACTATTTCGATGATGTTAGATAGCCCATACTTAAGGTTGATCGAGTAGAAATGTAATTGTCACTTTTACATTTTAAACAAAAATAAGAACTTAATTAAATAAGACTTAAGGCATGTATTCTCATATGTTTTAAAATAAAGGTGAGGAATTAATCTATTAAAATAACACCCTTTTTGATTAATACACTTTAATAAATATATTGTTACTTTAAACAAAATGAAATAAAATAACATTTATATTTTAATATAATTTATACCAAATGAAACTTTGTTAAAAATAAAACCTATACCATAGATTAAATTTCAAAATAAATCAAGTCACTTCCCTCTTTTATAATATAAAAATATATGATTTCAAAAAAACTAAGTTTTCATAACTATTTATGTATAAATAGTTTCTCTTATTTATTTAAGAAATTTTTATACACATTAATTTACAACATTTTTTTTCCAAATTAGATATTATAAATTTCCCTTTTAATTTATCATAACATATATATAAAATTTCCTTATTCAAGGTATATATATATTTAAGAAACTTAAAATTATTTTATATTCAATATAAACAACATTGTTTGTATATACCAAATCAAAGTATAACATTTTTTTTCTTCATTAAGAATTTCTATCTACTTCCATTACATATAAATTTATCATCCTATATGTAAGAATATTTGATTTTCAATAAATTTTGGATTTTCTATTATATATTTAACCTTTGAATAAATATATATTTTTATCTTTAAAACAAAATTCATATATTAAATCCAAAACAATATATAGATATTTTATCTTAAAACAAATATACAATTTAGAAAAAAAAATTTAATCAAATTAATAATTTAATATAGTTTTGAAAACCCAAGTTATATTGAATTAGAAATTTTTTATATAATGATTAATCATTGATTAATGGAAATATTGTATATTAAAATACAATATCATTGAATATTATAAATAATATTCACAACTCGGGATGTCCAAAATCCTGGATCGTTACATTCCTTCCCCCTTAAAAAGAATTTCGTCCCCGAAATTCCATAGTTAAGCTAGTAAAAATTATCCACTCATAGTAAAATAGATCAATAACAACTCAAAATACACTGTTAAATATAATGATTCACATCGTATATCAAAATATACATTACATTACGCTTTATCCAAAATATTCCTACAGTTGTTATCACCATCCATCAACCATACATATATACACAGATATGTAACTACCCTACCAAACACTTAACATCCATGACGTCCATGGGTCAAAACACATACAAAAACTATATATACATCGAAGAGAAAACAACCCAACTCCTACTATAGACTCCCACTATCGGAGTCCTCCCTCTCAGGTCCTGAAACCTCCCTGACCTCTCTATCATTATCAGGAACCCGAACCTCCTCTGGATTAGGTACTCTAGGAATGAAACCTTCACCAGCATCTAGTCCCTCAACAACTTCACATATATTCCAATTGAAAGCATCATCATTTTCAGATTCGAGATCTTCTTCCACCTCGAATTCCTCCTCGTAGTCGAACTCCTCTTCTTCTTCGACCTCAAATTCTTCTTCGTCGTCGAACTCCTCTTCAACCTCAAATTCTTCTTCGTCGTCGAACTCCTCTTCTTCTTCCTGATGAGGTTGAGGCTGGGGCTGAGGCTGGGGTTGCTCAACCGGCTCTTCAGGTGCCTCTGGCTCTTCTTCATACAAGGACGGCTTATTAAGTTCCGCCCTAATCCTTCTGACTTCGTCCAAGTCACCCTCTCTTCTAGCTCGGGCCAAAGCTCCACCTTGATGAATAATACGGGTTCTCTATAATCAAAACCAAGTCCCAAAAAATGAGATCCTAAGGTTTAGGATTCTACAAGTTAAGGAGTTCATCAAAGTTTATACTTCAAATTCATTCTACCACTTTGAATTCTCATTATCCAAGATTTTATAAAACCATCTTTTCAAAATAATCCAAGTATATATATATTTGAAAAGTAATTATAGGTAGAAAAATACACACACACACACATATATATAGTAAGTTTTTATAAACAACTTATTTCTTCCATCTGTAGATCCATGTGTATATATATATATAACAAATAAATTGTTATAAGGTTTTAAAATTTCAAACATTCCTAATTAATTAACCTAATTAATAATTAAAATTAATCACATTAATCAATCATGACATAATCCCTAGTTAATGACCTTCACATTAGCTATTAACAATTCTTTTAATTACTTCTCTATGCTTTAATTAATCATTTTTTCCAATTAATTTATCTCTAATCACTGAATTAATTAAGTGTTAACTATAACTTAATTAGTCTTTAATTACTTGGTTAATTAATTTTTATCTTTAAAGAGTGGAAAATTTCCAAAAAAAATTACTAGTTTAAAAGCTTTTCAAATATCAATTTAAGAGTTTTCCAAATTTCTCTTGTAAATAAAACTTATTAAGAATACATTTTTTTTCAAAGATTCAAATTCTAAAGGGTTCAATTTCTATGGGTATATTCTAGTCAAAAGGGCAAAAAATGAATATACTTAAGGTTGATGGCTAAACCACTCAAAATCTCGATGATAAATTACTATCATCACAACCAATCATTTTAAATATCATATTTATTTAAAAGTCATACTTCGTATATAGAAAATATATTTGGGTAAGATTATTTCATATACCCCTTTTTAAAACAATATTGTGTCCGTTGGCCTGGTTCAAGTGTTTAGAGATTCCTATCAATAACGTTAGCTACTCGTACTGACTAGAATCCATATGCCACTTAACCGATCGATTAACACAATATTAAATAATTTTTATACAACTAACAAATGTACACTCTCGTATATATATATACACACACACTCAAACTCAACAGGTTGCTATAGACTCTATTTCTAATGAGCAACCCACTCGAACCTAGGTATTCACTCAACCTAGGCTCTGATACCACAATGTCACGACCCATTTTTCCGTACCGACATTAAACACTCTTGTCAGCTGAACTGTTCGGAAAAACGGATAATGAAAGAAATAAAGAAGGAAGGAATAGAAAGAAGATAGAAGAAAAGAGAACAAATCAGAATCTCACAGCAAAACGAATAAATTATAATATAAACAAATCTTTACACAAAACCAAAACTGTTACTTTGATAACATATACAAACTTTATATCATAGTTTACAACCACACAAACTCGGACGGTTATATCAATCTTGTTCTTACAACAATAACCACATGACCAAAAATAGACTGAATATAAACATCTACGAGGATACGTCCTAGTCCAGCTCCTTCTCCTGAAGCTTCCACTCTTCCAGCTAACCTGGAAATATGCTCGGTCTGACCTGAGCATATAGGAAAAACACCAAAGCCCGGGTCAGTCTGGTATACCAGCGTGAGAAACACATTCTACTTAATTATTACAGTTTGAAAATTCCTTTTGAAAACAAGAGCATCTCGTAAGACCACGCCACAAATAAACATGTCGGGTTTTTACCTTACGATAGCTAAAACATTTCATATGAAATCCTATGAGATTATAATAGGGTCTACATACAAATACTTATCAAAATAGCCGAAATTATTATATTATTAAATCCAGCTACTAGCCACAGAGTGGGTAATACAAACAAAACTCGTACAAGGCGCGTAGGGAGAATGAATTTCCAACTAATGACTAGGCACTGGGGTACCACCTGTCACGGTACGTGGCCTAGATCACAGTACCGAGGATCACTTCCGACCCCCTGCAACACAAGACCGGGACTATGCCTTACTGGATAATCCCGAGTAAGATCACCCCACGGTTGGGATCAGCAACCGCACCACTAAGCCGAAAAAAAGGGACATCTAGACAGGGATGACCTCACCCTGAAATGGTGCTACCCACCTAGCCTTGCTGCATAACCCCTGATTTTCAGTCATTCCCGGTTGATGAGGGTTGAGGCTAAGCGTTACCATTTTAGAACATATCCCTTAGAATGCTCATCGTCCACCTGACGATGTTCTGAAAGCATTCATCCATACAAGTCTGTTCTGGGTTCGAACGGAACCGAAGGCACTATTCCTACTACATCCATTTTGGAATCACCCTTAGGATTAGTAGCGAGTAGCCCTTGCACTTCACTGCTCCATCTTCGACTCCAAGCCCTTGTCTTCATCTCGAAAACGTATCGTTGGATCGAAGTGGTTTTCGGATTGCATATCCGACTTCGGTTTCTTCGAAACAACGTTCGCTATTTTTCGGTAAACTCAACCCCGGTTCTTTAGGAAATACTCCGACGAAATACAAGATCGGAGATCACCTCCTAACCGTTAGTGTACGGGTCTCCTTATAATTCGTCCTAGAGAACAAATAATTATATACGTACGGTATATCACCTCAATCGGTAACCGTACCATATAATTCTCGAGTCTCCTCTAGATATTTCCAAAGTCAGGTTTTGTCCAATTTTGATAGTCGGTTATTTGACTATCAAAGCAATCAATCAATACAACAAATTCCCTTTGCAACCGTGAAACCTTATTCACCTTTAAAAATCCAAGCGGATTACTATTTATTTGAGAAAGCTTATTTCATTGAAATATATATAAAACTATTTCCTTTCAAATCATACTAATAAATTTCCAAATATTATTTCAAGTTTAATAAATAAAATATTTTTCATAAAAGTTATTACGAATTATTATTTAAACTACTTTTATTAAAGAGATTTTAATTTGAAGAAAATATGCTTAAATATTAATAAAAATTATCCTTTAAAGTATCATTACGAAATGAGTTAATACTTGAAACAATTTAAAATTTTATTTATTTATAAAAATTATAACTTAAAAAGATTTTCAAAGGTAGAAATAAACCACTACTTTCAATATTCCAAAATATTGATCAATCTTAAAAACATTTCAAATAATAATACTGTTATTTTTTTAAACAAAACTAATTTCACAAATCAATCCAAATCGAACAAGGCTTATCAGTCCAATTCACATTTCATAACTCACAATCACAGATATTCAAATCAATACTTCCATAGATCGATTCACAATATATTCTCAATATAATTAACAGGCACATAACAGATATATGCAAGAACAACATATTAGAGATTATCATTACTAGAACAATTATTCAGACATAATTAGATCAATGGCTTACACCCTACACACAATTAGATTAATTATACAGTGGAATGGTGTCAGTTTCCGCTGTCCGAATGTCATCTAGTTTGAACAATCTAAATAAACAGAACTATTTAGTCGGGAACATTTCAACAGTTTGGTTGTAACCCTATTCAATGGCAATCATTTCCAATTGGTAATTAGATCCTATTTAAACAAGCTTATAAAATTTCACATATTTAATTTCACAATGGATCATATGACGGCGTAACATCCGTCGATACAAACCATTCATTCCATAACACTTTATTTTATGAAATGATTATAATATAATATCACTTAAGGACTTGAATTCACTTCAAAGTATAAGCATCTATTTCCCTTTATTATTTCAATTATATTTCACTTTTCAAATTAATCATCATTGATTAATTATTTTCTAATTACATTAAGTAATTAACTTTTAATTAATTACACAAATTAATTATTCTTAACCATTTACAGCAATAAACCTTTAATTGCTTTATTAATTAATCGACTATAATTAATTACATTAACCCTCATATAATTTTAATTAATTATTTAATAATCATTATATTGATTAATTATTCCTTAATCAATCAATCAACCCTTAATCATCTTATTAGTTATTAAAAATTTAAAAATTTCTTAAGCACTTTATTAATACAAAAGCTTAATTATAATAATCTTCTTAATCATCTTTACTTACTCAAATTATTCAAATCAACTTAAGTAAAAGAATTTTATCTTTTAAGTTAAATCAAATACTGATAACAATTTACATAAATAACCATAATTAAGTATTAATATAAACAATTATTTATTATTAAAACCCATTGTTTTTAATTAAATCTTAAATAATATTTAAGATCAAAGATGTTGTTTAAAGGATTCACTTATATCATCATACTTCTTAAGATGTTGGAAAACAATATGAATTTAAAACTTTATATATCATATTCTTTAAAATAATAAACTTTGTTTTTAAACGAATTAGCCCTTAAGCGCAGCCCAAAGAAACAGGCTCGACCCAATCATCTCACGCAACAGAATGGCCCGAAGCCCAACAAAAAGATCACCGAACCAACCTCCCTTCATCCCAAAAACTCGGCTGAACCCACTACAATTCCACCTCCAGGAAACCATCCCAAAATCGAAAGGCAACACATCGCTCTGAAACAACATCCCTTGAATCAACGTTGACAATCGCCGAACCCAAAACGTCACTCATCCTCCAACGCGACGATGAACAACCCATCGCATAACAACATGCCGCCTGGAACCACGTGCACTGATACGCGTGCGCGTGTACGGCCAAAACTCCATCCATTTCACTGTCGCGACTTCTCATCCCATCTCTACGTCGTCGCTCGAATCCAACATGCTAGTTGCTGAGACGAACTTCACTGACGATCAAAATTTCGAGCTCTAGATCGAGGATTTCAAAACGCGAAGTCCACATTCCACCACAAAACCACCCTCTACTTCCACAACTGACCACAACCTCGAACACCATCCACCACGATCGAGTACTCATACATGCAGCTACCCTTGAGCCGAAACCCTAAAAATCCGGTCACACTACCACGCCGCAATTCGAACGCGACTTTACCCCAAACTGCACTCCCTCAAAACCCTAAAAACAACATGCATGCACAACCAAAGGCCAAATCGAAAATTCCACCATGGTTAAACCTTTCCCCTCGACCCACTTCTTCTTCCATAATCGGCCGTAGCTCCTCTCGATGATGAGACGTCAGAAATTATTTTTTTAACCGAAAATCCATTATTTGGAATTCCTTACACTAAATTCTATTAAAAATTACAATTCAACTTCTAAAAATCTTAATTTTATGAAAGAAATCGAATTGCATGCTTGAATGTTTGTTTTAATTAAGTTGAATTTCCACAAAAACAGGGTTACTTACTGTAAAAACAAGCCTAAGACCACTACATAACATAATTTGTTTTCATACTATTTTTAACTTATACTACAAACATAAATTACCATTTCCCTAGTTCATAACATCAACATATTTAAACAAGAATAAAAGATATGAAATTTTGAATCAGGAATGAACATAAATGTTCATTGTTTAACAGGGCAGTAACTATCCAGGTTTTGAGATAAGGTTTCTCATCTTCCACATTGATTCCAGCAGTCTTAAAATTGAAGTTGAAGCCTTAAATTTAAAAGTTGAAATCTTAAATATTGAAAACTTGAATTTGGCCTTTGAATTCTTCTAATGATTTGAATTTGAACAGGGATTGCTTCCAGTTGCTATACTCCCAGACTTGGTTTAACCAAGTAATTTCTTCTTCTATTAATTTTGATTTCTGATTGAAAATATTTGAACAGAGGTCTTTTTTTAAGTTACTTGTATAAATTTCAAACAACAGTCCAGATCTAAGACAAAAGATATATATACAACTTAGCAATTCAACCGAGGGACAGAGAATGACTAGCTTGGTGGCTGAGATAGATATGGTCTCCTGCAGAGAATATTTTTGAAAAGAAACCAAAATCATTATGTTGGATTTCTCAGATTTAAGGTGCCAAATGTTAGTTTGTTCCTTGATTAAAACTTTATCCCTTAATTCCCATTGTTTAACTTGTTAAAACTTTTTTTTTTTGTTTTGTTAATCTGTTTTTATTTAACAGTAAATAGTTTCCAACCTTTTCTTTTAATGTGTATTAATATAAAACATACAAAAATAAAACATAGGCAAGTGTAATTCAAGAATTTAAACAGCCTATTAATATCATTGTCAAAGTAGTGTTGTGTTTTATACATTTAAAACCAAAAAAAATGCAAATGAGAAACTATATTGAAATAATACTTTATTTAACTAACATTTGGAATTTAATAATTATTATCTAAATTCACTCAAGACCTTCGATTAAATTCAAAGGTTTTACATTTTTAAAATAAAGGTGAGAAATAAACAACACTATCTATATATAAATAAAATGAAATAAACACTATTTCGATGATGTTAGATAGCCCATACTTAAGGTTGATCGAGTAGAAATGTAATTGTCACTTTTACATTTTAAACCAAAATAAGAACTTAATTAAATAAGACTTAAGGTATATATTCTCATATGTTTTAAAATAAAGGCGAGGAATTAATCAATTAAAATAACACCCTTTTTGATTAATACACTTTAATAAATATATTGTTACTTTAAAAAAAATGAAATAAAATAACATTTATATTTTCATATAATTTATACCAAATGAAACTTTGATAAAAATAAAACCTATACCATAGATTAAATTTCAAAATAAATCAAGTCACTCCCCTCTTTTATAATATAAAAATATATGACTTCAAACAAACTAAGTTTTCATAACTATTTATGTATAAATAGTTTCTCTCATTTATTTAAGAAATTTTTATACACATTAATTTACAACATTTTTTTTTCCAAATTAGATATTATAAATTTCCCTTTTAATTTATCATAACATATATATAAAATTTCCTTATTCAAGGTATATATATTTTAAAGAAACTTAAAATTATTTTATATTCAATATAAACAACATTGTTTGTATATACCAAATTAAAGTATAACATTTTTTTTCATCATTAAGAATTTCCATCTACTTCTATTACATATAAATTTATCATCCTATATGTAAGAATATTTGATTTTCAATAAATTTTAGATTTTCTATTATATATTTAACCTTAGAATAAATATATATTTTTATCTTTAAAACAAAATTCATATATTAAATCCAAAACAATATATACATATTTTATCTTAAAACAAATATACAATTAAGAAATTTTATTTAAATCAAATTAGTAATTTAATATAGTTTTGAGAACCCAAGTTATATTGAATTAGAAAATTTTTATATAATGATTAATCATTGATTAATGGAAATATTGTATATTAAAATACAACATCATTGAATATTATAAATAATATTCACAACTCGGGATGTCTAAAATCCCGGGTCGTTACATGTTGACTGTCCATCAAACTTCCCATAGTTTTCCTAGGATGACTATGAACCCTTCACTTGGCCACCTAACTCATGCTATCCCCATGAATCTAATCATCTCATGATATCCACATGATTAACCTATTTCCATTAGTATCCCTAATATAGGTTATATCCATTTATAATTTACATTGGTATCCCTCCAGTGATTGTCAAAACATATAAGGGTCGATATCCCCAACCATTGTGGTGTATTCATTAAGCACACCCTGATATCCCCCATGGTTAAACAAAAGTTATTTTATAAGGTTAAAAGAAAATAATTTTTCAACCCCTTCGAAAGTATCCCCTTCGAAGGCTTTGCTTTCGACCCTTTCGAAAGCAACCTTTCGACCACTTCGAAAGGTTTGTTTTTGACTCCTTCGAAAGCATAAACCGTAGATTTTAAAACAATAGGCTCGACCTTTATAATACTTTAAAACCCCCCTTTCGAAACCTTTCGATCATGTTAAAGTATTATTGTATAAGAATAGAAGCATAGCTTCAAAACCACTTGAAAGTATCCCTTTCGAAAGCATTGAAGGTTACCCTTCAAATCCCTCGAAAACCAAACCTTTCGAAACCATTGAAAGCCAAATCTTTTGAAACTATTGATGGTCAAACCTTTCGAAACCATTGAAGATCAAACCTTTCAAAACCATTAGTGGTCAAACCTTTTGAAACTATTGAGGACCAAACCTTTCGAAAGCATTGGGTTTGTACTTAAAAATATTACTTTGGTTCATAATGAAAATAGATGAAAGTATCTCATTCAAAACCACACTTTTATTACATAAAATACTAGAGAAGACAATTAAACCTACTTTTGACCCCTTCGGAAGGTTTAGGAAGCGACATGTATTTTCATAAACAATTAAACCTTTTGACAATGTCGAAAGCTTCTGCTATCGACCCCTTCAGAAGTTTTAAATAAAAATAAAGGCGGTGGTTCTCTTTCAAAAATCACTTTGAAAACCTTTCGAAATAATAGCTTTCGACCTTGTCGGAAGCACTTTAGAATAGATAAATGATTTTCTTTTTTTAAATCAAAGTAAATTAAGGGACCATCTCCTTCGAAAGCAACCCTTCGAAAGCAGCCATTCGACACCTTACCTTTCGACTTGGTCCAATTCAGTGCATACCACCTGTATGATATCATGTGCATTGCTTTCGACCTTGTTGGTGAATGAAGTTGAAAGGTCTTAGTCAAAAGGTTTTCCAAAGAAGCTGGAACCACCTTTTCTGGGTGAAGTTGATTTTGCCAAAATAAGTAAACTTTTTGTAACAAACTTGCCTACTTTTAAACATTTGATTGGCTTTCACAAACTTTTAAATAATTTGGATAATATTTGTCGCATTTTTCTCAGATCTAAAACCAAGTTAACTTTTAACAAATAAGCCTTTCCTCTTATAAAAACAATTAAATCATTTAGGTCCTCTTTTCGAAATAATTTAATTTCCATACTAACTCACTTAGTAAAAATCCCCAAAAATTCCAGAAATTCACTTTAAACATGTTCTCTTACATATTAAATTTTAGACCCAAATTCTTAATATACTTTCCAAAATAAAATGATAAACCAAAACAGTCATATTTTCCTTTGAAAATTCATAATTAATTCTTCATGGCTTGGAAAATTATGAAAATTGAAACTCAACTCTAAAGTCATGTTTCGATAACATATAATTTTCCCATGGAATTTCAAAATCATTAAATCTTGGTTTTACCCTAAAACTGTGTATAGCTCTTTAAAACAACCTTGTTTAAACAATGTAAATCATAGCTCAAGCATATGATCAAAAAAAATATCATAAAAAATATATTTACTCTTAAATATAAAACCATATGATTATAAAACCAAAATAGAGATATAGAAATTATTATTTTCCTTAGATTGGATAAAAAAATTGAAGTTTGATTGAGATTGATTCCTTCTAGCATGATCCTAAGCTTTTAGATTGATTTTCTCTTGTCTTCTTTCTCCTAATGGCCGGTCTTGCTCTTTCTTATGGTTATAATTTTTGCTTGTGAAAAATGAACGTGTATGACTAAAGGGAAATGGCATAAGGGTGGGAAATATGGGCGGCTATTTACCCTAAAGCCCTTATGTTTGATTAACTAACACTTAACCATTTATAAGCTCGTTTATTTTAAATAGGCATGGCCACTTAGTTTATTAATCAACCTCGATCCCCTTATCTACATTATTCAATTTAATTTATTCTAATTAAATCTCCTGAATAATGTCAATAAAATTAAGGGTGTTACAAGGTCCCCTCCTTAAAGGTTTTCGTCCTCGAAATTTAGTAAGGACTATAAACAAGCATAACGATCATGCAAACAAAAGCAAGTATATCCTACCAGCTTATAAGTATATGTATATTAAATATAGTACATACCCTCATAACAGCCCAGGATAAGTATCCCTAATCATGTCCTCTATTTCCCAAATACAGTCATTCTCTTTGTCGCTCCATTGAACTTTCACCAACTTGACTGTCTTAGTTTCAGTCTCTTCTCATCTCTTGCTACAACCCGAACTTGTTGTCTAAAGTCAAGTTAGGCTCTGCTACCAATTCCTCTAACTTTGTGTGAGGAATAGCAGCCTCTGGATCATGCACGAACTTGTGGAAATGAGACACATGGAATACATTATGGACCCTACCAAACTACTTGGCAACTACTCTGTACGCAAGTTTTTTAATCCTTTCTAAAATCTAAAATAGACCAGCATACCTCGGGGCCAATTTTCCCAACTTTCCAAATTGTACTACACCCTTCATCGGTGATACTTTAATGAAAACCATGTCTCCCAGTGAGAATTCTAGGTCTTTACGCTTCTTATCTGCGTAACTCTTCTGCCTTGATTGAGCTTCCTTCATTGGTTCTCGGATTAGCTCAATCTTTTCTGACGCCTCTCTAACCAAATCCGGACCTAATACTAATCCGTCTCCGGTCTCCAACCAACATGCTGGCGGTTTACATGGCCTTCCATACAAATCTTCAAAAAGCGTTATTCCTATACTAGCCTGATAACTATTATTATAGGAAAACTCAATCAAATGTTGGTGATCTTCCCAAGATCCACCAAAGTCTAACACACAAGCTCTCAATAAATCTTCGAGTATTTCATTGACTCTCTCTGTTTGTCCATCAGTCTGTGGGTGATATGTTGTACTCATATATAAAATGCATCTCTGTCACTGACTATGCTATTAGGATTTCCATGAAGTCTAACTATGTTCTTCAAGAACAACTTAGCCAAAACATGTGTCATCCTGTTTGACTTTACTGGAATGAAATGAGCACTCTTGGTCAACCTGTCCAAACCCATATACACTCCTTTCCTCTCCTTGACCTCGGAAACCCATCTATAAAATCCATCGATATCGAATCCCATTTCCAGACCGGAATATCTTAATCCTAAAGTAACCCACTTGGCTTCTGATGTTTGACCTTCACTTGTTGACAGTAAACACACTGCCTAACCCACAAGCCAAAATCGCTCTTCATGCCTTCCCAATAAAAGCTCATCTTTATATCTTGATACATCATGGTTCTTCTAGGATGAATCGTAAAATTCGATCGATGACATTCCTCTAAAACTTCCCTCCTTAAGTTCTCTACATTCGGAACGCAAAGTTGTCCCTTCTTCTCAACTATCCTCTTTGGTCAGGACAAAAATCCTTTAGGTCATCAATATCTGATCCTTCCTTAAGCCCTCTAATCCTCTCGGATAAAAATAGATCTTCTCTTTGCTTAGAAGCTATCCTCTCGATCAACACTGGTCGAACTTCTAAATAGGATAACATGGTAGTATCCTGACTAGAACTAGCAGTAGATCTCAACTACACACCAAAACTGGCTAAAGCTTTCAGATCCGTCCATTTTGCTAACACTACATTCTGATGTCTTTTACAGAGAGCATCAGTTACTTATTTTCTTTTTCAGGAGTATACTCTATACCGAAATCATAAGCAGCCAAAAACTCTAGTCATCTCTGTTGCCTCATATTCAACTCCTTCTGAGCGAATAAATACTTTAATGACTTATGATCGGTATACAACTCAAATCTCTCTCCCAAAAGATAATGCCTCCAAATCTTCAAGGCAAAGATCACCGCAGCTAACTCCAAGTCATGTGTAGAATATCTAACTTCATGCGGTCTAAGCTGCCCAGATGAATTAACAATAACCTTGCCCCTCTGCGTCAACACTACTCCCAATCCAATACCACATGCATCATTGTATACTACCATCCCTTAGTTACCATTGGGAACTACTAACACCGGCATATTGGTTAACAAATGCTTTAACTTGAGGAATGCTTCCTCACATTTGTCGGACCAAAAAACTTCACATCTTTCTTGATAAACTTAGTCAAAGGCGCTGTTATCAATGAGAAATCCTTAATGAATCTCCAGTAATAGCCAACAAGTCCAAGAAAACTCCCAACTTTGGTTATTGTCTCTGGTCTCTTCTAATTATTGACACTTTCGATCTTATTTGGATCGACCGACAACCCCTTCTCTGAAATCACATGACCAAGAAACTTAACCTCTTCTTCCAAAAATGACACTTGGAAAACTTTGACTTTAGCTGATTCTGCCTTAGTGTCTCCAACACCACTCTAAGATGAATATCATGCTCTCTTTCATCTTTAGAGTACATAGAAATGTTATCTATGAATACCAATACGAACCTATCCAAGTGCTTTCGGAAAATACGGTTCATCAAATCAACGAAGAAAGCAGGTGCATTTGTCACTCCAAATGGAATCACAAACAACTCATACGAACCATATCAAGTCTGAAATGCCGTCAAAGGAATGCTATGCTCTGTCACTCTCAACTGATGGAACCCCATCGCCAAATCCAGTTGGGAAAATACTCTGGCTCCACTCAACTGATCAAATAGATCATCTATCCTTGGCAAAGGGTACATATTCTTGATCTTCCTTTCATTTAACTTATATTAGTCGATGCACATCCTTAATGATCCATCTGGTTTCTTCACAAACACCACGGCCACTCCCCAAGGCAAACTGCTTGGTCTGATAGAATTCCTACCCTCAAGATCCACTAGCTGCACCTTCAATTACTTCATCTCTGTCGGTGTCATTCTGTTAGGTGGTCTACTGACAGGTTCAGCTCCTAGCACAAGGTCTATCCGAAACTCAACAGCTTGTTTCGAGGGTAATCCAGTAACCGGCTCAAAATCATTTGCAAACTCTCTAGCCATGCGAACCTGACTGAGGTCTTCTCCAACCTCCATGGCACTCAACCAAGCACAAACACTCTTTTCTCCACTGAGAAAATGATTCGGTTATAAATATCTAGGTGCCTCAATGATATCTCCCGATCCTGGTAAAATATCCTAGCTTCATACTTACCTAACTAATCCATACCCAAAATGATCTCGGAATCTACGAAATCAAAGAGGTACAAACTGCATGCAAACTTATGACTAACAAATCAAGTTCTAATTGGTCACATCTCATTCCAAGAGTTGCATACCCTCATGTTGGATTCAAAACCCTTAAGGAAGTAACAAGGTATGTAGGTTCGGTACATAACCTATCAAGCAAATAAGGTGATATAAATGAAAGCGATGCTTCAGTATCAAAGAGCACCCTAACTGGTATACTCTGAATCAAAAGAGTACCTTCCATAACAGTCTTCCCTTTCTCAGTAGCAGTTGGTTTAGATGATGATGGTTCTAAAGAAAAGACCTTTTCTTTTCCTGCCTTAGCAGCGTCAGGACACTTGTTCTTGTAATGTCCCATCTAGTTGCAATTATAGCATTTCATGTTCTGCTTCCCCACAACTAGCCTTCCATTACCTGAACAGGAGTCATTAGCATAATGCCCCTTCTTATCGCACTTGGAGCAAACTATATCTGCTTTCCCTTTTTGGAAACCCCTCATTTCTAAGCGCCCTTCTTCTTGAAGAACTTCCTCTTCTTCACCCGAGGACCCTAAAACTCAACTAGCTTCTCCCGGGCTGAAACATCAAGTGCCTCATCATGGCGGATGGTCATCTCCACCACTACATGATGAGGTTCTCTTATATGAGTCATAGCCATCCCGCCTTCAGCCTTAATCCCCTAATGAACCTTTCATTCCTTCTGACATCAGTGTCAACCAATGCATAACCATATCAAGACAGCTTATCAAACTTAGCAACATACTCGATCACTAACATCTTTCCTTATACAAGAACCACGAACTTCCTCACCAACGCCGATTTAGCAACTCAGAACGAAACTTCTGCTCAAACCTTCTCCTGAAATCTGCCCATGTCAGCTCTTCCTTCGAAACTCCAACTGTCATACTGTTCCACCAGTGAAGCACTAACCCTTGCAACTGTCTAGAGCCTAGCCTTCTCTTCTCTCCATCATCCAATCCTAAATCTATAAAAATCCTTTCACAGTTAAAAAGCATGTTCTCAACTTCAACATCATCCTTTGTTTCAAGAAAAGGCTTCCATCCCAGGCTGATATAATCCCTGCTCAGCTTGGCATAGTTATAGCTAGCTGGGACCACAAGGATTTGCTCCTCCATTATTCACAACCTTACCGCCAGCTACCTCAGCAGCTGCCCAGCTTGCATCAAGTTGACAAAGAACTGATACATGGCTCCTATGTCCACTTGGGGAACCCCATTACCAACATTTTGCACCTGAGCCAGACCTTATCCTCTTCTAGTATTAGGCCCGACATTTCCATCTGTAATGGTGCTCTCTTCTCCCTCATTAACTATGCCTCTCCTTCAATGCATATCAGTATTCAAGCCTCATGAGATACAGAAGAATAGCCTAATAAAGATAGAAGTCTAGAGATAAAGCATATACTTATTATAGCAAATATAAGTACGCTACTAAAACATTATCCCATACCTCGATCATGTTTATAAATTCATTGGATTATGTTTCAGAAAGATTTTAGGTTTATCTTTTCTTTTAAAGTTTCATAAACATATGCTCCAATACCGACTTGTAGCATCCCCTACTTGGAGGCCCAAAAATAACGGCTACGGATGCTGTATTCATCTATTGTTATTAATCTTCGACGACCAAATATGAAGGTGCCATATACATTGGTACACAGATCATAAGAATATGGAAAAATTTAACAAATCAAAAAACATATTTCCACATTTAGATTAAAATATTTCATGTTCATTACATAATCCCAAAATATGTTAAACACGTATAGCAAAATATAATTATTACAATTATGCCAAGAGTGACATATGAAGATGCCCCCCTAGTTGATCAGAGTATACAGTAAGGCTAATAAATCTACCTTTACAAGAAAATACACAAAGGAAAATAAAACTCTAAATAACTATCTGCCTCTTGCACGTCTCCGGAAGCTTTATTCGTCAAAGGAGAGAACCTGAGAAACTTAACTCTCAGACTACTCAAAATCAATTGAGCATCTGAGATTTTAAGGGGAAGACAAAAACTTCGACTTAGACATAAAGCCTGGTATGAATAATAATCTAACATCTGAATCCTTTTAGGTATCTAGTGAAACCACGCCGCTTAGCGGAATGGGTTTCCCTATTATTTGTCCCAAAAACTTTTACAAAACCCTATTCTGTGCTCCTCATCCACAACGGTTAAAACATCCAATTCAAAATAATTATGATGATATGCGTTCTTGAAAACAATTAGGATTTCCACATCCCCCATTAGATTTTAATTACCTCAAAAAGGGACTATTCATCTCATATTTATTTTTCTTATGCTAATCGGACAATCTATCTCACATCTTATAGCTTTCCCAAGACGACTATAAACCCTTCATTAACCATATAGAGACTATCCATCCCCAACATGATGTTGACTATCCATCAACCATCCCATAGTTTTCCTAGGATAAATATGAACGCTTCTTCAATAATATGGAGACTATTCATCTCCAACTGGATGTTCACTATCCATCAAACATCCCATAGTTTTCCTAGGATGATTATGAACCCTTCACTTGGCCACTTAACTCATGCTATCCCCATGAATCTAATCATCTCATGCTATCCACGCGATTAACCTATTTCCATTAGTATCCCTAATTTAGGTTATATCCGTTTATGATTTACATTAGTATCCCCCAATGATTGTCAAAACATATAAGGGTTGATATCCCCAACTATTGTGTTATACTCATTAAGCCAACTCTAGTATCTCCCAACGTTAAACAACATTTATTTTATAAGGTTAAAGGAAAACAATTTTTCAACCCTTTTGAAAGTATCCCCTTCGAAGGCTTTGCTTTCGAACCTTTCGAAAGCAACCTTTCGATCCCTAAGAAAGGTTTACTTTCGACCCCTTTGAAAGCATAAACCATAGATTTTAAAATAATAGGCTCCAGCCTTTATAATACTTTATAATCCCTCTTTTGAAACATTTCGATCATGTTAAAGTATTAATATATAAGAATATAAGCACAGCTTCAAAACCAATTGAAAGTATCCATTTCGAAAGCATTGAAGGTTACCCTTCAAATCCCTTGGAAACTAAACCTTTTGAAACCATTGAAAGCCAAACCTTTCGAAACCATTGAAGATCAAACCTTTTGAAACCAATGATGGTGAAACCTTCGAAACCATTAAAGATCAAACCTTCCGAAAGCATTGGGTTTGTACTTAAAAATATTACTTGGGTCGTATGAAAATAGGTGAAATTATCTCTTTCAAAACCACACTTTTATTTTATAAAGTATCGGGGAAGAGAATAGAAGCTTTCGACGGCGTCGAAAGCTTCTACTTTCGACCCCTTCATAAGGTTTGGGAAGTGGCATGTATTTTCATAAACAATTAGACCTTTTTTCAACGTCGAAAGCTTCTACTTTCGATCCCTTCAGAAAGTTTAAGCAAAAATAAAGGCGATTGCTCTCTTTCAAAAACCTTTCGAAATCATAGCTTTCGACCTTGTCGGAAGCTTTTTAGAACATATAAGTGATTTTTTTAAATCAAAGTAAACTAAGGGACCATCTCCTTCAAAAGAAAACCTTCGACACCTTACCTTTCAACTTGGTCCAATTCACTACATGCATTGCTTCCGACCTTGTTGGTCAATAAAGTCAAAAGGTCTTAGTCGAAAGGTTTGCCAAAGATGGCAGAATCACCTTTTCTGGGTAAAAGTTGATTTTGCCAAAATAAGTAAATTTTTTGCAACAAACTTGCCTACTAGTAAACATTTGATTGGCTTTCACAAACTTTTGAATAATTTAGATAATATTTGCCACATTTTATCAGATCTAAAACCAAGTTAACTTTTAACAAATAATTCCTTCCTCTTATAAAAACAATTAAATCATTTAGGTCATCCTTTTGAAATAATTTAATTTCCGTACTAAATCACTTAGTAAAAATCCCCAAAATTTCCTGAAATTCACTTTAAACATGTTCTTTAACATATTAAAATTTCAGACCCAAATTCTTAATATACTTTCCAACATAAATTTATAAACCCACATAACCATATTTTTCTTTGAAAATTACTAACTAATTCTTCATGGCTTGAAAAATTATGAAAATTGAAACCCAAATCCAAAATCTTGTTTTCCATAACACATAATTTTCCCATCGCATTTCAAAATCATTAAATCTTGGTTTTACCCTAAAACCGTGTATAACTCCTTTAAACAACCTTGTTTAAACAATATAAATCATAGCTTAAGCATATCATCATTCAATATATCATAAAAATAGATTTACTCTTAAATCCAAAACCATATGATTATAAAACCAAAATAGAGATATAGAAATTATTAATCACCTTAGATTGGATAAGGAAATTGAAGTTTGATTTAGACTAATTCCTTCTAGCTTGATCCTAAGCTTTTAGATTGATTTTGTCTTCTCTTCTTTCTTCCTAATGGTCGGCCTTGCTTTTTGTTACGGTTATAATTTTTGCTTGTGAAAAATGAACGTGTATGACTAAGGGGAAATGGTATAAGGGTGGGAAATTTAGGCAGCTATTTACCCTAAATCCCTTATGTTTAATTAACTAATACTTAACCATTTATATGCTCATTTATTTTAAATAAGCACAGCCACTTTGTTTATTAATCAACTTCAATCTCCTTATCTACATTACAATTTAATTTATTCCAATTAAACCTCCTGAATAATGTTAACAAAATTAAGGGTGTTACACCACCAACAGTCCTGAGCAATGGTTAGCAAAGAGTTGGATTATGCCCTGATGAATTTCGCTTTCTACTAGTTTAGAATACGAATAGGATACCCAAAAGCCTCATTATTTAATTAGTTGTTTGTTTGTCGGAGACGGGCAAGTTAACGTTTAGATAAGCCTTTGAGATGCATTAGTAATATGATAATTAGATTGAAAGTCGTATCTTGATTTCATTGGTCACTGAAGCTAGAACTGATTGACTAACGATTACGTTAATAGGGTACATTTTGGGGTTGAGATGCTAAATAATCATTGGGTCTGCCTTCTCCCTAATTAAGAAGTATTAAGTGGTCGGAATTTTCTTTTGGTTTGTACCACATTTAGATATATATATATGTATATATGTATATATAGGCATATATACACATATTTTTCTAATTATACGTCGAGGAAGGTTAGATATATCATACGCTGATGGAATTACATGGAATAGCCATGAATAATGGACATAACACATAAATAGAAATTAATCAGCATAAATCAGTGTTATGGATAAAGTATGTAATTTTACAGTCACCAGAACCTGTTCTAACCTCCTCCCTATTACAACCCACATGATAGATTTTCAAGGACATGCTATTGGTGTGAAACGGGAACTACGGATGGCGTAGTTTTTTATTCATTTTTGGAGCTGGCAGGCAATCAAATACTAAAGGAATAATATTTATTCCAATGTAATAGCCTTGGTTAGCATATATGTTATATTTCGCTATGAGTTTATGTAGATAGCTCTTTGATATACTTGTGTTTATTGTAGGTTAACAGAACAAACGATGTATCTTAATGGACTTGGATTTTGATTTAGTCGAAATTCGAACCTAGTAGAGTACAGATTGTTATAGACATGGATATAGATATGAATGTAGATATGGATATTGATATGGATACGGATGTAGATATAGATATAGATATGGATACAGATGTAAATGCAGACTTATGGCACAAGAAGGTGAACCAATTATTACATTGCTCCCCTGTAGTGCTACTATAGACCAATGAAAGGTAGTGGATGTTAAGTGACCTTATAGGGCATGAGGCTAGTCCATGCATGAATCCAATTAGTTAGCGCAAGAACAATAGGAAATCGTGTTGGGCACGAGACTACTCAAGGGTGTGAGTCCTATATAAGATTGACATGATGATGGAAAATAAGAGACCTTATAACACACAAGGTGAGAAAAGGGAAGTGAGTCCATATATATATGATGTTGTATGAATGGACGTGTATGGTGGTTAGGTATGACGTAGCGATAGGATGTTAGGTGACCAAGCGATAGACTCATATCATGTTATAGTACCGTTTTTATAGTATATGTAGAGCAAAAGTAAGGCTCACTTACTAGATTTATGTATGACTCCCTCCTATATATGTGTGTGTGTGTGTGTGTGTGTATTTCCAGGTTGATGAGATTTGGAGATGAGATAGTATCAAAGACAGAGATTCATTTGTGTATGATGTGAACAAGTGTAACTAGGATTTGACTATTTGTATAGATTAGGTTGTAGTTATATTGTTTAGACATATGTGTTTGATATTATAGACTTGGTACTGAGACTATGGTTATTGTTAATACGTTGTATTATATTTCTTTCTACCATGAGACTCCAAATAGTTTAGGTAAACATTAGTTAGAAATGTATCTAACATTAGACATTTGCTAGTAGTTGTACATATTTTATCTTACCCCAATGACTCATCCTTTCCGTTCTCAGGTTGTTAACGACGGTTCGGGCATTGGACTGAAAGCTGAAAGCATGGGTTGTTACAAATCCACTATCCAACATTGGGTTATGCTAAACCAACCTCAATATTTATGGTATTAGATTTTTTCCAATCATAGATCTGCAGCCCACAATTGTTGTAATTGTCCAAAATGAGCTAGAAAGCGTTATAGCAATCAAAGATCGGTGAATCATCACTTGGTTGAAGCACTAGGACAAGGAGGGGAGAAGAAGCAAAGATAACATAAAGAAAACTAGAGAAAAAAATGCTAAGTACTTGATTTGGTGGATAACCAAACAATCACTCAGTTCGGTCGTTGCTACCGAACAATGTGATTTGTTTGTTTGTCTATTGTCAAACCAAGAAGCACCAAACCGGCCAACACCACTGAACTAAGGAACACTAAACTAAGGAACACCAACCAAACAATACCACATAATAGCCATTGTCGAACAAAGTGCGTTATTTGTGGGAAGTGCTTATCTTGGCGGAAAAACTAACCAAGCTTACATATATCTTCACTCATATAAATACCCAAGCTGGGAATAGTAATGGAAGACAATTTAGAAAAGAAAAAACATATCAAATAGACAGAGCCAAACCAACTTTCTCAAATAAATATCATACATTCTATTGAGCTATAAATCGTTGTAATTTGTATGCCAAGCATTGTACCAAAATTCTATAAGAAGGATGATGAAAATTGATAGTCGATGTAGGCATATTCTGGTCGAACCATTATAAATCTTCATATTCGTTACATTATTGGAATTTGCTTTCTACATAACATATTTGGATCTTCTTTCTAAAATCAATCATAATACAAACATAGCAGTTGTGTCATGCAACCCGTATTCACCGTTCTACATCAAATGACTCAGAGGTATTTGCCCATTTATTGATTAAACATTTATGGTTCTTCCATCGAGGGACTCTTAACATGCCTTTGAGATCAAAGAACAATGTTAATGCCACCAGCGGGAATACAAGTAACATAAGTGCACCTAATCAGACAACTATCCATCTAGACAATCAATCATCGATACTCCAATGCTAGCATATGTGGTTACCAAAGGCAAATTAGAAAGAGTTGTGTAGAGCTCGACGAACATTTCACTACCTAAAAGCAAGCTACCATGGACCAAATTTAGACATGCTTGGAGCAGGCACCAACAGTTGACCACAATATTGAACCATGACGATCCTAGTCTAGGGGATTGGAGGCAATGGAGTCGCATTCTGACAGTTAATTTGATTAAAAGAATTGAAGAACCCAAACAAGAAACATCGAGGAGCTGGAAAAATAATAGTTCAGCATAAAGTTGTGCCCATGGATCGATCGACACCTAACTAAATAGAGGAGATTATTGGAATTCGAAATGGATTCTCTATCGATTAGAAAACTGTTAAAAAATTTCATTATAAAATAAGAATACCGCAAGTGCATGGTCTAAAATCGTAGTATGTATGTGAATAAGGGTCGATGCTATAAGGAAAATAGTATGTTTTATATCACTCAATCAAACTATCCCAAATATTTTGAAAATGTGTTAAATTAAAAATTGTAGAATGAAAAAACAATTAGAATAAAAGTGGAACAAAAGTAGTGAGATTAGAAAGTAATTAAGAGATAAATCACTTTTGAATTCAAATAAATCAACAAATAGTAAATTTATAACCTCTCTTTTTAACCTAAATTACCTGATGTATTTATTTTAAGTATGGTCTATTTGTGTTACCGATTAACACAACTTAAACCATCAAATTTTAATACATCAACTAAACCCATTTGTTAAATCTCCTGAAAGTGATTATGAAGTTAGAAATAAAATTTATTTTAAGCATGATCTATTTACTATCTTTGATATGGTAACATAGAGCATCAAATTTTAATTCTACTTTTAACTTCGTTATCAAAATCAAATGGTTAAAAGAAAATGTAACTTGAGTTTACATTTGATTAAGTATAGTCTATTTGTGATTAACAATATAGACTATCAAATTCTTTTGTAAACATCAAACTTTCATCTACTTCTAAATTCACATAAAATCCAAAAAAAAACAAGAGATCATAAGGAAACCGCTTTGTTGACTTAACATGATTCATGATAACTTCATTACCTCTAAATTGAAGGGGTTTAACCTCTCATACTTGAATTCATTTCAATAAAAAGTAGATTCAACATTAATAAAATAAAAGAAAGTGCTAATTGAAAAGAAAGAGATAGATAACTAGAGAAGTAAAATCTACACTAATATTCACAAAAGTAAAGCTAATCTACTTGCACTAAATAGAAGAGAACATAAAATAGATAAAAGAAAAGAGCATGAAATAAACGTGCATAAAATAAAATAAAAAGACTAAGAAGTCATTAAAGACAATATAGATTTTATTTATGATTTTACGCTACAACTTCATATGCATAAAAAAAGATATTACATGAACATAAGAGGGTATTTATACAAGTCTAAAACCCTAATCCCTTTTGAGGGGGTGCTACCAAAAATTCCCTTAACTTTGTGTGGCCACAAAGTAATCATTAAATTAGTTAATTTCCACTAACATATGCATTTGCTTTTAATTATTGGCCATTCATAAGTGGTAAGTGAGCTTCTCCATGTACTATTCTTTCTTTTCTTCATTTTTTGGCTTCCAAAATATGTACATACATAAGTCCATGAAGTCTACCAATTTGCACACAATTTTCTACAAAATAAAGTTAGAACGTGCAAATAAATTTTCTTCAAAATTAATACATAAATAAAATTACCATTTTTCCCAAATATAGAAGAATGGATAATGATGTGACGACCTAGAATTTTCAAGCAATTGAAATCGAAATATTTAATTGATTTTAAATATTCAATAGAGCAATCTTAACTTGAATTACAAATATCGCTATTTATTGATAATTAAATAATAGAATTTAATCATTAGAAATTGGGTAAATTGTTGAATCTAGAATTTTAAGCCTGTTAAAAATAATTTGAAGGCTTGTAAAATCTATATTGATAATACAGAGGATAATAGAAGTTGTAAAATTTAATTTAATAGTGATTTATTCAGTTTTAAAATTTTTGTTGTTTTAAATTGAATTTAAAAAAAATAGCCTTCCGAGGTACAGTCTCGGAATTCGATGAAACCAGTTCCATTGGGTCCGTAATATTGAATTATTATCGGATTTCAAATTTCGTATTGATCGGAGTTAGTGTGTGTGTATGATATATAAACGCACTGAAAATTTAATTGATAATAATCGATTCGAATTTAAATTAAAAATAAGTGAACACTGTAGCAAGGCGTCTTCAACACGCTTCCTTTGCCTTCTCGAACACACCATCCCTTATCTTGTTTCTTTTCGAACACGAGACCATCCCTTCAGTTCAAAATCGAAACCCTTTGTTGAAAAAATAAAATGGCCAAAGTAAATTAAATTAAGTAATGGCTTCCTCTAAAATCATTCATCATCTCGTCCTTCAATTGAAAGGATGCATCGCGTGTTTGCCTTCCCAAACCCACGGCCGCGTATTCATCTCAGAGCAAATAAAAAAAAGAAAACCAAAACGCGGCGAACTGCAAGCATGGTAGATGGCGACTTCGTTCGAAATGGAATTGGAATCGATTTGCCCCATATCGAAAGTAGAGAGAGGGGGGGCGCGGCCGAAGTGAAGCACGAATTGCCTTGAGGAGCTCGGACGTGACGGTGCGATTCGCGATATGATGGGGAAGAGAAGCTCGTGCATTCAATAGAAGGGTCGCGATCGAAGATCGCGCGCGTGAGCTGGGGATGGATGGGGCGGCTACGCTAGGGTTTCGGTGTCGAGTTAAGGTGAGCATCTGATCCTGTAAGTGAAACCTAATTTGATTTTAATTTGATTTATGTGGATATGTTCAGAAAAAAAAATGTTTACTGTCTACTGTTAAAATTTCTAGAGTTTATATAGATATGTACAAGAAATTAATTATATAATTACAGTAAAATATATGATCAGTTTAAAATTTAAAATATATATGGATATGAATAGAAAAATATATAAGTGCAAATCAAAAGTTTTATTTAACAATAAGAGTTGCTAAAAAAATATAAAATAAAATATTCTTATTAAAAGGAAAATTTGTTTAAAATCCAATTATTAGCTTAAAACCCAAATTCTAGTAGATGGAAATTAAATTGTTTAATTGATTCGAATATTAATAAAATTTGTTTAGTGAAGTAAATTATTAGTGTGAAGTTAAATCATTGGTTGATTAAATTTATAAAAAGAGAAATTAATAGTTCAATTTATTTCATGTATTAATAAACTATATAAATATTTATACAAGGTCTAAAATCATGGAGAATCAAGTCGGGTTGGAATGGATTGCACAAACAAAGCAAAGGTGAGTTAATCTCACTCAGTTAAATTTAAATTTTAAATGATTAAATTTAAATAATTGTTTGAATGGCTGAATTGATTGATGTGATATAGTATGATATTTTGGGATTGATGTATTATATTGTGCTAATGTCTGTGGATGCAGGGAAAACAGGTTGGAGGGATCCAACTGGACCCCTCAACTTTTATTTAAATTATTTAATATTCTCTGATGTGAATATTGGTATTCTATGATGAGTTATATTGGAATATTGAATGTTATGGTTGATTGGATATATTTGGGCAAAATGAATTACCAAATTTATATAGATTGGATTTTGAAAAACAAAATAAAGAAATGAATTTGTGAGAAAAATAATTATAGGAAATTTGAACAAATTAAGAATGGGTTGAAAGAAATAGAAGTAATATGAAAATAATAATAAATAACTTCGAGTATGGAAAGAAAAAAAGTTTAAATAAACGGTAATTAATGAATTTTAAATTTATGTGGTATTAATTTAACGGAGTAAAGAATCATTATAGACTTAAAGTTTTTAATTTATATAAAAGGACAAGGAAGTAATTGAGAAAAACTAAAAATTGGAATTTTTAGTTAAAGTACTGTAAATCATAATTAAGAAATGAAATCTGAAATTAATAGATTTTGAATTAAAAGGGAGTAAAAAGGGAAATCAATTTGGAAAATTGATTCAAGTGTTTAAAATCGAAATTTTAAGGAAGAATGTGAAGAGAGGTATATTTCTCTGGATAGCCAAGTACGTTTTCAAAGTAAATTTTTTTAAATATAAATTAAAAGTTTGAAGTTGTTTTAAGAAGTATGTTTTGAAAATTTGCTATTTCTAAATATTTAAATTTTTAAGTAAGTATTCCATTTTAATCTATTATAGCAATAATTATTTTAATCTGTTATAGAAATAATTATTTAAAGAGTGACTTAGTATTTTATTTTTTTAAAAGTGAAATCTAGTTTTATATTTTATTTAGTAACCTTAGGTTCAAATATTCATATAGTATGTATTTTAACAAATTATTAAAGTAATTTTTACTTGAACGTTTTAAAGTATATTTTTTAAAAAGTAAGGTGTTTTTAAATTATTTTAAAAATCTAGATTTGTGCTTGGTGATTCCCGTGGGAATAGAAATACTTGGAATTTATTCTGAGAAAGGCAGATAGTTTTGAAAACTGTTTCAAAGGATTGAAAATAGAAATATATCTTGTGAAGATATTTTTGGGATTAATAAATAATTTGGAAAATTATTGGTTGATGGTTGTTTGTGAATATTAATTGATAGTTAAATAACCGACTATCAATATTGTCCAAATGCGTTGATCGTTTCAAAGAGACCGGGATCGAGATTTATTTCTCGAAAACCACTTCGATCCGGTTTGTACATTTCGTGAAAACGATTTTGGATTCGAAGATGGAGCAGTGAAGTACAAGGGCTAGTCGCTACTAATCCTAAGGATATTTCCAAAATGGATGTAGTAGGAATAGTACCTTCGGTTCCGTTCGAACCCGGGACGGACTTGTATGGATGAATGCTTGCGAAACATCGTCAGGTGGACGATGGGCATTCTAAGGGATATATTCTAAAAGGTAACGCTTAGCCTCAAGCCTCATCAAATGGAAATGGCTGAAAATCAGGAGATATGCAGCAAGGCTTCGTGGGTATCCCCCACTGGAGGGTGAGGTCATCCCTGTCTAGATGTCCCTTTTAATTCGGCTTAGTGGGCGGTTGTTGATCCCAACCGCGGGGTGATCTTGCTCGGGACTGTCCAGTAAGGGATGGTTCCGGTCTTGTGTTGCAGGGGAGTTAGGGTGGCTCCTCGGTACGCTGATCTAGACCAGGTACTGTGACAGGTGGTACCCCAGTGCCTAGCCATTAGTTGGAATCCATTTTCCCTACGCGCCCGTACGGTTTTGATTGTGCCCAACTATTGCTGAAACGTGAGATGCAAGCATTTCAGCTAGATTCTATTTTACTTTCTATAGACACTATTATAATATCAGAGGATTTTGATAAAATGTTTTAGCTATCGTAAGGTAAAAACCCGACATGTTTATTTGTGGCGTGGTCTTACGAGATGCTTTTGTTTTCAAAGGATTTTTGAAACTTTAATAATCAATTGGGTGTGATTTTCTCACGCTGGTAATCCAGACTGACTCGGGTGTTATTTAACTGTAATGCTCGGGTCAGACCGAGTATTATAGGATACAGGAGATGCTGTGGAGCTCAGGAGACGAGCAGGACGAAGACACGTACTCTCGTACTTGTTTATATATATATATATATATATATATATATATATATATATATATTCCGCTGTGTTGAGTTGTTGTGTATCCATTTGTAAGACATTGCTGTTGAGCTGAGATTGATGTACTCTGATGATGTAATATATAAACAAAGATATTTGATGTTGAGTAAAGAGTATTTATTATCTATTATATTTTATTCCACTGCGATGGTTAGATTCTGTTGTTGATTTCAATTTTCTTCTACCTCTTCTTCTTTAACCCAAATGGTTCGTATTTCTGTGCAACTTGAGTTGATTATTGTAGAATAGTGTTGACTCAAGGGGTACGGATTTACGGGTCGTTACACTTGGTATCAGAGCGGAAAGGTTAAGCGAGAACCTTGGCTCTAGTGGGAATTACTCATTTAAATTAGAGTCCATAGTACTCTAGAATGAGTTTGAGCATATTAATAAATATGAGCGCGTATTTGTTAGTGAATATAAATTGTTTTAATATTGTGTTGATTGGTTTATTGAGTGGCATATGAACCTTCGTCGGTATAGTCTGTACAACTGTATTGAAGGTGTTTCTAAACACTTGAATAAAACAATTGACATGATATTGTTTTAAATATGGGTAAATGGAATAATTTTACCCAAAAATATATTTTGATATAAAGATAAGTTTTTGAAAACTATTTAGCTAATATATGGTTGTTTGGATGTTAGAAATAATGGTATTTAAATTAATATCCTTAATGTATGGAAAATCTAACTAGAAATTGTAAATATAACCAAAGATTAAGGAGATAGATTCAATTATAAAATGAAATTTATAAATATGAATTATAAACGTAAATTATAAATAGAAATATAATCAAATAAGAATTTATATGAGCATAAACTATACAGATGAATTATAGTTAAAATTGATTTATGTAGGATTTGAAAATTTAAATCCCGGAAATTTGAAAGTGTTTATCGAAGTATTTAAAGACGAATAATAGCATTATTGTTTGGAGGTACTTCTGAAAGGAAAATTGTTTTAAATGGATTTTGGAAGTAATATAGCATTGAATTCATTTCAGTCGGTGGAAAATAACTTCGGTGATGACTGCAGCATCATCGATGTTCATTTTCGAGTTTCTAAGTGACGGATTGCTGCCAAAAAACTGATTTGTTCAGAAAAGCTAGTAGTTTTTGAAAATTTCAAAGGGAATTTGTTGGGAATAAAACCAGGATTGGTTTGACTTTTGAAAAATGTGATTTGAAATGTTGAAGATTTCAAAATGATTTGAAACCAAAAGCCGGGTGTTTAAAAATCCTGATGAGATAGGTTGTAAGTTTATAAATTGAGAAGATTTTTTAAATCAGAAAGGAAGTATAAGCTTTAAATGTTGGAATTTGAATTTTAGGTGAAAGGTTAAAAATGAAATTAACTTGGATTGGGATATAAAAATTGAACTGGATTAAAATAAATTAAATAAGCTGAAATATTATCCAGTTGTATTCGAACTAAGTTGAAATCGAATTGAGATTAAATAAATCTGAATTTAAAATAAAATTGAAGTGGAATAAGAATTCGATTGAATTATTAAGTGGAATTAGATACCTGAATAAATGGAAATAAATTGGATTGAAATGAATAAATAAGAATGACGTGTAAAAGAATTATAATGCATGGAATAAAATATGCTTGGGATATAAAAAGCATAAGACTTGAGTTAAAATTAAGGAATAATATATTCAAGCCTATAATAAATGGAATTGTGTAAATAATAAGCCGTGACTTATAAAAATTGAAAAGGGAATATAAAATCCAAAATAAATATTGTTTGATGTTTTGGATAATGAAACGGAAATCCCAACTTGAATTATAAAATAAATTGAACTTACGAAAATCAAATGAAGTAATATTTGGAATTAAAAATCAAGTGTGGAATTAAAAAAGGAAAAGAGCTATTTCGATAATGAAATATCTAATGAGAACCCAATATAGTTGAATAACAGTTGAATTGTGGGTTTATGACGAAGTTTGATAATAAAAACCAAGTTATAAATTGAATTCGACTTAATTTGTCAATAAAGTAAATGTAACTGAATTGTGAATTCATGAAATTGGATGGTAAATTAAAAGTGAATAATAGAATCAAGTTAAATGGAAAAGAGAACTTTGTTTGCAAGATGAGAATGAGCTTAAGTATAAAATTTGAATAAATTGAAGGAAATTGACTTAAGCTAAATGAATGTAGGAGAGTTGAATTGAATTCATCTTAAACAAAATTTAATAATATTGGATTGGTTTTAAATCAAGTGAAAATAAATTTTTAATTGAAATAAATTCGGTGAGTTACCGATAATATATAACGGAATGAAAATGCTTGAATAAATAATTGTAAACCATTTAAATTATTAAGGGATTTAAATAACTTGAGACAATAAGAAAAAAATAGAATGTTTCAAGTTTACTAGAATGGTTTAAGTGAATGTGGACAAACTAATTATGTTGAATAAGTAAATGGATAGAATAAATAAGAATTAAATGAAAGATGGAAGTAGAACTTATTATAAAAAGAAATGGAAATGAACTTAAGTTTTTGACTTAACTAAGTGTTGAATAAAATCCGAACTCAAAATGAAGTATGGTTTAAATGAGTTGAGAAATAGTTATTGAATGGAATAGCCTGAATTGTTGTCGAGCTAAATAAAATAGTTTGGAATAAACAAATATAGAATGAAATGCAAGTGAATGTATTCAAATTTGATATGCAATGAAATGAGAATATATAGATTGTGAATAAATTTGAAAATGAAATAGAATTAAGTATAAATCGAGTTGGAATCCATTTAAATTGGTTATAAAACATAAATATTTGTTTGTTCACATAGATCTTGTCAAATTTGCATAGAATAAATATCATTGGATGTAGATAGAGGTAATTAAAATTCTATGAATTGATAGGGGTAAAATAAATTAATTTTGGGAGCAATTGAATTTAATATGAGTTCGGTTTGCTTAAAAATGAATTGAATGTAAACAATTGAGTTTTACACCATTCAAATTGATGAAGTTGTGTACGAATGGATTAAAAACCATTCAAATTGAATGAAAATAGGTTGAAAATTAATCGGAACAGTGGAATTGGCATGGAATTGTATAAGTTGCGTACGGAGAAATGTTTGGTGTGAATTTCTTTTAGAATTCATGTGTTTAACTGTTGCAACTAAGTGAAATATTGATAAAACTTTATATATGTGGCACTCACATGTTTAAATTGAGTAAGTACAGGTACCTGGAAGTCGTGTGGCTGGATTTGGTTGCATTAATTGCTAAATAAATAAGCTGCTTGCTTAAAATGCTAAATAAGGTACGCCTACGCAATAAAAATAGGAAATATGATCTGTTTTTGATTTTTCCGACTGGGTGGGTCGATGTATATATATTTATCTCTTTTGTCAAATTGCAAAAGCTCCTCCGTACACAGGGGACTCTGCCGAAAATTTTCGAAAATTTTGGGAGTTAGAAAATTTTGTTAACGACAAAACAGTTTCGAATTGAATATTGAAATAAGTTAGTAAATGAAACTAATTAAAGTAATGACATGAGTTAGTAATAAATGACAAATAAAAATTATATATGCAGAGTTAAAGATAAATTAAATTCATATGATAATGAAGGAATCAATTTGAATAGAAATAGATATAAACTAAACTGGAAGATGAAAATGAATGTAAGAAACATATAAAATGCTTATGTTAACTTAAGTAAGGAATGGTGAATTTCTTAATTGGAAATTGATATAGATATATTCCAAGTTAATATTTGGATGAATAGATATTGGCATTTTGTGAAAAAGGCGATAAATGTTTTGGGATATTGTGATTGGATATTAGTGCTAAACAGGATATGCAGGTATTATAAAGAGAAAAGAAAATTGGTTCTTAATTTCAAAAAGATAAATTTGAAATGCTCGATAAAAAGGTATGTATTTAAATTTGGTGTGAAATTTGATTGGGTTTTGGGATTGAGCCACTTGGCCTTTTGTTTTCTTTTTGGATTTGGGAGGCCGTAGAGCCATTTTGTTGTTGTACCGAGTCAGCCGCATAAAGGAGACGCTGGCGAAATTTTTTGGAAATTTAGAGAGTTAGAAAAATTTTGAGAAAATTTTGATTATTCAAAATTTAGTTTGAACTATAATTTGAATAGTTGAACAAGTAAGTTATTTGGAAACTATGGAAGGTTTTGCAAAAGTTTGGGAAGTTAATAAGGAAGGTAATGTGTCTTTTATTAAAAAGATAGTTGGTAGGATGTTAAATTGTTGGTTTTGGAAAAATAGTAACGGGTATTGGACCATTCTTCCTAACTAGTAATTTCGGGGACGAAATTCTTTTAAGGGGGGAGGAATGTGACGACCCGGAATTTTCAAGCAATTGAAATCGGAATATTTAATTGATTTTAAATATTCAATAGAGCAATCTTAACTTGAATTACAAATATCGCTATTTATTGATAATTAAATAATAGAATTTAATAATTAGAAATTGGGTAAATTGTTGAATCTAGAATTTTATGCCTGTTAAAAATAATTTGAAGGCTTGTAAAATCTATATTGATAATACAGAGGATAATAGAAGTTGTAAAGTTTAATTTAATAGTGATTTATTCAGTTTTAAAATTTTTACTGTTTTAAATTGAATTTAAAAAAAATAGCCTTCCGAGGTACAGTCTCGGAATTCGACGAAACCAGTTCCATTGGGTCCGTAATATTGAATTATTATCGGATTTCAAATTTCGTATTGATCGGAGTTAGTGTGTGTGTACGATATATAAACGTGCTGAAAATTTAATTGATAATAATCGATTCGAATTTAAGTTAAAAAATAAGTGAACACTGTAGCAAGGCGTCTTCAACACGCTTCCTTTGCCTTCTCGAACACACCATCCCTTATCCTGTTTTTTTCGAACTTCGAGACCATCCCTTCAGTTCAAAATCGAAACCCTTTGTTGAAAAAATAAAATGGCCGAAGTAAATTAAATTAAGTAATGGCTTCCTCTTAAATCATTCATCATCTCGTCCTTCAATTGAAAGGATGCATCGCGTGTTTGCCTTCCCAAACCCACGGTCGCGTATTCATCTCAGAGCAAATTAAAAAAAAAAACCAAAACGCGGCGAACTGCAAGCATGGTAGATGGCGACTTCGTTCGAAATGGAATTGGAATCCATTCGCCCCATATCGAAAGTAGAGAGAGGGGGGGCGCGGCCGAAGTGAAGCACGAATTGCCTTGAGGAGCTCGGACGTGACGGTGCGATTCGCGATACGATGGGGAAGAGAAGCTCGTGCATTCAATGGAAGGGTCGCGATCGAAGATCGCGCGCGTGAGCTGGGGATGGATGGGGCGGCTACGTTAGGGTTTCGGCGTCGAGTTAAGGTGAGCATCTGATCCTGTAAGTGAAACCTAATTTGATTTTAATTTGATTTATGTGGATATGTTCAGAAAAAAAAATGTTTACTGTCTACTGTTAAAATTGCTAGAGTTTATATAGATATGTACAAGAAATTAATTTATATAATTACAGTAAAATTTATGATCAGTTTAAAATTTAATATATATATATATATATATATATATATATGGATATGAATAGAAAAATATATAAGTGCAAATCAAAAGTTTTATTTAACAGTAAGAGTTTCTAAAAAAAATATAAAATAAAATATTCTTATTAAAAGGAAAATTTGTTTAAAATCCAATTATTAGCTTAAAACCCAAATTCTAGTAGATGGAAATTAAATTGTTTAATTGATTCGAATATTAATAAAATTTGTTTAGTGAAGTAAATTATTAGTGTGAAGTTAAATCACTGGTTGATTAAATTTATAAAAAGAGAAATTAATAGTTCAATTTTTTTCAAGTATTAATAAACTATATAAATATTTATACAAGGTCTAAATTCATGGAGAATCAAGTCGGGTTGAAATGGATTGCACAAACAAAGCAAAGGTGAGTTAATCTCACTCAGTTAAATTTAAATTTTAAATGATTAAATTTAAATAATTGTTTGAATGGCTGAATTGATTGATGTGATATAGTATGATATTTTGGGATTGATGTATTATATTGTGCTAATGTCTGTGGATGCAGGGAAAACAGGTTGGAGGGATCCAACTGGACCCCTCAACTTTTATTTAAATTATTTAATATTCTCTGCTGTGAATATTGGTATTCTATGATGAGTTATATTGGAATATTGAATGTTATGGTTGATTGGACATATTTGGGCAAAATGAATTACCAAATTTATATAGATTGGATTTTGAAAAACAAAATAAAGAAATGAATTTGTGAGTAAAATAATTATAGGAAATTTGAATAAATTAAGAATGGGTTGAAAGAAATAGAAGTAATATGAAAATAATAATAAATAACTTCGAGTATGGAAAGAAAAAAAAGTTTAAATAAACAGTAATTAATGAATTGTAAATTTATGTGGTATTAATTTAACGGAGTAAAGAATTATTTTAAACTTAAAGTTTTAAATTTATATAAAAGGATAAGGAAGTAATTGAGAAAATCTAAAAATTGGAATTTTTAGTTAAAGTACTGTAAATCATAATTAAGAAATGAAATCTGAAATTAATAGATTTTTAATTAAAAGGGAGTAAAAAGGGAAATCAATTTGGAAAATTGATTCAAGTGTTTAAAATCGAAATTTTAAGGAAGAATGTGAAGAGAGGTATATTTCTCTGGATGGCCAATTACGTTTTCAAAGTAAATTTTTTCAAATATAAATTAAAAGTTTGAAGTTGTTTTAAGAAGTATGTTTTGAAAATTTGCTATTTTTAAATATTTAAATTTTTAAGTATGTATTCCCTTTTAATCTATTATAGCAATAATTATTTTAATCTATTATAGCAATAATTATTTAAAGAGTGACTTAGTATTTTATTTTTTTAAAAGTGAAATCTAGTTTTATATTTTATTTAGTAACCTTATGTTCAAATATTCATATAGTATGTATTTTTAACAAATTATTAAAGTAATTTTTACTTGAACGTTTTAAAGTATATTTTTTTAAAATTATGGTGTTTTTAGATTATTTTAAAAATCTAGATTTGTGCTTGGTGATTCCCGTGGGAATAGAAATACTTGGAATTTATTCTGAGAAAGGCAGATAGTTTTGAAAACTGTTTCAAAGGATTGAAAATAGAAATATATCTTGTGAAGATATTTTTGGGATTAATAAATAATTTGGAAAATTATTGGTTGATGGTTGTTTGTGAATATTAATTGATAGTTAAATAACCGACTATCAATATTGGCCAAATGCGTTGATCGTTTCGAAGAGACCGGGATCGAGATTTATTTCTCGAAAACCACTTCGATCCGGTTTGTACGTTTCGTGAAAACGATTTTGGATTCGAATATGGAGCAGTGAAGTACAAGGGCTAGTCGCTACTAATCCTAAGGATATTTCCAAAATGGATGTAGTAGGAATAGTACCTTCGGTTCCGTTCGAACCCGGGACGGACTTGTATGGATGAATGCTTGCGAAACATCGTCAGGTGGACGATGGGCATTCTAAGGCATATATTCTAAAAGGTAACACTTAGCCTCAAGCCTCATCAAATGGGAATGGCTGAAAATCAGGGGATATGCAGCAAGGCTTCGTGGGTAGCCCTCACTGGAGGGTGAGGTTATCCCTGTCTAGATGTCCCTTTTATTCCGGCTTAGTGGGCGGTTGCTGATCCCAACCGCGGGGTGATCTTGCTCGAGACTGTCCAGTAAGGGATGGTTCCGGTCTTTTGTTGCAGGGGAGTTAGGGTGGCTCCTCGGTACGCTGATCTAGACCAGGTACTGTGACAGGTGGTACCCCAGTGCCTAGCCATTAGTTGGAATCCATTTTCCCTACGCGCCCATACGGTTTTGATTATGCCCAACTATTGCTGAAACGTGAGATGCAAGCATTTCAACTAGATTCTATTTTACTTTCTATAGACACTATTATAATATCAGAGGATTTTAGTAAAAATGTTTTAGCTATCGTAAGGTAAAAACCCGACATGTTTATTTTTGTGGCGTGGTCTTACGAGATGCTTTGGTTTTCAAAGGATTTTTGAAACTTTAATAATCATTTGGGTGTGATTTTCTCACGCTGGTAATCCAGACTGACTCGAGTGTTATTTAACTGTAATGCTTGGGTAAGACCGAGTATTATAGGATACAGGAGATGCTGTGGAGCTCAGGAGACGAGCAGGATGACGACACGTACTCTCGTACTTGTTTATATATATATATTCCGCTGTATTGAGTTGTTGTGTATCCATTTGTATGATATTGCTGTTGAGCTGAGATTGATGTACTCTGATGATGTAATATATAAACAATGATATTTGATGTTGAGTAAAGAGTATTTATTATCTATTATATTTTATTCCGCTGCGATGGTTAGATTCTGTTGTGGATTTCAATTTTCTTCTTCTACCTCTTTTTCTTTAACCCAAATGGTTCGTATTTCTGTGCAACTTGAGTTGATTGTTGTAGAATAGTGTTGACTCAAGGGGTACGGATTTGCGGGTCGTTACAAATGATTTGAAAGAACTTTTATATTTTGGTTAAAACATGTAAAAATACCCTAATATGCCACTTATTTTAATAAAAAAACATTAAGTATGAGAGTAAAAATATACATTTTTACACCCACATCAAATACCCCCACACTTATCTTTTTAGTCGTCCTCGAATAAAGTAAAGCTAGGATAAGTCCATTTTCATAGGAACCACAACTGCATTGAGCATATGCAACAAGTCGTTAAACCTCTAGGTGTTCTTAGTAGGATGGATGTTGTCTCATGAGGGTTTTCAACAGATACTACCTACAAAATCCAAATACAATATGAAAAATTCCTAATGCGAAAGATATGAATGAATTTTTTTTTACAAAATAAAAAATTGACTTTTTAATTGACATGAGATAGTATTATGCAAGTTTTGGTCATTATCAAAAAATTTCAGTCGTTTTGCTGATCAAGACATCCAACAAAAATTAAGTTATCATCACAATTGAGCTCTAGCTTGGTTAGTTGTTTTGGTTGATAACATAGTGTAACTATGAAATATATCCTTTTATTGATTGTCAAAGTTCGCAAAGTGGTATCTTCTTTTCTTTTTGTAAAACAAGTCAAATCAATTAAGTCAGGACAATGCTTGGGTTTTAATTGCTTACTCTATCTTTATTTGAAAAAATATATTAACATTATTCATACACCTAACTCGAAAAACAAGGCCAGATATACCATCCATGCACTATCTTTCGGGCTTATGTGAGAAGGGCGTAGAGCATGGCGAGTGTTGAAAGTGCATATGCCGTATAGCTAACACTTAGGATTGTGTAACATGGAATGTATTATAATCTAAATACGAAAACATATAATAATAGTAAAGTAAATAAGAATAAGCACCCCAGGAGTTTTTATACTGCTTCGAACTTCCCGTTCTACTTCCAGTCCCAGACTTCCCTCTAGAATTTCACTCAATAACCCCTCATTTAACCCGGAGGAATATGTATACAACACCTGAGCAGCCAAACAGGATTTTTCCGCCTCAGTGGCCGAAGAGAACTTTTCCGCCTGATAGAAACTAACAGGACTTCTACAATTTCGATAAAGTTGTTGACACTATGTGCTCTTGATAACCGATTTTTCTTTCATAGTACATCCTTCCTATAATCAAATCCTCAAGTATATATTGTGTGTGTGAAGATAAGAAAGGAAGATATTGCTTTTAATCGAAGTATATAATAATTAACTCTGAGATTCAAGCAATATATCTTTGATTTGAAAGCTTTAGAATGTAGAAATATAGTCAAGATATATAGATCAGATAATAGAATATAGATTGGAGTAAATTGGATGATTAAAATCATGGATTTAGATCTATATGTACAGTATATAAGGTTGCTACTATTCACAAAGAGTTTCAATCAAGAGTTACATCTGTAACTCTTCGAATTGGATCGTTACTCTTCGCAAAGAGAAGCAACCCTTCAGGAAATATGGCAGTTGCGTATGGTCAGTCAATTGGTCAAAAATATCTAGTTGACTGAATATTCAAAGTGGTGTGCACGTGTGCATGTCTGTGCAAAGAACACAGATTCGGTCGACTGGTGAAATCGGTCTAGTTGACTTAACTGTGCTTTTTTGCACACTGAGCACTTTTGCACACTATTTTGTATATATATTTAAAACTTTTGTATAGTGTGTGCAAAACTACTTGAGAAGTGATTTTAAAAATTATAAACTATAACTATGACTCAAACAATAAAGATTTTTATATCGTACTTGGGTTTGAAGTCTAGTTTCCTTTGTAGTTCACCACGTGTGTATAGCTTTCTCTTTTTTATCGCTTTGATCATCAAATCTCTTCGTTGATCGTTGAAGCTTGTCATGAATCAAAAAATCATGATTCAACATTCTCCCTTTTTTGATTGATGATAACTGATTTTGAAGATTCTTCATATATGGAAATATATAACTTAGGTTATATATTCCTCCCCTTGATTGTGTGGCGACTTTTCCATTCCTGCATAAAAAGGTAGTACACAAATTTGTCCCTCCTTGTCATTGACAAAAAGGAATACTTAATTCCATAATCACAGAGTACTAACGAATATTTGTAGAATGAGACATTACGAATCATTACAAATATGAACATAAACATCATCATATAAACATTCACAAACATATTATATCAGAGACATTGTTTTACGAATACAAACATCATGAAAGCACAAACGTAACAGACATAACATCATAAAGCATATCATAGTTTTTGACAAAAGAAAACTTATCAAAAAAATCAAATTTTCACTTCTATTTTCCGTATCATTCATCGGATTCTTCTTCTTCGTCATCTTCGGGAATCATTGGCTTCTTCCCCTTATCTTTTTCCATATCACTTTTTATTTCCTCATCCCATACTGTCCTTGTAAATTCCGGTGCCATTTGTTTTTCGGATGAGGCAGATGAACTAACGGTGCAAGAGATAGCTTCCCATGATATGCCAAAGAAGCTCTTTATCTTATTGAACTTCTTTTCAATTTTCTTGTCGAGGAGTCTGACGCGTGAATCTAATATCACTTGATTGCGAGCTATAAGATTGATTGCTTCATGTATTCCTTGGGAAGGTGTAGTGGTTCGAATTTCATCTCCTTGTCTTTGCGGTGATGCTTCTTCTTGATGTTCTTTGGGACGGTTTTGCCACTCTTGAAATGTTATGATAAGGAGGGGTCTTGGGGGTAATTTCATGAGGCTTATCGTCTGACTATTAAGAGTTTTTACAATTGAAGTGTCTGAGTCGGGTATTGGCACTTGGAGATCCATAAGCAATCTCATAATGTATTCTCTATAGTAGATTATATTTTGTTTCCCTTGATTGAAGACTAGCAGTTCAGCAAGAATAAGTTTCGGCCAATTTATTTGAACATTTCCATATATAGCGTACAATGCTCTATAGTTCTTCGGGTTTACAAATTCATGTGATCCAGTTCTTTGGAGTATTGTTTTCATAAAGGCGCGATGCAAAATTCTTGCCCTCGTTCGTAGTGAAATAGATTTAAATTCTCTCATATTATCTTCAAGGAAAAGATGGCTTATTTTGTCTCAAATATTGATATCGCAATTCAAGTCTTCCAATGGTATTCCATCTACCGGAGTGTGTAGTATGCGTCCTATTTTTGCTAAAGAGAAAAATACTTGTCGTCCACAAACTAGACTCCAAACACTATTCCGTGGAGTTTGGTGATTCAGATTGAGATTAGCAAGAAATAATTTCACCATAGTGTGATTAACTTTTACCTTGTTCTGATTGTAGTCTAATAGCGATTCCAAACGACCTCTTCTTGCCAAATCTTGAATTCCATATGCGTTGAAGTCAAGGTAAACCACAAACAATCCTTCCAAAAATCTTGATTCCTTCATTTTGTTCCACCGTTCAACCGCTACATGATTATAAAGACATTAACCAATTTGAGTATCAATTTGTTCTTGAGAGGTTGAGATTGTTCTTCATTGTCTTTTCTGAGGTCTAGGAGCCATGATGTTGAATGATTTGGATAATTTTTGATTTAGGAATGCTTTGGAATGTTTTAGGGTTCTGAAAGTTATGAGTTTGGAAGAGTTTATGAGAGAACAATGAACGTGACTGGTTTATAAAAAAAGGTTTTCGTCCATCTCTGTTACGTCGTTCAGTCGATTGAACTAAAAAGTTTAGTCGACTGAAGCATTTTCCTGAAGCTATTTACTCTGGAAATGAGTTCAATCGACTGAACATTTTCGTTCAGTCGACTAACTTCTGCCAGTGACTTTTGTGCTCTGGAAATGAGTTCAGTCGACTGGACATTTTGGTCCATTCAAATGACTTCTGTCAGTGACTTTTTCTTGCTTTACAGTGCAAGTAATTTTATACGATGATTTTACATAATATAACAATAATTTCACAAAATACAACACCAATTAAAAATTTTATTTATATATTTATTGATGATTTCACGAAGATATGCATGAATAATAAAATTTCAAAAACAAATATGATTATTTTGAAGGTGATTTCTTTGGAGTCTTAGATTTATCCTTATCATCCTTCTTTGATGACGTGATTGCTTGTGATAGTTTGCGATCCCATGAGTTTGGAGTTCGAGGAGAGTATCGTGGAGAAGGATCCCATGGATTTCGATATCCAGCTGATGGGTCGAGCGATGAACACGGATTTGGTAAAGGTTCATATGCATCTATCGGTTTAGAGTTGCAAAATTTGACAGCAATTTGTTCCAAAAAATTTAAGCATCTTGCCATCACTTTTTGTTTGAAATATAATTCACATTGTAGGTCCATTTGTTGTTGTTGGTAGCGATAAATATTGTCGATCTTCTCTTTAGTCGATGGCAAGATGAATGTAGCTTATTTTCCCTTATTATTATCTGGTGTATAACCGGTATTATAGCCTTCTTACTTACGTACCGGTTTATATTCCGGTGTTGGAGTAGGTGATAGATGGTCGGAGCTATCTGAGAAAGGAGTTGCGTAGGAGAGGTGTGAGTTATCTGAGGATAGCGACACCATTACGATGTGATAATAAAATATATGAAGCTCGTATTTCAATTGTATTTGAAACGTGTATGCAATATTTTAAAAATTCATGTATATATAGGAGTAGAAACCTATATTTTCTATGGTCAGAATATGAAATTAGTTTTAGACCATATATAAATAATTTAATGATTTAAGGTAGGAAAATGATTTGAAAATGTATGGTTAATAGAATTTCAAGCTAATTTAATATAAGATAAGATGGTTTTTATGAACAAGAAACAATAACTACCAAACTAGTAGACACATGAGACTTCTAGCAGAGAGACCATATATCAATCCATGTCAGCTTCAATATTTTTGAATTATGAAAATTTTGTTTCTAACAAAAAGTGGATTCTATGTTGTGACAAGAAACACCCATAGTCAAGTGGCTGTAGACATCAGAAATTTAGGAATGGATGGATTTCTTTCCCAAAAATGTTTTAGTAAAGTGGTTCCATTTAATAAAGTTCTTGCGCATTCTTGTAACATTCTATTTTTCCTTTCTATAACTCCATTATTGTGGTGTTCTAGGAAAAGAAAAATTGTGACTAATTCCTTCCTTATTACAAAAATGTTCAAAAGCTTCATTTTCAAATACTCCTCCATGATCACTTCAAATATTTTTAATTTTTAAATCTTTAATATTTTCAATTCTTTTGACAAATATTTTAAAATTTTCAAAAGTATCACTTTTATTTTTCATGAATATAGTCCATGTATATCTAGAAAAATCATCTACAATAACAAACACATATCTATTATGATTGATTGATTGAATCTAAGTAGGTCCAAAAAGTTACATATGTAATTGTTCAAGTGGTTGTTCTGTAGATATTACTTTCTTAGATTTAAAAGAAGATTTAGTCAATTTTCCTAATTGATATGCATCACAGATGTTGTAAATTTTGAATTTTATATCGGGTAAACCGTTTACTAGTTTATTTTTGGCTAATTTATTCATAGTTTTAATATTTATATGACTAAAACGTTTGTACCATAGCTGTGACATCCCGCAAATCCGTACCCCTTGAATCAACATTATTCTACCCTAATTGACTCAAGTGGAACAGAAATACGAACCATTGAGGTTAAAAGAAAAGAGATAGAAGAAGAAGAAACTAAACAATATCAGAATCTCACAGTCGCAGCGGAATAAAATATAATAGCAACTATATATCTTTACACAAAATGAGATCTATAACTGTTTATACAACATATCATCAGAGTAACTCATACATCAATCATCACATAACAGACATACCATACAACATAGCAGCGGATATATATATATAGGTACATATAATACGTCTCGAACTCCAGCTCCTCTCCTGCTCCATAGCAACCTATCCTGAACATATAATACTCGGTCTGACCCGAGCATTATAACGAAATAACACCCGAGTCAGTCTGGAATACCAGCTGATAATAATGCACACAATTGATTATTAAAGTTTCAAAAATCCTTTTGAAAACAAAAGCATCTCGTAAGACCACGCCACAAATAAACATGTCGGGTTTTTACCTTACGATAGCTAAAACACTTTTTATAGAAATTCTCTGATATTATAATAGGGTCTATTTACAAATACTTATAAAATAGCCGAAATTGTTACATGATTAAATTCCAGCTACTAGCCACCGAAGTGGGTAATACAAACAAAACTCGTAAAAGGCTCGTAGGGAAAAATGGATTCCAACTAATGACTAGGCACTGGGGTACCACCTGTCACAGTACGTGGTCTAGATCACAGTACCGAGGACTACTCCCTTCGTCCCCTGCAACAAAAGACCAGAATCACCTATGGGCAATTCCGAATAAGATCACCCCGCGGTTGGGATCAGCAACCGCACCACTAAGCCGAAATAAAAAGGAACCTCTAGACAGGGATGACCTTACTCTCCAGTGGGGGCTACCCACTAAGCCTTGCTGCATATCCCCTGATTTTCAGTCATTCCCGGTTGGTGAGGCTTGAGGCTTAACGTTACCTTTAGAACGTTTCACTTAGAATGCCCATCGTCCGCTGACGATGTCACGAAGCATTCGTCCATACAAGTCCGTCCCGGGTTCGAACGGAACCGAAGGCACTACTCCTACTACATCCATTTTGGAAATACCCTCAGGATTAGTAGCGACTAGCCCTTGCACTTCACTGCTCCATCTCCGACTCCGAAAACGTTTTATCGCACGAAAACGTACAAACCGGATCGAAGTGGTTTTCGAGAAATAAATCTCGATCCCGGTCTCTTCGAAACGATCAACGCAATTTGTCCAATATTGATAGTCGGTGATTTAACTATCAATTAATATTCATAAACATCCATAGCATCCATCACACAATAAATAATATTCCATATTATTTATTTACCTCAAATATCTTTAAAGGGTATTATTTCGAGTTTCAAAACCCATTTGAAAACAATTTCCAAAGTTCTTCCTTCATAAGGTAAATCCTTTACCACATATATTTCCATTGGAAATATCCAAGTTCGAAACAGTTTAAATTTAAAAACAGTTAAAAACATTTTAATTTAAAATATACTTTAAAATAGGAAAATTAACTACTAATTATTTACTCAAAATATAATTTCAAAATATTTAAAACAAAACTATTGTATAAGATATAACTTGATTTAAAATAAGGTTTTAGTTATACTATAATTAAAAATTCAGAGTTTTTAAAAGAATTAATAAATTTCAAAACAACTTTATTCAAAAACTAGCTTTAAGCAAAATCCATTTGTAAAAATAATTATTAAGATATTAATAAAATTTTACTATTGCTAATTTATAAATAATCACTTTAAAATAATAATTTTCAAAACCATTCTTTAAAACCAGTTTAAAGATTTAAAACTTTCTTTTATAAAATCAATTTAAAACTCGAACTAGGTTTTTCCCAAGGAAATCTCATTTCTACTAAATCATGACAGAAATCCTTCTCACGATTTCTGTCCATTTATTTACTTTAGTTTTATGGTTTTATAACATAAATTTATTTCCCAAATCCTCAACTAATAACATTTATCTTTGATTATCATTCCAAATTTTACAATTTTCAATTTCCATTTTTAAATAGATTTCAGATTTTAATCCTTTTAAATCCATTATTTAACAATACCTTTATTTCTCTAAATTTAATTTATCCATATACAATTAATTTTGGATTCATAATTTACTCAACATAATTTCAATTAAATTTTAGTTCAGCTTTCCATCCAATAGATTCAAATTTTTACTATTCTTTTAAATTCCATATTTATTAATTTCCTAAGTTTCTTTTGAAACCCAATTTAATTTCTTATAATTAAAACTCCAATTTTCTTTCTAATTTCATTTGGGTTTACAGTTTATCCATCAACATCCCAATACAACTTAAATCCAAATTTATCAATCACAATATAAACAAGCATCATTATCAATTATAAAGATAATTACTACATGTGAGGAATCCTGTTGGATCCCTCCAACCTGTTTCCCTGCATCCACAAATATTAGCACAACAGTATATATATCAATTCAATTTGATAATAACTAACATATTCAGCTAAACATCCAAACAAACAATCAATACTAGCTGTCTACTTTACTAGTATCCAGATGTGAGTGAGAATAACTCACCTTGAGTTTCGGCGAGCGTTCGAAATTCAAATTAAACCGAACGATGTCCGATTTAACCTAAATTCCTACTTGCCCGGAACGATTCCATATTTGCATCATCGCGTAGTGTCCGTCCCTGCGATTCCGGCGCTATCAAAATCATCGAATTCTGATCACGTATGCACACGGTATGAGTTTTTAAAGTTTGAATAACAATTTCAAAAAATTTTTTTTTTTTTTTTTTAAGTTTACCAAACAACGAAATCTGGCCGCATGCATACACAGAGAATCACGGCCACACGATGTCGTCTTCTTCCCTACGCGAGTTACAGGAAATTGCCGAACCCAAATAATACGGCCTAGGGCTCCAAACCGCTACCACCACGGACGATTTCACCTTGATCGGAAGCTACCATCGCGACGCCCTTCGAAAACTCCACGCACGCCCAAAAACCGCACGAGCTCGACCACCTCCAGGCGCGTTAAAACGCGTGCAAACGGCGGCAAAAATTATCCCCCTACCAGCTCCATACAGCGACGATAAGCAAGATCTACCGTTGGATGGGTAGATGTCGAGGTGATCTACAACTTCCCAGTTGGGAGTTTTTCAAATATATGCGTGGATTTGGAGATTTGGGAGGAAGATGCGAAATTGATTTTGGCCATTGAAGAATGAAAGGCCGGCGGCTCCATATTAGCTAGGGTTTAATGAATATAAATGAATATATTATATTGTTTAATATTATTTAATTAATAAAATTCTCTATGTTAACAACGTATGCAAACGAACTCCAATTCTCACGTTCCGACAGGCTATTCTAAAGTTTTTCCACATTCCGGACACAATGGAACAGGTTTCGTAAGCTAATTTGATCGTATGCACGAGATACAGAATTAAACGTTCAATTTGAAATTAAATCGATTAAAACGATTTCGATGCGTTTCGAGCTGCCGGGGTCAAACGACAACTCCGATTGCTTCGAAAATTGAAATCCGATAATAACTAACTATTACGGATCCAATGAAACTAGTTTCGTCGAATTCCGAGACTGTGCCCCGGAAGGCTATTTTAACTCGTCTATTAAATTAAGCAATTTTCGAAATTAGCGAAATCACTCAAAACTTCCACTTTTAAAATTTTATTAGCTTAACAATAATTCATATAAAATTTATAAACACATTAAAGATCATTCTGGCTTATTCTGGACCTAAATCGGATTAATTGCAATATTTAATAATATTAAATTCATTCCTAAATTAATATAAAATTCCAAATATTAATTTATTAACTTTAAAATCCATCTAAAAATCCAACCACACTATTTAATGACCAAATAGTCTTAAAATAAATTTTAAACTCATTCCCATATCTTTTACACCCCGAATTGCCAATTAACCCAATCCCAATATTAAATTATTATTATTCCAATTTCAATTTAATTGCCATATTTGAAATTTAAACAAGGTTTATTAATTTAACCAAATTCTTCTTAGTTCAAAATAAACCTTAAACCCATAATAAACATTTAAAATGAATTAAATGTTCACAAATCCCGTGTTAAAAATTCCGGGATGTTACATTCCTCCCCCCTTATAAAAATTTCGTCCCCGAAATTTGTTAAGGTAGAAAGAATGTTCCTACACTCATTAACTTAACCCAAACTTCTCTAGTTACAACTTATATACCCTTTCAAAACCTTTAGCTCAATTCCAAACCTATTTGCTTTACTTATCTCTAAAGCTTTAATTTTAACTTATAACTTCATAAGTTACTTAACTTTTCCCAAAACCACAAAAATATTCTAACTCCCAAAATTTCCGGAAAATTTTGGCAGAGTCTCCCCTGTACGGAGGAGCTTCTGCGATATCGCAGGATACACAAATATATATACATCGGCCCACACGGCCGGAAACCAAAATATATCACAATATATATATCATTTTCCAATTTTATTAGCGTAGGCGTACCCTTTTAGCAAATTTTAATAGCAAGTAGCTAATATATAATGCATATACGCGCTTCAAACCCTCTCGAACGCCTCGCATTCCTGCACTTACTCAACATACTCATTAATTACAAGATATGTGCATTTTAATCAACATTTTCCAATATAAATGCAATCCAATATATCTATGGCATAATCCAAACCAAGCAAATTTCAAAATTTACTAATATTAACCATCTTTTACCAACAATTCAAGATTTTAAATCATCTTTCCAATTATCTATTCAAGTCCAACATTATTTACTTTCACTTGAATGATTGATACTCAAATCAATCATATACAATTCATATTTATCTCAATAGGATTAACATATGCTTCACTAATAGCAATCTATTTCAATACAATTCCTAATTGATTTACAAACCACCTTTATCTTCAGGGTAGAAGCATCTTCATTCTTATGCAAAATTACTTAATAACATTTCAATGCATTCCAATTAATTCAAAACCAAGTTCAGTGTTGAATACACTAAGACAACTCATTCATATTCACTTCAATATTATGAATAGGTGCTTTAATTCATTTATATGCAACATTATTTAATTTGATTTTCAATCAAATCCTTATTTCCAATTTGAAGCACTCACATTCCTTTATTAAAATTTTAGTCCATTCTACTTTCATCCAAACTAACTTCATTTTACTTCACTCGAATGATTTACATTCAAGTTCATTATATATCACTTATATTAAGTGCAATCAATTCGCTTCTATTTCAACATATTTAACATATGCTTTACTTATATTTTTTTATTTTTAACTTACATTTCCAAATTTGATTTAAAATCAAATTTTATTTTAAACTTGAAACATTTGTAATTCTTTCATGATTCATTTCCATTCATATGCAAACATTTCCTATTAAAATGTTAATTCATTCCAATTGATTCAAAATCAATTCCATTTGCTATTTTAAATCAATTCACCTGCATTCATTCACAAACTCCTTAAATTAGATTCCAATTCAGTTCAATTTATTTTAAACATCAATTTCAATTTCATAATATCTCAATTCTTTCTTGCATACCAAATTTAGTTTCATTTTAATTTGACTTCACTTAATCAAATTCTAATTTATCCAAAACCAATTTAGTTGTTTAAACAACTCAATTCTAAATACATTCAAATATTCAAGTCATTCAAGCAAAACAATTGCCACTTAAGCTTATAACCCTTTAAAATTAATTCCAACTTGGATTTATATTAGTTTCATTAACCAATCCAAGTTTATATTAATATCTCTCCCTCCTGGATTATTTACAACCCATACATCCTTAATTTATCACAATAACTTATTAATATCATTTCTTGCAATTATTATCTAACAAATTTCATTCAACATTACTTAATAAGGCTCATTCTCAACCATTTTGTTTTTCTTTCAATTTGCTTAAGTTCTTTAACAATATTCTCATTATTTCCTTATAAATCAAATTTTATTTCATTTGATTCTCATTCAAATCAAATTTCCATTCATATACAAATTTAATGCTCTTTGTTTAGTTATCCAATTCATATTAAACTTATTTTATTTACAAAGAGACCATTTAAATTATTTTACTCATTTGAATTTTATTTACAATCCAAATCATCATAAATATATTCAAATTCCATTATTCATTCACACCTCCAATATTCATTTCCATAATTGAATCCCAATTCAAATCAGGATTTCTATTTACTTTCCAAACTTGACTAAACTATCAAAATTCTCCATTACAATACAAATCCCAGTTAATTTGTAATTTAATTCAGTCAATAACATAATCCATATTAGTTTTCACTCCACTTTCTTAATTTACTCTGAATTCATTCATAATATCATCATTTTCCAATTATTTCATTTGGCACATTTAAATTTTCTACCTTTCCTTTTTACTCCTATAAATAGAATCTAAATTTCTTTCAATATTATTTATTACACAACTGAAATTCAATTTCAATTTCATTACCCAACAAACCTTATCTCAATCCACATTCATTTGAGATTAAGTTAATTCCACTATACCATTTCACTATTCCCTCATTTGTGATTATAATTCTATTTCTATATATAAGTTCACCAACTTATCTACTTAACAGCTTATATAGCTCATTTTAATTCTTTTACAACTTATAATCACAAATTCCAAATTCACATATATATATCACTAAATCCTTAAGGATATAAATTTCCTTAATTTAAATTTTTTTTTTTTTTTGCAACTTCAAATCCACAATCTCAAATTATAAGTATAATACTTAATAGCTTATGGGTATAATCCAATACTCAATGACCCACAATCTCAAAATCAACTTACCTTTTAATTTAATCCAAATCAATTTTATTTTAAGTCCAACTTATTTACTTATCCAAGTAAAATTCAAATTTCAATTTACTTCAATATATTTTATTCACCTTTAATTACTCAAATTAAATTTTAATTCCAAGATTTAAGATTTTCATTTCTTCCTTCTTATTAATATTACTTTACATAATAAGTTTAATAGTTAATTCATTTCACTTATCCAAGTTAAATTCAAATTCCAATTCTCAATTTTATTTAACTTATCCCAAATTAAATTCAACTTTCCATTCATTTTAATAATTTCATTTACCTCCATTTACTCAAGTCAAATTTTAATTTTATGACTAAAATTTCATTTTCCTATCTTACTTAAATCAACTTCACCATACAAGTTATGGTTGATTCATTTTACCTTCACATCTTTATTTAATTAAAATTTTCCAGAATTCAATTGCCCGGTTTTTATTTCAAAATCATTTTGAAATATATCAAATATCTGTACCCATTTGGTATATCAAATCACATCTCCATGTTTTCCAAACCAATTTGGTTGTACCCAAAACAATTTGTTCATATCCCAAACAAATTTCCATTTTTGAAATATCCAAAAAAAACTGTTATCCCCAACAAATCCAAACAATACCATAACCAATTACTAGGGAAGCAATCCATCACTTTAGAAACCCGAAAATGAATTCTAATGATGTGGCCAGCATCATCAGGATTATTTTCCAGCGACTGCAGTGAGTTCAATGCTTCTTAACTTTCCCAATTTCATTTCAAACAGTTTCCATTCAAAAATATTACCCAAAACAATACTCCATTATTGTCTTCAATACATTGGAAAACATTTCAAAACTTCCCAGGATTTTAAATTTCCAAACTTTTATTTTCAATACTTTTAAAAATCCTTTCCAAAACTTCCAGGTTTTAAATTCTGGTTAAATTCTAATTTTAATTTCACTTCTTATTTGCAACATATTTAATTAATTCTATCTGGTTATAAACCATTTCAATTTTATAATCTTATTCACTTATCATTTCAAATTTGGTCAAATTCAAGATTCTTATTTGATTTTCAAAATTTGGCAACCAAACAGTCAAATATATATAATTTCCAAAAATTATTCTCTTTATATCAAAATATAATTTTGGATAAAATTATTTCATTTATCCACTTTAAAACAATACTATGTCGGTTTATCTTGTTTAAGAGTTTAGAAACCCCTATCGATACGGTTGTACTTCCCGCACCGACCAGAATTCATAAACACTCAACCGATAAGTCAACACAGTATAAAAACAATTTTATAAACACTAACAAGTACGCTCTCATATCTATTAATACGCTCAACTCATTATAGAGTCCTATTGACTCTATTTGATGAGTAATCACCCCACCAAAGCCTAGGTTGTCGCCAACCTAAGCTCTGATACCAAATGTGACATCCCGCAAATCCGTACCCCTTGAATCAACATTATTCTACCCTAATTGACTCAAGTGGAACAGAAATACGAACCATTGAGGTTAAAAGAAAAGAGATAGAAGAAGAAGAAACTAAACAATATCAGAATCTCACAGTCGCAGCGGAATAAAATATAATAGCAACTATATATCTTTACACAAAATGAGATCTATAACTGTTTATACAACATATCATCAGAGTAACTCATACATCAATCATCACATAACAGACATACCATACAACATAGCAGCGGATATATATATAGGTACATATAATACGTCTCGAACTCCAGCTCCTCTCCTGCTCCATAGCAACCTATCCTGAACATATAATACTCGGTCTGACCCGAGCATTATAACGAAATAACACCCGAGTCAGTCTGGAATACCAGCTGATAATAATGCACACAATTGATTATTAAAGTTTCAAAAATCCTTTTGAAAACAAAAGCATCTCGTAAGACCACGCCACAAATAAACATGTCGGGTTTTTACCTTACGATAGCTAAAACACTTTTTATAGAAATTCTCTGATATTATAATAGGGTCTATTTACAAATACTTATAAAATAGCCGAAATTGTTACATGATTAAATTCCAGCTACTAGCCACCGAAGTGGGTAATACAAACAAAACTCGTAAAAGGCTCGTAGGGAAAAATGGATTCCAACTAATGACTAGGCACTGGGGTACCACCTGTCACAGTACGTGGTCTAGATCACAGTACCGAGGACTACTCCCTTCGTCCCCTGCAACACAAGACCAGAATCACCTATGGGCAATTCCGAATAAGATCACCCCGCGGTTGGGATCAGCAACCGCACCACTAAGCCGAAATAAAAAGGAACCTCTAGACAGGGATGACCTTACTCTCCAGTGGGGGCTACCCACTAAGCCTTGCTGCATATCCCCTGATTTTCAGTCATTCCCGGTTGGTGAGGCTTGAGGCTTAACGTTACCTTTAGAACGTTTCACTTAGAATGCCCATCGTCCGCTGACGATGTCACGAAGCATTCGTCCATACAAGTCCGTCCCGGGTTCGAACGGAACCGAAGGCACTACTCCTACTACATCCATTTTGGAAATACCCTCAGGATTAGTAGCGACTAGCCCTTGCACTTCACTGCTCCATCTCCGACTCCGAAAACGTTTTATCGCACGAAAACGTACAAACCGGATCGAAGTGGTTTTCGAGAAATAAATCTCGATCCCGGTCTCTTCGAAACGATCAACGCAATTTGTCCAATATTGATAGTCGGTGATTTAACTATCAATTAATATTCATAAACATCCATAGCATCCATCACACAATAAATAATATTCCATATTATTTATTTACCTCAAATATCTTTAAAGGGTATTATTTCGAGTTTCAAAACCCATTTGAAAACAATTTCCAAAGTTCTTCCTTCATAAGGTAAATCCTTTACCACATATATTTCCATTGGAAATATCCAAGTTCGAAACAGTTTAAATTTAAAAACAGTTAAAAACATTTTAATTTAAAATATACTTTAAAATAGGAAAATTAACTACTAATTATTTACTCAAAATATAATTTCAAAATATTTAAAACAAAACTATTGTATAAGATATAACTTGATTTAAAATAAGGTTTTAGTTATACTATAATTAAAAATTCAGAGTTTTTAAAAGAATTAATAAATTTCAAAACAACTTTATTCAAAAACTAGCTTTAAGCAAAATCCATTTGTAAAAATAATTATTAAGATATTAATAAAATTTTACTATTGCTAATTTATAAATAATCACTTTAAAATAATAATTTTCAAAACCATTCTTTAAAACCAGTTTAAAGATTTAAAACTTTCTTTTATAAAATCAATTTAAAACTCGAACTAGGTTTTTCCCAAGGAAATCTCATTTCTACTAAATCATGACAGAAATCCTTCTCACGATTTCTGTCCATTTATTTACTTTAGTTTTATGGTTTTATAACATAAATTTATTTCCCAAATCCTCAACTAATAACATTTATCTTTGATTATCATTCCAAATTTTACAATTTTCAATTTCCATTTTTAAATAGATTTCAGATTTTAATCCTTTTAAATCCATTATTTAACAATACCTTTATTTCTCTAAATTTAATTTATCCATATACAATTAATTTTGGATTCATAATTTACTCAACATAATTTCAATTAAATTTTAGTTCAGCTTTCCATCCAATAGATTCAAATTTTTACTATTCTTTTAAATTCCATATTTATTAATTTCCTAAGTTTCTTTTGAAACCCAATTTAATTTCTTATAATTAAAACTCCAATTTTCTTTCTAATTTCATTTGGGTTTACAGTTTATCCATCAACATCCCAATACAACTTAAATCCAAATTTATCAATCACAATATAAACAAGCATCATTATCAATTATAAAGATAATTACTACATGTGAGGAATCCTGTTGGATCCCTCCAACCTGTTTCCATGCATCCACAAATATTAGCACAACAGTATATATATCAATTCAATTTGATAATAACTAACATATTCAGCTAAACATCCAAACAAACAATCAATACTAGCTGTCTACTTTACTAGTATCCAGATGTGAGTGAGAATAACTCACCTTGAGTTTCGGCGAGCGTTCGAAATTCAAATTAAACCGAACGATGTCCGATTTAACCTAAATTCCTACTTGCCCGGAACGATTCCATATTTGCATCATCGCGTAGTGTCCGTCCCTGCGATTCCGGCGCTATCAAAATCATCGAATTCTGATCACGTATGCACACGGTATGAGTTTTTAAAGTTTGAATAACAATTTCAAAAAAAAATTTTTTTTTTTTTTTAAGTTTACCAAACAACGAAATCTGGCCGCATGCATACACAGAGAATCACGGCCACACGATGTCGTCTTCTTCCCTACGCGAGTTACAGGAAATTGCCGAACCCAAATAATACGGCCTAGGGCTCCAAACCGCTACCACCACGGACGATTTCACCTTGATCGGAAGCTACCATCGCGACGCCCTTCGAAAACTCCACGCACGCCCAAAAACCGCACGAGCTCGACCACCTCCAGGCGCGTTAAAACGCGTGCAAACGGCGGCAAAAATTATCCCCCTACCAGCTCCATACAGCGACGATAAGCAAGATCTACCGTTGGATGGGTAGATGTCGAGGTGATCTACAACTTCCCAGTTGGGAGTTTTTCAAATATATGCGTGGATTTGGAGATTTGGGAGGAAGATGCGAAATTGATTTTGGCCATTGAAGAATGAAAGGCCGGCGGCTCCATATTAGCTAGGGTTTAATGAATATAAATGAATATATTATATTGTTTAATATTATTTAATTAATAAAATTCTCTATGTTAACAACGTATGCAAACGAACTCCAATTCTCACGTTCCGACAGGCTATTCTAAAGTTTTTCCACATTCCGGACACAATGGAACAGGTTTCGTAAGCTAATTTGATCGTATGCACGAGATACAGAATTAAACGTTCAATTTGAAATTAAATCGATTAAAACGATTTCGATGCGTTTCGAGCTGCCGGGGTCAAACGACAACTCCGATTGCTTCGAAAATTGAAATCCGATAATAACTAACTATTACGGATCCAATGAAACTAGTTTCGTCGAATTCCGAGACTGTGCCCCGGAAGGCTATTTTAACTCGTCTATTAAATTAAGCAATTTTCGAAATTAGCGAAATCACTCAAAACTTCCACTTTTAAAATTTTATTAGCTTAACAATAATTCATATAAAATTTATAAACACATTAAAGATCATTCTGGCTTATTCTGGACCTAAATCGGATTAATTGCAATATTTAATAATATTAAATTCATTCCTAAATTAATATAAAATTCCAAATATTAATTTATTAACTTTAAAATCCATCTAAAAATCCAACCACACTATTTAATGACCAAATAGTCTTAAAATAAATTTTAAACTCATTCCCATATCTTTTACACCCCGAATTGCCAATTAACCCAATCCCAATATTAAATTATTATTATTCCAATTTCAATTTAATTGCCATATTTGAAATTTAAACAAGGTTTATTAATTTAACCAAATTCTTCTTAGTTCAAAATAAACCTTAAACCCATAATAAACATTTAAAATGAATTAAATGTTCACAAATCCCGTGTTAAAAATTCCGGGATGTTACAATAGCCAAGAATCGTTTTCTTTTGCTACCAGACACATATTAGAGTTATTATTTATATTCATATTTAAAATATAAATATTTCTATCTCGTATACCTTCAAAGATTAACTCTTGATTTTTATTAGTAATATTGCATTTATTTTCTGAAAACGATATATTAAAACCTTTATCGCATAATTGACTTATACTTAGTAATTGTGTTTTAAATTTTTAACTAATAAAACTTTAGTAATGAGAGGTAAATTAGTGGCACCGTTACTGCTGACATCGCCTTTTCCGATGATATAGCCTTTGGAGTTACCTCCAAATGTGACTGATCCTCCGTTCGAGTAGATAATGTTGGTTAGCATATCTTTATTACCAATCACGTGTTTAGAGCAACCTCTATCCAGTATCCATTTTCCTCTCTTTTTAAGTGGTACATACAAAAAATAAAGAATAATATTGGTACTAACTTCTTTCGTTAGGGTCCTAAGGATTAAATTTTAGGAAGCCAAACCTGTAACGACCCGTTAAGTTCGACCATTTAAAATTGTTTGTTTAATAGGATTTTTGTAATTTATTTTAGTTGAAAGAATAAAGGTGGTAGATAAATATTAAAATGAAGGCTAGAATAAATTATATAGGAGTGACTTAGAAACCTATTTAAAGACATTGAATAAAATTCAAATGAATTAAGTAGAGAAAGAAAGAAAAATTCCTACCTGGACATAAAATTTAATATGGGAATATTAAACCAAATTAATGCAATAAAAGATTGTGAACGATAAATTGAATAGATTAAGAAACCCTGTTATTGCAAGTCAATAAATTTGTAAACCCTAATGAACATCTCAAAATTTATAAATTTATTGAAATTTAAGACATAGCATAAGCGTAGAACTATAGGTATGATGACAAACTTTTATAAATTGTCTAATTAAGGGTCAGCAAATTTATTTGGAAATCAAACTCAATTAAGGGTAAGTAATTATGATGGATTGATGGCATAAACGTTACTAATTTTTATCATAGTAACGGAAGTGAAGATGGAAGGCAACTGTAGAAATTTAAGTACGTATTAACAATTGAAAGGGACTGTCGATTGAATGGAGTACTTTAGGTTGTCTTACTAAATTTAGAATTTAACATAAGACAAATAGAAATAAATCAATAAACGTATAGATTTTAAGTTTATTATGATGAATTATTTTAGTGATATGACTTAGAATAAATGAAATAATTTGGGTTAATTGGTATTTAATGGAATTAAAGGTTGCAATATTCATAGGTAAGGATTTAGATGAAATAGATTGATGTATGAAATTTAATTGGATAAATGGCAATTAGTTCCTTTAATTTGTGCAATTAATATATGTTAATTGATAACGATAAAAAGTTGATTTTTTCAGTGTAACCAACGTAAAATATTATCATAGCATGATACTTGGTTTGAATAGAAGGATTTGATTTAATGTGAAAATTTTTGTTCTAAGTATTGAATAAAATTGGGAAGCAATTTTTTTTATGATAATAACGTTAGTATTGGTTAATAAATAGATTTCAATGCAGTAACCAAATAAATGGAATAAGATGAGTATATATTGCATAGAAATGAAATGTAAATTGTCACATTTGGTTGGAGCTAATTTTTAGAAACATATAAATGTTGAATCAGTAAATATTAAATTCCATTTAATATAAGAATTCAAAGGTGGAAGATTTACATTTGGATTGGAAATTTGATAGTTATTAATTAAAAGTGACCATTGAATAAATTTATGCAAACGTGATATAATGTAAATAGATGGGGATCAACTTTTATTTATGTGGTTAAGGGAATTTAATTTCTATAGTATGATAATCGAAATTAATGGAAGTTGGAATAGCTAATTTATATGTTAGTTGAAATTAGCTAGAATGTGTAGATATTGAATGATAGTAAAAAAAAAAATTTAAGGGATATAAAAGTTTCAATTATACATGGAAATTCATACTCGCCATAAAAGGTTCATTGAGACCAAAGAAGTAGTATAGGAATCTAACCTTCTTTATAAATTTGGATTTATTGCAATAGTTAATTTCATAAAATAAAGGTAAAGCTAATTCAAATTTAACTGGACCATTGTTGGTATAACTTTAGAAGCAAGATTTATTTATGATTTGAGTATTTAATTCAACAAGTGGTATTTACGACAAATGAAATAGAATTGAACGTAAAATATTACGTTATTAAATGGAAATGGAATTTGTAAACATTGAGTGAAATCTTAAACTAATGTTAGTATTCGTCGTATTTACAACAATAACTTTGAATAATAGAAAGGAAGTGAATATAATAAATTAATCAAATTTATAGTGTTGAATTCAATTGGATTGGAATTAATAAATAGTTAAGAAAAATAAGGGTTATTAATAATTTGGAATTTAATTATGGTAAAAAGGCTAATTGCAATCAAGATAATGAGTTGAAATGGAAATCCAATTATTTATTTAGTTAGATTTTGTTGAGAGTATAAGGGTATAAGTTTTAATAATTGGGTTTTAGAATAAAATTTTAAATTTCCTAATAATAAGAAAGTGCGGATATTAACGCTGCAAATTAATATACTTATACATTTTAATTCAAATTCAAGCGTGTTAAATCAATTGGAACTGATTGAATTATCTTAGTAATGAAATTTGGCTAATAATAGAAGTTGAAAAATAAAATTTGTTTTTATGATTTATTTAATTTATTTAATAAATATTAAAAATAGCCATTTTTGTCACGGACTCGGATTTCGACGAAACCAGTTTCATCGGATCCGTAACATTGAATTATAATAATGTTTCAATTTTCGTAGCGATCGGACTTGTCGTTTGATCGTACGGACTCGAAACGCCTTGAAATTTACGCATTTTGAAATCAATTTGAAATTTTTGTTTTTTTAGCATAACTTCTTCATACGATCGAATTTGGTCGCGAAACTTTTTCCATCGCGTTCAGAATATTTTAAAACACCTATTTGGATATATAGTTTTAACAAATTTGGCTCCGGAGGCATAGCGGGCTTTTTGGACCATGGTTTGTCACGCACGTTCGCGTATCCAGTCTAGCTACCCTACCTCTAGCCTATCTATAAATATACATCTATAAACCCTAGCTCCTTTCTTTTTCATTTGCTGTAAGTTCATTTCTTCACTCTTTTCTCTTCCCCAAATGTATATATCTCAGATCCAATTCCAGATCCATCCACAGTTCAAAATCAAAAGTCAAAACTCAAAAATTTCAGAAAATTCCAGAAAAAATATATGTTGAAGTATTCGATACGCGTAAAATACTGGTGAAATTCGTTTTTCAATTGGAGCTGTCGTTCATCCAGAATAAATTCAAACAGCCCCAAAACCGTTCATCATCGTCGCGCAAAACTTTATCGGATCGAGATTCTGTTTCTGGGTTTTGGAGAGGGAACCGAGGGGAGCGCATCTATGTAATTTGTTTGGCAGTTAAACGGTTGGATCGTCGGGAATTTTTGGCTAGGGTTTACAAAACATGGTGCGGCTGCGTGTAGTGCGTGAGTTACTGTAGGAGAGTTGAGGTGGTGACGTGGCTTGAAGGTGAATATGTGTCGTTTTCTATTTATTTTCAATTTGAATTCAATCATCATTTTTCGCCATAACTTTCTCATACGAAGTCGGATTCACACGAAATTTTTTTTGTTAGGATCGTAATTTAATTCCGGACTCGATGACGTTGGTTTGGACGAATTCTGAGACGGGCGAATTTTTGGGTTTAAATCGGGTTTGAATTCGATTTAAATTCGAAAGGTGAGTGTTTTAACCCACTCACAACTACTAGAAGCTTTTATGTTTGTTAAATAAATTTTAGAAATGAATAGAAATTTATTTATGAGCTTTTGGCATGTTATTTCATTCATATCTGTTGAATTGCATTTTTTTGAATGTAACTGTTAATTTAATTGATTTATTGCGTGTAAATTGGCTGTTAGAAATTATTGTTTGCATATGAACTGCTAGTTAACAGTTATGTCAATTATCACTGAATATAAATTGTTAGATTAATAGTTGATAAAATTTAATTTGAATAAACTGCCAGTTATCACCTGTTATATATGATCATATATATAATTGTTATTGATTGATATTGATCGATGTTGTGATTGGATGATGGGTGTGTTGTTGAATGAATGTTTTATTTGGATATCATTAAACTGCAAGTTAGTATGCATTTACATTTCATTCGGGATTGCGGTTTGAAATGATATACAACCGCAGTTTTATTTTTTTAAATTGCGGATTGAAATGATAAATATCCGTATCACTTGACCATAGGATAGAAAACTATATACAGGCACCGTGGTCTATATATAACTATTTTTAATGTGATTTCTATGGTTTGGATGGAATACGGTTTATAAAAATCTTAAATTTTTATACTGAATAAATGTTTTCTTCCATATTTATATGCATATGAAGTTGAAATTTTGAAATTAAAAGGTGAATAAATTTCTTTATTAAAAATGGAAGAAAATTAAGAAAATGGAGTTTGATGATTTATATCCTATATTTAAATATTAAGTTGGAAATTTTAAAGATATGATATTTATAATTGGATTTTTCCCAAAATATTTTGAAATGAATATTCTAGTAAAATTTTATTTGGAAATATATATATATATATATATATATATATATATATTACTAGAAATTGAAGTCTTATTAATTATGGATTTTATGTGAATGGTCAAGATTAATTAATAGAATATTGATTTTGAAAGGATAAAAATCCAACTTTAGTTGAAATATTAATGCTCAAAAATGGATATAAATATATATAAAATTGAAATGGTTTTGGGACTTGAAGTAATATTTTGGATTTTGGTTTAACTTTAAAAGAAGAAATATTTGGAAAGCCATGTAATTTATTTCTTTATAAAGCAACAGTAAAGTTAAACCTTTTTAATTCGCATACCGTTGAATATCCAAACCATTTAGTTTTGAAAATAATGGTTTTAAACTACTATGGATTTTCGAAGAATTATGTTGAAAGTTACAAACAGAATATTGGTTACATGGGATATTAAATAATAAAAAGTGACATAATTTTTGAAAAGGAATATTTTATTTGGGAAATGATATCATTGATTTGGGTTTTATAAAAATAATATCAAAATGAATCCTTTTGGGTTTTAAAGAAGAAATGATATCGTAATATTATGGTTTTGAAATGGATTATATTCTGGTTTTAAAGTACAAACTATTTTTAAAATGACCGCGGTGTTATAATAACGATGGGTTGGCAAAGAGACCGGGATCGGATATGGACATACTCTCTGTCGATACCGAAAACCACTTTGACTAACCGTGTACGCGGTGGAGATTCCAGAATGAAGTAGGTGGTGGCGACGTTTCCTGTAAGGTAAATACGTGGACCCAACTCCCGTGAGTTGGCATAAGGTGGCTAAAACAGGAGCGATTCTCAGGCCAATGAGGTCATTCCTCTGATCGGACGCTCCTCTTCGATATTATACTTTGACTTGGATTTGATTCAGTGGCCACTTCTATATTTTGATTTTGGGGAGTTAGTCTGAGGTGGGCGGTAACTGCGGCTACGCGTTTCCACCAGCCTGGATAGCAATTGGTATATCTACCCTGGCATTGCCTAGTTGTGCCGTGTCACCTACCATATCGAGCCTTTACTACGAGTTTCTATTTGTGTCGTACCTACGGAGTATCCTCTGGTAGCCTCCCGATCAGGAGGTATTACGGTACTGTATAGACTATTGGCATTATTTGTGTTAAGGGGAATATTGGGTCACTCCTTAACGCTATTTAAAAGTAAGTTTATTTTATAAATAGACACTATTATAATAGCGCAATATACTACATAGTAAATAGTTTAACGGATCCTTAGGAGATGTAAATCCCGAACATCTCTTGAGTTACTGTACTCATATTTATATTCTGTTTATTTAACTCACATAAGATATTCTAGTCTGACTCGGGTGTTTTGTCTTTTCAAATTCGCTCGGGTCAGTCTGAGCGTTTCAGGATAGCAGATTTTAGCTTTGGAGGACGAAGACGAAGAATCAGTATTATTTTATATATAGTTTTACACCACACTCTTTCTATTCCGCTGCATTGCTTGTATTGGTATGTGTAACTCTGATATTTATGGTAAAAGAAGAATCGAGCTTTTGTAAACTGTTTATGAACTGTATATATTTGTTATTATATTTTATCCTTCCGCTGTGAGATTCTATTTTCGTTTTAATTCTTCTCTATTTTCTTATTTACCCCATAACAATCCGCCCTTACGTATGCTTTGAATTGGCACGTGTGTCGGTTTAAAGTGTGTGGAAAGACGGGATATTACAGCTGGTATCAGAGCTTTGGTTTAGCGATAAACCTTGGCTTTGTGGGGTTTGAGTCTTTGTTAATAGGGTAGTAATATCATATGGGAGTCGCTGAGTGTATATATATGAGAGAGCGTATTTGTTAGTATTAATAAAAAGATTTTAATATTGTGTTAATCTGTTCCGTTTTGTATTTATAAATTCGGGTTGATGCATGGGACGCTATGCCATCAATAGGGATTTCTAAACACTTAATAGGACAGACCGACATAATATCCGTTTTTAATATAGGTGAATGAAATAATTTTGCCTATTATATTTTCTATATATAAAAATAGTTTTATAAAGATATATATATATTTGGTTGCTATAGATTGGGTGTTAGAAAATAAAAATATCTATAATTACTGAAGCTAAGTTGAAATTATGATAAATCAAATTGGAGATTTTAGAACTTAAGTCCGGGATTTTTCCAAATATGTTTTCAAAGAATTTATGAAAAATAATGGTTCGGTTTATAAGTATTTTCTTATATAAATATTTCATATAAATTGGAAGAATTGTTTTAAAGAAGATTTTGGAAAAGAATTAAATTCTGTACTTCCCTCTCTGTCGCTGGAAAATAAATTCGGTGATGACGGCCGCATCATCGACTTTCATTTTCGAGTTTCGAAGGGGAAAGGCCACTGTAGTAAATTCTACTGCAGATTTATTTTGAAATTTTCTAAAAAAAATTCTTTTATTGTTCTAAATATAATTAGAGATATAAAAGTTGCAAGAAATTAATTATCTATTATTTTGAAATAGATTAAAATTTGACCCGGTATTTAATTCTAAATTTTTCCGTTAATTAATTGTTTAAAATTTGTTAGTGAAATATTAAGTAAGAAAGTTAATGCTAGGTATAAGGGAAGTAAAAGTTTTTAACTGATAAATAATGGAAAAGATTTATTGAAGAACGAATGAATTGAAACCTCTAATTGAAATAAGAGAATAATTGCAAAGCTATAAAGAGGAATTTGCATACATATGAGACAAAGAGTAATATGGATAAACATTAAATTTAATTAAAAGAATGGAGATTAAACTTGTATAAGTTTAATTGCAATTTCCTTAACATAAATAACTTACCCAAATATAAAAGTTGAAATGTTAAATAAGAATTTTAAATAGGATATTATACAAGTAGAATTTTGGAAATAATGAAGTATTCAATAAACTACTGTTATAATAAGAATTAAATGCTATAAACTTAGGTTATATTTGAAATTTTATTGAAGATAAAGTTAAGAATTATTAATAGATGATATGAACCTGAGTATATAACATGAAATTCAAAATAAGAAATTATTATATGATTATTCCCTTAAGTACGTTTTAATCTCCCCTATTCCAATATAATGGAAAGTAGGAAAAATTGAAATGTCTGCAATCCATAGTTAAAGAGAAAATAAAAACTTCCACTTATAAGAATGAATGGTAGCAGATTTAGAATTTAAGGGAAATCTTACAAGTGAAGAGTAAGGAAATGAAGATATTCAAAATATTTGTTGTTATTAATGAGAATTTATTTTATAAACTTAAGTAATAAAAAGGAAATGCAAATATAATGAATTTTGTGATAGTTGGAAAATAAAACTTGTAAGAAACAAAGAAATTCCTCCATAAATGAAGGAAAGAAAATCAAACCACTGAATTATGAAATAAATGTAAATAAACTATTTTGGTGTTGGTTTGAATTGTTTGGTTGATGTATGTTTGTTGGGTAAGGAATTGTGGAGTTGTTGGATGAACAAATAATCTATCTCTATTCCATCTAAGACTGTTGAGTAACGGATGCACTTGATAGTTATTTCTCACTCCGTAAAATTTCAGAATTTGAACCCGAACAACTAATGGTTGTTGATTGAATGATTGTTGTTTGTGGTGTGTGCTGTTTGTTAAAATGTATGGTTGTTGCATTTGATTTGGATATGAATGATTGAATCTACCCAAACATTTCACTGTAATATAGATATTTAACTTTTAGATTATATAAGTGAATACAGGTGATGGAAGCAACTGCTACTGCTTTTGGTTCCAAAATAATAAGCGTATTGCCCGACAATTAGGTACGTTTCCGGATTACGTTTAAAGCGCTATTTTATATATTTTCCCGAGTTGGGATATTTTATTTTGGATATATGTGTAATATATTTGTATATTTGGATATTATATTTTCTCCAGAGTCCCTCCGTACAAAGGAGACTCTGCCAAAAATTTTCGTAAATTTTGGACTTAGAATTTTGTTAAAGATATTTTTCCAACTTTAATAATTCAAGTATTAAAGAATAGAATGATTATAAAACAAGTATATTTCATTAAAGGAAATTAATCCAGTAAAATACTGTTTATAAATTAATATTTGAAATAAAATGTACTGTTTTATTCTTCCTTCTCCCTTCCTTTTCCTTTTCGGGGACGAAAAGTTTTGAGTGGGGGAGAGTGTAACGACCCGTTAAGTTCGACCATTTAAAATTGTTTGTTTAATAGGATTTTTGTAATTTATTTTAGTTGAAAGAATAAAGGTGGTAGATAAATATTAAAATGAAGGCTAGAATAAATTATATAGGAGTGACTTAGAAACCTATTTAAAGACATTGAATAAAATTCAAATGAATTAAGTAGAGAAAGAAAGAAAAATTCCTACCTGGACATAAAATTTAATATGGGAATATTAAACCAAATTAATGCAATAAAAGATTGTGAACGATAAATTGAATAGATTAAGAAACCCTGTTATTGCAAGTCAATAAATTTGTAAACCCTAATGAACATCTCAAAATTTATAAATTTATTGAAATTTAAGACATAGCATAAGCGTAGAACTATAGGTATGATGACAAATTTTTATAAATTGTCTAATTAAGGGTCAGCAAATTTATTTGGAAATCAAACTCAATTAAGGGTAAGTAATTATGATGGATTGATGGCATAAACGTTACTAATTTTTATCATAGTAACGGAAGTGAAGATGGAAGGCAACTGTAGAAATTTAAGTACGTATTAACAATTGAAAGGGACTGTCGATTGAATGGAGTATTTTAGGTTGTCTTACTAAATTTAGAATTTAACATAAGACAAATAGAAATAAATCAATAAACGTATAGATTTTAAGTTTATTATGATGAATTATTTTAGTGATATGACTTAGAATAAATGAAATAATTTGGGTTAATTGGTATTTAATGGAATTAAAGGTTGCAATATTCATAGGTAAGGATTTAGATGAAATAGATTGATGTATGAAATTTAATTGGATAAATGGCAATTAATTCCTTTAATTTGTGCAATTAATATATGTTAATTGATAACGATAAAAAGTTGATTTTTTCAGTGTAACCAACGTAAAATATTATCATAGCATGATACTTGGTTTGAATAGAAGGATTTGATTTAATGTGAAAAATTTTGTTCTAAGTATTGAATAAAATTGGGAAGCAATTTTTTTTATGATAATAACGTTAGTATTGGTTAATAAATAGATTTCAATGCAGTAACCAAATAAATGGAATAAGATGAGTATATATTGCATAGAAATGAAATGTAAATTGTCACATTTGGTTGGAGCTAATTTTTAGAAACATATAAATGTTGAATCAGTAAATATTAAATTCCATTTAATATAAGAATTCAAAGGTGGAAGATTTACATTTGGATTGGAAATTTGATAGTTATTAATTAAAAGTGACCATTGAATAAATTTATGCAAACGTGATATAATGTAAATAAATGGGGATCAACTTTTATTTATGTGGTTAAGGGAATTTAATTTCTATAGTATGATAATCGAAATTAATGGAAGTTGGAATAGCTAATTTATATGTTAGTTGAAATTAGCTAGAATGTGTAGATATTGAATGATAGTAAAAAAAAAAAAAAAAATTTAAGGGATATAAAAGTTTCAATTATACATGGAAATTCATACTCGCCATAAAAGGTTCATTGAGACCAAAGAAGTAGTATAGGAATCTAACCTTCTTTATAAATTTGGATTTATTGCAATAGTTAATTTCATAAAATAAAGGTAAAGCTAATTCAAATTTAACTGGACCATTGTTGGTATAACTTTAGAAGCAAGATTTATTTATGATTTGAGTATTTAATTCAACAAGTGGTATTTACGACAAATGAAATAGAATTGAACGTAAAATATTACGTTATTAAATGGAAATGGAATTTGTAAACATTGAGTGAAATCTTAAACTAATGTTAGTATTCGTCGTATTTACAACAATAACTTTGAATAATAGAAAGGAAGTGAATATAATAAATTAATCAAATTTATAGTGTTGAATTCAATTGGATTGGAATTAATAAATAGTTAAGAAAAATAAGGGTTATTAATAATTTGGAATTTAATTATGGTAAAAAGGCTAATTGCAATCAAGATAATGAGTTGAAATGGAAATCCAATTATTTATTTAGTTAGATTTTGTTGAGAGTATAAGGGTATAAGTTTTAATAATTGGGTTTTAGAATAAAATTTTAAATTTCCTAATAATAAGAAAGTGCGGATATTAACGCTGCAAATTAATATACTTATACATTTTAATTCAAATTCAAGCGTGTTAAATCAATTGGAACTGATTGAATTATCTTAGTAATGAAATTTGGCTAATAATAGAAGTTGAAAAATAAAATTTGTTTTTATGATTTATTTAATTTATTTAATAAATATTAAAAATAGCCATTTTTGTCACGGACTCGGATTTCGACGAAACCAGTTTCATCGGATCCGTAACGTTGAATTATAATAATGTTTCAATTTTCGTAGCGATCGGACTTGTCGTTTGATCGTACGGACTCGAAACGCCTTGAAATTTACGCATTTTGAAATCAATTTGAAATTTTTGTTTTTTTAGCATAACTTCTTCATACGATCGAATTTGGTCGCGAAACTTTTTCCATCGCGTTTAGAATATTTTAAAACACCTATTTGGATATATAGTTTTACCAAATTTGGCTCCGGAGGCATAGCGGGCTTTTTGGACCATGGTTTGTCACGCACGTTCGCGTATCCAGTCTAGCTACCCTACCTCTAGCCTATCTATAAATATACATCTATAAACCCTAGCTCCTTTCTTTTTCATTTGCTGTAAGTTCATTTCTTCACTATTTTCTCTTCCCCAAATGTATACATCTCAGATCCAATTCCAGATCCATCCACAGTTCAAAATCAAAAGTCAAAACTCAAAAATTTCAGAAAATTCCAGAAAAAATATATGTTGAAGTATTCGATACGCGTAAAATACTGGTGAAATTCGTTTTTCAATTGGAGCTGTCGTTCATCCAGAATAAATTCAAACAGCCCCAAAACCGTTCATCATCGTCGCGCAAAACTTTATCGGATCGAGATTCTGTTTCTGGGTTTTGGAGAGGGAACCGAGGGGAGCGCATCTATGTAATTTGTTTGGCAGTTAAACGGTTGGATCGTCGGGAATTTTTGGCTAGGGTTTACAAAACATGGTGCGGCTGCGTGTAGTGCGTGAGTTACTGTAGGAGAGTTGAGGTGGTGACGTGGCTTGAAGGTGAATATGTGTCGTTTTCTATTTATTTTCAATTTGAATTCAATCATCATTTTTCGCCATAACTTTCTCATACGAAGTCGGATTCACACGAATTTTTTTTTGTTAGGATCGTAATTTAATTCCGGACTCGATGACGCTGGTTTGGACGAATTCTGAGACGGGCGAATTTTTGGGTTTAAATCGGGTTTGAATTCGATTTAAATTCAAAAGGTGAGTGTTTTAACCCACTCACAACTACTAGAAGCTTTTATGTTTGTTAAATAAATTTTAGAAATGAATAGAAATTTATTTATGAGCTTTTGGCATGTTATTTCATTCATATCTGTTGAATTGCATTTTTTTGAATGTAACTGTTAATTTAATTGATTTATTGCGTGTAAATTGGCTGTTAGAAATTATTGTTTGCATATGAACTACTAGTTAACAGTTATGTCAATTATCACTGAATATAAATTGTTAGATTAATAGTTGATAAAATTTAATTTGAATAAACTGCCAGTTATCACCTGTTATATATGATCATATATATAATTGTTATTGATTGATATTGATCGATGTTGTGATTGGATGATGGGTGTGTTGTTGAATGAATGTTTTATTTGGATATCATTAAACTGCAAGTTAGTATGCATTTACATTTCATTCGGGATTGCGGTTTGAAATGATATACAACCGCAGTTTTATTTTTTTAAATTGCGGATTGAAATGATAAATATCCGTATCACTTGACCATAGGATAGAAAACTATATACAGGCACCGTGGTCTATATATAACTATTTTTAATGTGATTTCTATGGTTTGGATGGAATACGGTTTATAAAAATCTTAAATTTTTATACTGAATAAATGTTTTCTTCCATATTTATATGCATATGAAGTTGAAATTTTGAAATTAAAAGGTGAATAAATTTCTTTATTAAAAATGGAAGAAAATTAAGAAAATGGAGTTTGATGATTTATATCCTATATTTAAATATTAAGTTGGAAATTTTAAAGATATGATATTTATAATTGGATTTTTCCCAAAATATTTTGAAATGAATATTCTAGTAAAATTTTATTTGGAAATATATATATATATATTACTAGAAATTGAAGTCTTATTAATTATGGATTTTATGTGAATGGTCAAGATTAATTAATAGAATATTGATTTTGAAAGGATAAAAATCCAACTTTAGTTGAAATATTAATGCTCAAAAATGGATATAAATATATATAAAATTGAAATGGTTTTGGGACTTGAAGTAATATTTTGGATTTTGGTTTAACTTTAAAAGAAGAAATATTTGGAAAGCCATGTAATTTATTTCTTTATAAAGCAACAGTAAAGTTAAACCTTTTTAATTCGCATACCGTTGAATATCCAAACCATTTATTTTGAAAATAATGGTTTTAAAATACTATGGATTTTCGAAGAATTATGTTGAAAGTTACAAACAGAATATTGGTTACATGGGATATTAAATAATAAAAAGTGACATAATTTTTGAAAAGGAATATTTTATTTGGGAAATGATATCATTGATTTGGGTTTTATAAAAATAATATCAAAATGAATCTTTTTGGGTTTTAAAGAAGAAATGATATCGTAATATTATGGTTTTGAAATGGATTATATTCTGGTTTTAAAGTACAAACTATTTTTAAAATGACCGCGGTGTTATAATAACGATGGGTTGGCAAAGAGACCGGGATCGGATATGGACATACTCTCTGTCGATACCGAAAACCACTTTGACTAACCGTGTACGCGGTGGAGATTCCAGAATGAAGTAGGTGGTGGCGACGTTTCCTGTAAGGTAAATACGTGGACCCAACTCCCGTGAGTTGGCATAAGGTGGCTAAAACAGGAGCGATTCTCAGGCCAATGAGGTCATTCCTCTGATCGGACGCTCCTCTTCGATATTATACTTTGACTTGGATTTGATTCAGTGGCCACTTCTATATTTTGATTTTGGGGAGTTAGTCTGAGGTGGGCGGTAACTGCGGCTACGCGTTTCCACCAGCCTGGATAGCAATTGGTATATCTACCCTGGCATTGCCTAGTTGTGCCGTGTCACCTACCATATCGAGCCTTTACTACGAGTTTCTATTTGTGTCGTACCTATGGAGTATCCTCTGGTAGCCTCCCGATCAGGAGGTATTACGGTACTGTATAGACTATTGGCATTATTTGTGTTAAGGGGAATATTGGGTCACTCCTTAACGCTATTTAAAAGTAAGTTTATTTTATAAATAGACACTATTATAATAGCGCAATATACTACATAGTAAATAGTTTAACGGATCCTTAGGAGATGTAAATCCCGAACATCTCTTGAGTTACTGTACTCATATTTATATTCTGTTTATTTAACTCACATAAGATATTCTAGTCTGACTCGGGTGTTTTGTCTTTTCAAATTCGCTCGGGTCAGTCTGAGCGTTTCAGGATAGCAGATTTTAGCTTTGGAGGACGAAGACGAAGAATCAGTATTATTTTATATATAGTTTTACACCACACTCTTTCTATTCCGCTGCATTGCTTGTATTGGTATGTGTAACTCTGATATTTATGGTAAAAGAAGAATCGAGCTTTTGTAAACTGTTTATGAACTGTATATTTGTTATTATATTTTATCCTTCCGCTGTGAGATTCTATTTTCGTTTTAATTCTTCTCTATTTTCTTATTTACCCCATAACAATCCGCCCTTACGTATGCTTTGAATTGGCACGTGTGTCGGTTTAAAGTGTGTGGAAAGACGGGATATTACAAAACCCAATAGGGTTCAAAGTTCCCTTTAAAAATGTAATTATCATTATAATGAACAGTTTCCATGAATGATTTAATATATTTATTCCTAATCAAATTATTATTTGTTTTAGGAATCCATATTTTCATAGTTTTAATTTCCTTAGAAACTGTTGATTTAATATCCTTTTTAAACCTATTTTTAATGGTATTCTAACCTTTTCCATTTTTGGTTTAAATAATTTTTTATATCCTAGTCCTGATTTATCTGAGGTAGGTTGAGAATTTTCTATAATTTTAGAAAGATTCTCTCTTCCTTTATTAAAATTATAAATATTTTTAGAAATATTTTCTGATTTTGTTTTGAGACTAGAGTTTTCTAATTCTAAAATTTTATAGCCAGATTTTAAATATTTAATATTTACTGATAAATCATCATTCTTATTTTTCTGAATTTCTAATTCTTGAGTAATCATAGATATTTGGGAAGTTAAATTAGAATTAGATTCTTGAGTATTCCCAAGTTCCTCTTCTAGAATTTTCTTATCGTCTTTTAGCATGCTCACTTCTAATTCTAATCTATTCAGTTTTTCTTTTAATTCCTTATTCTTCTTTTTAATCTGTTTTACTAAATCTGTTAATTTTGAATTAGTTTCTACTAAATCATCAAAACTTAAATCACTTACATCGTCTTTTGTGGCCATAAAGCATACATTAGCTTGTCCATTGTCGCCGTCGCTGTCACTATCACTATCTGATGAGTTTGATTCATCCCAAGTGACTGAAAAGGCTTTCTTTCTGAATTTGTCCTTCTTGAATTTATTCTTTTTACATTCTGGACAATCTCTCTTCATATGGCCCTTCTTATGACATTCATAGCATTCCATGACTAAAGATGATGGTTTATTGCTATCAGTATTGTTATTGGAGTTACTTTTGTTACTCCTAAACCTATTATTCTTTTTGAATTTAAAAAACTTTTTGAATTTCAAAAACTTTTTGAATTTTTTTGCAATAAGTGCCATATCCTCTTCATCTGAATCATCTTTTTCTGCTTAAACTGCTAGATTCTTCTTATCCTGTGCTTGAACTTTCTTTGCCTACAAATTCACTTCATATGACATTAGATTTCCTATTAACTCTTCTGGTTTCATAGTGGAAAGATCGTTTGCTTCTTAAATATCTAAGACCTTTCTTTCTCATTCATCCGTTAAAGAGTTTAGGATTTTTGATACTATATCCAAATCAAAAAAAAATCTCCGAGTCATAATAATGAGTGATAAATATCTTGGAATCTGGAATACATATCATTAATGGACTCATTTTCTTTCATTCTAAAATTTTGAAATTGATTCTTAAGCATAGATATCCTGCTTTGTTTAACCTTGTTAGTACCTTTACGAGCTATTTTCAGCATTTGCCATATTTCATATGCAGTATTGCACACGCTAACACGATTAAACTCATTCTTGTCCAAAGAGCAAAACAACATATTCATAGCTTTATCATTTGTAGCAGCATTTAATTTCTGTGTGTTTGACCATGTAGAAAATTCAGCTGTGGGTACATGATATTCAGATTGTGTGATATTCCATGAATCAAAATTATTTGCTTGCATACAAATTCTCATACGTGCAGACCAATAAGTGTAATTCATGCCATTGAATAGTGGTGGTCGTGCAGTGGATTGGCCTTCTATAAAACTGTTGTTAGTGTTATTTTCCATATTACTAGAATATATCAAATAACTGTGTAATGGTTATTTAGATGACCGTGCTTTGATACCAATTGAAAGTGTGTATGCCATATAGCTAACACTTAGGATCGTGTAATCTGGAATGCATTATAATCTAAATGCGGAAACATGTAATAATAATAAAGTAAATAAGAATAAGCACACCAGGAGTTTTTTTACTAGTTCGAACTTCCCGTTCTACGTCCAGTCTCAGACTTCCCTCTGGAATTTCACTCAATAACCCCTCACTTAACCCGAAGGAATAGGTATACAACACCTGAGCAACTGAATAGGATTTTTCCGCCTCAACAGCCGAAGAGGACTTTTCCACCTGAAATAAACTAACAGAACTTCTAAAATTTCGATAAAGTGATTGACGCTTTGTGTTCTTGATAACACTGATTTGTCTTTGATAGTACACCCTTCGTATAATCAAATCCTCAAGTATATGTTATGTATGTGAATATTAGAAAGGAAGATATTGCTTTGAATCGAAGTATATAATAATTAACTCTGAGATTCAAGTAATATATCTTTAATTTGAAAGCTTTTAGAATGCAGAAATATAGTCAAGAAATATAGATCAAAGAATCGAATAGATTAGAGTAAATTGGATGATTAAAATCATGGATTTAGATCTATATATATAGTATATAAGGTTGCTATTATTCGCGAAGAGTTTCAATCGAGAGTTGCATATGTAACTCTTCGAATTGGATCATTACTCTTCGCAAAGAGAAGCAACCCTTCGGAAATATGGCAGTTGCGTACAGTCAGTCGACTGATCAAAAATATCTAGCTGACTGAATATTCAAAGTGGTGTGCATGTGTGCATGTCTGTGCAAAGAACACAGATTCAGTCGACTGGTGAAATCAGTCCAGTCGACTGAACTGTGTTTTTTTGCTCAGTGAGCATCATTGCACACTATTTTGTATATATATTTAAAAAATTTGTATAGTGTGTTTAAACTACTTGAGGAGTGATTTTAACAATTATAAACTATAACTACGACTCAAACAATAAAGATTTTTATATCGTACTCGAGTTGAAGTCTAGTTTCCTTTGTAGTTCACCATGTGTGTATAGCTTTCTCTTTTTTTCGCTTTGATCGTCTAATCTCATCGTCGGTAGTTCAAGCTTGTCGTGAATTAAAACTCATGATTCAACAAGTGTCCTGTACACTTTATTCCAGGAGTTTTTTATTTTTTTTATTTACATAAACCTAACTCAAAAACCCGAGGCCAGATATATCTTCATAGACTGCCTTTCGGGCTTACATGAGAAGAGTATAGAGCATGGTCGGTGTACACACTTATGCGTGCACACCCGACTCTAGGTGTTTATTAAAAAAAAATTCATTTTTTGAGAGAGAGAGAGTTATGCAAAATCATTTTAGCATCATTTAACTTTAAAGATAAAAAATGTTAATGCATGTACTTTAAATCAACCACTGTTTAAACGAAGACTACAATTTAGAATAGTCTCCATAACCATCACCTAAGAATCAATCTATATACTAGTTACACTATAATTGCTTGTAATTTAAACTTTTATTTTATTATTTGATGAGACAAGTAATTTTCCAAAAATTTCAATTTAATGAACAAAACTGTATGCTTACTCTACCGTGTCTATTTAAAAATAATGTATGCCAAAAAATTGTTTTTGTAAAAAAATTTGTGTAAGGAAGGGAAAGAAAATAAAAAATCAAATCATGTAAAATCAAAATAAACATGAGAACTTCCATTACACTTGTTTTTAACTGTCTTTATAGTCAATGAATGATACAATGACTGTAAAGGAGAAGATTATGTACAAATTTACAAGAGAGGGTTAAATTTCCTCACAAGATGTAATGTACCTCATGAAGAATCATGAGCTCCTCCTTTCGGTCACCTGCCGATTCCAAGTAAGGCTTTAAACTATGACCATTGACCTTAAAAGTAAACCTTCCATAGGGTTTTCTATTTTTACGGCACCGTGTTAAAAACAGTATGTACTACGTATGGTCATGTTCATCTCGATTTTAATTTACCCAGGAATAAATGAAATCAAGTATTATATAAAGAATTTTATGATTTTGCAAAAATGTTTTTCTTAGGATTGACTTGTCGTTTCCTTATCAATTTTCACATTTTCACACACGTCCTTACTAATCTCTTCTAATTCATTGAGTTACAATTTTCTATTTTTGCTTGTCTTTTCAAGATCTAAGTTCATGTTCTTTATCGCCCATAATGTTTTATGTTCACGCTCGATTGGTAAGTGACATGCTTTACCATACACTAATCTATAAGAAGACATCTCAATATTAGCTTTAAAAGCAGATATGTAAGCCAAAAGTGCATCCATCAATTTTTTTGACCAATCTTTCCTATTTTCTTAATATTTTCCTCCAAAATTTGTTTGATTTGTCGATTTGAAATTTCAAATTAACCAAAAGTTTGAGGATGATAAGGAGTGGATAGCTTATGGGTTATTGAGTATTTCTTCATTAAAGCTTTACAAGATTAATAACAAAAATGGATTCTGTTATCACAGATTATTGTGCAAGATGTACCAAATCAAGAAAATATGTTTTCTTTTAGGAATTTCACAATCATTTGTTCTACAGAGAATGGCTTCAGCCTAGTTGGAAACGTAATTGATGGCTACAAGAATATAAAGATCTCCAAAAGAGTTAGGAAATGGTCCCATAAAGTAAATTCCCCGAACATCAAAAAATTTGATCGTAAGGATGGAGGTCAAAGGCATCATGTATGTTTTTATGATTTTTCTAACATTTGACAATGATTACATGCTATAAAAAAACTCAAACGTGTCTTTGGAACGTTTAGGCAAACAAAAGCCACAATGGAGCACTTTTTACATGGTTTTCTTAGATCGAAATGTCCGCCATAAGCTTCGTCATGACAAAACAAAGAACGCTCTTGATTTCACTATCTAAGATGCATCGTTGAATGACTTGGTCAGAAAAGTATTGATCGTCCCCATAGGAATATTTCACTTAGGATAGAAATTTGTATTTATCTTCTTTTGAACACAACAAAGAAGTTTCCTTGGTGACTAAAAAGTTCAATATATCTGCAAACCATGGAACAATGGAACTGAAAAGAGTTGTTCGTCAGCAAAGTTCTCATTGATGGGTAAAGAAGATGGTGCATTTGGAAGAATGGACAAGTGATCGCTTATAACATTGTCTGATCTTTTCTGTAGTTGATCTTAAGGTCAAATTCTTGAAGTAAAATAATCCAACGAATAAAACGAATTGTAACATCCCCCATTTTTAGGTCCGAAACTAAGCGCTACAGATGCTGCAGTCATTTATATTATTAATTTTCGATGACAAAATGCGGTTATGTTAATGGTATACATAATGTCAGAAGCACAAGAATATGAAATATTTCAAACACAATTTCAAAAAAACTTTTCTCGTTACATTTCAAATCAACATTTCATATTCAGTACATAATCATATAATGTTGTCTAGGTTTTATATAAATATAATCATTACTAAATACGCCAAGAGCGACATATGAAGATGCCCTATTGGATAATTAGAATTACTAAACAGAAAATCATAACATCTGTTATTACATACAACATTCAATCATAACAGAATAGATATGTGACGACCTACATTTTAAACGATTCAAGTCGACAATAAACCACACATGTCCAACTCAAACCATTCAAAAAGATGGATTATCAAATGGTTTTATTTTAAAGAAATAATATACAAAAGGAAAAACTACGGAATCTCCGAGCGTAATGACAAAATTATAATAAATATATAAATAGTTCATGGTGTTGTTTTACGGTATACATTTGATTTACATTTTATAATACATAGGAGTTACATATATTTAATAGAAATATCAAACAATGGGGCGAAAATGTATAAGTTAATACGGTCTTCAACTCCATCTTCATCTTCCAGAACAAATGTCTTCGAAACACTGAAATACTCAACTGACCCGAGCTTAATGAAAAGACAAAACACTCGAGTCGGGACTAAAAATCCTTATTTAAGTTAAATCAAAATCAGGTGAAATATGTTTGTAAATAACTTCATTTTTTACTTCGAATTTCACATAAATAAATTTCATAGTTTCAAATTTCAGTTCAGAGGTTTCAATAATTTATAATTTCAAACTTATTTGATAAATTCACGGTTTAATAACTTCAACGTTTAAATAAAAAAAATACAAAGTTTTTTTTTGACAATTATTACTCAAATAGCTGATTTCAGTTTCAGAAGGTTTCACGTTACTTCAACAATTCCATTTTCAGTATAAAATACCAACACCATCAATTCGTCAAATTTTCAAGTGTCGGATTTCTTTACAAAATACTTTCTTTTACTATATAAAGTTATAGAAAATATTGCAAGCCCTTTACCCCTTTTTAGAAATATATATTGTTATAAAATTTAGAAATCTAAAGTTTATAAATGGATTTATAATTTATTTTCAAAAATTTGATTTAATCCAATTTACAAAATTACTTCTTTATAATATACAAGTTTCCAAAGGTTAAGTTTCAAAACTTTTCAGAGATTAAAAATTCAATTTATCAAAATCTCCAATTTCGCTAAACGGTGATAAAATCACGACAATCGCATTTCTGCCAAAGCAGTCAATAATGCATCCAATAATTCACATATCAAATAGGATGTTCGAATGTTGATATCCAAATTCAATGTACAGATGATCGAACATATCAGTAGTGATAATAATAGGGTGATAATATGGATATATTGAAAACGTTAAACAACATAACAGTCAATCACAACAATCAATAACTATCACTGGCAGGTGTTTAAAAGTGATATGAAATTTCAATTGTCAATATAAAGTTAAATATAAAGTTAAATATTAATTTAACTATCAAACAGACTAAATGTCACATTTTAACTATCGATTAAATGTCACGTTAACTATTAATTTTAAATGTCAAATTTACTGTCTAATTTAACTATTAAGTTAAACTATCAATTTAACAGTCAAATTTAAATGTTGATTTAAATTTAATCAGCTCAAATTCAATCAATTCAAATTTCAGCCAATTAAATTTCCAAATAGAAATCAATATAAATTTATCACTTCGTTAATTAGTTTAACTAACAATAGGAAATTTAGGTACTTTGTGAATGGGTTTAACAACTTACCGAGATTTCACGGATTAGAAATCACAAACGATCGACCTAAGACGAAATGGATACGGTGCACGCAATCACGGATAAGCGGACACGAACACGCATCGGACAAATAACTATTGAGAATGAAACTGCTGCAAAACTTGGATAAGACGATATGAACTTCGATTTAACGGCAGTGACGAACGGAGGCGCGTAGGCGGATGGAGGTGCTGGACGACTCGGCAAGTGGCTGACGTGACAGCGGTGGATTCGGCAGATTTAGTTGCAGGCAAATGGGAAGGCGGACGGCGAAGGCAGGTAGGCGGGCGAAGACTTTAGTGATAGGTGATGGAAGAAAGTTGCCCAGGCGAATGGAAAGGCTTGAGGTGGGTTCGAGGATAGGCAGGCGGCGAATTGGAGGCATTGGTGATGGAGGCTCGCGGTGGTTGAGGCCGGATCTGAGTGGAGGCGGGTGTTGTCAGGTGGACGTACAGGTGGTGGAAGCGGTGAAGGAGGAATGGTTACAAGTGGACGAAGTTTGGAAAAACATAAGGAGAGGATACAAAAGTTTTGTAAAATAATGAAGAGTAAGAGGTGGATCATACGGTTTAAAGAAGAAAGGGACATACGATATTTGAAAAAAAGTGCACGGTGTTTTATACGTTTGAAATATAAATAAAATTAAATGCATTGAAACTGTTTTGTGCGACAAGTCAATAGAAGGTAGGGGCATATGCATGAGAAATCAAAATGGCAAGGATATTTGTGTGTATTGGTGAATGGCAACCTAAATACCCTTATACGTTGTAATTCAACCAGCAATCGTTGAGAACAGAACCTCGAAAAACAAGAATATATATACTACCGTGATCAGCTCGATGAGACGAACCAAACTGTGCAATAAAATCTGTGCTACAACAGTCCTGTCAAAAATATACTTTTGTCAAATTTTTATCTAAAAATATTTGTATTTTGGAAATTGATATTTTTGAGTAAAATAATAATCGATTTTGAATTAAATTTGGATTTTCGAAGTTCTCAAACCAAATTCATTCCATACTAAAATTATTAAAATACGTTGTATTCATACTACTTGAATTTATTGAACTTTCAATCTTATCACTAAAAAATCATTTCTGTATCGTCAACTATTGTTATTTGGTGGCTGTACAAATCTTATTTAAAATCTAAAAAATTTCTTCTTATACATTTGCACTTATATTAAAAATGAAAACGTTCATTTTTTTGGTTATCTCGGAACATTGTTTCAATTTCATTAAAATGCTTTCATTTTAGCACAAACATTATTAATTTTAAGTTTTAATATATAATTCCAACTTTTACCATTTTGCAGTTTGGTATTTAAGAATTCAATCCAACACTATTTGTTATCATTTAAATTCCCATTCCCATATAAGTTACAATTTGTCTTCATTTAAAAATTCAATTTAAATGTTATAGCTTATATTCTTTTTTAATTAACATATATCACTTTCTTATTTAAATAAACATTTATTAGTTCTATTTATATTATTAATTTAATATAATTTATTTCAATTCAAATACCAGTTACAACTTCATCTTATTGACTATTAGTTGTCATTTAGAATTTCTATTGAAATTAACACTTCCATTCGATATATTTTCATTAATAACAACATAAATTTTTATTTCCAACCATTTTTATTCAATAACTTTATTAAATTAAATATTTTTAAATGGTCAAAAATACGGGTCGTTACGATCTCCCCCACTCAGAACTTTTCGTCTAAATAAGGAACTATGTAAGGAACAACTATTTTGATATATTTTAACTCAAAATATCAACTTGGATAAAATTCAAAATTTCTTAATTTTTCTATTTTACAAAAAAATTGTAACTCCTGCAATTTTGGAAAAATTCGATGGCACCTCCTTTGAAGGGAAAGATTTGAAAATTTTTCACAATTTTACTAATTACATGGTATACATCCCATTTCAAGAATGAGGTCTCTAAAACCATGGAGAAACAATAATATATATCGACATAAACGTAATCAAAAGGCGTACCTATTTGTCGAACAAACAAAGCTATATTTATGAAACCAAAAGTAGAAGCTAGCTTTTGCTTCCATACCTGCAGTTTACTTATATAATCCAAAAGAATTAAATATGAAATGGGAAATATACTAACTATTCTAACCAAAGTGCATGCAACTTAATAATAGGATAACCATATGCAACAAGTCAATATGAGGCAACTGTCAAAAATAATGCTATTCTACATGCAATCCTAATGGAATGTGAAACTACATGCAACAAAAGAAATCATCATACATCCATACTTAATAGTATGCATCGTTTCAAGTAAATATCTAATGGTTTATTCAATTTCAAAAAATTTCTTATCGTACCGACACGATAAAAAAAATATTAGGGCTTGTTGAGCGTAAGGTACATTTAGTAGTTTATTCATACTACCCCGAATGGTTTGAAGTGTTACTTCATATGAATTATTAAAATCATTAATGAAACATTTCTAAAAACATTACTTAAGTTTATAAGCATTCTATAAAATAATCCATACTTACTTCATAAACATTTCACATCTATTTTATAACTATTCACAAGTCATTAGAAAATAATTTCAAGCTAAGTATAAATACTTAATTTCAAAATACTTATAAAATTTCAAGCGAATTATGAACCAATTTTATATTTGAAATAAATTTGATTATAAACAAAAAAATTAACTTTTTGGTACTCGTCTTTGAAGAGGAAAAAATATTCCAATATATCTTGAAAGATTAAGCTTATAAAATAGTCAAACTTGTTTATATAAGATATACAAAAATATTCTCATAGTATTATGCAAGGATTCCAAAAGTTTTAAAACACTATTAGAAATTTGATATCAAACATCTTAAACAAACTGTAAAATGACATTGCTTAAAATCCAATAATTTATTAATTTCATAATTTAGTGTAACAACCTGGTATTTTCAATCATTCGCATCCACACATGTCGGATTTGAATTGCTCAAAATACCATGTTGTAAACAAAATTTTGGTAAATCTCAGAATATACAGTAAATAAAATCACAGATCATAGACACAGAGTAATAATAGTGCAGCGGAAGTAAAAGAAATAGTAGTTCATGAAGCTACTATGTAATATATTAGAGTTACATAAGATACAACAGAAGAAATAAAGTACAAAAGAAGTCTCAAGATAATAACCAAGTACAAAATGAATACAACACTGGGATCAACAGGATAACTGGAAGTGAAACAGATAAAACTAGACAAGCAGATAATCTCCAGCGATTCCAATCTCCAGAAACTGAAAATCCAAATCTGTGAATAATCAGGCCGACCCAAGCGTTAATAAAAATACAAACTTATACAATGTAAACCAACTCAAGTGAACTGTAGTAAAAGCACAAGTAACTTAAAGGATGTTTGGGACCGCCCATCCTCTAAGGATCCGTTAAACTATTTACTATATAATATATTGCGCTATTATAATAATGTCTAATAGTAAAATAAACATACTTTTAAATAGATAAGGCTTTACATTTTCCACCTTAACACAAATAATGCCAATAGTTTATACATTACCCGCATATCTCCTGATCGGGAGACTACGAGAAGATATTGCATAGGTACGACACAAATAGAAACTCGTAGTAAAGGCTCGATATGGTAGGTGACACGGCACACAAGGCAATGCCAGGGTAGATATACTAATTACGACGCTTGGGCTGGTGGTAACGCAGCAACCACATACGCCCACCTCGTTACACATTCCCAAAAATCAGAGGGGCGTCCAAACAATCACAAAAGCAATAGAATGGTATCGAAGAAATGCGTCCGACCAGAGGAGCTACCCCTTTTGGCCCGAGACCGCTCCTGTTTCCGCCACCTTATGCCAACTCACGGGAGTTGGGTCCACTTAACATACCACAAGAGTGTCGCCACCATCCTACTTCATTCTGGAATCTCCACCGCATACACGGTTATCAAAGTTGTTTTCGGTATCGACAGAGAGTATGCCCATATCCGATCTCGGTCTCTTTGCCAACCAATCATTATTATAACTCGTGGTTATAACTTTAAAATAATATTTTATAATTGAAAATAAAATATCCTTTCAATCCAAACCTTTATCAAAATAAAGATTAAATCATTTCCAAACCATTTCAATATATCAACATATCATATCTTTCAAATTCAAATATTTATCAAAATAAATATCAAGTCATTTCCAACCATTTAATATATTAAATTATCATATCCTTTCAAAACTTCCTTTCGAATCATTTTAATATATTAAAATATCATATCCTTTTAAAACTTTATTTCTGAATCATTTTAATACCAAAATATCATATCTTTCAAACTTTATTTTCAAATCATTTTAATATCAAAATATCATATCTTTCAGAACTTCATTTCAAATCATTTTAATGTCAAAATATCATATCTTTCAAAACTTCATTTTCAAATCATTTTAATATCAAAATATCATATCTTTCAAAACTTTATTTCAAATGATTTTAAGATCAAAATATCATATCTTTCAAAACTTTATTTCAAATCATTTTAACATCAAAATATCATATCTTTCAAAACTTTATTTCAAGTCATTTTAACATCAAAATATCATATCTTTCAAAACTTTATTTCAAGTCATTTTAATATCAAAATATCATATCTTTCAAAACTGCATTTAAAATCATTTTAATATAAAAATATCATATCTTTCAAAACTTCATTTCAAATCATCATATAAGTTCAAATCCAAATGTTCAACTTTAAATACCTTTTAAATTCAAAGATATCATTCATTTATTATCATTCCAAATCACCCTTTAAATAGCTTATATTTCAATCAAAATAATTCATTTAAACCATTTAAAAGTGAAGTTTATATACTTTCAAATCAAGTATTCAATCTCCAAAGTTTTAAACCATTCTGGATTCATTACTAAGTTAAAACCATAAACATTGAAAATTTCAACCTTTTTCAGCATTTAGAAAAAGCTACTGTAAGTTATACTTGAAAACATTTAAATTTAAACCATTTAAACATTTCAAAAATCATATTTTAAGATCCAAAGATGTTCATTAAAATACTCTTTTAGTTTATGATTTTTTTTTATAAAGCAAACCTTTACAGAAAAATCCAAAATTTTCAATAATTTCACTTAACAAATTCAGTTGTACAGTTTTGCCATTTTTACATTTGTCACCTTATTAACACTTACATTTCAAATTCTCATTTCACAAATTAAACTAAATTTCCAATTTATTTAATTAACTTAAACCTTTAAATAATGGCAAATTCCACATTTCCAAGTCAAGTTATATTTCAAAATTTTACCTTTAAGCATTCATTTATTTAACCATTTTAATTCATAGAAAAAATCAATAATACTTTAATAAATCACTTAAATTCAAATTCAAATCAAATTATCATATTTACCGTTTTCCAAATTAAATTAAATTTCCATTTTATTTATATAATTAAATATCATTTTTAACCAAAACTCCAAATTTCCAAACTTAAGTTATATTTCAATAATTCAATCTAACCATTTATTTATTTAACATTTCCACTTATAGAAAAATCATAATACTTTATTTAAAACACTTTAAATTCTATTAAAATCAAATTATCATAAATTTACATTTTAAATCACTTAAAAGTTTTATTTATATAACCTAAATGTCATTTTAAAAGCCAAAGTACAAATTTCCAGATTTAAGTTATATTTCAAAAATTCAGTTTAATCATTTAATTACATTTTTAACTCAGAGAGAAAAATCATAATTTATTTATTTTAAAACATTTCAAAATCTTTTTAAATCAAATTTCATAAATTTATATTTTAATATACTTACAAAAATATATCCAAAACACTTTATACAATAACCACGGGCTTGTATATAGTTTTCTAACCTAGGTCAAGTGATACAGATATATATCATTTCAATCCATAGTTTAAAAATAAAAATCCGAGTTCTATCATTTCAAACCTGCAATCCCAAGTTAAAACAAAATAAATAAAAACCGTTCGGACCTATCATTTCAACCCATAACAATTTTTCCCTATTCTAAAGTCTGTTCGGGTATGTATCATTTCAACCCATAGTGATTCTTAATTACAGGGAACTTGTAGTTAGATAAACTGATATGAATAACAGAATAGGATGATATAACAATAACAGATGATATAACAGGTGTAATAACAAGTGTGATCATCATATGATCATAATATAAGCAGTTAAAACTTGATGATATAATTTTACAGATTCAAATGGTGTCAGTTTACTAGTTATGTAAGTACAAAATGTCTGGTGTGAAATACTCACCTGTATAAGTTGGAGATGACAAACAACTACACACAATAGAGATCCACCAAAGAACGAGAGCACGATAATGATTTGAGTGTGAGAGAGACAAGAATAAATGCCTTGAATACATGAGGCAAAACAATTCAAATATACATTAATAAACACTACACAAACTTTTAAACAACTTATAAATTCAAGCACAGAACAAATCCAAACTAATTGCACTTGCCTCCATCTAGCATAGGCTCAACCATGGATGGAAAATACACGACTAAGGCTAGCTCTAAGGTCTGGTTGTAGACTTATAGGATTCGGCCTATCCTAGGGAAAGTGGTGCAACATTTGGTGATGCAAAATCTAACATTACAAGGCAATAGCAAGGATTCTAGGCAACTACAAGGCTCGGCCAAGGCCAAGGAAGGAACGGCCAGGCTTCAGGGGGTTGGGTGGTGATGTGGTAAGGTGTATCAGGTCTGGAACAATAGGTGGTGGTGGTGTATGGCTGGCCTAGGGGTGGAAGATGATGGTCGAAGCAATAGGTGTTAGGCTAGACTGCATATAGGTGATGTTGGTTCATTTTAAGGTGGTTCTTCATCACATAGGTGCACGGCAAGGACCTGGGAAGGGCTGGAGGTAATGTTGGTCAAAGGGAATGGTGGTGTAGGCAGCCAAGGTGGAGGAGGAAGGGCAGGCCGATCCTGGAAAGAGAAGAAAGCAAGTGCAAATCTCAAAGCAACAAGGAAGAAGAATAAGAAAAGTTGAAAAATCATTACCCAAACTTTAGAAATGGAGACCGCACTCTATAGGAATGAGAAATTTTATTTTCTTGCGTGAAAAAGAAATGTTGTATGGCTGAAAAAATGATAGAGTCGGCTGGGAGAATGAATGAAAGAGTTAAGAAATGAAAAGGTGGGAAAACAAAGGGTCTCAAGCAACTTAAGAGTCACAAAACTCTTCGAATTTCCACTATATATATTTGTAATTTAAAAATACATATAAAAAATGATAAATAAAGAAAACAACTCATAAATCAAAATAAATAAATAAGTAAATAAATAAATTTTAATTAAATAGAATTAAATTAAGAAAATAGCTTAAATATTGCAAACTAGGCTTTCAAAATTAGAAATAGATTCAATACACCTTGGAAAATTTTATTTTAACTTAAGTACATGTAAAATGAATAAAATAAAGTAAAACATAGCAAATAAGAGTGAATGCATAAAATAAATACATAAATTTTAATTATATATAATTAACCTAAGAAAATAGCAAAGAAAATAGAAACTAGTCTTTAAAATAGAAAATAAATTCAATAAGCTTTGGAAAAAATTTATTATCAATTTAAAATATTTAAAAGTAAAAATACATATAATATAAAATAATTAAACAAATTAGAATAATATATATCAAATAAAAAATGCCATTTATATAAATTAAAACAAAGAACATTGTTAAATAACTCAATATACACACAATATTGAAAACAGTGTAACTTTCACAATTTAAATCTGTTTTCAACGAAACGAGAAGCAGTATTCATGTTATTAAATCTATTTTCATAATAAAAGATAAAATTTAAGAATTCAAATATTTAAATTTAAAATTTAAAAGTCAAAGTTTGACCAGTATGACCAAAAATCAACATTTAGGAAAATATTCAACTTACACAAGTTTGGAATTATAATTCATGTAAAAATCAGAACTTATATTTAAAAATGAAATATTTGAAATAAAAAGAGTTTAAAATAATTTCAAAATAAAAAATAAAGTCAAATTTAAATTATACGCAAAAATCTAGGGTTGTTACACTCTCCCCCACTCAAAACTTTTCGTCCCCGAAAAGGAATGAGGTACGAGAAAGCACAGAAAAAGATAAAGTGAAATAGGATTAAGACAAGATGACAAGAAGATTGAAATTATATCTGATAACTGTTATTATTGGTAAATTTAACAAGGTGGAGGTGATCAAATGAAGAATACAAACACGAAAAAGATCCTCCAGAGTCTGAATCACCCTTTTCACTTGACCGACGGTCTATGAATGGAAAAACAGTGTTCAGATCTAGATGAGTAACAAAATTTTCAAAGATTATAGAAAGATTTTCTAAACAGACTAGTATAAGCAATAGCCTTCCCATTCTGTAACAAGATAAGAGAAATAAGGACAACCAAAAGATAGTTTGAAAAACAAAATAAGATAATAAATTTGAAATCATTATGCTTTGAAATCATAATACTTTGAAATCATAATACTTTGAAATCATAATAATTTAGAGATGTTATCATTTGGAAATCATACTGCTAAAAATCATAACACTTTGGAAATATAAAAAAATCATAATACTTAGAAAATTATAACACCTTCAAAATAATCTTCATTTAAACCTTTTAAATTCAAGGTCAAATAATATTCATTTCAAAATTGTAGTATTTCTAAGTTCATTCATTCAATTATAAAATTTCCAAAACATTATGTTTTCAGAAATAGCAGCACTTATAAAGTGCTATGGTAGATATATTAGTATTTCAAATCAGTTCAATTTTAGAAATATTCATTTGGATATCATTTAACTTATGATTTATTAAAAACAAACTTTTATGAATGGAATATCCAAATAAACTATACTTCATTTATTAAGTCAAAAGTTCACTATTTTACCTAACTCTTAATTTAACAAATAACCTAACATTTTATTTAAAATACCCATTTCATAATAAGATATTCCTTCAATAAGTTACTCTTGAAATTTCCATTCGAAAACCAAATTCTCAATTATCAAATTTTAGTGATATTAAAAATACATCTTAACTATGTAAATCATTACTATTCATTTTACAAGACAAATCTATTACATAAATAAAATATTTATCATAGCAAATACAACGATCAAATTTCTTTACACCTTTTTCATTTAGACATCAATTAAACTATGATTCCAAATTAAATATACTTTATTACAAAATGTCCCATTCAAATATATTTCACTTTATCTATTCAAAGATACATTATTTATTATACAAACATATTCATTTCAGGAAATAACCTTTATTAAAATTTCAAGGTTAGATTTAAGGTTCCATATTAAATCAAACTTGATTATTAAGTTATTTAAATAAACTCTCTTTAAATTCCCTTTTTCTCTATTTACCACTGTTAATCTTTTATAACTAAAATTTAAGTGTATAACATTTATTATAACCACTCAAATTTTATTTATAAAATCCTTTTATATTGTATATTATCCCATTACATTGTTAACTTCTGAAATTAAGGTAAGTTATATTTGAATGCAATTGTATTATACAAAATAAACTTTCCAATTAAATCATTTCATGCTTGAATATTCATCCAAAATTTTGATTTTCTTTTTATAATTGAAATTATTCTTTAAATTAAAATTTAAGAATTAAATTTCCAATTTCCTTCAAACCATTTTCAGATAAATAAATACACATATACTATATATATATATATATATATATATATATATATATATTAAACCAAGTCATATTTTAGAAATTCAAATCAATTTGATTTCCCAAAACAAAGCTGTAGCAAGACTACAGAGCGGTCTCTTCACTTCGATACTTGAAAATGAACATCGATGATGTCGCGGTCATCATCGAAGTTATTTTCCAACGACAAGGAGAAGAGCAATAATTTTTAAACTTTAAAAATTCTTTGAAAACAAATTTCTATTCTAAAATAATTTAGATAATATAACCTTTTAAAACTTTAAACACAAGGTTTGAAACCATCGAAAATTAATTCTCAAATTTCATGTTTTAAATTCATTTCAGTTCCCAAATCAATTTATAAACAATATTTATAAATTCATTTATAGAACAATAAATGATGAATCAAGTATTACCATTTCAAATAATCAATTTAAATCAATTTATTAAGTTCCATAAATTTACTTATATATCAAAATTTATTTCACTAACCAAATTTTAAAATAATATTGTGTCAGTTTGTTCTGTCAAAGTGTTTTAGAAATCCTATCGATAGCATTGATCAGACGAATCGATTGGAAACCCAAATCAAAATCAACAACTCAAACAACACAATATATAAAACAAAACATAGATATACAAGTACAATTCAAAATGTTTGGAAGAATAGATTGAAACAAAAGACAAGATGATTAATTAACAGAGTAGGGGGATGGGTAAGCTTAAGTAAATCGCGGGAAACCTTAACCGGGTCAACCGTGACTTAAAGAATAAGATCAATGTGGATGTTTCTGGGGTAAATCTACATTCGATCTCAAGAGATGGAGTTTAAAATAACAAAAGATATTAGCATCTAAACCAAGGATAGATATAAATCTCTGGTGAATCGATGCTAATTGTAAAGGAGTTTCACCCCTTTACAATTTAATTTGAATTTGGCGAGACCACCGACTCACTAAAAAGATCATTCGAAGCAGAGTTATGGGATACTACAGAATCAAAAGAAGATGAATAGCGAGGGACACGAATGGATTTTGGAACCACAGGGAACGTTCCAATATTCAAAGGAATCGAGTCAAAAAGGAAGAGATTCAAACTCGAATGAAAGTGATTCTGTAAATACATTCACTTCATATGCCGAGTTTTTCCTAGAGCTACCAAAGCTCTGATACCAAATGTAACGGGCCGCGCCAGTGGGGTAACGCCCACCGTAGTATACATTGGTATTTGTGTTCTGCCTTTACGGCCAGCCTCTCGACTGCACCACCAAACCCCGCGGGGACATGTAGAAGTAAGAGTCAACCGATCGCTACCAAACTAGGAAGCGATAACCCCCTATCATGCGCACCCTCCAAGTACATAGGCAGACACACATGTCGGACATGAATTGCTCAAAATACCACGTTGTAAATAAATTTTTCGCAAATCTCAGAATATACAGTAAACAAAATCACAGATCACAGACACAGAGTAGTAATAGTGCATCGGAAGTAAAAGAAATAGTAGTTCATGAAGCTACTATGTAATATATCAGAGTTACATAAGATACAACAGAACAAATAAAGTACAAAAGAACTCTCAAGATAATAACCAAGTACAAAATGAATACAACACTAGGATCAACAGGATAACTGGAAGTGAAACAGATAAAACTAGACAAGCAGATAATCTCCAGCGATTCCAATCTCCAGAAAGTGGAAATCCAAATCTGTGAATACTCAGGCTGACCTGAGCGTAAATAAAAATACAAACACTCAAGTTAGGACATACATACTTATACAATGTAAACCAACTCAAGTGAACTGTAGTAAAAGTACAAGCAACTTAAAGGATGTTTGGGACCGCCCATCCTCTAAGGATCCGTTAAACTATTTACTATATAGTATATTGCGCTCATAATGTCTAACAGTAAAATAAACATACTTTTAAATAAAGTTAAGGTATTACATTTTCCACCTTAATCTAAATAATGCCAATAGTCTATACATTACCTGCATATCTCCTGATCGGGAGACTACGAGAATATACTGCATAGGTACGACACAAATAGAAACTCGTAGTAAAGGCTCGATATGGTAGGTGACACGGCACACAAGGCAATCCAAGGGTAGATATACCAATTACGACACTCGGGCTGGTGGTAACGCAGCAGCCACATACGCCCACCTCGTAACACATTCCCAAAAATCGGAGGGGCGTCCAAACAATCACAAAAGCAATAGAATGGTATTGAAGAAATGCGTCCGACCAGAGGAGCTACCCCTTTTGGCCCGAGACCACTCCTGTTTCTACCACCTTATGGCAACTCACGAGAGTTGGGTTGTAACGACCCGGAAATTCCGATCTCGAAAATTCCAGATAGTTAGAGAAAAGAAGAAAAGAGATAGAAGAAGAATAGAAAAGAAACACACAATCTCACATTCGCAGCGGATAAAATATAATATCAATAATAATAATTATACCAAAGAAAAACTGTATCTATCAATTTTACATCGATATATCAGAGTTACAACAATTTTATACAACATTGGACAGATACAATTTAACTTGTTTCAGATATATACAATATCATAGTGAAACTCTCCATACGTTCCTGCCATCGGCTTGCCTCCTGAGCTCCAGAACGTCCTTACCTGAAAATATGTAATACTCGGTCTGACCCGAGCATTATATCAAAGTAACACCCGGGTCAGGCTGGAAACCAGCGTGAGTAAACTCATCTAACATGGAATACAAAAGTATACAACTTATATGAACCCGGGGTAACTTATACCAATTTACAACTTCACAAGTTATTATAGACATCACTATTTCACACATCAATTTCTAGGTACCAAAAACTTAGATTGAATCATTCTTTTTCAACTTATTAATTCACATATCAACTTTAAAGAAACGAAGTGGTTTCGGGTATTAACTAATACCCGACTCCGGTCTCTTCGAATGCAATGACATCTTAACCCAAGTTATTCCATTAAATACAATTTAAATTTTAAATACAGGATGTAACTGTAATTCATCATCAATAGATAACCACATCATCACAGTTTAAATCAAACATAACTTATCACATAAAATCACGAACTTCATATTAGGGATAACAATTAATCAAAGGCTTCCAATATCATTCTATTTATCCCTTAATTAATTTCACTAATTAATTTATTCTTAACTAAATACAGTAATTAACCTTTAAAGAACATCATTAATTAATTATTAACCATAATTATTAATCACCCTTGATTAATAACATCCAGTAATTAACTACCATTAATTACTTCATTGAATAAATTCATCCTTAATTTATTCTCTAATTAATCCCTTGATAAATCTCATTCAGTAATCAACTATCCTTAATTACTTTATTCCAAAAATTAATTACCCTTAATTAATTATCTCAATTAATCCCCCTGATTAATTACATAGGAATTTAATCCAAATTACTTTCATCATCAACATCTTTAATTACATCCAGTAATTACCATTAATTACTTCCTTAAGTAATTACACTTTCGTTAATTACATTAAGTAATTATTCATCAATCATCAAGTGTTTAAATTAATTAACTTAATTAATTAATCTAAACTAATCACATTAAACCCAATTAATTACATTAAGTAATTAATTTCTTAATTACTTTATTTAAGTAATTAAACTTAAACAATTTCTCAATTGATTATTATCAATTAATTAATCTAATTAATTATTAAAATTAATCAGATTAATTAATTGTTACATAATCTTAAGTTAATGACCCTCATTAACTATTCATTAATTCTTTCTTAAGAAATTAACTCAGATTTACCATCATTAAATACAAATTAGTTAATATTTAATTACCAATTAATTAATCTCTAATTATTTAATTAATTAAGCGTTAACTGCGATCTTAATTAATCCTTAATTACTTGATTAATCAATTCTTAATTATTATTTAAAAATGTAACTAATAACCCTAATTACATATTAATTAACCTTTAATTAATTAGTCATACCTGATCACTTACATTAACCACCCTTAATTCATTAAATAATTTGTACTCCTTCCAATCATAATTTTAATTCATCTTAAAGCATATAAGATCTAGCTTATTAAATAATCACTCATTACAAACAAATTGAAACATTATAACTGTAGCAACTCGACTTTCTATCACCATAAAATCGCATCACTAATTAAGAAAGAAAGAGATAGAAGAAGAAAAGAAAGAGATAGAAGAAGAAAAGAAAGAGATAGAAGAAGAGAAGAAAGAGAAGAAAGAAAAACAACACATCAGAATCTCACAGCGGAACGATTTAAATATAATATAGAACATATACATAGTATCATATACATCAGAGTACACAACTAAACATCTCAATTTAGATAGTTATAACAATTCTTTCTAATACAATACAAGACATCATACAGAATAACAACACAGCGGAAATTCTAACTATATATCTACACGCTGAAGCCTCCTGCTCCAAAGCTCCTCCAAAATTTGTCAAGAGATAACCTGAATCACTTGACCACTCATACATAATATGAGTACCCAAGAGTTTAATAAAACAGAAAATAAACACTCGGGTCAGACAGGGGTCTGGTGTGAGTAAACGGTTTAAGATTGCTTAACTTTAGGAAATCTTTTTGGAAAGAAATGGTATCACGTAAGACTTCCCACACATAAACATGGAAAAGTTTTTACCTTACGCTAACCAAAACATTTGATAGGAAATCCAATGATATTATAATAGTGTCCAGGGTTTTCAAATAAATATGAAATAGCCGAAATTGTTACATGATTAAATTCCAGGTACTAGCCACAAAAGTGGGTAATACAAACAAAACCGTAGGGTCTCGTAGGGAAAATGGGTTTCCATCAATGTCAGGGCTACTGGGGTACCGTCCGTCACAGTACGTGGCCTAGATCACCGTACCGAGGAGTACTTCCACTCCCCTGCAACACAAGACCGGGACCATCCCTTACTGAACAGCCCCGAACAAGACCATCCCGCATTTGGTTGCAGACCAACTGCCCACAAAGCCGAAATAAAAAGGGACATCTAGACAGGGATGTATCTTGCTCTCCAGTGGGAGCTACCCACGAAGCCTTGCTTCACCTCCCCTGTTTTAGCCATTCCCGGTTGATGAGGCTTGAAGCTGCGATTACCTTTGTAGAACACATCTATCTTAAAATGCTCATCGTCCACCTGACGATGTTCAGAAAGCATTCAATCCATACAAGTTCGTTCCGGGTTCGAACAAAACCGAAGGCACTATCTCGTTGCACTCATTTTGGAACCACCCTCAGAATCAACGACCATAGCCCTTGCACTCTGAATCACCATCTCGAATCTATAAGTACTATTCCGTCAAACTCATTACGGAATCACCCACAGAGTTATACTGACGTATAGCCCTTACACCTCGAGTCTTCACTCGCTCCACTTGGATTAACGACCCAACATTTAATTTGGATCAATGTGTGTGACGCCCCACCTCTATACCCACGCTAGCCAAGAACACTCCGGAGTAGTGTTGTCAACTAGCACGGAGAATAAGGCTGTTGAGGAGCGACCATCCATGTAATTGCTTATCACATGGTGGCTATAAATAATCTTCGGAAACAAACATAGAAATAATCATATCACAAATCAGTCACAGATATCCATATCACAAAGGCGGAAGAAGATATGAATAAATAACTAACACATGAAAGTGTACATCAGAGTAGTGGTCAGTAAGATCCACGATAATACAAAAGAATAGCAACACGTGTTATACAAAAGAATACAACTATGAGTCTATATCTCAAGTGTATACAACAAAAACTGCTAATCTAAACAGTTAGCCAAAAGTCAGAGTGATGAATCCCTGGGAAGAAGTCAAGCAGAAGCACCTGTAACATCTCGGTCTGACCCGAGTATTATTTAAGAAAATAATAAACGGGTCAGTCTAGCTATAAATATCAGATGACATGATATAACATAAAAGATATGGCATAAACATAAACATCCATAATTAACAATTAATTAATTATTTCCAATAATTAATGATTACCTTAATAATTAAAATTCTTTCTTAGTTAATTACTTTAACAAGTAATTAATCACTTAATTAATTACTCTTAATCCTTTTATTAATTAACCATTAATCAAATAATTTAAACCTTTAACTAATTATTAATTAATTCTTTAATTTATAACACCAATGATTAATTCTTAATCACATCACTTAATTACTTCATAAGTAATTATCCTTTACTTAATTACCTCTAGTAATTAACCACTTAATTTCTTAATTACTTCCCTAAGTAATTATATTAGATTAACCCAAAGTGATTATCTTAATTAATCACATATCAATTACTTAATTAATTATTTAACTTAATCATTTAAATTTAATTAAATGATTCCTTAACTTCTAATATTAAAAAGATTCTTAATTAAGAAAATCATTATCTTACTTAAATGATTTATTAACCAATAACACCTGATAATTAAAAATAATTTAATTATCTCAATTATCTTCACAAATTCATTTATCTTTAATTAAATCAAAATTCTAAATTACTAAAGATAACTCTTATTTTAATTGATCTCTAAGTCTTAATTATTTAACTTATTTAAAATAACACTCTTTAGAAATCAATTTTAATTAAAACAATTTAAACATTCAAATTAACCTTTAAAATCCCTAAACTTTACAAAGATATTAAATACAATTTTATACAAACCATATTATTAAAAATCCACTTATTTTATAAAAAAAAAACTTTTATATTTCAAATTTATAAAACTTGTTTAAGACTTAATCTTGAAACAAATTAGTTTTATAAGTGAAAATTTGTTGTGCTTTTGTTTTAAAACTTTATAAACATTTCAAAAATCAAATTCTATATCATCTATTTATTGTTTCACTGATTTTATTTTTAAAACTTTATATTTCAAAATAAGAACTTGTTTAACTCCTGTTTTAAAACTTTAATCATTGACAAAATCAAGTTTCCTTTTTGTTTTAAAAGCTTTAAAAACATTACTGTTAACATTTTAAACTTTTAAAACTTCCAGATCCAAACAAAAATCTACTCTACAAAATCCCAAGCAACTTACAGCAAAACTCGTGTCAAACCCGAGCAACCCTCTCCAAAAAACACGCGTCAACCCCGAGCCACTCCAACCTTAAACCTGCTTCGAGAAAAATCAATTCAAACCCGAAGTAGAACTCGAGCTCCTACCATCTTCCTTCCCAAAATCCAACTGTCACTGATACACGATGCCGTGCACCATGCACCATCACTCCTTCCACCGGCGATCATCGCCAAGACGTCGACAAGTCATCCTCGACCCCAACGCGACACCCAGAAACTAGTATAAAAGCGAGCCCTCTGAACCCAAATGAACTACTCAGTTCGAAACCACATCGTCAGCAAACCGACCCTCCACGGCAACCCCCGGCTTCGAGAAATCCCACCGTCGCCACCGTAGCTTCCCCACGTCCCCTTGAACCTTCGGCAATGCACGCGATCACCTCCGATAGCTACATGATGACGCAACACCCAAAAGAAAAACATCGGCACTAACAGGTTGTTAAACCCTAACTCCTCGATTAACGATCAACACAAACACTAATAAAATTCCATGGCAATTTTCCCATGATCCCTGTAGCCCCCTCCACCTTTGAGTTCAACCACGACAACCCTAATGCCGTAGTTCGCCGAGAAACGGCCAGAAAGCCCCAAACAGATAAATCCAAATAACTCACTAATTACCCCATTAAAAATTATGATTCAAGTATTAAAAATCATAATTTTCTATTTGCAATTCAATTATGAAACCAAAATTAAAAATTGAATTCATAAATTTCTATCCCAAGTTGAAAATGTACTGTAAATACAAATATTTATAACAAATTATTCAATTTAAAATCTTGTAATTATTTTTAGATGATAGCTTATATGATTACAATCAACCTTTATTTACACAACATAAACAAATTTGGATTCAAAATTTAATTATTGAATTTACTAAGAAATCTATGTCTGTTTTTATCATACAGAGTCCATTTCAACAGCATAGTCATTCAATATTCAACATTCCAACATGAATTCAAATTTAACTCAGGTATTCAGGTAACATCACAATATTCATTCACAAGAACAAGTTGAAAATCCAGGATTTAAGCTGTTTTTAAAAAATTCATTTACTCGCCTTTGTAATCAGAGGACAGAGCAGAAGATAGATCTGATTCCAGGTTCTTGAATTAATTTTTCTTTGCATGTTCTTGAATTTTAATTTGAATCTTCCCTTGCATGTTGATGAATTAGTTCTTCTACAGTTGATTACTGGTTTATTCGATTGAACTTTGAAGATCTTGCATTTGATTTGAATCTCTATATCTCATTCTTGTTCCAGGTTTCTTTTTTTTCAGATTTGTATTCATTTTGAATTGAAGAGAGTAAAGGAATTCTCTTCCTGAAAATAAACTCATCTTTGATTTTACAATTTAATTTTAAATTAAATTATTAAAGAGGAAGACATTTGTCAATATGAAGCTCCAATTAACTTACACCTATACATATATGATTACAAGTGTCATTAATAATATTAATATACTTACATGTGGTTTTTGATGTTTTATAAATATTTTACAAATGTTATTATGTTTAATTCATATTTACAAAAGTTATTTTTCTAATGTTTTATAAATGTTTAAAATGTTATTTTCTTTTTAATAATCTATTTAAGCTACATACATATATTTATGTAATTTTTAGATAATTATAAAATGTTTTTATCATATAAAAATAAACTTTAGACTTTCATTATGTTAAAAGCAAATTCATATAGGCATTTTTAAATAACTTATATTTTAATCAATTTAATTTTATCATTTTTTTATAAATTGAGAAACTTAGTTTAACTCTTTATATAAATATTTTTAAAACAATTTTATCTTATTTAAAACAGAAGCTAAAATATATGTTTATAAAATAAGAAATTAACTTTATTTAAAAATTTAAATTTCAAATATCATTTCAAAAGCATTAAACCAAATTAACATTTTAAATTACAAATTATATATTAAAGTTTGAAAACTCTTGTTAAATTCAAATCAATATTTTTTTCCTATTTTAAATATATATGTATAAATATATATATATACACACATTTCAAATAGAAAAACATTTTAACATTAAATTTGAAAATTACCGTGTTGAATTTTAAAATACAAATCAAATCATAATATATACATGTATTCATGTATATTACAATTTGCATATAAAGTTTTATTACATTAAAACTTCCTACTTACAAGATATATCAATATATATATTATAAATAGATTTTGATTAACTTTTGGAAAATAAGTCTTAGCAATAATAAATTGCCAAAATAGATATTTCCAAAGTAAAATATTATACATTTTCAAAAGAGTTAAATTTACCAATTTATACTTGTTAAGAAAATTGTTGATAGATATTAACAAATTATTATTATTAATCTTTAAAATAATTTTAACTTGTCAATTTATAATGTAAAATGATCAAATCAACTTAATTATTAACAAAGATTATTAAATTGATATTGCTCAAAATTCTGGGTCGTCACATTCCTCCCCCCTTTAAAAGAATTTCGTCCCCGAAATTTAAAAGCAAAGATAATTTAATAACCCAGCAAAAGTTTTTAAATTTTCAAACAGCAATCACACAATCAATCATAGCAACCCATTCAAACAAACTATTTTATTTATCCAGACAAAATTCTGAATAAAACCTCCTAATATTATCAAGAGTTTTCCAGGTACCTATACTGGAATACTCGCTCTACAGAATCTTAAGTAACTACACTACTATAACCAAGAACTTCCTCATCTGATCCAACAAATCTGAACAAGATATCAGACTAAACTCAAAACCAGCACAACTATCAGATCCTTCTGAACTGCTGATTCTATCACTCGAAGAATCATACGCATATTCCTCAGAAATATATGAAATATAATGAATTCCAGCTATCCAAACTGGCAATTCAATCCTGTAGATCAAAATCTAATCTCCCGAGAACACAGAAAAACTCAAAATACCTCCAGAGCGAATTCTCCAGTTTTACCAAATCTTATATCTCCTTTAATCGGATAAAACTAAAGCAATATCCAAATTCCAACTGCACATTCTAAACCTTCTCAATTCTTAACTGCCCAACTCTTCAGATGATCTTGAGTCACCTCCAATATTCCTGATCAGCCTAACCCTTGCTGATTGCTTCATGAAACAACAGGACCAACTCAAACCAAATCTCCAGATCCTACTCAATCAAAATGGCTTTCCAAAAATAATTTGTTGAAATCCAAAATACAACTCTATACCACAAGCATTAGTGGACTTCAAACCTACATCTCTTATCTGGAATGGCCAAACAATTGCTCTTGACAACCTTACCTACCAAATCCAAAAAATTCCTTCATACTTGAATTTCCTGTAGAAATCCTATACTGCAACTTCTGGTTGCTCCCATTCTAGAATAATTGCCAACTCGCTTCTGCTGCAAAACTCTGATCTAGAGCAGATAAGAATGCTATCGAAGAACACAAGCAAAAACTTTCTCCATACACAGTTCATCCGACTCATAAAATCTTAGTGACCATTCTTCTTGATCAAAACATCTCAGCAGAATCTCAACTTAGAATAAGATGATCAATCCCTCTCCAAAGAATCTTGAGCTTCCTCACCAAACTCTTCTCGCTCTAAGAGTCATCCTTCTTCATGGTTGAACCATCAATATTGCTCTTAGATTCCTAGTCGATAAGGAAACTCAATCTACGATGCTGGAATACCTTTGATTTCCTCAAAATTATCTGGAAAAATCTCTGACTACATTAATGGCTTTTACCTCCATATGAGATGCTTCAATCCCAAACAAAAGGATACTCAAAGATTCCCAAACTATCCGCAAGCCACTTTTGCGATCCTACTCAGTTCAGATTCCAAAGAACTGTCTCCCCAACTAGAATAGCTTTTCCTATTCAAGATAAATCTTAAGCATGGCTTATTTACCAGAAAAACTAATAGATCATTTCCAACAGATATCCTACTCTGCCGAGCCTTCCGAAGAAAAGGATAAGCCTTCACTAACTGCCGGGTCTGCTGATAGAAGTCCCAAAGATTACTGAATCATCGAAGAAATAGGTCACGCTGCTGCTCCTAAATTTCACTTCAATGATACTACTAAGCCAAAAGATCTTCCTTAACCAAAAGCTCCTTGAAACTCAAAACTATCATCCAATTTTGCCAAAAATCCTTGAGACGAGTCGACATCTCCTCAAGAAACTCGGCTCCAAAACAAATACCAACCACTTATCTTCTTAAGGAAAACAAATGAGACCATGTCCGAAATGAGGTAACCCATCGACCTTAGTCTCCTACTTCAATAAAGATAAGTCACTCTTACATGAGATCCAGAAAATTCCCAGACATCTGAATCCCTGTTGCAGTAGACATCACTGTTCCTTCAACTCCATCTTAATTTTATTCCAAAAGAACATCCTCAGAACCATCTATGGAAACTGCATCTCATCACACAGCTATTCCTTCCTGAAGTTACCAAGATACCATCACTTGCTTCTATTTAGCTGACAAACTCAACTCTTGGAAGCCCCGCTCACTCGAGAGCAAATCAACCTCAGACTTCAAGAATGTACATCAATTCTTGCAAATACTTCCTCTGGACACAAAGAAATCCTTTTATCAATCTATAAAACTTATTCGAGACGGTATTAGATCTACAATCTCGACAGACACATCTCCAACCACATCTGTAACGACCCGCCTTTTTGGACAGTTTAAATCGATGATCAAATACACACGTCGATTCCAAACCATTCAAAGGGCAGATGGTTATTGGGGTAAATAAGAAAAGAGAGGAAAGAGAAATAAAAGAAAGAAAACAACACAGAATCTTGTAGCGGGACGATAAAATATATTAGTCAAATAAACAGTTCATGAAGCTGTTTACTATACTTTGACAATTATTTATACAACATTTATCAGAGTTACACATATACAACAGAACAATAAAATAATGCAGCAGATAGCATGATGCAAGGGTAATAATAGTAATAGTATACCAAATCTTCGTCTTCATCCTCCAGAATAGATCTTCAATAATCTGAAAAACTCAGGACTGACCCGAGCGTAATGAAAAGACAAAACACTCGAGTCAGGACTAAAATATCCTTGTGACGCCCCACCTCTATACCCACGCTAGCCAAGAACACTACGATGTAATGCTGTCAACTAGCATGGAGAATAAGGCTGTTGAGGAGCGACCATCCATGTAATTGCTTTGTGCGAGCACCGATATGTCAGATAGTACAATATGCATTTTATTTCAAGAGAGGAAATCTGACATACCGATACAAACTCAAAACTACTACACAGTGGCTATATAAATCCTTCGGAAACAAATATAGAAATAAACATAACATAAATCAGTCACAGATAATTCATATCACAAAGGCGGAAGAAGATATGAATATATAACTAACACATGGAAGTGTATATCAGAGTAGTGGTCAAAAAGATCCACAATAATACAAAAGAATAGCAACACGTGCTATACAAAAGAATACAACTATGAGTCTATATCTCAAGTGTATACAACAAAATAAATTACTAATCTAAGTAGGCTTGCCAAAGGATCATACGATGGTCCGGTAAGGTGGCAAGCAGAAGCACCTGTAAATCTCAGTCTGACCCGAGTATTATTTAAGAAGAAAATAATAAACGGATCAGTGTAGCTATAAATATCAGATGAAATGATATAGAATAAGAGATACGACTAAACATATAATAATCACAATGCCAAGCTGTGATAAATAAATAATTGAAAAATCAATAAGAGATTATTCAATATCGCAAAGATCTTCTCAAAGATAAAAAGGAATGTCATACTCCTAATTTCATTCACCAAGCCACAATAAATGACATATATATCAATGCCAATCGTAAAAGTTGGTGAAACATAAATTCCAGAAATCAACACAAGAAATCCAGAAATCACAATAAAAGGATGGCCAATCCCACAAACTGGACATCGACGCACCTAGAAAGACACGCCCCATGCACAGTCGAACATCGACGCACCTAGAAAGATACGCCCCATGCTCTAGCATCGACGCACCTAGAAAGATACGCCCCATGCATAAATAAACATCGATGCACCTAGAAAGATACATCCCATGCATAAATAAACATCGATGCATCTAGAAAGATACACCCCATGTAATGTCTAACATCGATGCACCTAGAAAGATACACCCCATGCTAAGTCGAACATCGACGCACCTAGAAAGACACGCCCCATGCATAGATGAACATCGACGCACCTAGAAAGATACGCCCCATGTCCCGACTTATTGAGCCGATTGCTCCACGAAGTAAATAAACATCGATGCACCTAAAAAGGTACACCCCATGCATAAATAAACATTGACGCACCTAAAAAGGTACGACCCATGTATAAACAAACATCGATGCACCTAAAAAGGTACACCCCATGCATAAATAAACATTGACGCACCTAAAAAGGTATGACCCATGTATAAACAAACATCGATGCACCTAAAAAGGTACACCCCATGCATAAATAAACATTGACGCACCTAAAAAGGTACAACCCATGTATAAAATGAGACGAAGCTCAATAAAATGAGGAACAGTCCTCCACATAAATAAAGAGACATCGCACATTGCTAGTCTAAACCTAAAATGATCGTCATGATCAAAGGGAAGTGTCGATTACAGTAAGCTAGTAAATATATGAGCTTAGCTTCATGTCCCATAACCACTAGCTTAACTTAAATATTTACGAACAAATTATAGATCTCCACTAGAAAATTGTCACAAGAGATTCAATCGAACAAGTCCAAGAATTAACCGACGAAGTAAACGCAAGTGTTTCATACCACTTGTTTTACTAAGTCGTTTAATTAGATTTCTCATCCGAGTGAGGTAAAGGCTTGTATATACTAATAGATTGGAAAACGGTTTAAGGAAACGAGCTTTGTAATAAAATAGTGTTGAAATCATTTGACGAAAGAGTTTTGATATTTACTACTAGTATAGAAAACCTTTATATTTTAAAGTGACAAATCACAAAGAAGATTGTAGGAACAATCAATCACTAAGATTCACATTCGAAAACGTGAATAAAATCCAAAGAAATCGATACCGAATCCATCGAAATGGATATTCCAAGAATTCCCAAAGAAAATAAGTCATCAAAGTCAATAAAAAATGATAACAACAAATAGGGAAACAACACAAATCGATTAGAGTTGGAAATTCAGACAACTAGGCAAAATAGGTATAGTTGGCAAATAGCAGCAGGTCGGTCGACCGGACTCCCTGAGTCGGTTGACCGAACCAAAAACAGAAGTGCACGGGGGTAGCAGGTCGGTCGACCGGACCCTGAGCTCGGACGACCGAGCCCTGTAGCATGCACTTCCAAACAGAGGCAGGAAGTGCCCGTTCTACAGGTCGGTCGACCGGCCCAAGGGCTCGGTCGACCGATCCTGTTGCTGGCACTCCCATGCCCTATTTCAAATGGGGTGCAACTCTCGATCAAATTGCAATCGCACGAGCAACGGCGCTAAGGATTTATGCCAATCGACTACCCGACCCTATAAGCTCCTCGATGCATCACCAAAAACATGTTCAAACATCCAAGTTAGGATTTTTAACGAATTGAACTCAAAACACTAAAAATTGAAATATTCACCAAATCAATCCAAACCAAAAGCAAATGCACACGAATAAGTGTTAGGAATTCATACCTAACATTCGAAGATAATTATAAGCATAGATGTGAGATAAAAATCTCACCCTTGAACCCAAATCAATTGAAGAAGAAGCTATAGAGCAATGGTAAGAACAATCACTCTTCAATCTCAACACTAGAAGCTTGAATCTAAGCTTAAAAGAGAAACATTTCCTAAATTAGGTTTAGGAATTTTCTGAAATCAAAGAGAGAATGAGTTGGAGAAGAAGAAGGAGAAGCTTACCAATGGGTTCACTTGAGTTTGGAGCAAGAAGATGGATTTGCTAATGGAAACTAGGACTTAGGAATTTCTATTTCCCATTCTCTTCCATTATTGTTGCTAAAGCTTGAGTGTTTAAGCAAAGAGGATAAGTTATGAAGAGAAGGGGGTTGGGCTAAGCTAATAAGGGTGCAGTCCAAACCAAAGTCATAAGCGGGAAAAAGTAGCAAAAATCAACTTTCTCCAAACATATCGAAGCTTATACTCAAAAAGGTCGCAAACGGCATTTTGAACTCAATGGGGGTGGTCTCGAGTCCCAATTCGACTGTTTGCAAAAAAGTAGCTTTTCGGACCAAAATCCGACGAACGATAAAATAATTAAATAAAATTTTTAAATATAAAATCGATAAATATGCGGGTTGTTATAGACTCCCCTCCTTAAAGAAATAGCGTCCTCGCAATACTTAGGAGGAAAATAAGAAGTAACAACCATGGAAGCATATCAACACAAAAGAAAATTGAAATAAGAAGTTCACCATAAAGAGCACGAAAGAGTTAGCACGAACGGGATCGCTTGATGAACTCTCTAGATTCCCAAGAGCAATCCTTAGGATTTGGGAACCATTGAACTCTCACAAGAAGAATATCTTTATTCCGAAGGCGCTCAACCTCCGAAGTAATGATGCGAATGGAATGTTGCTCAAAAATCAAATCTGGTGAAACTTCAATTTCTACAATATCACCGGGCTCAAGAATAAAAACCGAAAACATAAAAGCATTTCCGTAGATAAAAGACGTGGAGAACATCAAGAATAGCATAAAACTGAGCTGGTGCAACGACGTAGTATAATAACCGTACGCCCGAGAAACTAGAAACTCAAATAATTTGGGACATCAGCGTAGTACAAAAACGGTACACCCAATGAACCAAAGCCCGAATAGTTTCGGAACACCGACGTAGTACAAAAACGGTACGTCCAATGAATCCAAAAGCAAAGACATTGATGTAGTACAAACGGTACATCCAATGAATCAAATAGCAAAGGCATTGATGTAGTACAAACGGTACATCCAATGAATCAAATAGCAAAGACATTGATGTAGTACAAACGGTACATCCAATGAATCAAATAGCAAAGACATTGATGTAGTACAAACGGTACATCCAATGAATCAAATAACAAAGACATTGATGTAGTACAAACGGTACATCCAAGGAATCAAATAACAAAGACATTGATGTAGTACAAACGGTACATCCAATGAATCAAATAACAAAGACATTGATGTAGTACAAACAGTACATCCAATGAATCCAAAAGCAAAGACATTGATGTAGTACAAACGGTACATCCAATGAATCAAATAACAAAGACATTGATGTAGTACAAACGGTACATCCAAGAAATCAAATAATAAAAACATTGATGTAGTACAAACGGTACATCTAATGAATCAAATAACAAAGACATTGATGTAGTACAAACGGTACATACAATGAATCCAAAAGCAAAGACATTGATGTAGTACAAACGGTACATCCAATGAATCGAATAGCAAAGACATTGATGTAGTACAAACGGTACATCCAATGAATCCAAAAGCAAAGACATTGATGTAGTACATACGGTACATCCAATGAATCAAAAGCAAAGACATTGATGTAGTGCAAACGGTACATCCAATGAATCCAATAGCAAAAACATTGATGTAGTACAAACGGTACATCCAATGAATCGAATAGCAAAGACATTGATGTAGTACAAACGGTACATCCAATGAATCCAAAAGCAAAAACATTGATGTAGTACAAATGGTACATCCAATGAATCGAATAGCAAAGACATTGATGTAGTACAAACGGTACATCCAATGAATCCAAAAGCAAAGACATTGATGTAGTACAAACGGCACATCCAATGAATCGAATAGCAAAGACATTGATGTAGTACAAACGGTACATCCAATGAATCCAAAAAAAGACGGAACATCGATGTAGTATAATAACAGTACATCCGATGAACCGAACACCATAAAAGAACATCGGACACTAGTCCACAAAAGGAATGAGATAAATCTCAATAAAACGAAGTGTACCAAAACGTCCAACGAACTTGATAAAAAGATAATTCCATTCAGACATCATCAAAGAATCAACCACTCGTTGCTTACGACAAAGCGCATTGGCAACACGATTTCCCTTCCAGGAATAAAAAGAATATCAAGATCATAAGATGTCAGGAACTCGAGTCAACATGGAGTTCCATATGAGAAAATAATTATTCCAAAGATTTATGATCGAGGTAGAGAACAAACTTCTCATCCAAATATGATGATGCCAAATTCCAAAAGTAAAAACAATAGCCGAGAGCACTAAATCATGAGTGGCGTATCTAGTCTCGATAAGCTATAATGATTTAGAAGCATAAGTGATAGCACGTTCCCATTTGCAAGAGAACGACACCCAAACCAATACGACTAGTATCGGTACAAATAGCAAAGTCTTGGTTCCCCTTCAAGAATCACAAGAATAAGAGTTTCGAAAAAAAAGAATTTCTTTTAAATAATCTTCTTTCCCATAAAGTTAAAACTTTCAAAATTACACTTATCTTTATGTAATTATCTTTCTAGAAAATTTTTACGTTTTACAAGTCAATACATCGTGTCTGATTGTCACATCAAAGCGTTTAGGAAATTCCTATCGATAACGTTGATCAAGCGCATCGACCAAAATTTTTAAAGCACTCAACGGGCAATACAATCACAAAATAATCTTTTATAGGATAAATAAATCTCTTAAAAAGTTTTAAGAATATTCTTTGTTCGTTTCAAGAACAAAATCCAGTTTTACTTATAAATAAATCTTATGAAAAAGATTTGCAAAATTTTAAATTACTATTTTCATCCAAAATCAGTAAATACAAGAATAGTCTCATCGAAATATTCATAGAATATTCGATTTATAAAATGGATGAAATAAGATGGACAATTTGAATGACATAATAAGTCATTCATAAGAATCATAACGAGTGCGGAATGCGGTAAGTGGAATGCTAATTTCCGCAACTCGTAGCAAACGAAAATCGGTGGCAAGGTCGAACTAGAAAGACCTTAACACCACACAAAAGATTTCTTAGGTGATAATCCTAAGACAAACTCAAAAATACCGGAAAATTTCTCAAACTACATGAATGAGAGAAATAACACTTTCCTTATAAGTGGGCTTAAGGAATAAAATGATGCCATCAAATTGGAATCAAAATCATAAAGGAAAAATAGAAATCTGCTTAACAGATTGAAAATGTCGAAGATGAATAGTCCACTCGAAAAATAGGATATGGGCTTCACAATTAAGCCAATCCTTACAAAAATCAATTCCGAAGCCTAAGTAAAAATCGGCTCGGAAAGAAAAATCAAATATAAATAATTTCGACATCAATAGAAAGCAAATTGAGTGTTGTGGATCTACCATCCGGATTCACAATCCTCAAAGAAGTCATCAAGCCTAAAATATTCAAAGAAAAAGAATCGACAAGTTCTTTTGATATAAAAAATAATGAGATGAAACCCATATCAAAAAGAACTCGAATAAGAAGGTCACGAAATAAATAATGCCATCAAGGATTGAATGTAAAATACCTTGACTGAGAGAAGAGTTGCTAGGGGCTTGCACAATATTTAGCTTTCTCATGTCCTTGTTCAAAAGTTTGGGACATGCAGATAAAAGATGACCCGGTTTCTTGCAATAGCGACAAGAATGGGGTTTTGGACACATACTCACATAGTGTTCCATAGAATTACAATTGTAGCATCCCCCACGATTAGGGATTGGAGTCTTTGCTACAAAAGTAGTTTGCTTCACTCTCTTATTGGGATTAAGGCTCTTGAACTTAATATGCCTCTTCTTGGAAGTCCCAATATCACAAACACTTCCTTTACCAACCTCTCCATGAAGAAGAGTAACATCCACAAGCTGATTGAAAGAAACTTCAAGTTTCAAAGGTAGAACCATTTCGGGGTTCTTACTCAAAGCATAGATAAACCCTTGATTCTTTACAAGATCCAAAAGTTGTTGAGCAGACATGAATACTCCACCCAGGGGAGTAGCACTAGATTGACCGGCGCTGGGACGACCTGGTCTAACCATTTCTCTTCTTTAAGAAAGAAATAAAGAAGAAGAAAAAGTTATTCTCAAGATAAATATCAAGCAATTCTTGATAGATAAAACAAGGAATCATAAAGGAAAATAGGATGAATCGGTACGAAGACTCGAATAAAATCCTAAAGCACGACTCCTAAGAAAGACTTAGAACGATGATCCTTGTTATAATATTCCATATTATTCCGAAGTTTGGCTCCGATACCAAGCTGTGACGCCCCACCTCTATACCCACGCTAGCCAAGAACACTACGATGTAATGCTGTCCACTAGCACGGAGAATAAGGCTGTTGAGGAGCGACCATCCATGTAATTGCTTTGTGCGAGCACAGATATGTCAGATAGTACAACATGCATTTTATTTCAAGAGAGGAAATCCGACATACCGATACAAACTCAAAACTACTACACAGTGGCTATATAAATCCTTCGGAAACAAATATAGAAATAAAAATAACATAAATCAGTCACAGATAATTCATATCACAAAGGCGGAAGAAGATATGAATATATAACTAACACATGGAAGTGTATATCAGAGTAGTGGTCAAAAAGATCCACAATAATACAAAAGAATAGCAACACGTGCTATACAAAAGAATACAACTATGAGTCTATATCTCAAGGGTATACAACAAAATAAACTACTAATCTAAGTAGGCTTGCCAAAGGATCATACGATGGTCCGGTAAGGTGGCAAGCAGAAGCACCTGTAAATCTCAGTCTGACCCAAGTATTATTTAAGAAGAAAATAATAAACGGATCAGTCTAGCTATAAATATCAGATGAAATGATATAGAATAAGAGATAGGACTAAACATATAATAATCACAATGCCAAGCTGTGATAAATAAATAATTGAAAAATCAATAAGAGATTATTCAATATCGCAAAGATCTTCTCAAAGATAAAAAGGAATGTCATACTCCTAATTTCATTCACCAAGCCACAATAAATGACATATATCAATGCCAATCGTAAAAGTTGGTGAAACATAAATTCCAGAAATCAACACAAGAAATCCAGAAATCACAATAAAAGGATGGTCAATCCCACAAACTGGACATCGACGCACCTAGAAAGACACGCCCCATGCACAGTCGAACATCGACGCACCTAGAAAGTTACGCCCCATGCTCTAGCATCGACGCCCCTAGAAAGATACGCCCCATGCATAAATAAACATCGATGCACCTAGAAAGATACATCCCATGCATAAATAAACATCGATGCATCTAGAAAGATACACCCCATGTAATGTCTAACATCGATGCACCTAGAAAGATACACCCCATGCTAAGTCGAACATCGACGCACCTAGGAAGACACGCCCCATGCATAGACGAACATCGACGCACCTAGAAAGATACGCCCCATGTCCCGACTCATTGAGCCGATTGCTCCACGAAGTAAATAAACATCGATGCACCTAAAAAGGTACACCCCATGCATAAATAAACATTGACGCACCTAAAAAGGTACGACCCATGTATAAACAAACATCGATGCACCTAAAAAGGTACACCCCATGCATAAATAAACATTGACGCACCTAAAAAGGTACGACCCATGTATAAACAAACATCCATGCACTTAAAAAGGTACACCCCATGCATAAATAAACATTGACGCACCTAAAAAGGTACGACCCATGTATAAAATGAGACGAAGCTCAATAAAATGAGGAACAGTCCTCCACATAAACAAAGAGACATCGCACATTGCTAGTCTAAACCTAAAATGATCGTCATGATCAAAGGGAAGTGTCGATTATAGTAAGCTAGTAAATATGTGAGCTTAGCTTCATGTACCATAACCACTAGCTTAACTTAAATATTTACGAACGAATTGTAGATCTCCACTAGAAAATTGTCATAAGAGATTCAATCGAACAAGTCCAAGAATTAACCGACGAAGTAAACGCAAGCGTTTCATACCACTTGTTTTACTAAGTCGTTTAATTAGATTTCTCATCCGAGTGAGATAAAGGCTTGTATATACTAATAGATTGGAAAACGGTTTAAGGAAACGAGCTTTGTAATAAAATAGTGTTGAAATCATTTGACGAAAGAGTTTTGATATTTACTACTAGTATAGAAAACCTTTATATTTTAAAGTGACAAATCACAAAGAAGATTGTAGGAACAATCAATCACTAAGATTCACATTCGAAAACGTGAATAAAATCCAAAGAAATCGATACCGAATCCATCGAAATGGATATTCCAAGAATACCCAAAGAAAATAAGTCATCAAAGTCAATAACAAATGATAACAACAAATAGGGAAACAACACAAATCGATTAGAGTTGGAAATTCAGACAACTAGGCAAAATAGGCATAGTTGGCAAATAGCAGCAGGTCGGTCGACCGGACTCCCTGAGTCGGTTGACCGAACCAAAAACAGAAGTGCACGGGGTAGCAGGTCGTTCGACCGGACCCTAAGCTCGGTCGACTGAGCCCTGTAGCCTGCACTTCCAAACAGAGGCAGGAAGTGCCCGTTCTACAGGTTGGTCGACCGGCCCAGGGGATCGGTCGGCCGAACCTGTTGCTGGCACTCCCATGCCCTATTTCAAATGGGGTGCAACTCTCGATCAAATTGCAATCGCACGAGCAACGGCGCTAAGGGTTTATGCCAATCGACTACCCGGCCCTATAAGCTCCTCGATGCATCACCAAAAACATGTTCAAACATCCAAGTTAGGATTTTTAACGAATTGAACTCAAAACACTAAAAATTGAAATATTCACCAAATCAATCCAAACCAAAAGCAAATGCACACGAATAAGTGTTAGGAATTCATACCTAACATTCGAAGATAATTATAAGCATAGATGTGAGATAAAAATCTCACCCTTGAACCCAAATCAATTGAAGAAGAAGCTATAGAGCAATGGTAAGAACAATCACTCTTCAATCTCAACACTAGAAGCTTGAATCTAAGCTTAAAAGAGAAACATTTCCTAAATTAGGTTTAGGAATTTTCTGAAATCAAAGAGAGAATGAGTTGGAGAAGAAGAAGGAGAAGCTTACCAATGGGTTCACTTGAGTTTGGAGCAAGAAGATGGATTTGCTAATGGAAACTAGGGCTTAGGAATTTCTATTTCCCATTCTCTTCCACCATTGTTGCTAAAGCTTGAGCGTTTAAGCAAAGAGGAGAAGTTATGAAGAGAAGGGGGTTGGGCTGAGCTAATAAGGGTGCAGTCCAAACCAAAGTCATAAGCGGGAAAAAGTAGCAAAAATCAACTTTCTCCAAACATATCGAAGCTTATACTCAAAAAGGCCGCAAATGGCATTTTGAACTCAATGGGGGTGATCTCGAGTCCCAATTCGACTGTTTGCAAAAAGTAGCTTTTCGGACCAAAATCCGACGAATGATAAAATATTTAAATAAAATATTTAAATATAAAATCGATAAATATGCGGGTTGTTACAATCCTTATGAAAGTTAAATCAATCGTAAATAAATATGAGTGTAACGGCGGCAGAGATGTTTACGGGGTTTTACATCTCATATCCAGTGTCAACGTGCGTGCAATAACTTAAAAGATGTTACGGGATTTTCCATCTCTCAAGGATCCGTTAAACTATCTACTATGTAGTAATGTACGCTAAGTAGATAATGCCTATCAGTAATATAAAGTATCAAAATAGCGTTAAGGCATTACCATAATCCCCCTTAACACATTTTTATAATGCCATAGTCTATACAGCACCGTAAGCCCCACCGTAAACTGGTGGTTATCAGAGGGTACCCCATAGGTATAACACAAAACAAAATGTAGTGGTCGCGAATAAGATAATCAGTGTGACAAGGTACATGAGGCGATACCAACTAGGAGTAGTTGCGTGATCCGGACTGATGTTGGGCATAGCCAGCAGCTACCCCAACACCGTGAAACAACACTCCCAAATCAAGGGGTGCACCCAAATCGAATCACAAACGTAATAGATATGGCATCGAAGAAGTGTGTCTGCTAGAGGTGGCGAACCTCAATGGCCCGGCACGGCTCCTGTTTTAGTCATGTCAAGGGTCATCCAATATCGTTCTCTTTCTTCAGTCAACGCGTTCACCAAACCATCCACTTCATTCTGGATCAACACTCCACGTATAATAGTTATTAAAGTGGTTTTCGGTATCGACAGAGAGTATGTCCATATCCGATCCCGGTCTCTTTAATAACTACGTATTATTACACCGTTGGCTCTTATGCATTTCAAATCGATTCATAATTGATATCAAAATATCATATTCGCCTCAAAAATCATATCCATTTCAAATATCATCGTATCTATTTAAAATGTAAGATTTCGTTTCTAAAATCATTTTTCGCATCAATATCACATTTCGATTTCAAAATCATTTCGAATCTCAATTTAGGTTGCAACTTCATTTAACTCAATTCGTATTAAAATTCAAGATTTAAAAATAAACATTCCACTTTATTGACCAGCTTAGAATTCTAGAAAATAGTTTTAAGTAGTTTAAAGTAGTTTTAAAAAAAATTAAAATACTTAAAATACTTAAAATCTTAAAATGTATTTGAAATAGATAAATTTAGTTTAAAATAATTTAAATGGGGTTAAGTAGATTTAAAATAGATTAAAATAGTTTAAGTATTCAAAATGGTTTATATAACAGAGAAATTTGGAAAACAAAATAAACAGCTTCAAAACCAATCCATTTCAATTATAACTTCCCAATTCACATCAATTTCAATTTCCATTCTACCGATTCAATTTCGATTTCAATTCAAATCAATGTCAACTTTTACTTCAAATTAATTCAATTTTACATTCACCTTTAATTTATTCAATTTTAATTTATATCGATTTGGAGCTTGATGTTCAAAATACCAATTTATACCACTTGACACAATTATCCGTCAATATTCAAATCTAAATCCAAATTTCAAATATGATTCAATTTCAAGCTCAATTTCAAAATATCATTTTTATATCACTTTTACTTAGTAATGTTCAAAGCTCGAATTAAGGTTAAATCTTTAAACAAAGCAATTTTCGGAATTCAATCATATCCCGATTTTAAATTCCAAAGTCTCCACTTAAATTATTTAACAATTTCTTTAACCAAAATTTATTTCAACATTCCAAACTCAAATTTTCGATAAATTCGATTTCTATAAATTCAATTTCTATTTATAACTTTTACATCAAACATTTAAATAAATTTCAAATCGACGATTTTAAAAATTATTAATTTAGCCAATTCGGTGTCCGTATATAATTTTCTATCCTATGGCCAAGTAATTATTTATTTCAATTAAATGTCAGGGATGAGTATATATTACTTAAATTAAATCACAGTATCATATGTATGCATAACAGGATATATATATATATATAAGCAAATAAACATCCAAACATTCAAATATCAACCAATAGCATCCATCGAAATACATCATCCAATAGGCAATACAATTCATGGCAATTTCATAGTTATCGATGTCAGGTAATTAAATCGCAATTCAATTTCAAATTTAACTGTCAATTTAATTTTCGACGGTTAATTCAAATGACAATTAAATTCTATCAAACAACGACAAATAAAATCCATATCACTTTATAATATCAAATTTAACTAGCATAAAGAATTCGGTACGTTGTGAGCGTTATAAAACACTCACCTTGATTTCAATGTAGTTCAAGCGTTTTATTTCGAATAAAATTAAACGAGCGTTTAATTTTACCCGAAATTTTCACTAGCTTCAAACGATTCCAATCCAATTCCATAGCGTAGTGCTCGTCCATACGAACCCAACGCAATTGATTTCGTCGAATTCCGACCTCGTATGAAAGAGATATGCATTTCTAAACATTTGAACGAATTATAAATATAATAAACAATAATTTCTTTTAGTATAAACCTTCTTCCAATATGGGCCGCATGATTTGAATATGCAGATCAGGGCCGTGTGCGATAATCCCTTCCCCCCTTCCTCTCTCATGTTCGAACCCACGTACAGGAACCCAACATCACGCACAAGGGCTTTAGGCCGCACCCTCCACGATTGACTATTTGATGATCGGAGACCATCGTTCTGCAGCCCATCACCACGCCTACCTACGCCTGCAACAGCTCCAAGCTCGGCCTCCCCTGGACGGTCGAAAACCGTGCCCAAACACACGCATTTAAACACAAACCCTCGTCCATCCGTAGCTCCAATCGCGATCTTGACCGTTGGATAGGTAGCTTTCGACGAGCTCTACAGTTCTCTAGTTGAGAGTTTCTCGAAATGGTGTGTGGATTTGAAGAATGATAAGGAGGAAAGAGGTGAGCTACCGGCCATTGATTATGTAAACGGCGGCTGGACGCTATTTGCCCTAGGGTTTGTTTTACTATGAAAAATGAATATATTGAAGTGCTTATATAGAAATTTCATTGAACAGTATTCACCCGGAATTTTCGAACTCCGATTTACGCGTGGTGACCAACGCTTCAAGGGTTTACCCCGCGTTCCGGACACAATGGAATAGGATTCGAAAGCCAATTCGATCATCTGTGAGAGTTACAGCGATAAACGATCAATTTACATTAAATCGATCTAAACTAATTTGTGTGCGTTTTTGCTAGCCCCGGACAAACGGTAAATCCGATTGACACGAAATTTGAAATCTTACAATAATATCACATTACGGATCCGATGAAACTCGTTTCATCGAAATCCGAGACTGTTTGAAAAATGAGTATTTTAACTCGTCAATTAAATATTAAAACAATTCCGATGCGTTTCGAGCTGCCACGGTCAAACAAAAACTCCGATTGCTACGAAAATTGAAATCCGATAATAACAAACCATTATGGATCCAATGGAACTAGTTTCGTCCAATTCTGAGACTGTTAGAAAATTGGCTATTTTTCAATCGATAATTAAATATTAAAATATTCAATTTTCACAAATTTACTTTTAATTCAATTTTAAAGGTTCCACAACATCATTCTTACTTTAATATGATAAGATAAGATTTTACAAATCATTTTTAATCATATTAAATCCGTTATTCAGTTATCCAATAATTTCCAATTTTAAAATCTTATTAACTCTATTATAATCCCAATATAACTTATATTCACTTTGGAAACCAATCTGAGTCATATTAAATCAAATTTCAATTATTCACTCTATTTTCATATATTAAATTTCAATATCAAATTAATCATATCAAATTCGGAATTTAATTATTCAAACATTTGTAATATTAAATTTAAACGAATTTGATTATTTTTAAATCACTATCCTTTGAAATATTCAAAACAAACTTAAAAATTTAACTTTTGAAACGAATTAAAATTTATAGAACAACCATTTCCATTATACGGTTATTCAATTCCCATTATTAAATTATTCAATAAATTTCAAATATTAAATTTAAACAATTTCGATTATCCAATAATTCATTATCTTTTGAAATATTGAAATTGAACTTATAAGATTCAACTTTTAAAACCAATTCACAATTTAGAACACTATTTCATTTTACAGTTATTCAATTATTCAATAAGTTTTAAATATTAAATTTAAACAATTTACCTGTTCAATATTCAATATTTGATTCAAATAAATTTTACTTTTCAATCAATTACTCTATTATACCCAATGAATTCAATATTTATTATCCTATTCAACTATTGATTTCAAAGGTATTCACTAAGTAGCATTTATTTTCATTACTTGGATAATTATTGTTGCAATTCATTCTAGTTATTATTATTCCAACGAATTACAAATTTTTTTTTTCTAACATTAAATCGCGAAATCTTATTAAATTAGCTATTTTAATTATCGAAAATTTACGGGTCGTTACACTCTCCCCCACTCAAAACTTTTCGTGCCCGAAAAGGAAAAAGAAGGGAAAAGGAACTAAGTATAGAATTCAACATTAGATATATTTTATTCATAGTTACCACTTATAAAACAATGAAATTCCATTTATAAAGTCATTACTACACTTCCACTAAGTTACTTCGAACGACTTTCTAATTTAAAAGTTAGTTATCAAAACAAGTTACAAAAAATTTTAAAACTTGAAAAATTTTCTAACACCCGGATTTTACGGAAAATTTCGGCAGAGTCTCCTTTGCGCTGCTCGATCGGAAAAAAAAATGACAATATATATATATCACAAATATATATCTCATCAAGTGATGAGGCATCCCGCAGGGAAAAAAAGTGTAAAAGTACGGTATGTAATCGGAGATATGTACCTTATATATTATTAGCGAGCATTATACGGCTAATATAGCGTGAAAGCGAGCTCCAAATGCGAAGCAAGCGCAATCCGCACCTACTAAACACTCAACAAACCATGAGAAACATGCATATATGCAAATAATATCAATATACATCATATAGCAACATAACAACTACATATGCCAACATAGCAAATGCAACAAAAGCAACAAATGCAACCATCAATCAACTATCATCCAACTAATCCAACAAATCCATAACCAATCAATATAAATACACTTCTCATTAATATTTATTGACTTGGGTTTCAATTTTAATCACAGTTGATTCATTAATGTTGGATTTTTACTAACATTCATTCTCAATTCAATTTGTTAACATTCACTAATTTATATTTACATTAGTTCACTTCCAATTTGAATCAAATTAAATTCTATTTAAATTCATTTAGCTTCCAATTTGATTTCAATAATTTATAGCTTTCAATTTCATTAACACTTAATGAATTATATACAATCAACTAACAATCATATAACAACCAAAATCATACCCAACATAACCAAATTATAAATTTTACATTCAATTTGGTTTATCTCTTTTATATATATATCTTGTTATATAATTTTAAAAGAATCATTTTATATTTGGCATCTTAAATTTCCAATATTAACTTTAGTTAAGTCCGTAAGCCGTACATATATCATTCGTGAGCAATATCAATCTAATCGCTTATTCGATCACACAATTTCACTTCCAAACTAGTATCGTTCACACGACTCTCTAGTGCGGACTCAGATTTGGTTCCTTGATTGGAAACTGTTACTCTCCTTGCATAGTCATATACTACGATAGAGAATTTCATAATCAAATTAAAAATCCATATCTAGGGTTCGTCGTCGAAAATCGAGTGAAAAATCCTAACTTGGATCGATATAAATCATCTCGAAATTTTGTGCTCGAATTTGGATCAAATCGTTATGCGAATAAAATAATATACGTACAATCTCACGTATTACCTTCCAATGGATTTCTATCTAATTTATCTATACTAAATTATTTTATTGGCTTTAATTTTATTTTACAATTAATTATTCACAATCCATTATTCAGTTAGTATATTCATTTCTTTACATATCATATTCTTTAACATTTATCTTTTCTTAAACATCATTTCATAGAATTTGCTTACTCAAGTTCATTTTAAACATTCAATATAATTTAATTAAATTCAAATTCAATTTTCCAATTGATTCTTAGCTATACCAAATTCTTTTGTTTACATTTACTTCATATTCATAGTTTCAGTTAATACAAATTTATTTGTGGAATATTTTATTAATCATCACTCTAGTTTATAGTCATTCCATAAAAGTCTAACTTCTCATAAATGATTTTTCTTAGTTTACAGTTATCTTAAAGGTTCCAATCCCTTTGCAATTTATATTTATTTTCTATAACCTATTTACAAGGATATTATACAATTCATTTGTCTTCTTTCTTAAGTTCACTTACTTGTTTCATTTATCCATTCATCATTTCATGTTATATTTAAGTATATAACATTTTTATCACAACCAAAATTTTCATTTATATACATTTTAATTCCTTTTGAGTTTTCCTTAATTGTATACTTCAATTATTTTCAGGTTCTGTTTATTTGTACAACATCTCATTACATATCCAAAACATCATTTCAACTTCTTAATATTTGGTAAGTCATATTATATGTTATTAGAATGCAAATTTGGTATTATACAAATTTATAGAATTTTATTTTACTTAAATAGAATGTTCACAAATTTGATTTATTTAAATCCTCTTTACCTTTCAACTTTTAAAGTTTTCCCATACAATAGCTTAGATATCTTAATCCTCTTATTTTATAAATTCTGGTTATTCACATTTCATTCAAATAATTTGAAAATTTTTAATTAACATAACTTAGAAATTTAACTGCCCGGTTCTTTTCAAATCATTTGAATTAAACATATACACTTATATCTTTAATGTATCAAATCATAACTTTGGAGTTTAAACAAAACCCATTTACCCAAAATAATTTTGAAGAAAGCAAAGCTTCTTAGAAGTCTCCCCCACTTTGAGACTCGAAAATGAACGTCGATGATGCTGCGCAGTCATCACCGAAATTATTTTCCAGCGACAGAAGAGAAGAGTACTTAATTCATTCCTTCTTAAAATCCTTTCAAAATATTTCCCATAAATATTTTCCAACTAATATTACTATATATTTCTTCAAAGCCTTGAGAACCATTTTTCAAAATCTCGGGGTCTTAAATTCAATATTTCTCAATTTAAATCTATTTTAAATTTATAAGTCACCTTTATAAAATATTCTTATAGGCATTTTCTTAAAACAATCCACAAGTTGTTTTATCATTGTTCATTTTGTAATTCAGCTTATTTATTAAATTACAATATCCAATTAATGGTGATAACCAATATTTTCATTCCTAACCACCAGGTAAGCTAGATAAGTCACAATAATTTCTGAAAATAAATCCTTTATATACAAAATATAATTAGGGCAAAATTATTTCATTTACCCAATTTCAAAACAATACTATGTCGAATTGTTCTGTTTAAGTGTTTAGAGATCCCTATCAATGACGTTAATTACTCGTATTGACCAGAATCCATAAGCCACTCAACAAATCAACCGACACAATATAAAACATTTTATATCACTAACAAATACGCTCTCTCATATGTATACACTCAGCGACTCATCATAGGGTATTACTACCCTATTTATAAAGAGTCAGACCCCACAAAGCTAAGGTTATCGCTAAACCAAAGCTCTGATACCAATTGTAACGACCCGCCTTTTTGGACAGTTTAAACCGATGATCAAATACACACGTCGATTCCAAGCCATTCAAAAGGGCAGATGGTTATTGGGGTATATAGGAAAAGAGAGGAAAGAGAAATAAAAGAAAGGAAACAACACAGAATCTTGCAGCGGGACGATAAAATATAATAGTCAAATAAACAGTTCATGAAGCTGTTTACTATACTTTGACAATTATTTATACAACATTTATCAGAGTTATACATATACAACAGAACAATAAAATAATGCAGCAGATAGCATGATGCAAGGGTAATAATAGTAATAGTATACCAAATCTTACTCTTCATCCTCTAGAATAGATCTTCAAAAATCTGAAAAACTCAGGACTGACCCGAGCGTAATGAAAAGACAAAACACTCGAGTCAGGACTAAAATATCCTTATGAAAGTTAAATCAATCGTAAATATATATGAGTGTAACGGCGTCAGAGATGTTTACGGGGTTTTACATCTCATATCTAGTGTCAACGTGCGTGCAATAACTTAAGAGATGTTACGGGATTTTCCATCTCTTAAGGATCCGTTAAACTATCTACTATGTAGTAATGTACGCTAAGTAGATAATCCCTATCAGTAATATAAAGTATCAAAATAGCGTTAAGGCGTTACCATAATCCCCCTTAACACATTTTTATAATGCCATAGTCTATACAGCACCGTAAGCCCCACCGTAAACTGGTGGTTATCAGAGGGTACCCCATAGGTATAACACAAAACAAAACGTAGTGGTCGCGAATAGGATAATCAGTATGACAAGGTACATGAGGCGATACCAACTAGGATACTAGTAGTTGCGTGATCCGGACTGATGTTGGGCATAGCCAGCAGCTACCCCAACACCGCGAAACAACACTCCCAAATCAAGGGGTGCACCCAAATCGAATCACAAATGTAATAGATATGGTATCGAAAAAGTGTGTCCGCTAGAGGTGGCGAACCTCAATGGCCCGACGCGGCTCCTGTTTTAGTCATGTCAAGGGTCATCCAATATCGTTCTCTTTCTTCAGTCAACGCGTTCACCAAACCATCCACTTCATCCTAGATCAACACTCCGCGTATAATAGTTATTAAAGTGGTTTTCAGTATCGACAGAGGGTATGTCCATATCCGATCCCGGTCTCTTTAATAACTACGTATTATTACACCGTTGGCTCTTATGCATTTCAAATCGATTCATAATTGATATCAAAATATCATATTCGCCTCAAAAATCATATCCATTTCAAATATCATCGTATCTATTTAAAATGTAAGATTTCGTTTCTAAAATCATTTTTCGCATCAATATCTCATTTCGATTTCAAAATCATTTCGAATCTCAATTAGGTTGCAACTTCATTTAACTCAATTCGTATTTAAATTCAAGATTTAAAAATAAACATTCCACTTTATTGACCATCTTAGAATTCTAGAAAATAGTTTTCAGTAGTTTAAAGTAGTTTAAAAAAAAATTAAAATACTTAAAATACTTAAAATCTTAAAATGGATTTGAAATAGATAAATTTAGTTTAAAATAATTTAAATAGGGTTAAGTAGATTTAAAATAGATTAAAATGGTTTAAGTATTCAAAATGGTTTATATAACCGAGAAATTTGGAAAACAAAATAAACAGCTTCAAAACCAATCCATTTCAATTATAACTTCCCAATTCAAATCAATTTCAATTTCCATTCTACCGATTCAATTTCGATTTCAATTCAAATCAATGTCAACTTTTACTTCAAATTAATTCAATTTTACATTCACCTTTAATTTATTTAATTTCAATTTATATCGATTTGGAGCTTGATGTTCAAAATACCAATTTATACCACTTGACACAATTATCCGTCAATATTCAAATCTAAATCCAAATTTCAAATATGATTCAATTTCAAGCTCAATTTCAAAATATCATTTTTATATCACTTTTACTTAGTAATGTTCAAAGCTCGAATTAAGGTTAAATCTTTAAACAAAGCAATTTTCGGAATTCAATCATATCCCGATTTTAAATTCCAAAGTCTCCACTTAAATTATTTAACAATTTATTTAACCAAAATTTATTTCAACATTCCAAACTCAAATTTTCGATAAATTTGATTTCTATAAATTCGATTTCTATTTATAACTTTTACATCAAACATTTAAATAAATTTCAAATCGACGATTTTAAAAATTATTAATTTAGCCAATTCGGTGTCCGTATATAATTTTCTATCCTATGGCCAAGTAATTATTTATTTCAATTAAATGTCAGGGATGAGTATATATTACTTAAATTAAATCACAGTATCATATGTATGCGTAACATGATATATATAAGCAAATAAACATCCAAACATTTAAATATCAACCAATAGCATCCATCCAATAGGCAATACAATTCATGGCAATTTTATAGTTATCGATGTCAGGTAATTAAATCGCAATTCAATTTCAATTTTAATTTAAAATTTAACCATCAATTTAATTTTTGACGGTTAATTCAAATGACAATTAAGTTCTATCAAACAACGACAAATAAAATTCATATCACTTCATAATATCAAATTTAACTAGCATAAAGATATTCAGTACGTTGTGACCGTTATAAAACACTCACCTTGATTTCAATGTAGTTCCAGTTTTATTTCGAATAAAATTAAACGAGCGTTTAATTTTACCCGAAATTTTCACTAGCTCCAAACGATTCCAATCAAATTCAATAGCGTAGTGCTCGTCCATTCGAACCCAACGCAATTGATTTCGTCAAATTCCGACCTTGTATGAAAGAGATATGCATTTCTAAACATTTGAACGAATTATAAATATAATAAACAATAATTTCTTTTAGTATAAACCTTCATCCAATATGGGCCGCACGATTTGAATATGCAGATCAGGGCCGTGCACGATAATCCCTTCCCCTCTTCCTCTCTCAAGTTCGAACCCACGTACAGGAACCCAACATCACGCACAAGGGCTTTAGGCCGCACCCTCCACGATTGTCTATTTGATGATCGGAGACCATCGTTCTACAGCCCATCACCACGCCTACCTACGCCTGCAACAGCTCCAAGCTCGGCCTCCCCTGGACGCTCGAAAACCGTGCCCAAACGCACGCATTTAAACACAAACCCTCGTCCATCCGTAGCTCCAATCGCGATCTTGACCGTTGGATAGGTAGCTTTCGACGAGCTCTACAGTTCTCTAGTTGAGAGTGTCTCGAAATAGTGTGTGGATTTGAAGAATGAGAAGGAGGAAAGAGGTGAGCTACCGGCCATTGATTATCTAAACGGCGGCTGGACGCTATTTGCCCTAGGGTTTGTTTTACTATGGAAAATGAATATATTGAAGTGCTCATATAGAAATTTCAACGAACAGTATTCACCCGGAATTTCCGAACTCCGATCTAGGGTTTACCCTGCGTTCCGGACACAATGTAATAGGTTTCGAAAGCCAATTCGATCATCTGTGAGAGTTACAGTGATAAACGATCAATTTACATTAAATCGATCTAAACTAATTTGTGTGCGTTTTTGCTTGCCCCGGACAAACGGTAAATCCGATTGACACGAAATTTGAAATCTTACAATAATATCACATTACGGATCTGATGAAACTGGTTTTGTCAAAATCCGAGGCTGTTTCAAAAATGAGTATTTTAACTCGTCAATTAAATATTAAAACAACTCCGATGCGTTTCGAGCTGCCACGGTCAAACGAAAACTCCGATTGCTGCAAAAATTGAAATCCGATAATAACAAACTATTACGGATCCAATGGAACAAGTTTCGTCCAATTCTGAGACTGTTCGAAAATTGGATATTTTTCAGTCGATAATTAAATATTAAAATATTCAATTTTCACAAATTTACTTTTAATTCAATTTTAAAGGTTCCACAACATCATTCTTACTTTAATATGATAAGATAAAATTTTACAAATCATTTTTAATCATATTAAACCCGTTATTCAATTATCCAATAATTTCCAATTTTAAAATCTTATTAACTCTATTATAATCCCAATATAACTTATATTCACTTTGGAAACCAATCTGAATCATATTAAATCAAATTTCAATTATTCACTCTATTTTCATATATTAAATTTCAATATCAAATTAATCATATCAAATTCGGAATTTAATTATTCAAACATTTGTAATATTAAATCTAAACAAATTTGATTATTTTTAAATCACTATCCTTTGAAATATTCAAAACAAACTTAAAAATTTAACTTTTGAAACGAATTAAAATTTATAGAACAACCATTTCCATTATACGGTTATTCAATTCCCATTATTAAATTATTCAATAAATTTCAAATATTAAATTTAAACAATTTCGATTATCCAATAATTCATTATCTTTTGAAATATTGAAATTGAACTTATAAGATTCAACTTTTAAAACCAATTCACAATTTAGAACACTATTTCATTTTACAGTTATTCAATTATTCAACAAGTTTTAAATATTAAATTTAAACAATTTACCTGTTCAATATTCAATATTTCATTTCAAATAAATTTTACTTTTCAATCAATTACTCTATTATACCCAATGAATTCAATATTTATTATCCTATTCAACTATTGATTTCAAAGGTATTCACTAAGTAGCATTTATTTTCATTACTTGGATAATTATTGTTGCAATTCATTCTAGTTATTATTATTCCAACGAATTACAAATTTTTTTTTTCTAACATTAAATCGCGAAATCTTATTGAATTAGCTATTTTAATTATCGAAATTTACGGGTCGTTACAACATCATATGAATCTCAACCAATAGTGGTAGTCGTGTTACACACACTCCTACCTTATCTACCTCTATAACCTATGTTGGGAAAATCTAAAAAGATAACCCAATAGATTAGGTAGTTATATATATACATACATATATATATATATATTACAAGTACGCTCTCTCAAGATAGACACCACTCCAGAGCCTAGGTATTCACTCAACCTAATGCTCTGATACCAACTGTAGCGACCCGACTTTCTATCACCAGAAAATCGCATCACTAATTAAGAAAGAAAGAGATAGAAGAAGAGAAGAAAGGGAAGAAAGAAAAACAACACATCAGAATCTCACAGCGAAACGATTTAAATATAATATAGAACATATACATAGTATCATATACATCAGAGTACACAACTAAACATCTCAATTTAGATAGTTATAACAATTCTTTCTAATACAATACAAGACATCATACAGAATAACAACACAGCGGAAATTCTAACTATATATCTACATGCTGAAGCCTCCTGCTCCAAAGCTCCTCCAAAATTTGTCAAGAGATAACCTGAATCACTTGACCACTCATACATAATATGAGTACCCAAGAGTTTAATAAAACAGAAAATAAACACTCGGGTCAGACAGGGGTCTGGTGTGAGTAAACGGTTTAAGATTGCTTAACTTTAGGAAATCTTTTTGGAAAGAAATGGTATCACGTAAGACTTCCCACACATAAACATGGAAAAGTTTTTACCTTACGCTAACCAAAACATTTGATAGGAAATCCAATGATATTATAATAGTGTCCAGGGTTTTCAAATAAATATGAAATAGCCGAAATTGTTACATGATTAAATTCCAGGTACTAGCCACAAAAGTGGGTAATACAAACAAAACCGTATGGTCTCGTAGGGAAAATGGGTTTCCATCAATGTCAGGGCTACTGGGGTACCGTCCGTCACAGTACGTGGCCTAGATCACCGTACCGAGGAGTACTTCCACTCCCCTGCAACACAAGACCGGGACCATCCCTTACTGAACAGCCCCGAACAAGACCATCCCGCATTTGGTTGCAGACCAACTGCCCACAAAGCCGAAATAAAAAGGGACATCTAGACAGGGATGTATCTTGCTCTCCAGTGGGAGCTACCCACGAAGCCTTGCTTCACCTCCCCTGTTTTAGCCATTCCCGGTTGATGAGGCTTGAAGCTGCGATTACCTTTGTAGAACACATCTATCTTAAAATGCTCATCGTCCACCTGACGATGTTCAGAAAGCATTCAATCCATACAAGTTCGTTCCGGGTTCGAACAAAACCGAAGGCACTATCTCGTTGCACTCATTTTGGAACCACCCTCAGAATCAACGACCATAGCCCTTGCACTCTGAATCACCATCTCGAATCTATAAGTACTATTCCGTCAAACTCATTACGGAATCACCCACAGAGTTATACTGACGTATAGCCCTTACACCTCGAGTCTTCACTCGCTCCACTTGGATTAACGACCCAACATTTAATTTGGATCAATGTGTGTGACGCCCCACCTCTATACCCATGCTAGCCAAGAACACTCCGGAGTAGTGTTGTCAACTAGCACGGAGAATAAGGCTGTTGAGGAGCGACCATCCATGTAATTGCTTATCACATGGTGGCTATAAATAATCTTCGGAAACAAACATAGAAATAATCATATCACAAATCAGTCACAGATATCCATATCACAAAGGCGGAAGAAGATATGAATAAATAACTAACACATGAAAGTGTACATCAGAGTAGTGGTCAGTAAGATCCACGATAATACAAAAGAATAGCAACACGTGTTATACAAAAGAATACAACTATGAGTCTATATCTCAAGTGTATACAACAAAAACTGCTAATCTAAACAGTTAGCCAAAAGTCAGAGTGATGAATCCCTGGGAAGAAGTCAAGCAGAAGCACCTGTAACATCTCGGTCTGACCCGAGTATTATTTAAGAAAATAATAAACGGGTCAGTCTAGCTATAAATATCAGATGACATGATATAACATAAAAGATATGGCATAAACATAAACATCCATAATGACATACCACTATAAGTATGTAAATAATGATCAACAGAAGATCAATCAATAAGAGATAATCAATATCACAAGAATCTTCTCAAAGATTCGGAAAGGGCATCATACCCCAAACTTGTACTCATAACAAGTCAATGACATAAATTCTAGAAATCAATGCAAGAAGTCCAGAAATCATAGAAAAGAGAAAGAGGCCTATCACATGACGGTGAGAAGACCAAGGGGAGCTACCCCACATGTGTGAATGGAATCACACAGATTAAGGTCCAGACTAACCAAAATGCAAAAAGGTATGTGTGAGTGGAATCACACAAGTGGTGTCTAGTCTAACCTCGCAACAAGAGACATCGCACAGTTGCTAGTCTAAATCATCAGAATGATCGTCATGATCAACGAGAAGTGTCAATTACACTAAGCTAGTAAATATAGAAGTTTAGCTTCATGTCCCATAACCACTTTCTTAACTTAAATATTTACGAACAAACTGTAAATCTTCACTAATAAAATTGTCACAAGAGGTTCAATCGAACAAGTCCAAGAATTAACCGACGAAGTGAACGCAAGCGTTTCATACCACTTGTTTTACTAAGTCTTTTAATTAGATTTCTCATCCGAGTGAGGTAATGGTTTGTATATACTAATAGATTGGAAAACGGTTTAAGAAAAGAGCTTTGTTATTAAAAATAGAGTTGAAATTGTTTGTTAAAAGAGTTTTGATATTTACTACTAGTATTGAAACCTTTATATTATAAAGTGACAAAACACAGAAGCAATTGTAGAAACAATCAGTCACAAAAATCGCATACGGAGATGTGAATAAAATCCAAGGAAATCAGCTCAATGTTTTTCAGATAAGATCCCCTACGGAGGGGGGGTCCAGGGGGGTGGCAACCCCCCAAGGTGGGGGTGCGGGGGCAACGCCACCGCCTACGGGGTTCGACCTGCCCGGTCAGGTCGCGGGGGTCTAGGGGGCAGCGCCACCGGTTAAGTCACGCAACTCTTAAGAGGGATAGGGTCGAGCTAGTGAAGACAAAAAGGGGGTTCGACCTAGTGAAGACAAAAAGGGGGTCTAACGACCTAAGAGGGATAGGGTCGAGCGACCTAACGGTTGCGACCTAGGGGTCTAAGGGGTCAAGCGACTTAGTGGTTGCGACCTAGAGGTGTTCGCGACCTAACGATGACTCACGACCCAACATGGCCGACTTAACAGAGGTCGCGACCTAACAGGATAACTCGTGACCGACTTAAGAGTTGCGTGACTTAAGAGTTGCGTGACTTAACCGGTGGCGCTGCCCCCTGGACCCCCGCGACCTGACCGGGCAGGTCGAATCCCGTAGGCGGTGGCGTTGCCCCCGCACCCCCACCTTGGGGGGTTGCCACCCCCCCTGGACCCCCCCTCCGTAGGGGATCTTATCTGAAAAACATTGAGCTAATTTCCTTGGATTTTATTCACATCTCCGTATGCGATTTTTTTGACTGATTGTTTCTACAATTGCTTCTGTGTTTTGTCACTTTATAATATAAAGGTTTCAATACTAGTAGTAAATATCAAAACTCTTTTAACAAACAATTTCAACTCTATTTTTAATAACAAAGCTCTTTTCTTAAACCGTTTTCCAATCTATTAGTATATACAAACCTTTACCTCACTTGGATGAGAAATCTAATTAAACGACTTAGTAAAACAAGTGGTATGAAACGCTTGCGTTCACTTCGTCGGTTAATTCTTGGACTTGTTCGATTGAACCTCTTGTGACAATTTTATTAGTGAAGATTTACAGTTTGTTCGTAAATATTTAAGTTAAGCAAGTGGTTATAGGACATGAAGCTAAACTTCTATATTTACTAGCTTAGTGTAATTGACACTTCTCGTTGATCATGACGAACATTCTGATGATTTAGACTAGCAACTGTGCGATGTCTCTTGTTGCGAGGTTAGACTAGACACCACTTGTGTGATTCCACTCACACATACCTTTTTGCATTTTGGTTAGTCTGGACCTTAATCTGTGTGATTCCATTCACACATGTGGGGTAGCTCCCTTTGGTCTTCGGACCGTCATGTGATAGGCCTCTTTCTCTTTTCTATGATTTCTGGACTTCTTGCATTGATTTCTAGAATTTATGTCATTGACTTGTTATGAGTACAAGTTTGGGGTATGATGCCCTTTCCGAATCTTTGAGAAGATTCTTGTGATATTGATTATCTCTTATTGATTAATCTTCTGTTGATCATTATTTACATACTTATAGTGGTATGTCATTATGGATGTTTATGTTTATGCCATATCTTTTATGTTATATCATGTCATCTGATATTTATAGCTAGACTGACCCGTTTATTATTTTCTTAAATAATACTCGGGTCGGACCGAGATGTTACAGGTGCTTCTGCTTGACTTCTTTCCAGGGATTCATCACTCTGACTTTTGGCTAACTGTTTAGATTAGCAGTTTTTGTTGTATACACTTGAGATATAGACTCATAGTTGTATTCTTTTGTATAGCACGTGTTGCTATTCTTTTGTATTATCGTGGATCTTACTGACCACTACTCTGATGTACACTTTCATGTGTTAGTTATTTATTCATATCTTCTTCCGCCTTTGTGATATGGATATCTGTGACTGATTTGTGATATGATTATTTCTATGTTTGTTTCCGAAGATTATTTATAGCCACCATGTGATAAGCAATTACATGGATGGTCGCTCCTCAACAGCCTTATTCTCCGTGCTAGTTGACAGCACTACTCCGGAGTGTTCTTGGCTAGCATGGGTATAGAGGTGGGGCGTCACAATGTGGTTTTCGGATATCCAAATATGGAAACTCGATCCCGGTCTCATCGAATCCAAACGCCATTTTAATGTCCAAGTTATACTTAAGGGATTTACACAATAGATGTTCAGAAATATCACTTAACATAAATGGATGATTCATAACACACAGATAGATAATTCACAATTATCAAATTCATCCATACATATCACAAGGCAGCATATATATCACATCTCAGATATATCACATTCATCACATATCAATCAATGCCATACGATATCAACCAATATCATTAACTCATCCAATGTTACTTATCAATTAATCATTCATCATTCATAAACAAGTTTGATCCAAACTTAATTAATTTAGTTAATCCTTAAATTAAATTAATTCCATGCTTAATCACTTGGATTATCATCAATCCAACTTCTCATTAATTAATTTCAAATTAATTAATTAAACATCTCTCAATTATCCAATTAATCAACCTTGATTAACTATTACTTAATTACTTTAAGTAATTATTTCTTAATTACAATTTTAATTAATCGTCTTGATTAATTACTTCTTAATTATCTAAGTAATTATTTCTTAATTACTCTTTTAAATTAATCAACCTTGATTAATTACTCTTTAATTATTTTGATAATTATTCCTTAATTATCATTTAAAATTAATCATACCTGATTAATCACTTTTTAATTAATCACCTTTGATTAATTACTTTTGATTAATCACTTTTAATTAATTACTTTTAATTACATTTAGTAATTAAAAATTAATTATAAATTATTTATCCTTAAATTATTAATTAACAATTAATTAATTATTTCCAATAATTAATGATTACCTTAATAATTAAAATTCTTTCTTAGTTAATTACTTTAACAAGTAATTAATCACTTAATTAATTACTCTTAATCCTTTTATTAATTAACCATTAATCAAATAATTTAAACCTTTAACTAATTATTAATTAATTCTTTAATTAATAACACCAATGATTAATTCTTAATCACATCACTTAATTACTTCATAAGTAATTATCCTTTACTTAATTACCTCTAGTAATTAACCACTTAATTTCTTAATTACTTCCCTAAGTAATTATATTAGATTAACCCAAAGTGATTATCTTAATTAATCACAAATCAATTACTTAATTAATTATTTAACTTAATCATTTAAATTTAATTAAATGATTCCTTAACTTCTAATATTAAAAAGATTCTTAACTAAGAAAATCATTATCTTACTTAAATCATTTATTAACCAATAACACCTGATAATTAAAAATAATTTAATTATCTCAATTATCTTCACAAATTCATTTATATTTAATTAAATCAAAATTATAAATTACTAAAGATAACTCTTATTTTAATTGATCTCTAAATCTTAATTAAACTTATTTAAAATAAAACTCTTTAGAAATCAATTTTAATTAAAACAATTTAAACATTCAAATTAACCTTTAAAATCCCTAAACTTTACAAAGATATTAAATACAATTTTATACAAACCATATTATTAAAAATCCACTTATTTTATAAAAAAAAACTTTTATATTTCAAATTTATAAAACTAGTTTAAGACTTAATCTTGAAACAAATTAGTTTTATAAGGAAAATTTGTTGTGCTTTTGTTTTAAAACTTTATAAACATTTCAAAAATCAAATTCTATATCATCTACTTATTGTTTCACTGATTTTATTTTTAAAACTTTATATTTCAAAATAAGAACTTGTTTAACTCCTGTTTTAAAACTTTAATCATTGACAAAATCAAGTTTCCTTTTTGTTTTTAAAAGCTTTAAAAACATTACTGTTAACATTTTAAACTTTTAAAACTTCCAGATCCAAACAAAAATCTACTCTACAAAATCCCGAGCAACTTACAGCAAAACTCGTGTCAAACCCGAGCAACCTTCTCCAAAAAACTCGCGTCAACCCCGAGCGACTCCAACCTTAAACCTGCTTCGAGAAAAATCAATTCAAACCCGAAGTAGAACTCGAGCTCCTACCATCTACCTTCCCAAAATCCAACTGTCACTGATACACGATGCCGTGCACCATGCACCATCACTCCTTCCACCGGCGATCATCGCCAAGACGTCGACAAGTCATCCTCGACCCCAACATTCAAACGCGACACCCATAAACTAGTATAAAAACGAGAATCGAAATCTTGCCCTCTGAACCCAAACGAACTACTCAGTTCGAAACCACATCGCCAGCAAACCGACCCTCCACAGCAACCCCCGGCTTCGAGAAATCCCATCGTCGCCACCGTAGCTTCCCCACGTCCCCCTGAACCTTCGGCAATGCACGCGATCACCTCCGACAGCTACATGATGACGCAACACCCAAAAGAACAACATCGACACTAACAGGTTGTTAAACCCTAACTCCTCGATTAACGATCAACACAAACACTAATAAAATTCCATGGCAATTTTCCCATGATCCCTGTAGCCCCCTCCACCTTTGAGTTCAACCACGACAACCCTAATGCCGTAGTTCGCCGAGAAACGGCCAGAAAGACCCAAATAGATAAATCCAAATAACTCACTAATTACCCCATTAAAAATTATGATTCAAGTATTAAAAATCATAATTTTCTATTTGCAATTCAATTATGAAACCAAAATTAAAAATTGAATTCATAAATTTCTGTCCCAAATTGAAAATGTACTGTAAATACAAATATTTATAACAAATTATTCAATTTAAAATCTTGTAATTATTTTTAGATGATAGCTTATATGATTACAATCAACCTTTATTTACACAACATAAACAAATTTGGATTTAAAATTTAATTATTGAATTTACTAAGAAATCTATGCCTGTTTTTATCATACAGAGTCCATTTCAACAGCATAGTCATTCAATATTCAACATTCCAACATGCATTCAAATTTAACTCAGGTATTCAGGTAACATCACAATATTCATTCACAAGAACAAGTTGAAAATCCAGGATTTAAGCTGTTTTTAAAAAATTCATTTACTCACCTTTGTAATCAGAGCACGGAGCAGAAGATAGATCTGATTCCAGGTTCTTGAATTAATTTTTCTTTGCATGTTCTTGAATTTTAATTTGAATCTTCCCTTGCATGTCGATGAATTAGTTCTTCTGCAGTTGATTACTGGTTTATTCGATTGAACTTTGAAGATCTTGCATTTGATTTGAATCTCCATATCTCATTCTTGTTCCAGGTTTCTTTTTTTTCAGATTTGTATTCATTTTGAATTGAAGAGAGTAAAGGAATTCTCTTCCTGAAAATAAACTCATCTTTGATTTTACAATTTAATTTTAAATTAAATTATTAAAGAGGAAGACATTTGTCAATATGAAGCTCCAATTAACTTACACCTATACATATATGATTACAAGTGTCATTAATAATATTAATATACTTACATGTGGTTTTTTATGTTTTATAAATATTTTACAAATGTTATTATGTTTAATTCATATTTACAAAAGTTATTTTTCTAATGTTTTATAAATGTTTAAAATGTTATTTTATTTTTAATAATCTATTTAAGCTATATACATATATTTATGTAATGTTTAGATAATTATAAAATGTTTTTATCATATAAAAATAAACTTTAGACTTTCATTATCTTAAAAGCAAATTCATATAGGCATTTTTAAATAACTTATATTTTAATCAATTTAATTTTATCATTTGTTTATAAACTGAGAAACTTAGTTTAACTCTTTATATAAATATTTTTAAAACAATTTTATCTTATTTAAAACAGAAGCTAAAATATATGTTTATAAAATAAGAAATTAATTTTATTTAAAAATTTAAATTTCAAATATCATTTCAAAAGCATTAAACTAAATTAACATTTTAAATTACAAATTATATATTAAAGTTTGAAAACTCTTGTTAAATTCAAATCAGTATTTTTTTCCTATTTAAAAGTTATTGTGACTCTGAAGTTTTGTTGATTGATTGCAGTTTGATTCCTGATTCTTGCAAATGCTTAAAGTTGTTGAATTGCTAGCTGTATCCATAGAATCCTTGCAGACATGTTGATAAGTTTGCTGTAGGTGTTGAACAGATTTTACTCTTCTTCTTTCTTTTTTTTAGCTTTAGATCTGATTTTAGTTTCTTATTTGAAGAAAAATGTTTGAATGAAAAGATTTGTTAAGTTTCTTATTAATAAATTTTAATAAAAAAAAGTTTTTAAGAAAAATAAAATCATTGCCACTTGTTACATAATAATATAGAGTAATTACAAGTGTCCTCTCTATGTATTAAGAGCTTAACACATATACAATTTCAATTTAAAAAAAATAGATTTCTTAATTTATGAATGTTTTTAAGTCTTCTTAAACAAGTTCTTATTTATATTTAACATGTTTTTAAATGTTTATTACATTTAGCCTTTACATGATTACAAATGAATTATATTTTATTCCGAAGTTTTCAAACCAAAATATTATACTTTAATAAAATTGAACTTGTTACATGTAACGACCCAGAATTTTGAACCAATTAATTTGAAAATATTTAATTAATTTTAAATATTTGAGTGATGGTTTGACTTAAACTTCAAATTTTCAGAATGAATTTGGCGATTTAAAATTTTGAATTTAATCCATTTGAAAGTTGAATAAAAATTTGAATCTTAAATTTTAAGCTGATTAAAAATATTTCAAAGGCTTATAAAATTTATATTGATAACACTGAAGATAATAGAAGCTTCAGATTTGAAATTAATATTTAATTGTTCAGTTTTGAATTTATATCGTTTAAATTGAAATTAAAAATAGCCTTCCGAGGCACAGTCTCGGAATTCGACGAAACCAGTTCCATTGGGTCCGTAATATTGAATTGTTATCGGATTTCAAATTTCGTATTTTTCAGAGTAGATACGTGAGCACACGATGAGTAAACGCGTTGAAATTTTAAAACGAAATTCAATTTAAATTTAAATTTAAATTTAAATTTTGGTCACATCAGTTACTTTTTGTTCCTAAATTCATGCCTAAAACTACGCCTACAATCACTGAAGAAAATCGTGTAAGACATGTTTCGTTCGAATTTAATTATCTCGTCCCCACCTTCAAACCCATTCAAACGGAAAAAAAAATCATGGCCGAAGCCCCATTTTCAAAATCAAGTGGATCGAATTCCTTCTTTCTTCCTCTTCAGTTAATCGAGACCCCCCTTCTCTTCTAAAAACAATAATAATGGCCGCGACCAAATCCAAAACCCATAGCTTCGTTCAAAATGGCCGAAGCCCTAAATCAAAATCGTGAGGCTGGGATTCGCGAGGGGGTGCTCGACTTCGTACATCGACAACCAAGCTCTGGCGACGCTGGGGAAGGATCGCGACATGAGTTAGGGCTCGAGTGAGATGCGTGAGGTCGGGGAAGACTCCCGTGGATTGCGAGGTTCGAGGAGGACATCAATGTCGACTTCGATGTCGACTTGGAGGAGGAGCAAAAGGCGACGACCTGGGGATTGTCTGAAGGTGGTTCGCATATGCGTGAACGTCGAGGCGGGGTCTCGGAGGCGATGGTCATAAGCTCGAGTTCGAGCTGGTGATTTCACATTAAGGTATTAAAAAAAATTTACCTTAGTTTTTTTTATAAAAGTTAAATTAGATAAATCTGTAAAGTTTAAAAAGCAGAAATTGGTTTAAAAGAAAAATTTATAAACAGAAAAAAATGGGTATACACATATTTTCAAATTTACAGTAAACGAAAAAAAAATTTAACTTTATTTAGCTGGAAATTATATAGGGTTTAGATTTAGAAGTTTAGAAAAAAATCAGATTTTTTAAACCCATGAAGATTTTTTTTAAGTGTAGTTTCAAGAATAAGATTTTGGAAAATATACGAGGACTTCTAAAATGTTGAGTTATTTAAAAACATTGGATTTTTGAATATGAGTAAATATGTATGTATATATATATGAGATATGGTTTCAAAGTAAAAATAAAAAAATGAATGAATACATTATAAATTTACTAGTTTATTTTGAAAATAATTTCCTAAAGTAAATTTTGTTTCAAATTTAAATTTTTAGTTAAAATAATTTATTAAAAAGGAATTTGTTAAAAATTTAAACATAGAAGTGGAATTTATAAAGCTTAAAGTGAAAATTGTTAGTTAATTAAATTTATTTAAATGAGAAATTAAAATTTTCATCTAGTTCAAATATTTATAAATCGTATAATGTTTATATACAGTAAATGAAAGTATCAAAGAAAATTTAGATTGAAAGAGATTTAAAAAAGGAAATTAGTTTAAAATTTAATTAAACTATTAAACGATAATTAATTATTCGATTTGGTCGAATATTAATAAATTTATATAATTGCTTATTCAAGGTCAAAATCTTAAAGGAAACGGGATGGATTGGAAACGGATTGCAAAATAAAATCAAAGGTGAGATCTTCTCACTCAAAATAAAATTATGTGTTGCAGTTATTGATTGATTGCTGTTTGGTTATGATATTAGATATAGTAGGATATATCTATATATAGCAATATATATATATTGGCATATGTATATATTGGAGTTGTTGATTTCCCGCATTATATAGCGGATGAGACCCTATTGCGCCGCCTATTAAGCGGATAATATTTTATAAAACCCATATACCGTGATATCCCGTCTTGAAACGGGATTGGTATTGTGCTAACATCTGTGGATGCAGGGAAACAGGTTGGAGGGATCCAATTGGATTCCTCAACATTATTTATTTGATTATGGATATTTTGATATTCGTTGATTATCATATCGATATATGATGTCGTTGTTGTCGTGATTGACTATTGGGTATGTAGCATCATTGGGCCAAATTTTGGAATTTTAAAAGGATTTTTAAAGTGATTTTTGAAAGTATACGTTATAAAATATTTTTGGAATCGATCCATTTTAAATAAATAACGTTATAATTTTAAGGTTATCAAAATTACGATTTTTGAGAAATATAGTTAAAAGCTGATTTTTGAAAATATGGGATTAATGATTTTATAAAATAGCTTAAATTGGGATTTTTGAATTTATTATAAAAAGTTTAAAAATAGGATTTATAAATTTTGATTATTTTATAAATCAAATTGATGAAATTATAAAGGAGTTTAAAGACGTTTCAAAATAATAATACAAATTGATTTATATAAAAGATTTATTAATTGATATTTGTAGATTAAAAAATTAGAATTATAAAACGAGTTTTTATAAGTATTAGAATGAATTGCGAATGAATTTCATAAATGAATGAAATTTATAGAATTATAAACGGTGAAGTTATAAATGGAATTTTATAAGCAGTAGATTTATGAAATTTATAAATTTATTAAAGGAATAGATATGGATAAATAAATGAATCTTATAAGTTATAAGATTTATAATTTGGAAAGTTAAAAAGAACGATTTTGTAAACAAACAAATTATAAGCATTTAACTTATAATATGGACTTTCGGTATATAATTGAGTTATAAATCGAATAGGTTAATAAAGGAGATTTATAAAGGAAGTAGTTATAAAATAAATAGAAATGGAATTTATAAACATTGTTTTATAAATCTGCAAACGACTTATTTTGATAAGTAAATTGTTGTAACTTATTAATGGAGTTATATTCACGTTTTATACAGTGAATAATCCTTTAAAAAAATGTATAGAAATGATGAAAATGGTTAACGAAGTATATTCACGTTTTTGAATAGTGAATAATATGTTAAAGAAATTGTTTTGGGTTGTTTTGGGATGTGATGTTTTAAATAGAATTAGAACAATCTAACGATGTTTTCAAAATGTGTTAAGATTCGAAATCATAGATTTCAACATTCATTGTTGAAACAGACGTTTTCGAGAAATAGAAGGAAATGGTGGACTATAACACTGTTGTTATAGTAAATGATTTCCGAAAGGAAATGTTTTGTATAGTATTGGGATTTATATACCTATTTTAATTTCGAATCCCTATACTAGTGATTTTGGGTGGTCGTAACGATGTTTTACGCAACATTCGTTTTGACCCAAATAAATATGGTTAAGAGAATGATTTCCTTAAAGAATGAAATATATGCTTAATTTCGATTTAAGTATATTGAATATTTTCCGAGTGTTGAAAATAAATAGATTTGTGAATTACTTATTAATAAATAAGTATGGAAATGTTTTCCAATGTGAAATGAAACGTTTTGAGAATTTATCTTTTTGAAGATAAATTGAAAATGAATAATTGAAATCGTATATTCATAGATATTTTGGAATATAAATTCATTATGGAATTTATAAATGAAAAGGGGAATTTGTTTAAAAATAAACGTTGATTTATTTTTGAAGTGTGGGAATTAATTTACGGATTTGGAACGTAAATATAAACTAAAACGTGGAGGATTTATTTAATTAGTTTAAATGAACCATGTTGAAATGAAAGTATTTCCGCGCAAGGGAAATGATTGAAATTTGTTTTCAAAAGTGGTAAAGATGAAAAGGGATTTGAAAATTGTTTTCAAATGATTGAAGTATTGAAATTTTATATCTTGTAAAGATATTTTTGGGAAAATAAATAATTTGGAAAATTATTTGGAATCTGGTGATGTTGTGCATATCCATTGATAATTTAATAACCGACTATCAATATTTACCTTTGAATGGGTATTTGTTGTGATTGCTTGAATTGGAATGCCACACTTATTTTTAAATAAGCGCTCACTATTCGGGTTAACCGGGAAAGGACCTTGGGGTCGTATAACCCATTCCGAATACGTGATACATCGTTATGAATTGCATTTGAAGACCGGTGTTGAAGACCGGATATTTTTGAAAGCGAAAGGACAACTCGTCGAATGTCTTTGCATCGACTGGTCCCCTGTATAGAGACTCCATATGTGATTGGAAGTCCGAACGTGATTAGTGAATATCCGGATTGCAAGGACTTCTTTGTAAGTGCCTTCGGTTCTGTTCGATCCCGGAACAGACTTGTATGGATAGTATGTCTGACATTACAAATTGAGATATAAAGCTGATTTCTTTCAAATATATTTTTGTTGGTGGCGGAGAATTTATTCTCTTAGCTTAACACCCTTCTCTGATACGTATGAGCTCAGAGGTTATGTAGTTGAAGGTTATCAGCGATATATTCCCAATTTCGTAATGTGACATGCTGAGTGTTGCTGTAAAATGATCTTTGTTTGATCATTTGTGATATGATCTTTTGTTTGATCACTTATCTTTGTAATCATTTCTTTGGTCATTTGTTGACCCAAAGCACAGCTTTGGTATAAAGCGTGGCTTTGTGGACGAAACTTCGTCGAACCTCACACCCCAGAATGGTCAAAACAGGAAAGATGCGGCAAGGTTACGAGGGGTAGCTCCCTTTAGGGTATGTGCATTTCCTTCTGGAAAAGGGTGGTATCATGGTATGGAGCCCAGATACTTACTCATGTTGAAACACTTTATTATTTTGGTGTGATGTTGGTTACGAGCGCTCGGATAAAGGTCCCAATGGACCGGGGGATGGCATACTCGTGTCAGTTGTTACCTAGTTTGAAAGGTAACCCCGCCTTGTGTTGGCAGAGATCCGGTTAGGTTCTCGGGGACGTCCTTCCAGAGGCGTTCTCATGTGGCAATGGGAAGTTCCTTGGCCTGACCATTTGTTGAAAATCCAAAGAAACAATATGATCTTGTACGGTTTTAGTTGTATAACCTGCCATGGAATGTGGCGGTAACCTGCTATTGAGCATGGTAGCTATAGTAGGCATAAGTGCGGAATGCCTATTCTGGCTAAGATTTATATCTTTATTTTCGAAATAATTTTTCCTACACTATGCACTAGTAATAATATCAAATGTTCTTATTAATGCGTATCAAGACTTTGACTATCATAAAGAGAAATCTCCTCCGATTCTGCATTTGCATGTGTGTGCGTGTGCGGGATGCCTTATGGTAGTCTCATTTTTAAAAGCATTGCGAATTGACTTTAAAAATATTCCTCTATTTTGTTTTTAAAGATAAATAAACTGTTTTGAGTTCTCACACCAGTCACATGACTGACTCGAAGTTTATTGTTTTCCTTCCTAAACTCTGGGTGCCCACCAATTTCCACACGGGCAGTCAAGAGTTAAGGTTTATCAGGATACACTGGAATTCAGAAGTTGCAGGAGGCAAGCTGGATGGCATGGCGTATTACTAGTATATAGTATTTCTTTTCCGCTGTTTGTTGTTGTTTGATAGTTGTACACTCTGATGATGTAATGAAATGTAATGTAATAACTGATATAGTTCTTTGTTTAAAGATTATTCATTTATCTATTATATGTTGTTCCGCTGCGATTGTGAGATTCTGATGTTGTTCTGTTTGTTTTCTTTCTGTTCTATTCTATCTTTTTCTCTCTTCTTCTATCTCTTTCTTCTTTTTAAAAACCCTGAGAATACGTATTTCCGTTCATCTTGAGTTAATCAATGGGGATTAGTGTTTATTCAAGGAGTACGGATTTGCGGGTCTTCACATCTGGTATCAGAGCATTTGGTTAAGCGACAACCATGGTTCTTTTGGGTATTACTCATTAGAGATAGAGTCAGTAGTACTCTAGAATGAGTTGAGTGTAATAATAGATATGAGTGCGTATTTGTTAGTGAATATAAAACTGTTTTGTATTGTGTTGACTTATCGGTTGATTGTTTATAGATTTCGGTCGACGTAGTCTTGCTAACTATCGTAGATAGGGGTTTCTAAACTCTTAAACAAGATAAATCGACATAGTATTGTTTTAAATTGGGTAAATGAAGTAATTTTACCTTGATTATTTTTATATATAAAGGAATAATTTTTCAGAATTATTAAAGTGTATATAAGTAGATTGTTTGGTTGTTGAATAAGTTAAATAAAAAAAACATCTAAATAAAGGAATAATTGTATAAGCAAAAGAATTATAAGAATTGAATTATAATTAAAGTGATTTACAATTGTGAAATAAACTTATATGTATAAGAAGTGAAACTATATGAATATATTTATGAATTTAAAGTTAGATGGAAATTTACTTTAGAATTGGAATTGAGTATTGAATTATGGAGATAAATTGAGAATGAATGAATGAATTTACAATTGCAAGTAAATGAAGTAAATTGAATTCATATGGAATTTGAAATCCAGTTTAAATATACGTGGTTATAAACTGAAATTGAAAACTGAATATTGACAACCAATTTGAATTGTGCGAGATGAAATGAATTAGAACTTGTAATGATTTAGTAATTGGAACCAATTTAAAATAGTGTAGTTATGAATAAAAGATAGTCGATAAAATTCAATATCCAGAATAGAAGATAAATTGATTTCGAATAGGAATGAAATTGTGAATTGAATCCAAATGAAATTGAAAATGCAAAATTGAACGAAATTGAATATATAACTTCAATAGTGAAGTAAAAGTGTATAAGAAGCATATATTGAAAATTTTGTAAAGAAATGTGCAAAATGTTTTGAATATTGGAATTGGATACTACTACTAGCAGGATATACAGGTGTATAATGGAATTGGGATTTTGATTTCAAAGATAAAATTGAATTGCTCGACAAAAAGGTACGTATTTCAATTTCAGTATGAAATTTGATGATTTTCTTGCCCAGCCGCTTGGCGTTTTCCTTTCTTTTTGGATCTGTGGGGCCGTGGTGCCATTTTGTAGTCGTACCGAGCTAGCCGCGCAAAGGAGACGCTGGCGAAATTTTTCGAAAATTTAGAGTGTTAGAAAATTTTCGAGAAAATTTGAAAGTTTAAAATTTGAATTTAAATTTGAATTTGAATTTTGAAGTAAACAATGTTGTTTGAAACTTATAATTGAAGTTGATCTCTAATAAAAAGATTTTGGTCGACAAGTTGATAAAACTATTTGGATTGTGAAAAATAGTAAATGAGTTAAGAATCGTTTTTCCCAACTTGTAATTTCGGGACGAAATTCTTTTAAGGGGGGAAGGTTGTAACGACCCAGAATTATGAACCAATTAATTTGAAAATATTTAATTAATTTTAAATATTTGAATGATGGTTTGGCTTGAATTTCAAATTTTTAGAATGAATTTGGCGATTTAAATTTTTGAATTTAATCCATTTGAAAGTTGAATAAAAATTTGAATCTTAAATTTTAAGCTGATTAAAAATATTTCAAAGGCTTATAAAATTTATATTGATAACACTGAAGATAATAGAAGCTTCAGATTTGAAATTAATATTTAATTGTTCAGTTTTGAATTTATATCGTTTAAATTGAAATTAAAAATAGCCTTCCGAGGCACAGTCTCGGAATTCGACGAAACCAGTTCCATTGGGTCCGTAATATTGAATTGTTATCGGATTTCAAATTTCGTATTTTTCAGAGTTGATACGTGAGCACACGATGAGTAAACGCGTTGAAATTTTAAAACGAAATTCAATTTTAATTTTAATTTTAATTTTGGTCACATCAGTTACTTTTCGTTCCTAAATTCATGCCTAAAACTACGCCTACAATCACTGAAGAAAATCGTGTAAGACATGTTTCGTTCGAATTTAATTATCTCGCCCCCTCCTTCAAACCCATTCAAACGAAAAATAAAATATAAAAAAATCATGGCCGAAGCCCCATTTTCAAAATCAAGTGGATCGAATTCCTTCTTTCTTCCTCTTTAGTTAATCGAGACCCCCCCTTCACTTCTAAAAACAATAATAATGGCCACGACCAAATCCAAAACCCATAGCTTCGTTCAAAATGGCCGAAGCCCTAAATCAAAATCGCGAGGCTGGGATTCGCGAGGGGGTGCTCGACTTCGTACATCGGCAACCAAGCTCTGGCGACGCTGGGGAAGAATCGCGACATGAGTTAGGGCTCGAGTGGGATGCGCGAGGTCGGGGAAGACTCGCGTGGATTGCGAGGTTCGAGGAGGACATCAATGTCGACTTCGATGTCGACTTGGAGGAGGAGCAAAAGGCGACGACCTGGGGATTGTCTGAAGGTGGTTCACATACGCGTGAACGTCGAGGCGGGGTCTCGGAGGCGATGGTCATAAGCTCGAGTTCGAGATGGTGATTTCACATTAAGGTATATAAAAAAATTTACCTTAGTTTTTTTTTTATAAAAGTTAAATTATATAAATCTGTAAAGTTTAAAAAACAGAAATTAGTTTAAAAGAAAAATTTATAAATAGAAAAAAATGGGTATACACATATTTTCAAATTTACAGTAAATGAAAAAAAAATTAACTTTATTTAGCTGGAAATTATATAGGGTTTAGATTTAGAAGTTTAGAAAAAAAAATTAGATTTTTTAAACCCATGAAGATTTTTTTTTAAGTGTAGTTTCAAGAATAAGATTTTGGAAAATATATGAGGACTTCTAAAATGTTGAGTTATTTAAAAACATTGGATTTTTGAATATGAGTAAATATGTATGTATGTATATATATATATGAGATATGGTTTCAAAGTAAAAATAAAAAAAAAATGAATGAATACATTATAAATTTACTAGTTTATTTTGAAAATAATTTCCTAAAGTAAATTTTGTTTCAAATTTAAATTTTTAGTTAAAATAATTTATTAAAAAGGAATTTGTTAAAAATTTAAACATAGAAGTGGAATTTATAAAGCTTAAAGTGAAAATTGTTAGTTAATTAAATTTATTTAAATGAGAAATTAAATTTTTCGTCTAGTTCAAATATTCATAAATCGTATAATGTTTATATACAGTAAATGAAAGTATCAAAGAAAATTTAGATTGAAAGAGATTTAAAAAAGGAAATTAGTTTAAAATTTAATTAAACTATTAAACGATAATTAATTATTCGATTTGGTCGAATATTAATAAATTTATATAATTGCTTATTCAAGGTCAAAATCTGAAAGGAAACGGGATGGATTGGAAACGGATTGCAAAATAAAATCAAAGGTGAGATCTTCTCACTCAAAATAAAATTATGTGTTGCAGTTATTGATCGATTGCTGTTTGGTTATGATATTAGATATAATAGGACATATATATATACCAATATATATATATTGGCATATGTATATATTGGAGTTGTTGATTTCCCGCATTATATAGCGGATGAGAACCTATTGCGCCGCTTATTAAGCGGATAATATTTTATAAAACCCATATACCGCGATATCCCGTCTTGAAACGGGATTGGTATTGTGCTAACATCTGTGGATGCTGGGAAACAGGTTGGAGGGATCCAACTAGATTCCTCAACAGTATTTATTTGATTATGGATATTTTGATATTCGTTGATTATCATATCGATATATGATGTCGTTGTTGTCGTGATTGACTATTGGGTATGTAGCATCATTGGGCCAAATTTTGGAATTTTAAAAGGATTTTTAAAGTGATTTTTGAAAGTATACGTTATAAAATATTTTTGGAATCGATCCATTTTAAATAAATAACGTTATAATTTTAAGGTTATCAAAATTACGATTTTTGAGAAATATAGTTAAAAGCTGATTTTTGAAAATATGGGATTAATGATTTTATAAAATAGCTTAAATTGGGATTTTTGAATTTATTATAAAAAGTTTAAAAATAGGATTTATAAAATTTGATTATTTTATAAATCAAATTGATGAAATTATAAAGGAGTTTAAAGACGTTTCAAAATAATAATACAAATTGATTTATATAAAAGATTTATAAATTGATATTTGTAGATTAAAACATTGGAATTATAAAACGAGTTTTTATAAGTATTAGAATGAATTGCGAATGAATTTCATAAATGAATGAAATTTATAGAATTATAAACGGTGAAGTTATAAATGGAATTTTATAAGCAGTAGATTTATGAAATTTATAAATTTATTAAAGGAATAGATTTGGATAAATAAATGAATCTTATAAGTTATAAGATTTATAATTTGGGAAGTTAAAAAGAACGATTTTGTAAACAAACAAATTATAAGCATTTAACTTATAATATGGACTTTCGGTATATAATTGAGTTATAAATCGAATAGGTTAATAAAGGAGATTTATAAAGGAAGTAGTTATAAAATAAATAGAAATAGAATTTATAAACACTGTTTTATAAATCCGCAAATGACCTGTTTTGATAAGTAAATTGTTGTAACTTATTAATGAAGTTATATTCACGTTTTAGAAAGTGAATAATCCTTTAAAAAAAATGTATAGAAATGATGAAATTGGTTAACGAAGTATATTCACGTTTTTGAATAGTGAATAATATGTTAAAGAAATTGTTTTGGGATGTGATGTTTTAAATAGAATTAGAACAATCTAACGATGTTTTCAAAATGTGTTAAGATTCGAAATCATAGATTTCAACATTCATTGTTGAAACAGACGTTTTCGAGAAATAGAAGGAAATGGTGGACTATAACACTGTTGTTATAGTAAATGATTTCCAAAAGGAAATGTTTTTTATAGTATTGGGATTTATATATCTATTTTAATTTCGAATCCCTATACTAGTGATTTTGGGTTGTCGTAACGATGTTTTACGCAACATTCGTTTTGACCCAAATAAATATGGTTAAGAGAATGATTTCCTTAAAGAATGAAATATATGCTTAATTTCGATTTAAGTATATTGAATATTTTCCGAGTGTTGAAAATAAATAGATTTGTGAATTACTTATTAATAAATAAGTATGGAAATGTTTTCCAATGTGAAATGAAACGTTTTGAGAATTTATCTTTTTGAAGATAAATTGAAAATGAATAATTGAAATCGTATATTCATAGATATTTTGGAATATAAATTCATTATGGAATTTATAAATGAAAAGGGGAATTTGCTTAAAAATAAACGTTGATTTATTTTTGAAGTGTGGGAATTAATTTACGGATTTGGAACGTAAATATAAAGTAAATCGTTAAGGATTTGTTTAATTGGTTTAAATGAACCATGTTGAAATGAAAGTATTTCCGCGTAAGGGAAATGATTGAAATTTGTTTTCAAAAGTGGTAAAGATGAAAAGGGATTTGAAAATTGTTTTCAAATGATTGAAGTATTGAAATTTTATATCTTGTAAAGATATTTTTGGGAAAATAAATAATTTGGAAAATTATTTGGAATCTGGTGATGTTGTGCATATCGATTGATAGTTCAATAACCGACTATCAATATTTACCTTTGAATGGGTATTTGTTGTGATTGCTTGAATTTGAATGCCACACTTATTTTTAAATAAGCGCTCGCTATTCGGGTTAATCGGGAAAGGACCTTGGGGTCGTATAACCCATTCTGAATACGTGATACGTCGTTATGAATTGCATTTGAAGACCGGTGTTGAAGACCGGATATTCTTGAAAGCGAAAGGACAACTCGTCGAATGTCTTTGCATCGACTGGTCCCCTGCATAGAGACTCCATATGTGACAGGAAGTCCGAACGTGATTAGTGAATATCCGGATTGCAAGGACTTCTTTGTAAGTGCCTTCGGTTCTGTTCGATCCCGGAACAGACTTGTATGGATAGTATGTCTGACATTACAAATTGAGATATAAAGCTGATTTCTTTCAAATATATTTTTATTGGTGACACCCTTCTCTGAGACATATGAGCTCAGAGGTTATGTAGTTGAAGGTTATCAGCGATATATTCCCAATTTGGTAATGTGACATGCTGAGTGTTGCTGTAAAATGATCATTGTTTGATCATTTGTGATATGATCATTTGTTTGATCACTTATCTTTGTAGTCATTTCTTTGGTCATTTGTTGACCCAAAGCACAGCTATTGTACAAAGCGTGGCTTTGTGGACGAAACTTCGTCGAACCTCACACCCCAGAATGGTCAAAACAGGAAAGATGCGGCAAGGTTACGAGGGGTAGCTCCCTTTAGGGTATGTGCATTTCCTTCTGGAAAAGGGTGGTATCATGGTATGGAGCCCAGATACTTACTCATGTTGAAACACTTTATTATTTTGGTGTGATGTTGGTTACGAGCGCTCGGATAAAGGTCCCAAAGGACCGGGGGATGGCATACTCGTGTCAGTTGTTACCTAGTTTGAAAGGTAACCCGACCTTGTGTTGGCAGAGATCCAGTTAGGTTCTCGGGGACGTCCTTCCAGAGGCTTCTCATGTGGCAATGAGAAGTTCCTTGGCCTGACCATTTTTTGAAAATCCAAAGAAACAATACGATCTTGTACGGTTTTAGTTGTATAACATGCCATGGAATGTGGCGGTAACCTGCTATTGAACATGGTAGCTATAGTAGGCATAAGTGTGGAATGCCTATGCTGGCTAAGATTTATATCTTTATTTTCGAAATGATTTTTCCTACACTATGCACTAGTAATAATATCAAATGTTCTTTTTAATGCGTATCAAGCATCTTTGACTATCATAAGGAGAAATCTCCTCCGATTCTACGTTTGCATGTGTGTGTGTGCGGGATGCCTTATGGTAGTCTCATTTTTAAAAGCATTGCGAATTGACTTTAAAAATATTCCTCTATTTTGTTTTTAAAGATAAATAGACTGTTTTGAGTTCTCACACCAGTCACATGACTGACTCGAAGTTTATTGTTTTCCTTCCTAAACTCTGGGTGCCCACCAATTTCCACACGGGCAGTCAAGAGTTAAGGTTTATCAGGATACACTGGAATTCAGAAGTTGCAGGAGGCAAGCTGGATGGCATGGCGTATTACTAGTATATAGTATTTCTTTTCCGCTGTTTGTTGTTGTTTGATAGTTGTACACTCTGATGATGTAATGAAATGTAATGTAATAACTGATATAGTTCTTTGTTTAAAGATTATTCATTTATCTATTATATGTTGTTCCGCTGCGATTGTGAGATTCTGATGTTGTTCTGTTTGTTTTCTTTCTGTTCTATTCTATATTTTTCTCTCTTCTTCTATCTCTTTCTTCTTTTTAAAACCCTGAGAATACGTATTACCGTTCATCTTGAGTTAATCAATGGAGATTAGTGTTTATTCAAGGAGTACGGATTTGCGGGTCTTCACATTACACATCATGTCATTACTTCAACAAGTGTTAAAATATTGATGAGATGATTACATTTGTTAGTCTTATAATATATTTGTCTCATATTTATTTGAATGCATTTTATCTTGTATATAAGTGTTGCACATACATACAAATTTCCTTTTATCACATGTTATTTATCATTATTATTTTTCTAAAATGTATTAGACCTTCCTTAAATCTTATTAAGGTCTATATCTACCCTTTGTCTTTTTAATTATATTTTAGATAAATACATTCCTTTTTCTCAATTTAAATTTTATTATTTATACTCATACCTCCTTGATATTTACTCATTTATAATCTTTAAAAGAGAAGGTTTTAAAATATTAATCTTATATTAACAATAATCATATATTAACAAACACATATTTAATCTGTTTTGAAGATAATAAGTTTGCCCAATTTAAATAATTATATTATGAGATTATGAAATGAATATTTATTCAGATATTTAGTCTTAGCATTTATTAGTTCTAATTTATCTATATACACATTCAAATATATACATATATGTCAGGTTTATTTGTTCAAATTAATAAATTAAGTCCTGTTACTTATAAATTAACAGCTGTCCAAAAATCCGGGTTATCACATTCCTCCCCCCTTTGAATCTTTTCGTCCTCGAAAAGGAACGAAGCCAGAATTTATTAAATATTTTAGAACCAGTTAAAATATTCTTTGATCATTTTAAAACACTTTTAAAATCTATATATGTATATATAGTATTGCCAAAATAGTTTTATAAAAATATAATTTTATAACTCAATGTTTCAACAAGTCCGTCCTCGTTCTTGTAGAAATTCGGTCATACGTTGATCAGGCGTAGGGATGAAAATCTATAAGTACTTAGCAGACCCGTTTTCAACATCCAGTGAAAATACTTGGAAAAATAATTTTATTAAAAATATAGAAAACAGTTTTTGAAAATAGAGGATATATCTTTGGTGAGAATGCTCTGGAAATCATCACCCCCATCCATGGTCACAGTTACATTCCAGGGTTACGTTGCCGTCGCAGCAAAAGTCCATGTAACTGCAGGCTCTCCGCGGCCTCTCGATTACGCCATGGATCCCACACAACAGATCATAGTTACACCCAGGGTTACGTTGCGTTCGCATCAAAAGTCCATGTAACTGCAGGCTCTCAGCGGCCTCTTATTTTCGCTGTCGAAATGAAACCTCTCCACTCCTACATAGGTCGCAGTCTGCCGATATAAAATCAAACGCAGACTGTTGGCTCTCAGCGGCACACACGACTTTCGCTATGGTATACTCTACTCATAATCCTCAGGAACTAGTTTCGTTCGGACTCCTCACAGGATCAACTTTAGAAACCCCCCCCCCCCCATGGGGCTCTAGGCAGCACCACCCGGTGGTACTCCTGAGAAATCCATTTCAAGGGAGCGCCTTTTTCCCCAGAGCCATCATCAAAACATTTTATACTATACATATATAGTATCTTTAAATCATACACCTAGTATGATCTCATACAGAGCTTCTTTACACAAAATCGATTATTCCAAAATCGATAATTCTCAAACTAGGCTTTCCAAATTTCAATATTGATTTTACCCAAAAATCAAAAACCTTTCCAAATCCAAATCCAAAGGTTCCCAAAACCTTTTCCAAAATCCTCATAAGATCCTTTTTATATATATATATATACAGATATATATATATAATTTTTAAAACTTTGGATCATTTCAAACTTGTATAAAAATCCTTTTATACTTCAAACATTTCCAAAAACCCTTTTCTTCAAGCAAAAGATCAAACAAGGGGAGTTTCATTTTATAAAACAAAGATATTTAACTTTGTTTACTCAAAATCAAATATTCAAATTTGATTACTCTTTTCAATATCAATTTCATTCAAATTCGTACGATGTACACATATCATTCGTACGCCATACCAATCTGATCGCTCATTCGATCACACAATATCACTTTCGAACTAGTATCGTCCACCCGACTTCCTAGTGCGGCCACAGATCTGGTTACTTGATCAGAAACCGTCATTCTCCTTGCATAGTCATAACTATGATAGAGAACATCCAGAACCAATCAACAATCCATATCCAGGTTCGCCGTCGAAAATTGAGTGAAAAATCCCACTCGGATCGATATAACTATCTCGAAATTCTGTGCTCGAATCTGGATCAAATCACTAGGCGAATAGAATAACATACGTACACCCTACATATTTATCTTTATTGGTTATTAGCCAGATCAATTCCATTTTTATTCACATTCACTTTGATTTTCATTTACTTACTCACAATTGCTTTAATCCATTTGGATTATCACCTCTATTCTTATCTCGATTGGGTATTTTACCATTAATAGTTTGAACTCCGTCCAGTTTATTTAGAAAATAGCTTGAAATTTTTTAAAAATAGATAAGTAGTTGGAAAATAATTACTAGTTGGTAAAATAGGTGTAAAATGGTTAGAAAATAGCTTGAAATAATTATAGAAATTTTAGATAATTGCAAAATAATAGTAAGATAGTAATTAGTTTTGTAAAATAGTTGAAATATAGTGATTAGTTTATGAAACAGTTGGAAAATTGTTAAATAGTTTCAAAAATAATTGTAAAACAAATATAAGATAGTTTGGCTTTTAAAAGAAAGGTTGTATATATAATTAATAGCTTAGAAAATAGGTTTACATTAAAACAATTTATATTAAAAATAGTCCAGAGTCAAAACTGTTCACTTCCCAATCTCCATTCTCATTAATTCAATTTCCTTTTCCATTTAAATTGACCCAACTCCAATTTAAATAACTTCAATTTCCATTGAAATTGATTCAACCCTAAATCAAGTTGAATTAACCTCAGTTCTTTCCAAATTTAACTTTATTCAACCTTGATCTCAAATTCTACTAATTTAAATAAATTTCAATTTAACAAGTTCCAAATTTCAATTCATTTCAATTCCATTTTGAATTAATCCCAATTTCAAACTCCCTTTCCAAATCAAGTTGAATTATTCTTGATTTCCTCCCAAATTAAATTCAAATTCCATTTGAATTTAAAACTATTCAACTTTAATTAAAATCATTTCAAATTAATCCAATTCAAATTCTCCATTTGAATTTTATACTTATACATCTTTAATTACAAATTCAATTAATTCAAATCAAATTCAATTTGAACTAATTTCAATTCAAATTCCAAATTTAAACCATCTCGAATTATATAAATTTGAGTTAATACTTCAAATGTTGATTTAATTCCTTTAAATCAATTTACCTTTTTATCCCAACAGTGGATTACCATACTCCATTTCTCATTCATTTAAACAAATTCAATTCACAACTTACAAATTTTTAACAACAATAGGATGATATCATCTAATTCATCTTAAAACATCCATCAATTTACAATTCCCAGATCTCAAACCCATTTTGAGATCACACAAACTCCCAATTCATAATTTCAATTTTAGTTTGAATCCATTTCAAACTTATCTTTATTTAATTTCATTTTGGTTGTATTTCTAATACTTCTTAATTTAATTCAATAATTTAACAACCCATTCCCTTAATATTTATTAGAAAGAAATATTGCTTATATATCAAAATATATTCTTATATAAAATCTTTTAAAATCTTTATATAAGAAAATAACAAGTACGCTCTCTCATATATATACGCTCAACTCATTCTAGAGTAGCACTTACCCTATCCTTAATGAGTAATCCCACCAGAGCCAAGGTTCTCGCTTAACCTTCAGCTCTAATACCAAATGTAACGACCCGGAAATTCTTATCTCGAAAATTCCAGATAGTTAGAGAAAAGAAGAAAAGAGATAGATGAAGAACAGAAAAGAAACACACAATCTCACATTCGCAGCGGATAAAATATAATATCAATAATAATAATTATACCAAAGAAAAACTGTATCTATCAATTTTACATCGATATATCAGAGTTACAACAATTTTATACAACATTGGACAGATACAATTTAACATGTCTCAGATATATACAATATCATAGTGAAACTCTCCATACGTTCCTGCCATCGGCTTGCCTCTTGAGCTCCAGAACGTCCTTACCTGAAAATCTGTAATACTCGGTCTGACCCGAGCATTACATCAAAGTAACACCCGGGTCAGGCTGGAAACCAGCGTGAGTAAACCCATCTAACATGGAATACAAAAGTATACAACTTATATGAACCCGGGGTAACTTATACCAATTTACAACTTCACAAGTTGTTATAGACATCACTATTTCACACATCAATTTCTAGGTACCAAAAACTTAGATTTAATCATTCTTTTTCAACTTATTAATTCACATATCAACTTTAAAGAAACGAAGTGGTTTCGGGTATTAACTAATACCTGACTCCGGTCTCTTCGAATCCAGTGACATCTTAACCCAAGTTATTCCATTAAATACAATTTAACTTTAAATACAAGATGTCACTGTAATTCATCATCAATAGATAACCGCATCATCACAGTTTAAATCAAACATAACATATCACATAGAATCACGAACTTCATATTAGGGATAACAATTAATCAAAGGCTTCCAATATCATTCTATTTATCCCTTAATTAATTTCACTAATTAATTTATCCTTAACTAAATACAGTAACTAACCTTTAAAGAACTTCATTAATTAATTATTAACCATAATTATTAATCACCCTTGATTAATACCATCCAGCAATTAACTACCATTAATTACTTCATTGAATAAATTAATCCTTAATTTATTCTCTAATTAATCCCTTGATAAATCTCATTCAGTAATCAACTATCCTTAATTACTTTATTCCAAAAATTAATTACCCTTAATTAATTATCTCAATTAATCCCCCTGATTAATTACATAGGAATTTAATCCAAATTACTTTCATCATCAACATCTTTAATTACATCCAGTAATTACCATTAGTTAATTCCTTAAGTAATTACACTTTCGTTAATTACATTAAGTAATTATTCATCAATCATCAAGTGTTTAAATTAATTAACTTAATTAATTAATCTAAACTAATCACATTAAACCCAATTAATTACATTAAGTAATTAATTTCTTAATTACTTTATTTAAGTAATTAAACTTAAACAATTTCTCAATTGATTATTATCAATTAATTAATCTAATTAATTATTAAAATTAATCACATTAATTAATTGTTACATAATCTTAAGTTAATGACCCTCATTAACTATTCTTTAATTCTTTCTTAAGAAATTAACTCAGATTAACCATCATTAAATACAAATTAGTTAATATTTAATTACCAATTAATTAATCTCTAATTATTTAATTAATTAAGCGTTAATTGCGATCTTAATTAATCCTTAATTACTTGATTAATCAATTCTTAATTATTATTTAAAAATGTAATTAATAATCCCTAATTACAGATTAATTAACCTTTAATTAATTAGTCATACCTGATCACTTACATTAACCACCCTTAATTCATTAAATAATTTGTACTCCTTCCAATCATAATTTTAATTCATCTTAAAGTATACAAGATCTAGCTTATTAAATAATCACTCATTACAAACAAACTGAAACATTATAACTTTGGAAATTCATTTAAAGCTTGCTTAATACTTGTTTAAACTTGATTTATATTTTCTTATTAGATAAACTAATTTAAAGATTTATGAAAAATTTAGTTTTAAATAATTTCTTGATTAACCTGTTCAAATAAAAACATTTGGAAAGTGTAATCCAAAGATTTTGCTCTTGTTTAACCTTGGTCAAAGGCTGCATTCATACCCCACAATTCAAATTCTTAATTTATAAAACATGCCGAAGCCCATAACGATGAAGCATGGTCCCATCTCAAATAATCGATGCCAAACTCGGGTCATTTCCCTCCTTTTCTCGAGTACGTTCCGTGACATTCATCCAACACACTAGCTCCGAGTCATTCTCTCACTCGCACGAGACAAATCACGAGATTGATACCTTCTTCCCAAAGTTCCCTCTACCCCAAACTATAAACACCCAGATACACTGATATTGGTGCACGTGCACCAGAACTACGGCCAACTCCGGTACTTGCGTCGGCCACTAGCAAGACACTGACGAACATCCCCATCGATCCCATACACCTGAGATAAAAAAAACAAACTCGAGAATAAAATTGGGTATACAGGAACCCATCTGGAACTCACTTCCTCGACCAACCTAGCTTGCCGACGGCAACTCCGACCTCCATCATCCACTCCACCAAGATCCTGACTTCATCTGACCCTCCTCTAGCCTTTCCCTCACGTCCGATCATGCTCGATCCAACAACGACGCCACACTAGCCATGTAAACAACCCCATCTCAAACACGGGTCTAAACCCTAGTTTGACCAAACGCCGTTGCCATGGTGAAAAATAAATTCACCTGACATTCTTTTTCCAAATCTCCGATCCTTTAGCTAGCTTTAGTGGAAAACCCGATCCTCCACATCGCTGCGATCACCCCAATTTGCTTAAACTTACTTTATTGATCAACCCCAAAATACAAAGCCAATTCTAAACTAAAATTTTCGATGCAATTCTTAAAATTCATGGATTTTTATGATGATTAAGATCATATAAGTGAAACATGGAATTATGATTCTTGAATTTTTAGCAGATCTTAAATTTCTACGGTAAATTCCTTGTTTTACAGTGATAAAACTTGTTTTACTTAAATAAATTTCTTTTTTTTGGATCTTAATTCGTGTTCAAACAATCTTATATTGCTTGAATATCAAAGACTATCAGAGATCAGTCAAAAAGAAATCTGAATTTATTCACTTGCTCTAAAGTTCTGTAACCTGGAACAGAATAAATCAAACATAACAGGCATGCACCACTTATATTTGCATGTTTTAAACATGCAGGCTAAAATTTCAATCATGCAACCAATTTGCCACGGCACCTATTGAAGTATATTCATCTTCAGCAATGAATAAATCAAAGGTTAGATTTTCTACTCACCTGCATATGCCTAGAACAGAAAACATGCTTTTTTTTGGAACTATTTTAATATGCATCTTTGAATCTGAAGTTTTGTTGATTGATTAAAGTTTGATTCCTGATTCTTGCAAATGCTTAAAGTTGTTGAATTGCTAGCTGTATCCATAGAATCCTTGCAGACATGTTGATAAGTTTGTTGTAGGTGTTGAATAGATTTTACTCTTCTTCTTTCTTTTTTTTAGCTTTAGATCTGATTTTAGTTTCTTATTTGAAGAAAAATGTTTGAATGAAAAGATTTGTTAAGTTTCTTATTAATAAATTTTAATAAAAAAAAGTTTTTAAGAAAAATAAAATCATTGCCACTTGTTACATAATAATATAGAGTAATTACAAGTGTCCTCTCTATGTATTAAGAGCTTAACACATATACAATTTCAATTTAAAAAAATAGATTTCTTAATTTATGAATGTTTTTAAGCCTTCTTAAACAAGTTCTTATTTATATTTAACATGTTTTTAAATGTTTATTACATTTAGCCTTTACATGATTACAAATGAATTATATTTTATTCCAAAGTTTTCAAACCAAAATATTATACTTTAATAAAATTGAACTTGTTACACATCATGTCATTACTTCAACAAGTGTTAAAATTTTGATGAGATGATTACATTTGTTAGTCTTATAATATATTTGTCTCATATTTATTTGAATGCATTTTATCTTGTATATAAGTGTTGCACATACATACAAATTTCCTTTTATCACATGTTATTTATCATTATTATTTTTCTAAAATGTATTAGACCTTCCTTAAATCTTATTAAGGTCTATATCTACCCTTTGTCTTTTTAATTATATTTTAGATAAATACATTCCTTTTTCTCAATTTAAATTTTATTATTTATATTCATACCTCCTTGATATTTACTCATATATAATCTTTAAAAGAGAAGATTTTAAAATATTAATCTTATATTAACAACAATCATATATTAACAAACACATATTTAATCTGTTTTGAAGATAATAAGTTTGTCCAATTTAAATAATTATATTATGAGATTATGAAATGAATGTTTATTCAGATATTTAGCCTTAGCATTTATTAGTTCTAATTTATCTATATACACATTCAAATATATATATATATATATATCAGGTTTATTTGTTCAAATTAATAAATTAGTGTTTAATAAATTAAGTCCTGTTACTTATAAATTAACAGCTGTCCAAAAATTCGGGTTATCACATGGGTCCACGTAACATACCACAAGAACATCGCCACCATCCTACTTCATTCTAGAATCTCCACCGCATACACGGTTGTCAAAGTGGTTTTCGGTATCGACAGAGAGTATGCCCATATCCGATCTCGGTCTCTTTTCCAACCAATCGTTATTATAACCCGTGGTTATAACTTTAAAATAATTTTTTATACTTCAAAATAAAATATCCTTTCAATCCAAACCTTTATCAAAATAAAGATTAAATCATTTCCAAACCATTTCAATATATCGACATATCATATCTTTCAAATTCAAATATTTATCAAAATAAATATCAAGTCATTTCTAACCATTTTAATATATTAAATTATCATATCCTTTCAAAACTTCCTTTCGAATCATTTTAATATATTAAAATATCATATCCTTTTAAAACTTCATTTCTGAATCATTTTAATACCAAAATATCATATCTTTCAAACTTTATTTTTAAATCATTTTAATATCAAAATATCATATCTTTCAGAACTTCATTTCAAATCATTTTAATGTCAAAATATCATATCTTTCAAAACTTCATTTTCAAATCATTTTAATATCAAAATATCATATCTTTCAAAACTTTATTTCAAATCATTTTAATATCAAAATATCATACCTTTAAAAACTTTATTTCAAATCATTTTAACATCAAAATATCATATCTTTCAAAACTATATTTCAAATCATTTTAATATCAAAATATCGTATCTTTCAAAACTTCATTTCAAATCATTTTAATATAAAAATATCATATCTTTCAAAACTTCATTTCAAATCATCATATAAGTTCAAATCCAAATGTTCAACTTTAAATACCTTTTAAATTCAAAGATATCATTCATTTATTATCATTCCAAATCACCCTTTAAATAGCTTATATTCAATCAAAATAATTCATTTAAACCATTTAGAAGTGAAGTTTATATACTTTCAAATCAAGTATTCAATTTCCAAAGTTTTAAACCATTCTAGATTAATTTACTAAGTCAAAACCATAAACCATTCTTCTCTTTCCAGGATTCGCACTTGTTTTAAATACCTTTTACATTTGTCACCTTATTAACACTTATATTTTCAAATTCTCATTTCACAAATTAAACTAAATTTCCAATTTATTTAATTAACTTAAACCTTTAAACAAAACCAAATTCCACATTTTCAAGTCAAGTTATATTTTAAAATTTTACCTTTAAGCATTCATTTATTTAACCATTTTAATTCATAGAAAAAATCAATAATACTTTAATAAATCACTTAAATTCAAATTCAAATCAAATTATCATATTTACCATTTTCCAAATTAAATTAAATTTCCATTTTATTTATATAACTTAAATATCATTTTTAACCAAAACTCCAAATTTCCAAACTTAAGTTATATTTCAATAATTCAATCCAACCATTTATTTATTTAACATTTCCACTTATATAAAAATCATAAATCCTTTATTTAGAACACTTTAAAATATATTTAAATCAAATTATCATAAATTTACATTTTAAATCACTTAAAAGTTTTATTTATATAACTTAAATGTCATTTTAAAAGCCAAAGTACAAATTCCAGATTTAAGTTATATTTCAAAATTTCAGTTTAATCATTTAATTACATTTTAACTCAGAGAGAAAAATCATAATTTCTTTATTTTAAAACATTTCAAAATCTATTTAAATCAAATTTCATAAATTTATATTTTAATATACTTAAAAATAATATCCAAAACACTTTATACAATAACCACGGGCTTGTATATAGTTTTCTAACCTAGGTCAAGTGATACAAATATATATCATTTCAATCCGCAGTTTAAAAATAAAAATCCGAGTTCTATCATTTCAAACCCGTAATCCCAAGTTAAAAAAAAAACTGTTCGGGCCTATCATTTCAGCCCATAATAATTTTTCCCTATTCTAAAGTCCGTTCGGGTATGTATCATTTCAACTTATAGTGATTCTAATCTACAGGGAACTTGCAGTGTGATAAACTAATATGAATAACTGAATAGCATGATATAACAGTAACAGATGATATAACAGGTGTGATCATCATATGATCATAATATAAGCAGTTATAACATGATGATATAATTTTACAGATTCAAATGGTGTCAGTTTACTAGTTATATAAGTATAAAATGTCTGGTGAGAAATACTCACCTGTATAAGCTGGAGATGACAAACAACTACGCACAATAGAGATCCACAAAAGCACGAGAGCACGATAATGATTTGAGTGTGAGAGAGACAAGACTAAATGCCTTGAATACATGAGGCAAAACAATTCAAATATACATTAATAAACACTACACAAACTTTTAAACAACTTATAAATTCAAGCACAGAACATATCCAAACTAATTGCACTTGCCTCCATCTAGCATAGGCTCAGCCATGGCTGGAAAATACACGACTATGGCTAGCTCTAAGGTCTGGTTGTGGACTTATAGGAGTTGGCCTATCCTAGGGAAAGTGATGCAACATTTGGTGATGCAAAATCTAACATTACAAGGCAATAGCAAGGATTCTAAGCAACTACAAGGCTCGACCAAGGCCAAGGAGAGCACGGCCAGGCTTCAGGGGGTCGGATGGTGATGTGGAAGGGTGTATCAGGTCTGGAACAGCAGGTGGTGGTGGTGTGTGGCTGTCCTAAGGGTGGAAGATGATGGTGGAAGCAATAGGTGTTAGGCTAGACTGCATATAGGTGATGTTGGTTCATTTTAAGGTGGTTCTTCATCACATAGGTGCACGGCAAGAACCTGGGAAGGGCTGTAGGTAATGTTGGTCAGAGGGAACGGTGGTGGAGGCAGCCAAGGTGGAGGAGGAAGGACAGGCCGATCCTGGAAAGAGAAGAAAGCAAGTGCAAATCTCAAAGCACAAGGAAGAAGAATAATAAAAGTTGAAAAATCATTACCCAAACTTTAGCAATGGAGACCGCACTCTATAGGAATGAGAAATTTTATTTTCTTGCGTCAAAAAGAAATGTTGTATGGCTGAGAAAATGATAGAGTCGGCTAGGAGAATGAATGCAAGAGTTAAGAAATGAAAAGGTGGGAAAACAAAGGGTCTCAAGCAACTAAAGAGTCACAAAACTCTTCGAATTTCCACTATATATATTTGTAATTTAAAATTACGTATAAAAACTGATAAATAAAGATAACAACTCAGAAATGATAATAAATAAATAAATAAATAAATTTTAATTAAATAGAATTAAATTAAGAAAATAGCTTAAATATTGCAAACTATGCTTTCAAAATTTGAAATAGATTCAATACACTTTGGAAAATTTTATTTTAATTTAAATACATGTAAAATGAATAAAATAAATTGAAACACAACAAATAAGAGTGAATGCATAAAATAAATACATAAATTTTAATTATATATAATTAACTTAAGAAAATAGCAAAGAAAATAGAAACTAGGCTTTAAAATAGAAAATAAATTCAATAAGCTTTGAAATTTTTTTATTATCACTTTAAAATATTTAAAATTCAAAATATATATAATATAACATAAATACACAAATTAGAATAAGATATGTCAAATAAAAAATGTCATTTATATAAATTAAAATAAAGAATATTGTTAAATAACCCAATATACACACAATATTGAAAACATTATAACTTTCACAATTTAAATTCGTTTTCAACGAAACGAGAAGCAGTATTCATGTTATTAAATCTATTTTTACAATAAAAGGTAAAATTTAAGAATTAAAATATTTAAATTTAAAATTTAAAAGTCAAAGTTTGACCAGTTTGACCAAAAAGCAACATTTCAGGAAAATATTCAACTTACATAAGTTTGGAATTATAATTCATGTAAAAATCAAAATTTATATTTAAAAATGAAATATTTGAAATAAAACAAGTTTAAAATAATTTAAAAATAAAAAAATTAAGTCAAATTTAAATTATATGCAAAAATCTAGGGTTGTTACATTTAGAATAAGTATAAGCTCAAAATCATTAGTTTAAAACTAATAATATATAAAAATGGTAAATAAAATTTTAAATTTCATATTACTACTTCGAAAACCAAGTATGTATTTCAAACCTCTCTTTTAAAATAGCTATTCAATTTTTTTTTCAAACATATTATACTATAGATAATATTTTTTCAAATCATTCGTTCCGTAAAATATTAAAATAGAAAATTTATATATATTCTATTTATATGATATCTCTAAATTTTATTTCTAAAGAAACATATATAAATTTCAGTGGAAAAATTCATTTGAAAAAAATCAATTTGCAAAATTCATTTTCAAAATCAATAATCTTCAGTGTATCAATACTTCACAAAAATTCATTTGTAAAATTCCTTACATCACGTAAGGAACATTCATTTATAAATACTGTAACGACCCATAATTTTTATTAATTAAAATTTGAGTATTTAATTAATTTTAATTATTAATAAGTGAAATTTATAAGTCGAATAAATTTATTTCGAATAATTGGGTTTGATTGAATAATTAAATCGATTATTTAATAGTTGAAATTCCAGAAATAATTGAAAATTGGGATTAAATATGATTAAAATTGATTTGTAAAATTTTATTTTATCATATTGGAGTTATAATGATATTTTAGAACTTTTAAAATCGAATTAAAAGTTTATTTGTGAAAATTGAATATTTTAATATTAAATCGACTAGTGAAATTAGCCAATTTTCGAACAGTTTCAGAATTAGACGAAACTAGTTCCATTGGATCCATAATAGTTAGTTATTATCGGATTTCAATTTTCGTAGCAATCGGAGTTATCGTTTGATCGTAGCAGCTCGAAACGCATCGAAATTATTTTAATATTAATTTGGCGAGTTAAAATAGCCATTTTTCAAAAAGTCTCGGATTTTGACGAACCAGTTTAATCAGATCCGTAATACGATATTATTGTAAGGTTTCAAATTTCAAGTCGATTGGATTTATCGTTTGTCCGGTACAAATTAAAACGCATCGAAATCGGTTTAAATCGGTTTAATTTAAATTGATCGTTTAATTCCGTAACTCGCACCGATGATCGAATTAGCTTTCGAAACCTGTTCCATTGTGTCCGGAACGTGGGATAAACCCCAGAAACGTCAGTTACGGCGCGTAAATCGGAGTTTAGAAAACCCGGATGAATAGTGTTCAATAATTTTCTATAAATAGACCCTAAAATTCATTTTCAAGAAAAAAAATAAAACCTAACCCTAGTTTCTTCATGGCCGCCAGTGATGGTATCAATGGCCGAAATTGTTCCATCTTCATCCCTTATAATCTTCCAATCTATCAACTTTCACAAGAATTTATCAACTGCAAAGACAAAGAGGATGGCGAGTTCTATCGAGCCATACGGCGATGATCGCCTGGATCGTGACGTGGTGGCCAGAAAGTGGGGAGGAAGCGCGCGCGTTTGGGCGCGAACTGCGAGGCTTAGGCTCGACCGAGCCTGCCGTGGTCGAAGGCGAGGGTGGCACTAGTGTAGAGCTTCGCAATGGCGCTAGTTGATCGACCTAGAGATCAACGTGGAGGTGGCGACTTTGATGAATCGAACGACAAGAATGGGTTCGTTCACCTGGAAGCACGTTCGAACGTGAAAAAGAACGAAGGGAGGAGAAGCATGTTCTAGGGGCCGAGATCTGTTAGCTTGCAATGGATGGCCAGATGTAGGGTTAGGTTGAAAATTTTAAAATTAAGTTGTAATTTATTATATAAAAAATTGTATTAACTTCTAAATAGCATAACTTTTTCATACGAGGACGAAAACGCGCGAAACCAGTTGCGTTGGAATCGTATGGACGAGCACTACGCTATGGAATTGGATTGGAGTCGTTAGGAGTTAGTGATAATTTCGGGCAAAATTAAACGTCCGTTTAATTTTATTCGAAATAAATCGCTAAAACGAAATTGAAATCAAGGTGAGAACTTCTCACTCAATCGAATCGGTTTAGATTTTTATTTTAAATAGTTAGATTTAAAATTCTTGAAAGTATATTTGAATGATGATTGTTATCTATTGATTGTTAAAATAGACATTATGCGCCGTTAGTAAGCGGATGTTATTTATTAAAAACATATACCGCGAATATTTCATAAACGGTGAAATTGGTATTATATATAATAGCAATATATATATTGGCATATGTATATATTGCAGTTGTTGATTTCCCGCATTGTATAGCGGATGAGACCCTATTGCGCCGTCTATTAAGCGGATAATATTATAGATCCCATATACCGCGATAATTCCGTACTGGAGCGAAATTGGTATTGTGCTAATGTTTTTGGATGCATGGAAACAGGTTGGAGGGATCCAACTGGATTCCTCAACTGGATTGATTTAATTATAGATATTTTGATATTTGTTGATTATCATATCGATATATGATATTTGGATGTCGTGATTGACTATTTGGTGCTGCTGCATCATCAGATCCATTTTTGAAGTTTTAAAATAATGATTTTGGTTTTAAAAGGAATTTTTAAAGTGATTTTGAAAGTATACGTTTTATTAAAATTTTGAATTGATTTATTTTAAATAAATTAACGTTATAAGTTTAATGTTATAAAAGTTATAATTTTTGTAAAATATAACCAAATTAAGATTTTTGAAATAAATAGTGATTAATTTATAAAATGGTTTAATTGGGAATTTTGAATTATTATAAACGGTTTATATAAAAGATTTATAAAATTGATATTTATAAATTAAAAATACTGGAAATATAAAACGAGTTTTATAAGTAATAAAGTGAAATAAAAATAGATTTCATAAGTGAATTGAGATTTATAAATTTATGAAGTATGAATATATAAAATGGATAGATTTTGTAAAATATAAGATTTATAAGTAATCAACTTATAAATCGGATTTTGGCATTTAAAATGAGATATAAAAAGGATTTTTATAAATAGAAGTTTATAAAAATATAAATGGAGTTTATAAACGTTGTTTATAAATCCAAAATCAATTGAATTTGATAAGTTGGATATAGGAATATATGAAAGGAATTATATTCACGATTTTGGACAGTGAATATATTATTAAATGAAATGGATATGTTTTGGGGAAGGAACATTAGGAAATGAAGTTAATGATTTTAAAGACGTTTAAAATGCATTAAGTATCGAACACATAGATTTCTACATTTATTGTTGAAATAGACGTTTTCGAGAAATAGAAGGAAATGGTGGACTATAACACTGTTGTTATAGTAAATGGTTTCCGAAAGGAAATGTTTTGTATAGTATTGGGATTTATATATCTATTTAAACTTTGAATCCATATACTAGTGATTTTGGGTCGTCGTAACGATGTTTTACGTAACGTTCGTTTTTGACCCAAATAAATGTGTTAAGAAAATGATTTCTTAAAGAATGAAATATATACTTAATTTTGGTTTAAGTATATCGAATATTTTCAAATATTGAAAATAAATAGATTTGTGATGTACTTATTATTAAATAAGTATGGAAATATTTTTCCAATGTGAAATGAATGTTTAGAATTTATCCTTGTAAGACAAATTGAAAGTGAATATTGAAAATCGTACATCATAGATATTTTGGGATTATAAATTCACTATGGAATTTATAAAAGAAAGGGGAATTAGTTTAAAAATAAACGTTGATTTATTTTTGAAATTATGGAAACTAATTTACGGATTTGGAACGTAAATATAAAGTAAATCGGTAATGATTTATTTAATTGGTTTAAATGAACCATGTTGAAATGAAAGTATTTCCGAGTAAGGGAAATGATTGAAATTTGTTTTCAAAAGTTGATAAAGTATTGAAAAGTGATTTGAAAATTGGTTTTCAAATGTTGAAGTGTGGAAAATTTTATATCTAGTAAAGATATTTTGGAAAGTAAATAATTTGGTAAATTATTTGGAATTTGGTGATGTTGAGCATGCCTATTGATAGTTAAATAATCCGACTATCAATATTTACCTTTAAATAGGTATTTATTGTGATTTGTTTGAATTTGAATGCCACACTTATTTTTGAATAAGCGCTCACTATTCGGGTTAGCCGGGAAAGGACCTTAGGGTCGTATAACCCATTCCGAGTATGTGATACGTCGTAATGGATTGCATTTGATGACCGGTGTTGAAGACGGGATATTTGTGAAAACGGAAGGATTACCGTCGAGTTACTCTACATCGGCTGATCTCCGATATAGAGGTTTTATCACCCTTAGTGACGGGAAGTCCGGTCGTGATTAGTGAATATCCGGATTGCAAGGACTTCTTTGTAAGTGCCTTCGGTTCTGTTCGATCCGGAACAGACTTGTATGGATTGTATGTCTGACATTACAAATTGAGATATAAAGCTGATTTCTTTCAAATATATTTCTGTTGGTGGCGGAGAATTTATTCTCTTAGCTTAACACCCTTCTCTGAGACGTACGAGCTCAGAGGTTATGTAGTTGAAGGTTATTAGTGATATACTCCCAATTTGGTAGTGTGGCATGTTGAGTGTTGCTGTGAAATGATCATTGTGTTGATCATTTGTGATAGGATCATTTATTTGATCATTTATCTTTGTGATCATTTCTATGATCATTTGTTGACCCAAAGCACGGCTTTTGTATAAAGTGTGGCTTTGTGGACGAGACTTCGTCGGACCTCACACCCCGGAAATAGTCAAAACAGGAAGGATGCAGCAAGGTTATTAGGGGTAGCGCCCTTTAGTGTATGTCATTCCTTCTGGATAGAGGTAGTATCATGGTATGGAGCCCAGATATTTAACCTATGTTGTTGCTGCATATTTTGTGGTTGTTGGAAATCGAGGATCCTCGGATAGATCGGTTACGATCGGGGGATGACATATTCGTGTCAGTAGTTACCCAGTTAGGGGTAACCCGGCCTTGTGTTGGCAGAGTTCCGGTTTGGTTCTCGGGACGTCATTCCAGAGGCGTTTCCATGTGGCAATGGGAAGTTCCTTGGCCTGACCATTTGTTTGGAAATCCAAAGAAACAATACGATCTTGTACGGTTTTAGTTGTAGAACCTGCTATGGAATGTGGCGGTAACCTGCTATTGAACATAGTAGCTATAGTAGGCATACGATAATGGTCGTATGTTGGCTAAGATTTATATTCTACTTTCGAAATAATTTTTCCTACACTATGCACTAGTAATAATATCAAATGTTTCTTTTAATGCGTATCAAGCATCTTTGACTATCATAAGGAGAAATCTCCTCCGATTCTGCGTTTGCATTGTGTGTGTGTGCGGGAGGCCTTATGGTAGTCTCATTTTTAAAAGCATTGCGAATTGACTTTTAAAATATTCCTCTATTTTGATTTTAAAGATAAATAAACTGTTTTGAGTTCTCACACCAGTCACATGACTGACTCGGAGTTTATTGTTTTCCTTCCTAAACTCTGGGTGCCCACCAATTTCCACACGGGCAGTCAAGAGTTAAGGTTTATCAGGATATTCAGTAGTTGCTGGAGGCAAGATGGATGGCATGGCGTATACTAGTATATAGTATTTCTTTTCCGCTGTTGATGTTGTTGTTGTTGTACACTCTGATGATTTGATGTAATGTAATATGATGTAATGTAATAACTGATATAGTTCTTTGTTTAAAGATTATTCATTTATCTATTATATGTTGTTCCGCTGCGAATTGTGAGATTCTGATGTTGTTCTGTTATTTCTTCTGTTCTGTTCTATCTTTTTTCTATCTTCTTCTACTTTTCTTTTTCTAAAACCCTAACTATTCGGTTTTTCGACAACGAAAAATCGCGTACGTTACATTTGGTATCAGAGCTTATGGTTAAGCGACAACCATGGTTCTGTTGGGCATTACTCATTAGAGATAGAGTCAGTAGTACTCTAGAATGAGTTGAGTGTAATAATAGCTATGAGAGTGTATTTGTTAGTGAATATAAAATTGTTTTATATTGTGATGATTGGTTTATTGAGTGGCGTATGAACCTTCGTCGGCACAGTCTGTACAACTATGCCGAAGGGGTTTATAAACACTTGAATAGAACAATTCGACATAATATTATTTTAAATTAGGTAAATGAAATAATTTTTCCTTGATTATATTTTATATATAAAGGAATAATTTTTCGGAGAATTATTAAAGTGTATGTAATTGAATTGTTTGATTGTTTGAAAATATAAATATATATAAGAGAATCAAAGTTGTTTGAATAATCCAAGTAAAAAGAGTAAATTGTAAAAGAAATGAATTATAAGTGTGAAGTTATAATTAAAATGATATACAATTGTAAAATGGTCTTATATATAAGAAATGGAATTATATAAGTAAAAGATTTGTAAATGTGATTTATAATCTAAAATAAAATTCTAGAGAAATGTTTTGAAAGGATTTGATATTTTGAAAAATTGTTTTGGAAAGATGAAAGCTCTAAACTCTTTTCGGTCGCTGGAAAATAATTCCGATGATGATCATGACATCATTGGTGTTCATTTTCGGGTTTCCAATAGAGGAATTGCTGCTAGATTATTTCCAAATGGAATTAAATGGGTTGAATCCAAGCGAACCCAATTGAATAAACATTGGTTGGTATTTGATTGTTGATTGATTGTATATAATTCATTAAGTGTTAATGAAAGTGAATTAGCAAAAATTGAAAGCTATATAATTGAATTCAAATTGAAAGTAAATAAATTTGAATAGAATTGAATGTGAATTGGATTTAATTAGTGAATGCAAACTAATTAAAATTGAATATGAATGAATGTTGATAAAATCCAACATTAATAAATCAAATATGATTTAAATTGAAAACCAATTCATTGAATATCAATGAGAATATGAATGAATATTGAGTTGGTTGATGTTTGCATTTGTTGTTTTGTTGCATTTGCTATGTTGACATATATAGTTATTATGTTGCTATATGTTGTATATTGATACTATTGTCTACATGCATGTTCTCATGTTGTTTGTTGAGTGTTTAGTAGGTGCGGATCGCGGTTGCTTCGCATTTGGAGCTCGCTTTCGCGCTATATTAGCCGTATATGCTTGCTAATAAAATATAAGGTACATATCTCGGATTACATATCGTACTTTTACACTTTTTTCCCTGCGGGGTGCCTCATTACTTGATGAGATGTATATTTGTGATATATATACTGTCATTTTTTTTTCGGATTGGGCCGCGCAAAGGAGACTATGGCGAATTTTTCCAAAAATTTAAGGCGTTAGAAAAATTTTGAGAAAAATTAGAAAATTGTGAAAACTATAACTTTGATTTGAAATTGAAAGTTAACAATAGTAGTTGTTTTTGAAAAGAAAACTAAGTATGATTTGAAAACCTAGTAAAGTATTGTAAGAAATTTAACTATGAATTTTGGGAAAATTAATAGATTCTATAACTTTTCTTACTTAGTAATTTCGAGGACGAAATTCTTTTAAGGGGGGAAGTATGTAACGACCCAGAATTTTTATTAATTAAAATTTGAATATTTAATTAATTTTAACTATTAATAAGTGAAATTTATAAGTCGAATAAATTTATTTCGAATAATTGGGTTTGATTGAATAATTAAATCGATTATTTAATAGTTGAAATTCCAGAAATAATTGAAAATTGGGATTAAATATGATTAAAATTGATTTGTAAAATTTTATTTTATCATATTGGAGTTATAATGATATTTTAGAACTTTTAAAATCGAATTAAAAGTTTATTTGTGAAAATTGAATATTTTAATATTAAATCGACTAGTGAAATTAGCCAATTTTCGAACAGTTTCAGAATTAGACGAAACTGGTTCCATTGGATCCGTAATAGTTAGTTATTATCGGATTTCAATTTTCGTAGCAATCGGAGTTATCGTTTGATCGTAGCAGCTCGAAACGCATCGAAATTGTTTTAATATTAATTTGGCGAGTTAAAATAGCCATTTTTCAAATGTCTCGGATTTTGACGAAACCAGTTTCATCAGATCCGTAATGCGATATTATTGTAAGGTTTCAAATTTAAAGTCGATTGGATTTATCGTTTGTCCGGTACAAATTAAAACGCATCGAAATCGGTTTAAATCGGTTTAATTTAAATTGATCGTTTAATTCCGTAACTCGCACCGATGATCGAATTAGCTTCCGAAACTTGTTCCATTGTGTCCGGAACACAGGATAAACCCTAGAAACGTCAGTTACGATGCGTAAATCGGAGTTTAGAAAACCCGGATGAATAGTGTTCAATAATTTTCTATAAATAGACCCTAAAATTCATTTTCAAGAAAAAAAATAAAACCTAACCCTAGTTTCTTCATGGCCGCCAGTGATGGTATCAATGGCCGAAATTGTTCCATCTTCATCCCTTATAATCTTCCAACCTATCAACTTTCACAAGAATTTATCAACTGCAAAGACAAAGAGGATGGCGAGTTCTATCGAGCCATACGGCGATGATCGCCTGGATCGTGACGTGGTGGCCAGAAAGTGGGGAGGAAGCGCGCGCGTTTGGGCGCGAACTGCGAGGCTTAGGCTCGACCGAGCCTGCCGTGGTCGAAGGCGAGGGTGGCACTAGTGTAGAGCTTCGCAATGGCGCTAGTTGATCGACCTAGAGATCAACGTGGAGGTGGCGACTTTGATGAATCGAACGGCAAGAATGGGTTCGTTCACCTGGAAGCACGTTCGAATGTGAAAAAGAACGAAGGGAGGAGAAGCATGTTCTAGGGGACGAGATCTGTTAGCTTGCAATGGACGGCCAGATGTAGGGTTAGGTTGAAAATTTTTAAATTAAGTTGTAATTTATTATATAAAAAATTGTATTAACTTCTAAATAGCATAACTTTTTCATACGAGGACGAAAACACGCGAAACCAGTTGCGTTGGAATCGTATGGACGAGAACTACGCTATGGAATTGGATTGGAGTCGTTAGGAGTTAGTGAAAATTTCGGATAAAATTAAACGTCCGTTTAATTTTATTCGAATAAATCGCTAAAACGAAATTGAAATCAAGGTGAGAACTTCTCACTCAATCGAATCGGTTTCGATTTTTATTTTAAATAGTTGGATTTAAAATTCTTGAAAGTATATTTGAATGATGATTATTATCTATTGATTGTTAAAGTAGACATTATGCGCCGTTAGTAAGCGAATGTTATTTATTAAAAACATATACCGCGAATATTTCATAAATAGTGAAATTGGTATTATATATAATAGCAATATATATATATATATATATATATATATATATATTGGCATATGTATATATTGCAGTTGTTGATTTCCCGCATTGTATAGCGGATGAGACCCTATTGCGCCATCTATTAAGCGGATAATATTATAGATCCCATATACCGCGATAATTCCGTACTGGAGCGGAATTGGTATTGTGCTAATGTTTTTGGATGTAGGGAAACAGGTTGGAGGGATCCAACTGGATTCCTCAACTGGATTGATTTAATTACAGATATTTTGATATTTGTTGATTATCATATCGAGATATGATATTTGGATGTCGTGATTGACTATTTGGTGCTGCTGCATCATCAGATCCATTTTTGAAGTTTTAAAATAATGATTTTGGTTTTAAATGGAATTTTTAAAGTGATTTTGAAAGTATACGTTTTATTAAAATTTTGAATTGATTTATTTTAAATAAATTAACGTTATAAGTTTGATGTTATAAAAGTTATAATTTTTGTAAAATATAACCAAATTAGGATTTTGGAAATAAATAGTGATTAATTTATAAAATGGTTTAATTGGGAATTTTGAATTATTATAAACGGTTTATATAAAAGATTTATAAAATTGATATTTATAAATTAAAAATACTAGAAATATAAAACAAGTTTTATAAGTAATAAAGTGAAATAAAAATAGATTTCATAAGTGAATTGAGATTTATAAATTTATGAAGTATGAATATATAAAATGGATAGATTTTGTAAAATATAAGATTTATAAGTAATCAACTTATAAATCGGATTTTGGCATTTAAAATGAGATATAAAAAGGATTTTTATAAATAGAAGTTTATAAAAATATAAATGGAGTTTATAAACGTTGTTTATAAATCCAAAATCAATTGAATTTGATAAGTTGGATATAGGAATATATGAAAGGAATTATATTCACGATTTTAGACAGTGAATATATTATTAAATGAAATGGATATGTTTTGGGGAAGGAACATTAGGAAATTAAGTTAATGATTTTAAAGACGTTTAGAATGCATTAAGTATCGAACACATAGATTTCAACATTTATTGTTGAAATAGACGTTTTCGAGAAATAGAAGGAAATGGTGGACTATAACACTGTTGTTATAGTAAATGGTTTCCGAAAGGAAATGTTTTGTATAGTATTGGATTTATATATCTATTTAAACTTTGAATCCTTATACTGGTGATTTTGGGTCGTCGTAACGATGTTTTACGTAACATTCGTTTTTGACCCAAATAAATGTGTTAAGAAAATGATTTCTTAAAGAATGAAATATATACTTAATTTTGGTTTAAGTATATCGAATATTGAAAATATTGAAAATAAATAGATTTGTGTTGTACTTATTATTAAATAAGTATGGAAATATTTTTCCAATGTGAAATGAATGTTTAGAATTTATCCTTGTAAGATAAATTGAAAGTGAATATTGAAAATCGATTGAAAATCGTACATCATAGATATTTTGGGATTATAAATTCACTATGGAATTTATAAAAGAAAGGGGAATTAGTTTAAAAATAAACGTTTTGAAATTATGGAAACTAATTTACGGATTTGGAACGTAAATATAAAGTAAATCGGTAAGGATTTATTTAATTGGTTTAAATGAACCATGTTGAAATGAAAGTATTTCCGAGTAAGGAAAATGATTGAAATTTGTTTTCAAAAGTTGATAAAGTATTGAAAAGTGATTTGAAAATTGGTTTTCAAATGTTGAAGTGTGGAAAATTTTATATCTAGTAAAGATATTTTGGAAAGTAAATAATTTGGAAAATTATTTGGAATTTGGTGATGTTGAGCATGCCTATTGATAGTTAAATAATCCGACTATCAATATTTACCTTCAAATAGGTATTTATTGTGATTTGTTTGAATTTGAATGCCACACTTATTTTTGAATAAGCGCTCACTATTCGGGTTAGCCGGGAAAGGACCTTAGGGTCGTATAACCCATTCCGAGTATGTGATACGTCATAATGGATTGCATTTGATGACCAGTGTTGAAGACCAGATATTTGTGAAAACGGAAGGATTACCGTCGAGTTACTCTACATCGGCTGATCTCCGATATAGAGGTTTTATCACCCTTAGTGACGGGAAGTCCGGTCGTGATTAGTGAATATCCGGATTGCAAGGACTTCTTTGTAAGTGCCTTCGGTTTTGTTCGATCCCGGAACAGACTTGTATGGATTGTATGTCTGACATTACAAATTGAGATATAAAGCTGATTTCTTTCAAATATATTTCTGTTGGTGGCGGAGAATTTATTCTCTTAGCTTAACACCCTTCTCTGAGACGTACGAGCTCAGAGGTTATATAGTTGAAGGTTATTAGTGATATACTCCCAATTTGGTAGTGTGGCATGTTGAGTGTTGCTGTGAAATGATCATTGTATTGATCATTTGTGATAGGATCATTTATTTGATCATTTATCTTTGTGATCATTTCTATGATCATTTGTTGACCCAAAGCACGGCTTTTGTATAAAGTGTGGCTTTGTGGACGAGACTTCGTCGGACCTCACACCCCGGAAATGGTCAAAACAGGAAGGATGCAGCAAGGTTATTCGGGGTAGCGCCCTTTAGTGTATGTCATTCCTTCTGGATAGAGGTGGTATCATGGTATGGAGCCCAGATATTTAACCTATGTTGTTGCTGCATATTTTGTGGTTGTTGGAAATCGAGGATCCTCGGATAGATCGGTTACGATCGGGGGATGACATATTCGTGTCAGTAGTTACCCAGTTAGGGGTAACCCGGCCTTGTGTTGGCAGAGATCCGGTTTGGTTCTCGGGACGTCATTCCAGAGGCGTTTCCATGTGGCAATGGGAAGTTTCTTGGCCTGACCATTTGTTTGGAAATCCAAAGAAACAATACGATCTTGTACGGTTTTAGTTGTAGAACCTGCTATGGAATGTGGCGGTAACCTGCTATTGAACATAGTAGCTATAGTAGGCATACGATAATGGTCGTATGTTGGCTAAGATTTATATTCTACTTTCGAAATAATTTTTCCTACACTATGCACTAGTAATAATATCAAATGTTTCTTTTAATGCGTATCAAGCATCTTTGACTATCATAAGGAGAAATCTCCTCCGATTCTGCGTTAGCATTGTGTGTGTGTGCGGGAGGCCTTATGGTAGTCTCATTTTTAAAAGCATTGCGAATTGACTTTAAAAATATTCCTCTAATTTGATTTTAAAGATAAATAAACTGTTTTGAGTTCTCACACCAGTCACATGACTGACTCGGAGTTTATTGTTTTCCTTTCTAAACTCTGGGTGCCCACCAATTTCCACACGGGCAGTCAAGAGTTAAGGTTTATCAGGATATTCAGGAGTTGCTGGAGGCAAGATGGATGGCATGGCGTATACTAGTATATAGTATTTCTTTTCCGCTGTTGATGTTGTTGTTGTTGTACACTCTGATGATCTGATGTAATGTAATATGATGTAATGTAATAACTGATATAGTTCTTTGTTTAAAGATTATTCATTTATCTATTATATGTTGTTCCGCTGCGAATTGTGAGATTCTGATGTTGTTCTGTTATTTCTTCTGTTCTGTTCTATCTTTTTTCTATCTTCTTCTACTTTTTCTTTTTCTAAAACCCTAACTATTCGGTTTTTCGGCAACGAAAAATCGCGTACGTTACAAATACCATAATAGAAATCTTATAAATGTGTAAAATATTTGAAAATAATTATTAACATCATTACTTATATTTAGAAAGAAGCTATTTAAATTCTTAGATCCATTATTTGAAAATTTGCTAGTTTTAATACCAAAATATCTTTCAAACATTATTTATAAAACAATAAAATCAATCTTTAAACAATACTATACTAAATAACAATTTACTTTCAAGGCATTTTTAGTAAATAACATAAGTAATTCCACAACATTATTAATAAATAATAATAATTAACTTTAAACAATATCAACTAAGTAAATAACTTTCACTGTATTAAAATGTTGATAAATAACTTCAAGCTGTATTATTTATAAATAAACAGCTTTTAACATTTCTAGATGATTTAGAAAATACAAATAAGTTTATATCAGAATACTATTATAACTCGATGTCTTAACAGGTTTATCCTCGTTCTTACAAACTTTAGTTATACGTTAATCAGGTGCAAGGCTAAAAATCTCTAATTACTTAGTAGATCTGTTTCCACATCCAGTGGAAATACTTGAAAACCTTTTAAATCAAATATGGAAATTACCACTCGATAACCAATCATGGATCGCAGTTACATAATAGTTACATCTCTATCCTAGAGAATCCATAGTAACTGTAGGCAATCCCTTCCCCTCGATTAAAGCCATGGATCTTCGTAGATCGCAGTTACACGATGGTTACGTCGCTATCCCAAAGAATCCATAGTAACCGCAAGCAATCTATGCCCCTTGAATTACGCCACCAAAACCCCTCATAGATCGCAGTAATGCAATTGTTAGTTGTTATCCCGGCGAATCTATAGTAACTGTAGGAAATCTCCGCCCCTCGATTTATGCTATGAGGAAAAAAAATCAAAAGAACTCATGAGTTTATGTCCGGACAACTTGCATCAAATTCAATTGAATCCACTGCGTGGATTTCCAAGTTCTCCAATTTCCTATTTCCATGGAGGGTGCGTTTCCATCTCTTCGATTTCAAAATATATCATACTATACGTAGTACTCTTTCATATCATAAACTTAGTATATATCATACTTATATAAACTCCATTTATAATAAGATCATTACTTTCCAAATCGAATACCTTTCATAATTAATATTCTTTGAAACTGTGCGCTTTGCCAGGAGCATACAGAGCTTGAAAACAAAGGATATATATGAAAAGTTGTATAACATATATTCTATCTTTCGAACATTTCTGATTTACTTCTGAGATATGTATGAATTTCAATTTGATTTAATTTCGAATTTAGTTTTCCACTTTTTATTTCTTTTGAAATTTAATGTCATTAGTGTTCCACCAAAATAAAAACTATAGTCTGACATCCAAATTTGTACATGCCAGCATAGACTGTCATTTGAGTTTCAATCAATTTATGTCGTACAAAATGCAATACTAAGGCTAAAGGTTTTTTGTTCGTATAATTAGAACCAACCATTATGTGCGAAAATATCAGCCTGCCTACTGCAACTGAATCCTAGTGTATAAATTTGTTCAATAAAAATTTTGTTTTGATTGCAAATTCAGGCAGTGTAGTTTATGGGAAAGATGTGTGGATTTATATCCTCACAGCAAGGTAGTTTGCACTAAATTTAATAGAAAATAAACAAGTTTATAAAAATTACGAACTTTATAAAATTAACTTAGATACTAAGTTTTATGACAATTTAAAAAATTAATTAAATGTAATAAAGTTTAACAAAGTTACTAAGTTTTATAAAATTAACTGAGTTAAACAAGTATTACAAAAACTAAATAAGTTTATAAAAAACGAACTTTTGAAAAATTCTTAAGTTTTATAGAAATTAACTAAGTTTGTAAAAATTAACTAAGTTCATAAAAGTGAACTAAGTTAACCAAGTCATATAAAAATTAAAAGTTCATAAAATGAACTATGTCTATAAAAATTTAACAAAGTTAAGTAACTTTCTGAAAATTTACTAAGTTCTATAAATATTTAAGAAAGTTAACTAAGTTAACAAAGTTTTTAAAAATGAACAAGTTTTATAAAAATTAAATAACTTCATAAAAGTATAGTATAAATAATAACACAATAGTAATACTACTAATTTTCTTTTTAAACTAAGTTTGCTAGCTTTCACTTATGTTATTGTTCCAGAATTTTTTCTTATAGGGCATGGACGATTACAGCGGGTGAGCTCAATGATAATGACATTTTTCGACTTTGACAATTTTTTTAGAATCCTTATGGTGTATCATGTATGTTTAAAGCATTTCAAATAAAATATATGTAAAACTATTAATTGTACAACTATGTAAAGGAGGCGTTGTTGAAATTTCATAAACTTCGATAAGTCCATAAAAATTTAACCAAGTTTTATAGAAATTTAACTAAGTTTTGTAGAAATTTAACCTAATTATAAAAATTAACTAAATTTTATACAAGTTAACTATGTTTTGTAAAATTTAATAAGATTATAAAAATAACTAAATTTACCAAAATTAATTAAGTTTTTTAAAAAATAACTAAGTTTGTAAAAATAACTAGGTTAATAACTAAGTTTGTAAAAATCCAACCATTTGTGTACATATGAATTATTCTACACACACATGTATAAAAACCTATGTACAAAATATGTGTGATATAGTATGTGCATGCAAAAGACTAAGTTATTCCAAGTATTTTATCACACATATCGTGCGTGCGTATTTGAATATTTATTCAGTTTTAAAAAATTGTGTGTAAACATTGATGCTAACTGATTAGCATGCACAGTCTTTGTTATTAAACGATGCTTAGCATGGTAGTAGCTTTGTTGCTTGCCTACCAACTAATAAAATATAGCTTAAACTTATATTGTCCCTTGTGTTACTCTTTTCATAGAAAATCATGAGTTTATTTCCTGTGCATCTAGCATGTTGAGATATTTAATGTTACACTCATATTCTCTGCATTTTCTTTTATAAAAATTGTACACACACACACACATGTATGTGAATGCATTCACCCTTGCACATACATATTATAAAATAGACAATATATTAAAACCATAGGGGAAACAAATTTCCTCCTCCTAACTGGCATTCATGGAAAAAAATGAGTAAAATCTTATTTAGTTTACCAGCGAAGTGTAGAAATATATCATTTATGTGAAATTTAATTATTCAAAGTTGGGAATAAATTGCATAATTATTAAATTTCAGACACGTAAGTTGATTCTTTGATTTATCTACATTAACACTACCAAAATAGAGAATTTAAGAGGCAACTACAAATGTCTCTATTATTATTAATAGAGGCAAATAATTTGCTTAAATTTCCTCTAAATGAATGCGAGGCAGAAGAAGAAAAGCCCTATAAATCAAGCCCCTAAAAATAATTAAGGGCATATTTGTTACTTAAAATGCTCCTATAAATGCATCTGCCATGTAGGATTATTTAGTTAATGCTAGAGCAATAAAGGCATTAAGAAATTAAGTTTATTCAAAGAGGTTTTGACTATCAAATTGACTCGATTAACTGTGTTTTTGCCTATTACTTATATTTGAGCAAACACAACAGCAAGTGAGATTAATTTCATTGAATGTTGAAAAAATTGAAAGAGTGGTAGGATAAAATGGTCACGAGGGGAAATTATGGCAGTAGTTTTACGCCTTACTCCAAAAGAGCAGAAAATTGTTGAAGGTGCTTTTTTATGCCTTAATTGATATAATTAGAGGCAATTAATTATTGTGCCTCTATTTAATTATTAGTAGAGGCATATCTTTAATTTTTCCCCTACTTTGATGTCCCTAATGCTGGAAAAACTAGTAGTGTAATATAGTCCTTTAAGTTGCATAATAAGTTAAATATTTATTAGGCTTAAAGATATTGATGTTTTCAATGTTTGGAAACTCTGATTATCTTAATAATGAATATCATGTTTGCTTGTTGATGGTAAGTAATATAAATCTTGCTACATGATAATCTATTATTACTTGCTGGTAGAATGGAAAAAATATTGTGCATAAATGAATTGAATCGGTTTGATGCTCCAACTAGGATAATTGACAAATTTCCTCGCTCAATCAGAGCTGTGGCATGGCTTCACAAGGACCATACAATTTTAAGTTCATGTACTGATATGGAAAGTGTGAGGTATATATTTATGTTTTTCCTTTTTCTTTTCTAGTTCTTGCACTTGATTTCCTTTTATGATCTACAATTAAGTTCTGCATTTCCTTTTGTCTTTCATTTCTTGCACAGTTAAGCATAACTGAAGTTTCCTGATATTTTAGTCATAAAAAGGTAAAACATATCTTACTAGTGTATTTGTAAAACTTTGTTACTATGTTAAGCACTTATTTATGGTTGTAAAACTACATTTTGTAAACCTACGATAGGCTAAACCGACTTGTAGCGCTTAGTTGACTGGTTAAATTGGATACCATGTTATTAACAAATAATAATAATAATAATGTATCCATTTTATGGTAGGGTAGCTATAAGGTAATCATCAACATAAACATGTTACATGGGCGTCACATTTGGTCCTGGTTCCTTTTTTCTTCATGTAGCAATCGACACACACACATACATGTTACCGTGTCTATTTTTACAATGTTCAACCTTTTTTTGCTCACTAATGTAGTGTCTATATGGCTGTATTTTATCATTGAAAACAGATATATGATATCTTCAAATATCAAAGAATTACCTTCCAGGCATGTTTGCGGAGAAGTACCTTCTAGGAAAGTTTTCTCCAGCAAGCTTGCACAAGGAAAGCTTGCATGAGTCAAGCTTACTAGTGCAAGCTTTTTAGTATGCATTAATGTATTGTCATGCTTGCATTAATGTATTGTCTATCAATGTTCATATGTCTTTGTTTTTAGTACGTATCATTTCGGTTAGCTACAGTTGTATGTATTATTACTTTTGGTCACAAATATTTATATGCTTAATACTCCGTGTATGAAATATTATGGATATATATATATATATATATATATATTATATGGTTTGGTTTATGACTCCATTTGATTACATACATTAAAATGTGATAAGTGTGGTTTTTGAATTGTTATAATATATTAGTTGAAATAAGTTTAGTAGACTGAAAATTGTAAGCTTGAATGTATATTGTTAACCCAAAAAATGGATCAACACCCTGGATCAAGTGTGAAAGTACCAGTGTAGATAATCAGCAGCACAAATCTCAGATAAACAACAAATAACCAGTAGAAATAAGAAAAGAGACACAGAATTTTATAGTGGTTCGGCCGACACTGGCCTATGTCAACTTTAATCAATCTTTATTATGATTATACGAGTTGAATCTCCCTGGATATCAACTAGTTAGTCCTTAGATCTAGGTTACAATGAGTTAGAATAAGTCATAAGTCCAAAGGTTTACTGGAGAACCATAGTAACCCCCTTGATAACTATTGCGAGGGAGAAGAAAGTTGAAAAAGTGAAGGAATTCCAGTAGAGTAATGACAGCTCTCTCTCTGAAAAACATCCATCTCTATTTGTAGGTAGGTGAGTATTTATAGGGGAATTCAGTGAGTATTGCGCAGAAGACCAAGTCCAGAAGAGTCCAGTTGTTATGACAAGTCATCGCCGAAAATCTCAAATCAATCTGAGTCATTTCTATGGACCGCTAGCTATCCATATGGAATGGATCGCTAGCTGTCCATATGGGATGGATCGCTAGCTGTCCATCAACATAGCATATTTTCTGACCAGAAGTCTTTACTTAGTGCTATGAAGGGGCTTAGAAAGTTTGAGGGTGAACCGACCTATCTTGATGGATCGCTAGCTATCCACAGAGGATGGATCGCTAGCTATCCATCCACTTAGTATATTTTTGAGTGATCTTTGTTTGGTTGTCTTTCTATCTTCTATTTAAGTGTCTTACCAAATATCAAACTGTTCGGAGTTAGTTTGATCATCCATCTTCAAGGTCATCTGGTCTAGAAGAATATCTCGCTCGAATCTTAACTAAATCGAACCATATAGATTTAAATCGACAATAAACCACACACGTCAGACTTAAACCATACAGAAGGGCGGATTGTTATGGATAAATAAGAAAAAGCAGAGAAAGAAAAAGAACAAAACAGAATCTTGCAGCAGAACAATAAAATATAATAATCAAATATACAGTTCATGAAGCTGTTTTACAAAATATTCGATTATATTTATACAATACATGTCAGAGTTGCGCATACCAGCGAATAATAATTAATGCAGTGGAATACAGTGTGTAGTGGAATATAATAATAAATCTTCATCTTCGTCCTCCAGAATACGGTCTTCCAAATCCTGAAATGCTCAGGCTGACCCGAGCGAATTGAAAAGACAAAACACTCGAGTCAGAACTAAAAGATCTTATGTGAGTTAAATCAACTGAAATAAATATGAGTGAAGTAACTTAAAAGATGCTCAGGATTCACATCTTCTAAGGATCCGTTAAACTATTTACTATGCAGCAATAGTTCGCTATTATAATAGTGCCTATTAGTAAAATAAACTTACTTTAAAATAGCGTTAAGGAGTGACCCAATATTCCCCTTAACACATAATATATTCCCATAGTCTATACAGTACCGTAATCTCCCCCGTACTGGGCGCCGTCAGAGGGCACTCCATAAGTATGGTACAAAAAAAATTGTATAAGGCGTGCTAGGGTAGGTGACACGGCACAACTAGGCAATGTTAGGGTAGATAAACCAATTACGCATCCGGGCTGGTGGTAACGCATAGCCGCAGCTACCGCCCACCTCGAGCCACACCCCCAAAATCAAAAATCAAAAGTGGCCACCGAATAAATCCAATAGACAGAGTATGATATCGAAGGGATGTGTCCGATAAGAGGGGCTACCTCCTTGGCCCGAGAATTGCTCCTGTTTTAGCCACCGTATGCCAACTCACGGGAGTCGGGTCCACGTATTTACCTCAAAGGAAACGCCGCCACCATCTTACTTCATTCTGGAATCTCCACCGCATACAAGATTGTTAAAGTGGTTTTCGGAGTTGGCAGAGAGTATGACAACTTCCGATCCCGGACTCTTTAACAACCAAACGTTATTATAACACCGCGGTCATTTTAAAATAATTATACTTCAAACAGAATATAATATTCTTGCAAAACATATAAATACGATATCATTTCTGTTTTAAAAACCCAAATCAACATGATATTATTTCAAATATATCATTTTATAAAACCATAATAATTTCAAAGTTAAAAATCATTTCGAAACCAAAACTTGAATTATAGCCTTTCAAAAACATAAAACTTTGAATTTCATAACTTCGATACATACTACCACTTAAATGGTTTAACTATTAAATTACTTTATATAATAAAATAGCTTCTTCACCTTCACAAATCAATTCCAAATATGGATTTAAATCCCCAAATAAACTAATATATTTCCATATATTTCAAAGATTTAATTTTCCCACCATTTCAAAACTTATTCTTTGATAATTTCATATACATCAATTTCAACTACTATTATTTAGATTTGAAATGTTTATAAATAAATCAAATATCATTTTAGTAAAACCTTTAGACTTCAAATAACTGAATATTCTTCCAATTAAATTAACTTGATAATATTCATTTAAATCAATTTGATATTCATTTAAATCCTCTAAAAAAAGAGTTATAAAATCATACCCATTAAATCTCAAATTATTTACATTTCAAATCAAATTTTTCGAGGATAATTCTTAAATACTTTAATTCAAATCAAATTCACATTTATCTTCCAACCTTAATTTTATTTGAGTCATTATAAACTCTATCTACAATAGAATTTAAATGGATACTTACCATTTTATATAAAAGAAATCAAACTTTATTATTAAACTCATTTTTATTAATCAATTTTATACATAGCTTAAATTCAAGAATTTAACTATATATATAAAATAATATTTGTATAACATCAAAAATTAATATTCATTAAACCGTATATTCCTTTTCAAAACCATAGAAAATCATTTCAAAATATTTTTATATATATAGACCGTGGTGCCTGCATACAATTTTCTATCCTATGGTCAAGTGATACGAATATTTATTATTTCAATCTGTAATTTAAAATAAAAATTTACGGTTATGTATCATTTCAAACCGCAATCCCGAATGAAATAAAATGCATAACAACTTGCAGTTTAAAATAATATATAATACACATCCATTCATCCATCATAAAATCATACATTCATCATAATCATCATACAAAACAGTCAATCCATATCAATATATAACTGATAATATAAAACAGGTAATTAACCGGCAGTTATATTTAATAATAAATTAAATAATGATTTAATTTAAATAAATGTAATTAACTGAGATGATGATTAAAAATATACGAAAAAGTCATAAATAAATGCATAATCATATCAAAAATTTAATTTAACAAACATAAGAAATTTTAGAAGTTGTGAGTGGGTTAAAACACTCACCTTTTGAATTAAATTGAATTTAAATCCAATTTAAACCCAAAAATTGAACGGTCTCCAAATTCATCCAAGCAAGCGCTAAAATATCCGGAATTTCAATACGATCCTAACAAAAGAACCCGCGTGAAAATCGGATATCGTATGTGAAAATTATGCGATTCAGAACGATTGAAATCAAATTAAAATTAAAACAGAAGAAAAAAAATAAACCCACTCTTTGTTTGCCACGTCATCGTTACTTTGACCAAACCCAACACACTCTCAGGAACTCAAACACGCAGGAACAAAGGACAGCCGCCACCCCCTTATGAATTTTCGTCGCCTCTTAGATCATCGCCGCACAGATCCGATCCTTCCAACGTCGTCACCACTTCGAACCGCACCACCTCAGGCTGATCGGCCCACTCCGGCTCGCCAAAACCCATTCACCGTCACCCCCTTTTTATTGCCAAACATGGCGATTCCCGATGCCTACGACCCGAACTACCCGCACTGATCACCTTGTCTCGCCGTCCTCTAAACGCACGAACTTCTTGATTGATGAATCGTGGAAGATGCACCATTGATTGAGCCTCCATACAATGAACGGCTGAAACTTCTTCGACTTTTACAGATCATATGATGAACCAAAATGAAAAACGAACTGCAGATCTGAGATGCGTATATCAGGAGCTTCGATATAAGTTTTCTGAATTTTTTTGAGGAGTTTGAAATTTTTTGATTTGGATTGAAATTTGATTTGTATTTGGATATAGAATTTGTCTATCTTCCATTGAGGAGGAGAGATAGTTGAAATGTACTTATAGACAAATGAGAAATAGGAGTAAGCTAGGGTTTATAATCGGATATTTATAGATGTGATATCCCGAAATTTTTGACAATATCAATTTAATAATCTTTATATAAAATTAATTGATATTGACAATATTGATTAATAAAATATGATTTGGTTTAATAATCAGATTAAATAAATATTTAAATTGTGATTATCTTTTAAAAGCTAAAATAAATGTTTTAAATTATAATATGTATATATATTTGTATGTATGTATATATATATATATATATATATTATAGATAATCTTTGTTTTGGGATATAATAAATAAATAAAGTTTTGTTTTTAAATTCTAATAAAATATTTAGCAATTAGGAAATTATATTTTAAATTAATAATAGGCTTTTAAAAAAAATCTATATAAAACTAATAATTATATGGTTTGATAATATGTAAAATAAATGTAATTGTTTAAAATTCGTCTAGCTTAAATTTTTTTTTTTAAATTTAAATAAAGGTTGATTTTATTTCTTTTTAAATATTATTTGATTAATATGAGTTGAGAATATTTTATATAAGTTTAAAATACAAATAGCATATGGTTTTAAATTTATTTATTTATAAAAGTGATTTATAATTCTTTTTATAAATCATATAAAAATTGTTAAATTGTTATTTTCAAGCCATAATAATAAATGAACTATTTTTCCCATAAATATAAAGAAGAATTAAAATAAGGAAATAGAATCTTCATTTTTAATTTGAGTAAATTGATTTTAATTTGGAATTCAAAAATTTAATTTGAATTGAAATTCTTTTTGAAATTCAAATTAATTGATTCTTTAAAATATTTGTATAAGTTTAAATTATAATTTGTTATATTTACATTTTCTTTAAATAAGTAATTCACATGTATATTTACATAAATATAAATAAATTAAGTTTAAAAGCTTTATCTAACATTTAAATAAAAAGAAAATATAACTAAATCAAGTAAAAGATAAATGTTAACAATTTAACAATCTAAGCTACAAATGTTTAGTTGTAAAACAAACAAATGACAAGTGTCATTGTTTTGTCTTTCTTTTATTTTTATTAAAGTATTTTTAGCCATTAATCTTTTTTTTTCATTCATCCTCTTTTCTAAATCAAAGAAAACGTTTCACTTAAAAATCTGAAAATCCCTCAAAAACAAAATCTGCAAATTTATTTCAAAAAGCAAATCAAAGATCTAAATCACTCCTCAAACCAAAATATCAAACCTGTAAAATAAGTTCCTGCAAATTCATAATCAAGTCTGCATTTTTACAACCCTACATATCAAGTTCCTGCAAAAGGAAGAAAATAAAATCAATCTACCTGAAGATCACTGCATTTGCATCTCTGGAAATTTGAGCAAATCAAAATGACCTGCATGCTTCTAATTTTGGGTTAAAGTTTCAAATGCAAGCAACCTGGGTTGAAGTCTGCATCTTTTTCAAATTTTAAAATTTGCAAGCCTGCATACATGAATGTTAACATAAATCAGAGAATCGTGATGGCTCTGTTCTTCAGATTTAAGGTGAGTAACAATTTTTGATTAATAATTTAAGTTTAACATGGTTTTATGATTTATTTCTGTGATGAGCATGAATGTTGATAAGTAGGATCTATATATACCTAAGAATAATCTGTAGATTTTAGGATGAGATGTATGTATGTTTATCTTTGACCCTCTACTTCTAGTTTAAAACTCAGTTTTATTTTTAAATTATACCCTATCTCTGGATCATGACATTGTTATGAATTAAGTTACAAACAAATTGGTTTGTTAAACATAAATCTGAAGCATAAAAATTTTAATAAGGTAAATTAAACCCAAACCTTCTTTGAAAACCAAAATGCTCAGTAAACTTGAAATTGTTTAAGACATAAATTCCTTAATTTATTGAATTTAGATTGTGATATGAAAACATTCGAGAAAACATGATTTTTAACTTAGGAAACACAATTTAAAGTTTAAGATTATAGGGGCAGTTCGCTTCCATTTGGAAAATGTAAATTTGATGAATTCTGTTGATGTTGAACATTAGGGGGTTTGAAATTCTCTTATGAAGGAAGAAGAGGGATCAGGAAATTCACAAAAAAAATAACTAATTGGTGAATTGATTTTTGAATTAGCTAAGGAGTGGGTTTTTATTCTGTAACCCTAAGTTATTAACAAGTAAGGAATTCGATCATCATCGCCACTAGGATTGATCGAGTGTTTAGCAACTATGGGAATTGGTTGCTGGGCCATAGAGGAGGAGGTGGCCGGAGTTGTAGCTCTAACGATGGTCGGGCAGGTGTGATATCGCCGTTGACAGGGTTGTGGGGTTCTGGGTGCACTGTGTTCCAGGTTTTGAAAAGGGGGTTGTTCTGTTTGATTTTGGATAATTGGAGATTTCTGATGTTTTGGGTGATCATGTTGGATTCAAGGGTGGATGATGGATGTGGATGATCATCACTGATGATCGGAAGTTGCCCACGGATTTTGTGCATGTGCACAGTGGTCACATGGAAGTGATTTGGTTTCTGGAATATGGTGAGGATGTTGGTGCTCGGGTCATTTCAGTTTTTGCTCGAAGTTGACGTAAGGGAAACTCGAAGTAAAATAGTGTTGAGCTCGGGTATTTTTGAAAAAATTTTTAAAAAAAAGAAAAGAAGCAAAGCCTGATTTAAAATAAGATTTGAAGCAAGTTTAATTTATGAATTCAAATGAATTTGAATTCCAGATTTTGAATAAATTTGCAGAAATAAAATAAAGTATTTAATAAAATAATAAAACCTGTGCAGTATTTTATAAAGTGATTTTTAAATCTGAAAATAAGATTTTAAAACAAGATTTAAATTTCTAAGTTAAATCTGAATTTTAAACCTGAATCCAAATTTGAAGTTGAATCTGAAAGTTTCAAATAAAAACAAGTTATAAACTAAAATGTTATAATCAAGTTGAATATTTTTAGAATTTTATAACATATGTAATGAAATTTAAAGCAGGGTTTAAATTTAAATCTTTGAATCTAAATCTGAAAGCATGATTTGAATTTTGGTTGTAATATAAATAAGATTTGAATTTATATGTTTCAATATCACTTGAAATATTTAAGGTATTTTAAATTTATTTAAATTGAATATGGGCTAAAGTTAAACTATTCTTCTAAAATTGCTTTAAGAGATAAGTGATCCTTTAAAATGAAAACTAAAGAGTTTTTAAATACTTAAAACCTTGTTTAAGTTTGATTTCATTTTAATTTTAATTTAAAATGGAATTTAGAGAAATTTAAAAGCAAATTACTTTTAAAATACTTTGATAATGATAATTAAATCATTAATGAGGTTAATGATTTTCATTAAATTGTTTTGAACTTAATAATTTATTATTTGATCAAGGTAATTAAGATTTTAATTAATTAATTTAACTAATTAATAATTAGGTTAATTAATTAATTAATTAAGGGTTTTATTTAATTAATTAAAAGGATTAAGTAAGTTAATTAAACTTGATTAAAATGTGATTTGGAAATTAATTAAATAAGATTTGATTAATTTAATTAATGAATTGAATTTATTAATCAAGTAATTAATAATTAATTAAGTTTTTAATTATCACTTGATTACTTTAATAATTAGAAATTAATTAATGAGTTTTATAAATAAATTAAGAATTAATATTGATTAATTCGGTTAATTACTTTAGAAAAGTAATTAAAGTTTTGTTATTGGTTAATGAAGGTCATTAACATAGTATTATTTTATAATTAATTAATGTGATTAATTTTAATAATTAATTGTATTAACTAATTTAGAATAATCATTTGAATTATTTAAGTGAAATTACTTGATGAAAGTAATTAAAGAAATTAATTACTAATTGTAATTAATTGAGTTTATTTTGATTAATTAAGTTAATTAATTAAGTTAAATTAATTTGAATTAATCACTGGTTGATTTGAGAGTAATTACAAATGTAATTAAAAATGAATAATTACTTAGTGAAGTAATTAAGAAGATAAATTACTTGATGTAATTTAATTGAAGGACACTTGGATAATGGAGGAGTTTTGGAAATTAATTACTTTGTGTAATTAATATGTAATTTGTATGTTGAATAATTACTTAAGTAAGTAATTAATAATTAATTACTTAGTGTAATTAATTTAGGTTTTGATAATTGAGTTATTTGAAAATAATAAAGAGATGTAATTAATTTATTGTAATTAATTACTTAATGTGATTAATCAAGAATGGTTAATCAATAGAGATAATTGATAATTAATTTAATGGAGTTATTTTAAATAAAATAATTTGAGATCATTAATTAATATAATTAATGATGTAAGTAAGATGGATTAATTAAGAACAATTAACCCATGAAGGAATTAATTAATGTAATTAATTAAGGATTAATGTAATTAGTTATAATTAATTAATAAAGTAATTACAGGTTAATTACTAATTTGTTTTAGAATAATTAACTTGTGAAATTAATTAGAGGTTAATTATTTGAATGTAATTTAAAGATAATTAATCGAGATGATTAATTAGGGTAATTTATTTGAGGGTAATTAATTATTTGATTTGTAATTAATTAAGGAATATGTAAGCAAGATTTATATGGATGAGTAATTAATTTAATTCATTTTAAATTAATTGAGGAAGAAGTAATTAATTTAATTCATTTTAAATTAATTATAGAATGAATTAATAAGTCATTGCTTATGAATGATGATTGATATTTATTACCCTGAATGGTTGAAATCTCAGATATGGGATATATGATGTTGTGTGATTTGGATGCTATGGTTGCATTGAGTTGATGATATAGATTATCTGTTGTGATGATAATATTGATTATCTATTGTGATGTTGTGTATTATCTATCTGTGTGTATATAGATAATATTGAATCTAATTGTTCTAAACTTTAAAACAACTTGGACCTAAAAGACACGCTTTGGATTTCGATGAGACCGAGATCGGGTTTCCATATTTGGATATTCAAAAACCACATCGATCCAAATTAACGATAGGTCGAGAATCTTATGTGAAGAGTGAAGACTCGAGGTGTAAGGACTATACGTCAGTATAACTCTGGGGGTGATTCCGTGATGAGTTTGACGGAACTAGTTCTTATAGGTTCGAGATGGTGATTTAGAGCGCAAGGGTTATCGTCGTTAACTCTGAGGGTGATTCCAAAATGAGTGTAACGAGATAATGCCTTCGGTTTCGTTCGAACCCGGAACGAACTTATATGGATTGAATGCTTTCAACACATCGTCAGGTGGACGATGAGCATTCTAAGATATGTGTTCTCTAAAGGTAATCCTAGCCTCAAGCCTCATCAACAGGGAATGGCTAAAACAGGGGAGGTGCAGCAAGGCTTCGTGGGTAGCTCCCACCGGAGAGCGAGATTGATCCATGTCTAGAAGTCCCTTTATATTCGGCTGTGTGGGCAGTTGGTTGCAAACAACTGCGGGGTTGTCTTGTTTGGAACTATTCAGTAAGGAATGGTTCCGGCCTTGTGTTGCAGAGCAGTTAGGGTGGCTCCTCGGTACGGTGATGTAGGCCTTGTACTGTGACGGACGGTACCCCAGTAGCCCCTGCCATTGTATGGAATCCAAAATCCAATAAGTGCCAACGGTTTTGATTATATTACCCACTTTTGTGGCTAGTAGCTGGAATTTAATAGATGTAACAATTTCGGCTATTTCTTATTTACTTGAAAACCCTAGACACTATTATAATATCACCGGATTTCCTATCAAATGTTTTGGTTAGCGTAAGGTAAAAACTTTCCGTGTTTATGTGTGGGAAGTCTTACGTGATACCTTTTCTTTTCAAAAGGTTTTTTTTAAAGTTAAGCAACCTTAACCTGTTACTCACACCAGACCCATGTCTGACCCAGAGTTTATCTTTGTTTTCTTAAACTCTTGGTACTCAAATTTTTACGAGTAGCCAAGGGATTCAGGTTGGCTTTGACGAATATTGGAGGAGCAACGGAGCAGGAGGCTTCTGCGTTATAGATATATAGCTTCCGCTGTGTTTTCTCTGTGTTGTGTTTGTATTTAGTTATAAATACTAGACAGATGTTTATAACTGTCTAGTATATGTGATGTGTATGCTGTGTATCTCTGATTGATATTGTATATTATGTAAATACTTATGTTATTAATATAATTTATTTGTTCCGCTGTTGAGATTCTTGTGTTGTTTCTTCTTTCTCTTCTTTCTTTTCTTCTTCTATCCCTTTCTTTCTTAATAGATGATGCGATTTTCTGGGAGTAGAAAGTCGGGTCGTCACAGTTGGTATCAGAGTATTAGGTTGAGTGAATACCTAGGCTCTGGAGTGGTGTCTATCTTGAAAGAGCGTATTTGTATTTTTAATATATTTATATATATTTAATTTATTTCTACCTATTTGTTGGGTTGCCTGTTCGGGTTTTCCAATATGGGTTATAAGGTAGATTGGGGTAGTGGTGTGTATAACACGACTGCCATTGGTTGGAGTTTGAATGTTTGGTTGGAAGTGTATCTGTCGAGACTGTAGACCTAATATCGTCTCGAGTAAGCTTTGCAGTGGTGTAAGGACTTCATTGATCTCTGAAGGTAACATGTTAAGGTTCGGAGTTTATCTTTGAAGTTGGATGAGTAGAGTTTGGATATGTTGGCTGAGCAGAAGCAAGTGATGATATCTTGATATCTCAAGGAATAGTACCTGCGTGATGAGATGCAGTGACTATGGATGTTTCCGAAGATAATTTCTTTGGAACAACTTTAAGGAAGTAGGTCTGCTTCGGTGTTGTGGCTGAGTTCAGCAGGGTGTTTTTGTGTGGTTTGAAGTCCGAGTTTCTCGAAGAGCTTTGGATTAGGAAATCTTTGGCATTGGTGTCTACAGTGCAGCTCGGAGTGTTCTGTGTGTCGGCAGAGTTTTTTGGCTTAGCAGTTTTCTGGAGACGGAATATAGAAGCGGTGGAGTAAAATACATTTCTACGATGGGTTGGCAAGACCAGCATAAGCTGTTCTAATTGGTTTAGAGAGAACAGTTTTCTTTGGAATTAGATTGAGTTGATCGCAAAAGCGACTTGCGATAGTTGAGTGTTCTCTTGGGTTGTTGGAGATTTTTCTGAATATTTTCAGAGAAGTCAGAGTTTGTCTTCATCTAGAGATTCAGTGGTACCTGTGGTTCAACTAGTTGAAGGTTGGTTTCTTGAGATGGAGTTTGTTGAAGCAACTTAGGATTTGAGGAACTTCTGAGTTTTCTTTTGGACATCAGAAATTTTCTCTTTAGTTTTTTTGTCTAGTTATGCTTGTGTTTTTCATCAGCATTCTTTTCTACTCCAGATCAGAGTTGTGCAGCGGAAGCAATTTGGGAGTGCATCTGCTTTTCTTTTCCGGATAGGAGAAGTTTGTTTTCTTCTGATGGTTGTGAGTGGAATTTGTTCTTGATCTTGATTGATCGCGGAAGATTGTTCTGGTGGATTGGATTTGATTCGGTTTATTTCTTGAAACATCAGCAAGGATTGAGCTGATCAGGTTGGAGGTAGGCAGGCCGAGGTTGTCTGAAGAGTTTTGTGGACCTGAAGTCGAAGATCTGATTTTGGATAAGTTTCTCAGTTTTTAGGAGCTATAAATTTTGGTAAGGTTGGGTAAGCTAGCTCCGTGATGTTTTGGATTTCCTCTGTGTTTTGTTTTGGATAAGTGTTTGATTGAATTGCCAGTTTGGACAATTGGAATTCGATGTGTTTCACGTATCTCTGAGGGAGTACGTGTATATCTATTTCTGGTTTTGGAATCATCTGTTCTGGAAGATTTGGTGGATGAGTCAGACTTGTCTGTAGTCTGATGTCTTGTTCAGTTGTAGATCTAGATGAATAGGAGTTTCGTAGCTTAGTAATGTTGATTGTTCGGATTTTATAGAGCGAGTATCCCAGTGTTTACTTGGGAAACTCAAGGAAACCCTATCTAGAATTTTGTCTAGATAGTTAATTTGTTTGATTGGATGAATTGATTACTATGGTTGTTAGCATATGTTTGATATATGCTTGGTTTTAAAATTTAAAATCTTAAATAGGTTATTAAATTACCTTTTTTTAAAATTTCGGGGACGAAATTCTTTTAAGGGGGAAGGAATGTGATATCCCGGAATTTTTGACAATATCAATTTAATAATCTTTATATAAAATTAAATTGATATTGACAATATTGATTAATAAAATATGTTTTGGTTTAATAATCAGATTAAATAAATATTTAAATTGTGATTATCTTTTAAAAGCTAAAATAAATGTTTTAAATTATAATATGTATATAGATTTGTATATATATTATAGATAATCTTTGTTTTAGGATATAATAAATAAATAAAGTTTTGTTTTTAAATTCTAATAAAATATTTAGTAATTAGGAAATTATGTTTTAAATTAATATTAGGCTTTTAAAAAAAATCTATATAAAACTAGTAATTATATGGTTTGATAATATTTAAAATAAATGTAATTATTTAAAATTTGTCTAGCTTAAAAATTTTGTTTTAAATTTAAATAAAGGTTGATTTTATTTCTTTTTAATTATTATTTGATTAATATGAATTGAGAATATTTTATATAAGTTTAAAATACAAATAGCATATGGTTTAAAATTAATTTATTTATAAAAGTGATTTATAATTCTTTTTATAAATCATATAAAAATTGTTAAATTGTTATTTTCAACCATAATAATAAATGTACTATTTTTCACATAAATATAAAGAAGAATTAAAATAAGGAAATAGAATCTTCATTTTTAATTTGAATAAATTGATTTTAATTTGGAATTCAAAATTTTAATTTGAATTGAAATTGTTTTTGAAATTCAAATTAATTGATTCTTTAAATATCTGTATAAGTTTAAATTATAATTTGTTATATTTACATTTTCTTTAAATAAGTAATTCACATGTATATTTACATAAATATAAATAAATTAAGTTTAAAAGCTTTATCTAACATTTAAATAAAAAGAAAATATAACTAAATTAAGTAAAAGATAAATGTTAACAATTTAACAATCTAAGCTACAAGTGTTTAGTTGTAAAACAAACAAATGACAAGTGTCATTGTTTTGTCTTTCTTTTATTTTTATTAAAGTATTTTCAGCCCTTAATCATTTTTATTTTTATTTTCATTCATCCTCTTTTCTAAATCAAAGAAAACATTTCACTTAAAAATCTGAAAATCCCTCAAAAACAAAATCTGTAAATTTATTTCAAAAAGCAAATCTAAGATCTGAATCACTCCTCAAACCAAAATATCAAACATGTAAAATAAGTTCCTGCAAATTCATAATCAAGTCTGCATTTTTACAACCCTACATATCAAGTTCCTGCGAAAGGAAGAAAATAAAATCAATCTACCTGAAGATCACTGCATTTGCATCTCTGGAAATTTGAGCAAATCAAAATGACCTGCATGCATTTAATTTTGGGTTAAAGTTTCAAATGCAAGCAACCTGGGTTGAAGTCTGCATCTCTTTCAAATTTTAAAATTTGCAAGCCTGCATACATGAATGTTAAAAGAAATCAGAGAATCGTGATGGCTCTGTTCTTCAGATTTAAGGTGAGTAACAATTTTTGATTAATAATTTAAGTTTAACATGGTTTTATGATTTATTTCTGTGATAAGCATGAATGTTGATAAGTAAGATCTATATATATATATATATATATATATATATATAAGAATAATCTGTAGATTTTGGGATGAGATGTATGTATGTTTATCTTTGACCCTCCGCTTCTAGTTTAAAACTCAGTTTTATTTTTAAATTATACCCTATCTCTGGATCATGACATTGTTATGAATTAAGTTACAAACAAATTGGTTTGTTAAACATAAATCTAAAGCATAAAATTTTTAATAAGGTAAATTAAACCCAAACCTTCTTTGAAAACCAAAATGCTCAGTAAACAAGAAATTGTTTAAAACATAAATTCCTTAATTTATTTAATTTAGATTGTGATATGAAAACATTCGAGAAAACATGATTTTTAACTCAGGAAACACAATTTAAAGTTTAAGATTATAGGGGCAGTTCACTTTCATTTGGAAAATGTAAATTTGATGAATTCTGTTGATGTTGAACATTAGGGGGTTTGAAATTCTCTTATGAAGGAAGAAGAGGGATCAGGCAATTCACAAAAAAATTAACTAATTGGTGTTTTTAATTAGCTAAGGAGTGGGTTTTTATTCTGTAACCCTAAGTTTTTAACAAGTAAGGAATTCGATCATCATCGCCACTAGGATTGATCGAGTGTTTAGCAACTCTGGGAATTGGTTGTTGGGCCATAGAGGAGGAAGTGGCTGGAGTTGTAGCTCTAACGATGGTCGGGAAGGTGTGATATCGCCGTTGACAGGGTTGTGGGGTTCTGGGTGCACTGTGTTCCAGGTTTTGAAAAGAGGGTTGTTCTGTTTGATTTTGGATAATTGGAGATTTCTGATGTTTTGGGTGATCACGTTGGATTCAAGGGTGGATGAGGATGTGGATGATCATCACTGATGATCGGAAGTTGCCCATGGATTTTGTGCATGTGCACAGTGGTCACATGGAGGTGATTTGGTTTCTGGAATATGGTGAAGATGTTGGTGCTCGGGTCATTTCAATTTTTGCTCGAAGTTGAGGTAAGGAAAACTCGAAGTAAAATAGTGTTGAGCTCGGGTAATTTTTTTTAGTTAGTTGCAGGTTTGTTTTTCTGAAACCTGATTGTTTCAGGTTTTTGAAAAAAAAATTAAAAAAAGAAAAGAAGCAAAGCCTGATTTAAAACAAGATTTGAAGCAAGTTTAATTTATGAATTCAAATGAATTTGAATTCCATATTTTGAATAAATTTGCAGAAATAAAATAAAGTATTTAATAAAATAATAAAACCTGTGCAGTATTTTATAAAGTGATTTTTAAATCTGAAAATAAGATTTTAAAACAAGATTTAAATTTCTAAGTTAAATCTGAATTTTAAACCTGAATCCGAATTTGAAGTTGAATCTGAAAGTTTCGAATAAAAACAAGTTATAAACTCAAATGTTATAATCAAGTTGAATATTTTTAGAATTTTATAACATATGTAATGAAATTTAAAACAGGGTTTAAATTTAAATCTTTGAATCTAAATATGAAAGCATGGTTTGAATTTTGGTTGTAATACAAATAAGATTTGAATTTATATGTTTCAATATCACTTGGAAATATTTAAGGTATTTTAAATTTATTTAAATTGAATATGGGCTAAAGTTAAACTATTCTTCTAAAATTGCTTTAAGAGATAAGTGATCCTTTAAAATGAAAACTAAAGAGTTTTTAAATACTTAAAACCTTGTTTAAGTTTGATTTCATTTTAATTTTAATTTAAAATGGAATTTAGAGAAATTTAAAAGCAAATTACTTTTAAATTACTTTGATAATGATAATTAAATCATTAATGAGGTTAATGATTTTCATTAAATTGTTTTGAACTTAATAATTTATTATTTGATCAAGATAATTAAGATTTTAATTAATTAATTTAATTAATTATTAATTAGGTTAATTAATTAAATAATTAAGGGTTTTATTTAATTAATTAAAAGGATTAATTAAGTTAATTAAACTTGATTAAAATGTGATTTGGAAATTATTTAAGTAAGATTTGATTAATTTAATTAATGAATTGAATTTATTAATCAAGTAATTAATAATTAATTAAGTTTTTAATTATCACTTGATTACTTTAATAATTAGAAATTAATTAATGAATTTTATAAATAAATTAAGAATTAATATCGATTAATTCAGTTAATTACTTTAGAAAAGTAATTAAAGTTTTGTTATTGGTTAATGAAGGTCATTAACATAGTATTATTTTATAATTAATTAATGTGATTAATTTTAATAATTGTATTAACTAATTTAGAATAATCATTTGAATTATTTAAGTGAAATTACTTGATGAAAGTAATTAAAGAAATTAATTACTAATTGTAATTAATTGAGTTTATTTTGATTATTTAAGTCAATTAATTAAGTTTAATTAATTTAAATTAATCACTGGTTGATTTGAGAGTAATTACAAATGTAATTAGAAATGAATAATTACTTAGTGAAGTAATTAAGAAGATAAATTACTTGATGTAATTTAATTGAAGGACACTTGGATAATGGAGGAGTTTTGGAAATTAATTACTTTGTGTAATTAATATGTAATTTGTATGTTGAATAATTACTTAAGTAAGTAATTAATAATTAATTACTTAGTGTAATTAGAGTTATTTGAAAATAATAAAGAGATGTGATTAATTTAATGTGATTAATTACTTAATGTGATTAATCAAGAATGATTAATCAATAGAGATAATTGATAATTAATTTAATGGAGTTATTTTAAATAAAATAATTTGAGATCATTAATTAATTTAATTAATGATGTAAGTAAGATGGATTAATTAAGAACAATTAACCCATGAAGGAATTAATTAATGTAATTAATTAAGAATTAATGTAATTAATTATAATTAATTAATAAAGTAATTACAGGTTAATTACTAATTTGTTTTAGAATAATTAACTTATGAAATTAATTAGAGGTTAATTATTTGAATGTAATTTAAAGATAATTAATCGAGATGATTAATTAGGGTAATTTATTTGAGGGTAATTAATTATTTGATTTGTAAATAATTAAGGAATATGTAAGCAAGATTTATATGGATGAGTAATTAATTTAATTTATTTTAAATTAATTAAGGAAGAAGTAATTAATTTAATTCATTTTAAATTAATTATAGAATGAATTAATAAGTCATTGCTTATGAATGATGATTGATATTTATTACCCTGAATAGTTGAAATCTTAGATATGGGATATATGATGTTGTGTGATTTGGATGCTATGGTTGCATTGAGTTGATGAAATAGATTATCTGTTGTGATGATAATATTGATTATCTATTGTGATGTTGTGTATTATCTATCTGTGTGTATATAGATAATATTGAATCGAATTGTTCTAAACTTTAAAACAACTTGGATCTAAAAGACACGCTTTGGATTTCGATGAGACCGGGATCGGGTTTCCATATTTGGATTTCCGAAAACTACATCGATCCAAATTAACGATAGGTCGAGAATCTTATGTGAAGAGTGAAGACTCGAGGTGTAAGGACTATACGTCAGTATAACTCTGGGGGTGATTCCGTGATGAGTTTGACGGAACTAGTTCTTATAGGTTCGAGATGGTGATTTAGAGCGCAAGGGTTATCGTCATTAACTCTGAGGGTGATTCCAAAATGAGTGTAACGAGATAATGCCTTCGGTTTCGTTCAAACCCGGAACGAACTTGTATGGATTGAATGCTTTCAGCACATCGTCAGGTGGACGATGAGCATTCTAAGAGATGTGTTCTCTAAAGGTAATCGTAGCCTCAAGCCTCATCAACCGGGAATGGCTAAAACAGGGGAGGTGCAGCAAGGCTTCGTGTGTAGCTCCCACTGGAGAGCGAGATTGATCCCTGTCTAGAAGTCCCTTTATATTCGGCTGTGTGGGCAGTTGGTTGCAAACAACTGTGAGGTTGTCTTGTTTGGAACTGTTCAGTAAGGAATGGTTCCGGCCTTGTGTTGCAGGGGAGTTAGGGTGGCTCCTCGGTACGGTGATCTAGGCCACGTACTGTGACGGGCAGTACCCCAGTAGCCCTGCCATTGTATGGAATCCAAAATCCAATAAGTGCCAACGGTTTTGATTGTATTACCCACTTTTGTGGCTAGTAGCTGGAATTTAATAGATGTAACAATTTCAGTTATTTCTTATTTACTTGAAAACCCTAGACATTATTATAATATCACCGGATTTCCTATCAAATGTTTTGGTTAGCGTAAGGTAAAAACTTTCCATGTTTATGTGTGGGAAGTGTTACGTGATACCTTTTCTTTTCAAAAGGTTTTTTATAGAGTTAAGAAACCTTAACCCGTTACTCACACCAGACTCATGTCTGGCCCGGAGTTTATCTTTGTTTTCTTAAACTCTTGGGTACTCAAATTTTTACGAGTAGCCAAGGGATTCAGGTTGGCTTTGACGAATATTGGAGGAGCAATGGAGCAGGAGGCTTCTGCGTTATAGATATATAGTTTCCGCTGTGTTTTCTCTGTGTTGTGTTTGTATTTAGTTGTAAATACTAGACAGGTGTTTATAAGTGTCTAGTATATGTGATGTGTATGCTGTGTATCTCTGATTGATACAGTATATTATGTAAATACTTATGTTATTAATACAATTTATTCGTTCCGCTGTTGAGATTCTTGTGTTGTTCCTTCTTTCTTTTCTTCTTCTATCCCTTTCTTTCTTAATAGATGATGCGATTTTCTGAGAGTAGAAAGTCGGGTCGTCACAATAGATAAAGTTGAAAATAGAATAGATGGACCCGATTTATAAACGCGTTGAACGATGAATGGCCCGAAAAGCCCGTTCTGACTCTAAAACGGAATTGGGTCAACCCGTATATCAAAATAGTTGTTTTAAAATATTTTAAACACAATGAAAAAGGTTTCAAGTCCAAATTCCATCGTATGAAGAAGTTATGCTAAAATCAATATTTTTAAAATCATTTCAATTGATTTCAATTTCGTTGATTTCAAGGCGTTTCAAGCCCATACGATCAAACGACAAGTCCGATTGTTACGAAACTTGAAATCCTATAATAATTCAGCGATACGGATCCGATGAGACTAGTTTCGTCGAAATCCGAGTCAGTGGCCAAAATGACTATATTTACATTAATAAATTAATAATTAATTAATTAAATCCAATTTTAAATTTCAATTCTAAAATTGACAAATTTTATCACTTTTATATTTCTCAATCATTTATAATGTTTTAAACAGATTAAAAAGTCAATTTAAAGTTTATTAATTTATTAATTTCAGTATTAAATTTTCAATTCCATTATATTCAAAATCATAAATTAAATTTTCAATAATTCTATTTAATTTACTTTTCATTCTTATTATTCAATTCGTTATTATCCAATAGATGAAATTAACATTGGTTCATTATTTATTCCATTATTATTCTCAAATTCCATCTCCGTTTCAATTATCGTAATAAATTAAATTTCATTTATAATAAATTCATTTACCAATTAATTAGGTAATTCATAATAATTGTTATATTATGAATGGAATTAACGTTAATTTCAAATATTATCTAAATTTACATTAAGATGATATTTAATTACCTTTACATGAAGTTTATTTCCCATTACAGTAATTAAGTCAATTACTACAATTGATATCAAATTAAATCCTATGAACCAAACAAATAGGTAATTTATAATAATTGTAACCATTAACCTTAGTTACCTTTAAGTTTATTTCCCTCAAACCAATATTATAATTACTCCCAGAACATTGATTTTATTCAATGACCATTTATTAAAATTTAAATTCATTAATCTAATTCAATGCTTCCATTTTGTTTTCATATATTCAATTTGTAGCTAAGTATACATCTACATTATTTCCGTTGATTTGAATTTCATTCAATTTGTTTATAGTCAACTTATATTAACATCACTACCTTAAATTTTAATTATCAATTCATTCATAAACCACTAATCATACCTTATTACCAAATATTACCTTAAATCTTCACAAATGTAATATTTAATTCCATTTATTACAATAGGTTCCAATTAATAGTGATTGCGCTAAATTAGTTATTTATCAACTTGTATTAACGTTATTACATTAATCTTCATCCAATTACAATTAATATTCCCAATAAATTTATTTAGCTTTCTATTACACCAATTACTATCTTATAAATAAAATTTTCGTTTCCTTTTTAATTTACACCCACCCTTTCCGTTATTATATTAATTATCGTTAAAGTACATTTAGTTATCTTTTCTTCCCAACTAATTACCATCAATTATTATAAATTTACAAATTCAATAAATTCATTAATTGACATTTCATTCAACCTATTAATTATTAACCTAAATTAGCACTGTTACGTTTTAATTTACTTATTAGCTTACAACAAGTGCTACCATTAGTTCATACACTAATTCATTCCATTTCCATTCATTATACATTATTTTATTAGTAAGTTAACATTTTAAATTATTAATTTAACTTTTATATCCCATTATAAATTAATGCACACATTAATTAAGATTTTAAATCAATTTAATCATTTCATCTTGGTAACATTTTTATTACAATAAGAATATAATTAACATTTACACTATTTCACTTATTGGAATTACATCTAAGTTATTAACAATTAACTTACCAATCTTATCCAAGTTATTATTTCCATTAATAATTCACTAAATTTTTGTTCCTTTCTAAATTAAATTCCGAAAATCAAATTAAATTAACCAATTTTATTTATCAATTTTTACGGGTCGTTACACTCTCCCCCACTCAGAACTTTTCGTCCCCGAAAAGGAAAAGAAGGTAAAAGAGTAACTTATAGATCAATATGTTTTATTCAAAACATTATATTCATAACAATAAGTTTACATAATAGGATAATTTGAATAAAATATATAGATTTATAAATGATTAAATCTTTATATATTCAAATTAATAAGGTTTGGAAAACATTTTCAAAATATTTTCTAAGTCCACAATTTACGGAAAATTTCGACAGTCTCCTTTGTACGGAGAGGCTCGGGAGGAAATATAATATCGAATATGACAATATATAACATATAATTTCCAAAATGATATATCCCAACACGGAAAAAAAATAGCGCTCAGAAAACCGTAATCCGAAAACGTACCTATTTGTCGGGCAATTAACGCTTATTTTATAAAACCAAAAGCAGTAGCAATTACTTCATAACCTGTATTTCACTTATATAATCCAAAAAGGTTAGCAATTATATAAAATGAAATATTTAAGTTGTTTCAACCATAACCAACAAATCAAAACAAACATCAATCACCTGCAACAAGCAAACAACCATTACATAAAATCAACACCAATCAATTTATCTATTCACATCAACAAAACAAATAGTTGTTCGGGTTCAAAACTTCAAATTGTTCGGAACGAAAAATAAACTACTAAGCGCACCATTTACTCAACAGTCTCTGATGAAGCTAAATAGATTATTCATACATCCAGACAATTTTAAAGTATCCTTACCCAAATAGCTCATAAACCAAAACATCCAACAAACAAATTCAGAAAATAGATCAAATTCATTCTTAATCATTTCTTTTCATATATTTATGGTTTGATTTCCTTTTTTCTTCAATTAATACTTATCTTTATTTTTTTTCTTTCTTTTCCTACTAACATCCTTTCATTTATTAAATGGCTTAGCATTTGTATTCATTTACTTAAGTTTCTAATTGCTAACTTACAATACGTACTTTCTACCACATTTTATTATAGTACTTTTCAAGTTATAACCCCTATAACACAAAATTCTTATTTACTAAAGAAATTCATTGAACACTTTCATTCATAAGTTTACTTGTACAATTTCCATTATATTTTCTTATTAACATTTCAACTTTTTACATCTTTTGGTAAGTTATATATGTGTTAAAGAATGCAAATGAAACTTATACAAGTTTTACCTCATCTTTTAATTATATTTTAATGTTCAATAATTTTATCTTTTGTTTTATAGGTTACAATTTCAACTTTCTTTTAATTTTATTTATAACTTAGCATTAGCTCCTATTTTAATTAAAGGTTCCAATTTATAAATGAGTTTTATTCCATTTTACTACACTTAATTAAAACTATTAATTATCAAAACTTAAGAACTAAATACCGGGTTTTATTCAAAATCATTTTAAAATAACAGATAAACATATGCTTGCAATTTATATATCCCATTATATTTAAAACAATTTAAAATTTATATTTCTTTACCAAAATAAATCTGTAGTAAAACTCCTACAGTGGCCTTCCCACTTCGAAACCCGAAAATGAATGTCGATGATGCGGCCGTCATCACCGAAATTATTTTCCAGCGACAGAGAGGGGAGTACATAACTCATATCTTTTCCAAAAAAATTTTAAAACAATTCTTTCAATTTATATTGAAATATTTATATCAGAAAATACTACTAAATAATATTATTATATTTCAAAATCCTTTGAAAGCATTTTTTTTCAAAATCCCAGACTTAAGTTCTAAAATTTCCAAATTTTCATTGATTTTATTTTTTATCTCATTTCACCTATTATTTATAAATTTCGTTACTTAACAACCAATATATTACAACCAAATATAATCTTTAAAAAATTTATTTTATATACAATTAATATAATAGGCAAAATTATTTCATTCGCCTATAATAAAAACAAATATTATGTCGGTCTATCCTATTAAGTGTTTAGAAATCCCATTGATGTCATAGCGTCCCATGCACCAACCGGAATTTATAAATACAAAACGGAACAGATTAACACAATATTAAAACCTTTTTATAACACTAACAAGTACGCTCTCTCATATATATACACACTCAGCGACTCATCATAGGGTATTACTACCCTATTAATAAAGAGTCAAACCCTATAAAGCTAAGTTTTATCGCTAAACCAAAGCTCCGATACCAGATGTAACAGCCCTCCTTTCCGCACGATTTAAATCGACGATAAACCACACACGTCGGACTTAAACCATACGGAAAGGCGAATTGTTATGGATAAATACGAAAAAGCAGAGAAAGAAAAAGCAGAGAAAGAAAAAGAATAAAAACAGAATCTTGCAGCGGAACGATAAAATATAATAATCAAATATACAGTTCATGAAGCCATTTTACAAAATATTCGATTATATTTATACAGTACATGTCAGAGTTGCACATACCAGCGAATAATAATTAATGCAGCGGAATAAAGTGTGTAGTGGAATATAATAATAAATAATAATAAATCTTCGTCTTTGTCCTCCAGAATACGGTCTTCCAAATCCTGAAATGCTCATGCTGACCCGAGCGAATTGAAACGACAAAACACTCGAGTCAGAACTAAAAGATCTTATGTGAGTTAAATCAACAGAAATAAATATGAGCGCAGTAACTTAAAAGATGCTCGGGATTCACATCTCCTAAGGATCCGTTAAACTATTTACTATGTAGTAATACTTCGCTATTATAATAGTGTCTATTAGTAAAATAAACTTACTTTAAAATAGCGTTAAGGAGTGACCCAATATTCCCCTTAACACATAATATATTCTCATAGTCTACACAGTACCGTAATCTCCCCCGTACTGGGCGTCGTCAGAGGGATCCATAGGTATGGTACAAAACAAAATCGTATAAGGGGCGCTAGGGTAGGTGACACGGCACAACTAGGCAATACCAGGGTAGATATACCAATTACGCATCCGGGCTGGTGGTAACGCATAGCCACAGCTACCGCCCACCTCGAGCCACACCTCCAAAATCAAAAATCAAAAGTGGCCACCGAATAAATCCAAAAGACAGAGCATAATATCGAAGGAATGTGTCCGATAAGAGGGGCTACCTCCTTGGCCCGAGAATCGCTCTTATTTTAGCCACCTTATGCCAACTCACGGGAAATAAAAGACAAAAGAAACTTAACAAAATAAAAGGAAAATTTAACTAAAAAGTTTTAACAAAAGAAAACTTAAATGAAAATTTTTCTATTCTTTTTTTTTTAAGGACAAAACAAATTAAACAAAACTAAACTAAAACAATTAGACCAAACAAGTAAACGAAAGAAAACAATTTTTTTTTGTTGAAACAAAGTAAACAAAAGAAGCAAAAACACAGTAACTAAAAGAGAATTTTTTTTTCTTTTTTTAAGAAGAAGAAAGGAAATTAACAAAAGAATAAATGAACACCAACCCGTAACAAAATCCACCCGGCCCAAAAAGGAAATTAACCCAAACCCAAACCTTTATTATTCCCAAAACGAACACGTTTACAAAAACCACAGCAAAATTCTAATTTTCTCCCAATATCGATTCTCAATTCCTTCCTCTTTTCTTTTCTAATTTTTGTTTTTACTGGAATTAATGCAAAGGTCAATTCGAAGTCGGCGGTTTGCAAGTGTTCGTGGGGTTCGAGTTTCAGCGTTGCGAGGTTTGAATGTCGTGATTCGATAAGATTTGCTTTACGCGTTCGATTCAGGTGATGGTGGCAGTTTGAAGCGATGCAGTGGGGGTGCAATAGGAAATTCGATGCTCGCTGTTCCACGTGATGGAGGCAATGCGAAGTTTGGGTGGAGGCGATTCTCGAGCGCGAGTTTCTGGATTTGGAGAAGGTTTGTGGTGACAGGTGATGTTGTTTGGTTTTTGGCAGAAAGTGAAGCAGTGAGGATAGATGATGAATGGAAGAGATGGAGGTGTGTAGTAGTTGCAGAAGTGGATGGTGATGGTGAATGTATGCTGGAAATTGTCAGTGAAGTATGAAGGAGCTTGGTGGTTTGGATGATGTAGCAGGAAGTATGAATTGGCTACAGGAAGTGGATGTTGTGATTGGAAGTGATTTGAAGATGAGACAGTGAAGTGGTACTGTGAGGTCGCTGCGATGGTGATGGTGATGCTGTATGTTGTATGAAGCTGGTGGTGTTTGTAGTGATATGTTGATGAGCAGGTGATTGCAGCCTTGCAGGCGTAGGGGGAAGTCGCGATTGAAGTAGTGGTGATGTTATGCGGGCCGAGGCAGTGAGATGGATGAAGGCAAGTGGATGATGCTTGGAAGCGAAGGTCGGTTGTAGGAGTGAAGTTGAAAGTGCTGTTGTATAAGGTTGTATGATTGCAGCAGTTTGGGACAGAGAAGTTCAGGGGAGGTAGGGGATTGGTTAATGGATGAATTTTTGTGACAATAGTCAGTTTGAAACGATGGTCATGGCAGAAGGTGGGAGGGTTGTTGGCTGGTTGCAGTAGTAAATGACAGTGGAGAGGAGACAGAGGGGAAGTTAATGTGAAGATGTCAGTGGGATGGAAGGTAGGGATGAAGTTTGTGCCAGGGAGATATGCACAGTGGTGAAATTGAGAGGAGGAAGGTTGTGATGTTGCTGTAGAAGGAAAGTAGATGTTTGTTGACAACAGCCGTGGATGATGGTAAGCCAGGGGGTAGTTTGTGATGGTGAAAGTGTAATGGTATGTGAGGTTTGGGTTGAAGAAGTGATGAATGCAATGGTTGATGTTAGTTTGTGTTGTATTGGAGGAGTGGTGAAAATTGTGGGGAATAGTTGAAGACTGTGATGTGGGGAGACTGTTGAGATGAAGTAGGCAGTGCTTTGGTTGAAGGTTGAATGTTGAAGTATGGAAGAAGCAGTAATAAGCGAAGGGAAGTATGGTTTGGTAGAGGATGGAATGAAGAGGAAGAAATGACTGTTTGTAGGCAGTGGATTGAAAGTGAATATGTTGCTGTTTTGTTTGGTGTTGGTGAGGGGCCTTGCTTGGGACAGAAATGGAAGATGATTGAATGAATGGTGAAGTTGGTAGAGTGTAGCAGCAGTTTTAAGGCAATGGTATGGAACAGAGGCAATGGTATGTTGTAATGTTGTAGTGGGATGGATCAGATGGGTGTTTTACAAGGCAGTTGAAAACAGAGAACAGAAAATGCAAACAGTGGAGAAAAATGTAATGTAGCAGTGAGTGGTGAGGAGAGAGTATTTCAAATGTAAATTGGAAATTGAATATGTAATTGAAAAGCAAAGTGAATGAAATCCTTTTTTTTAAGCTGTGTTTTTTTTTTAATATATACAAATGCAAATTGCAATGGCAAGAAACAAACACACAAAATAAAATCACACAACAAACATACACAAATTTTGTTTTTTTTAATGCAAACACGCACACAAAATAAAAACAAACAAAAATAAAAAGACAAATAATTCGAAGAGTAGAAAATTAAAATCAAAACAAATTCCCCGGCAACGGCGCCAAAAACTTGTTCGGACGACGGAAATTCTATCGGTTTAGAAAACCGTCGAACGAATTTAACTTTAAAAATATCATCAAATTATACCGAAGTCGAGAGTGAATAGCTAGAAATGTAAGAAGCTAACAAAAACTAGCAAAAGAAAATGATAAAAATATGAGAGTTAAAAGAATAATTTAGAGATAAATCCACTCTCTAGATCATATAAATCAACAAAATGAAGTTATGATCTCTCTTTTCTTGTCATTAGTGAATTAGTTGATGTGCTTATCATAAGTATGGAATATTTGTGCTATTAATTAGCTCAATATAAACCATCAAACTATAACACAACCACTAATACACATTTAACTCTCATGAAATATGACAACAAAGTTGAAATAAAAATCTATTTTAAGCATAGCCTATTAACTATTGTTTAGAAATATAGGCTATCAAATTTCAATTTCAACATTCACTTCTTTGCCATAATCATATTTAGATGAAGAGGCAATTTGTGTTATGTTTGTTTAAGCATAGCCTATTTGTTATAAACAACATAGACTATCAAATTCAAAGCTAAACAACATCATTAAACCACTTCAATCATTCTCATTAAGCACAAAAAGAGAGCATAAACATCAAATTAAGTTGAAGCTACATGATTAGAGAGCTTCATTACCCCTAAATTGAAGGGGTTTAGCCTCTCATATTTGTTATCATATGAACAAATATAGCTTGCAACATTAAAGTAAAAGAAAAAGAAAAAGAGAGCAAAGCAAAGAAACAAAACTAATCTACTTGCATAAAAAATAAATCTACACTACAACATGAAAGTAAATAAGCATGAAAAGAAAAAGAACATATATTGAATTTGCATAAAAAAAAATACATAAAAGAGAAATGGCTAAGTAGCCATGAAAAGAAAGAAGAGAACTTGGTTTTTATTTTGAGCCTAAACTAACTAAAGAGAGACTAAGAGAGGAGATAATGTTACATGAAACATATGGGTATTTATACATGTATGAAACCCTAATTCATATTTTTGGGGAATACCCAAAATGCCCCTTAGGAAGTGTGGAGGCCAAGTAACCATTAACATGTCTTAATCCCCCATTAAGTGTACATGAAACCATTAAGTCCAAAAGCATGTGCATTAGCCTTTAATTTGTACATTAAGGTAGGTGGGTAGGTGGGGTCCTCCATGTTCTTCACTTTGAATTATTTCCATCTTCATTCCTTTGTATTAATTTTGTGCATGCGTATCTTCATGAAACCACTTCTATTTGAGATCAATTTCCTACAAAAATATATACAAATTTTCAATTAATTTTTCTCAAAGAAATATATGCACTTAAATGACCGTTTTGCCCCTATATGAAGATGAATATATGAAAATTTGGAATTAATATGAATTTTGGTTAAAACAAGTTAAAATACCCAATATGATCATTTATTTAATTTAAATAGAATAAATATGGTGGTAAAAATATGCACATTTACGTGCACATCAAATACCCCCACACTTATCTTTTTATTCGTCCTCGAATAAAGAAAAACTAAGATAAATCCGTTTTCGTAGGGAGCACGATTGCATTGAGCGTATGCAACAAGCCGTTAAACCTCTGGGTGTCCCCAGTAGGACGAGTGTTGTCTCGTGAGGGTTTTCAGCGGATACTACCCACAAAATCCAAATGCAGGATGAAAATATTTACAAATGCAAGATTTATTTACAAAGAGATGAATGCAAGTTTTTGAAAATATTTACAATGAAGGATTTATTTTTAAATTGACACGAATAAGTTAAATATAGGTTTTGGTTATTATCTTGAAAATTTATGTCATTTACTCGTCAAAATTTCCAACAAAAATCAAGTTATCATAACAAATAGACAATAGTTTAACTTGTTGTTTCGGTTGATAACAAAGTGTAATTATAAAATGGATCCTTAGTTGATTATCAAAGTTTATCAAAGTGGTATTTTCATTTCTTTTCAATAACAAATCAAATCAAATAAGTAAAAATAGTGCTAGGATTTCAATTGTTTGCTCCCTCATTATTTTCAAGAAAAATTACACACCTAGCTCAGGTAAACTGAGGCCAGATATACCACCCATGCACTGCCTTTCGGACTTATGTGAGGGGAGTACAGAGCATGGCGAGTGCACACACTTTCGTGCATACACCTATTGACCGTAGGTGGTTTTTATTAAGTCTTTTTTTTTACATACATGTGTTCCATACATCATAACCGTGAGGACTTTTAAATGAGTATGAAAGCACATAATCAAAAATTCCAAGTAATCACCCCTGCATAACCGTGAGGACTTTTAAATGAGAGTGAATACTTGGATGTTATTATTTTATTTTTTTTATTTTTTTTTGAGAGGGAGTTTTGCAAAATTATCTTAGCACCATTTAACTTAGAAGACAAAAAAAAATGTTATATCCTTTACTTTAAATTCACCACTTTTAAAACAAAGATTTTCAATTAGGATGTATTTCATAATTAACACGTATGAATCTTCCTATATACTAGTTAAACCATTATTATTTGTAATCAAACTTCATTTTTATTTTTGTTAAGACGAATAAATTTTCAAAAATTTCAATTTAATAAACCAAAACCATATATTTATCCTATAGTGTTTCTTTAAAAATAAATCAAAATGCTAAAAAAAAAATTTGTATTTTGATATTTTTTTGAGTTTTGGAAGAAAAAAGAAAAAATGAAAATTTAATCATGAAAAATCAAAAAGAAAATTAGTCTCCCCCCACACTTGATTTTGACTGTGTCCCCACAGTCAACCCAAGTGGAAGGAGAAAAATAAAATAAAAATTTAATATTTACACGAAAGATTATTATTTACAAGAGATGAGAAAGTATATAGTCAAAAAGTAAATGAAACGGTCTTCCAAAGACCAATTCATTCGTCCCTTCAAATGCGTGAGACACGGCTTAAGCACGAAAAACCAAATCGTAAAAGAATTTGAAGTTGATTGTCGATTTGGAAAAACGAATGTCGTTTTATTAAAAATCGTACGAGTTGTTTTATTTTCGATGATTTTCAGGGTCGACAAAACAATTGATTGAAGTTCAAGTTTATTTTCACCAATTTGAAATTCAAGCTTATCATTGAAAACATTTTCACAATTATTGATTTCAAAATCAAAATGGTGATTTTCATCTTCCCCTTCGGAATTTAACAACTCGTCATCCAAAAGTCCACAAAATTCGTGTTCATTAAATTCGTCTTCCTTTGTTGGATTATCAACAACTTTATTACATAAATCAAGTTCAAAATTCAAAGTTGTTGTATTCAAATTTTCAGAAAAAGGAAGATCGAAATTTAAATCGAGTTTCGCACCCTCAAAAGAATTGAAATCCAACTCAATTACCGTATTTTCAACAACTTGATTAAGATCGTCATTATCAAATTCAAAAGTTGTTATTTGAAAATCGTCGATTTGGGTAAAAGATAGATTATCACTTGACTCATCACACGTTGAGATTTGATTTTGTTGTTCACGTTGTTTCATATAAGTTTCAAACAATAAATCCGTGTGATCATCGTAAATTTCATTCATTTGTTCAACAAAATCCAATTTATAGTTATTAAACTGAGAATTTTCGATTTGGATTTGTTGAGAACAAAAATTTTCACTCGTAACATGGTTAAGATTATTTCCATTGCCAAATTCGTTTGAAAAGTTGTTCCCATTTTCATGTTGAGTTTGGAATTCATTTTGGAGTTCGAAATTAAATTGGCATGGGTTATAATCGTAATCGTTTGAATTTTGAATTAAATTCAAATTTTGAAATCCTTGACTCGAGTTATTACACAAATCAGAATTACATAAATCATTTATCTCTTGATTTTGTCGTGTAGAAAGTTCGAATAAAGATGAAATCATTTCAATGCTATTTTCAAGAGTCGAACGTTGGTCATCGTTTTGAAAATTTTGTTGTTCGAAATTTGAATTATTTACAAAATAGTTGTTGTTAAAATATCCATACGAATTTGGACCGAAATCATATGGATTATATTGATTTTCACAACTATTGTAAAATTCAAGTGGATAAGAAAAAGGAAACTCGGACATTTTCAAGATTTTTTTTTGGTTTTTTTTTTATAAAGAAAAATATTTACAAGTAGAATTTATTTTTCAAAATGGAAAATTGATTTTTGTTTTGTTTTTTTTTTTGGATTTTCAATTTTTTTTTGGCTTTTTTTTTAAGAAAAATTATTTTATATTTTTTTGGATTTTTGTTTTTCTAAATTTTTTGGATTTTATAAATTTCAAAGGAAAAGGATTTGAAAATTGCAAAGAAAAATAAAAGTATTATTTACAATTTTTTTAGTTTTGGATTTTGAATTTTTTTTTTTTTTTTTTTTTAAATATGCATGAACTAATGCAACTAAATGAATGCAGTGGTTAGGTACAAATGATTTATCCTAAGTTAACCCAAAATTGTATATTCTCAAATTGTCTTAGATAAACAAGATAGTTCTCAGCCAGGTAACGGGCAGGATTTATCGGTGCACCACGAATCACCGTAGCAATGCAGCCGAAGGTTTAAGTACCTTCAGAGGAACAACCACTATAATATTTACGAATCACCGTAATAATTATAAATGGTTATTACTCTGCCGTAGCCTAGACACCAAGAAATTAAATTGTTCAAAAAAAAGACAAATTGTCAATATACAATTAAGTGTTATCGATGTCTAACCGTTATTATTAATCAAAATCTAAGATGAAATGCAGAACAGAAACTAAACGTGTATTAACAATGCAACTACGAATGAATTCTTTTTTTTTTTAAATGCAAATGCAAGCAACCAACAATTCAATTCAAATAAAATTAGAGATGAAAGCAGCAATTTTCTTTTTAAAGCAAGCAAGCAAAGCAGCTTTGTAGCAGCAACTCCTTATTTATCTGCTTTGACAACCTGAAAAGAAAAACGAAATATATGCAAAAAAATTTAAAATAAAACACAACTAAACTAAAAACAAATTAATCAAACACTTTTTTTTTCTTTTTTAATTGCAAAAACAAACTCAAAACATACACACACAACCCAAGACTCAAGACTAAAATCAAAATAAAACAAAATAAAAATGAAACACACAAACTCAAAAGGATTTAAAACAACACAAAATAAAACCAAAACATATTCACAAATATATTTTTTTTTTTAAAAAGAGACCACTTCACTAAACCACACAAACCCGGCCCAAATGGAATAAATAAAGTGAAAAGAATAATGCAACTTTCAAACGCCAAAATCTCGTAATCCTAAAATCAAAATCCAGCAATAATTTCGCACAATCCCGCTTCTCAAATTATTTTGCAATTTCGAATTACTGACAACTCAAAAACTTGAATCTCTCAAACTAGTTATTTGATTTGATTTGTCTCGTGGTTGGGGTTCGGCAATCGGAGATTGGGTTCGATTTGGGATTTGGCGGCAGGCAATTCGTTGCTCTGGTGGGGTTATGACGTTAGTTGTTGTGGTTCAAATTGCGGTGGAGGAAGGGTTGTGGTTCGGGTTGGAAGATGGATGCGATTGCGTTGCGTGCTCGCGGTTCAAGGAGTTGATGCGAACTGTGATTTCTGGTTGTGGTGAGGATCGTTGTGGTTCGATTTGGGGATTGGTAGATGGTCTTCGCGATTTCGATTGATTGTTTGATTTCTTTGGATGGGGGTTGCTTCGGTGATTGGCTGAAGGTTGGTGGTTTGCTTTGACTGCTACGTGGTGAGGTCGAAGGAAGGGAATGGTTGTGGTAATTCACGGTGAGGTCAAAGGAGATGGCAGAGGTTGATTCGACTTGTTTGTTCAACTGCCGTTTGGAATTTGAAGGTGTAAGTGTGGCTGAGATTGTGACTGTGGCAATTTCAAGGATGGTGGAAATTTTGGGGTGAGTTGAACAGAAATGTGGGGGTAGTTGGCTGTAGTGTGATGACCGTGGCAGTTAGGGATGTGTACAGTGAGGTGTAGGTGGAAGACAGACTGCTAGCGATTTTTTCGGTGGTTGGTTGAAGTGAAGGAATGACTGGGTTGTGTTGTGTTTGAAGGCAAGTAGAAGGTGATTTGTTTTGGGTTATGATTGTTGACAGTGGTTCGAGGTGGTCTGTGGTTGGTTGAGTTGATGGTTGGAAGGTGAATGATGGAAGAAGTATAGTGTGTTTAGGCTAATGGTGATGGCAGGATGTATTGGCAGAGACAGTGGTGAGGCAAGCAGTTTGAAATGCTTGTGGCAAATATGCTTGTGGTTGCAGTTTTTTTTTAAGTGGATGAAGTATTGGTTATGTGGTGAATGAAGGGTGAGATAGATACAGTGGCTAGTGGAGGTGAAGTAGAATGTAAGCTTGCAAGTTGGCAGTTGAATGTTGTAGAGGGTTATGAAGGGGTGGCTGCAATAGTTTGTAGGCACTGTTGTATAGATGTGACACTTAGCGGTGAAGTGAAGTTTATCTGTGAGTACAGGAGTTTGACAGTGTGAATGGAAGGCAGTTGAATGGAATGGAGTTGTAAATGGTGACAGGGCAGTAGAAGTATATGTATATGCAATGTGAAGAGAAGGTTATAGAGGATGGTCAGAAGTGGTTGGTTGAGTGGGAGTAATGGCAGCAAGACAGAAAATGCAAAGAACAGAGAGTAAAATTGTAGCAGTGAAAAGAAAATGAAAATGTATGTACAAATGAAAATGCAATAACAATGTAAAATATTAAATGTGAAAAAGCAATGGAATTTTTTTTTAAATGAAAGTGTGGATGTTTTTTTATACACAAATGCAAAGTCAACAAGAAAACAAGAAACAAGAAACAAGCGCACACACACGGCAAACAAAAATCACACACAAACACAATTTTTTGTTTTTGTTTTTTTTTAACTGCAACACAAACACACAAAATAAACACACGATAAAAATCAAAAGAAAAATAATTCGAAGAATAGAAAATCAAAATTAAAACAATTCCCCGGCAACGGCGCCAAAAACTTGTTCGGACGACGGAAATTCTATCGGTTTAGAAAACCGTCGAACGAATTTAACTTTAAAAATATCCGCAAGCGCACGGTGTACGAATGTAGCACGCGGCGAATACGGGTCGATCCGCAGGGAATTGTTAGAGTTTAAAAATCTATTCAATCAAATTAGACCAAATGGAGGAGAAGTTGTTAACTAGAAATAAAATGAAGCTAAAGCTAGAGTTAAAGTTTGATTTAAGAACTATTGAACTAGAGAACAATTTAGGGATAAATCCACTCCCATATTTTTGTAAATCAACAAAATGAAGTTATGATCTCTCTTTTCTTGTCATTAGTGAATTAGTTGATGTGCTTATCATAAGTATGGAATATTTGTTCTATTAATTAGCTCAATATAAACCATCAAACTATAACACAACCACTAATACACATTTAACTCTCATGAAATATGACAACAAAGTTGAAATAAAAATCTATTTTAAGCATGGCCTATTAACTATTGTTTAGAAATATAGGCTATCAAATTTCAATTTCAACATTCACTTCTTTGCCATAATCATATTTAGATGAAGAGGCAATTTGTGTTATGTTTGTTTAAGCATAGCCTATTTGTTATAAACAACATAGACTATCAAATTCAAAGCTAAACAACATCATTAAACCACTTCAATCATTCTCATTAAGCACAAAAAGAGAGCATAAACATCAAATTAAGTTGAAGCTACATGATTAGAGAGCTTCATTACCCCTAAATTGAAGGGGTTTAGCCTCTCATATTTGTTATCATATGAACAAATATAGCTTGCAACATTAAAGTAAAAGAAAAAGAAAAAGAGAGCAAAGCAAAGAAACAAAACTAATCTACTTGCATAAAAAATAAATCTACACTACAACATGAAAGTAAATAAGCATGAAAAGAAAAAGAACATATATTGAATTTGCATAAAAAAAATACATAAAAGAGAAATGGCTAAGTAGCCATGAAAAGAAAGAAGAGAACTTGGTTTTTATTTTGAGCCTAAACTAACTAAAGAGAGACTAAGAGAGGAGATAATGTTACATGAAACATATGGGTATTTATACATGTATGAAACCCTAATTCATATTTTTGGGGAATACCCAAAATGCCCCTTAGGAAGTGTGGAGGCCAAGTAACCATTAACATGTCTTAATCCCCCATTAAGTGTACATGAAACCATTAAGTCCAAAAGCATGTGCATTAGCCTTTAATTTGTACATTAAGGTAGGTGGGTAGGTGGGGTCCTCCATGTTCTTCACTTTGAATTATTTCCATCTTCATTCCTTTGTATTAATTTTGTGCATGCATATCTTCATGAAACCACTTCTATTTGAGATCAATTTCCTACAAAAATATATACAAATTTTCAATTAATTTTTCTCAAAGAAATATATGCACTTAAATGACCGTTTTGCCCCTATATGAAGATGAATATATGAAAATTTGGAATTAATATGAATTTTGGTTAAAACAAGTTAAAATACCCAATATGATCATTTATTTAATTTAAATAGAATAAATATGGTGGTAAAAATATGCACATTTACGTGCACATCAAATACCCCCACACTTATCTTTTTATTCGTCCTCGAATAAAGAAAAACTAAGATAAATCCGTTTTCGTAGGGAGCACGATTGCATTGAGCGTATGCAACAAGCCGTTAAACCTCTGGGTGTCCCCAGTAGGACGAGTGTTGTCTCGTGAGGGTTTTCAGCGGATACTACCCACAAAATCCAAATGCAGGATGAAAATATTTACAAATGCAAGATTTATTTACAAAGAGATGAATGCAAGTTTTTGAAAATATTTACAATGAAGGATTTATTTTTAAATTGACACGAATAAGTTAAATATAGGTTTTGGTTATTATCTTGAAAATTTATGTCATTTACTCGTCAAAATTTCAACAAAAATCAAGTTATCATAACAAATAGACAATAGTTTAACTTGTTGTTTCGGTTGATAACAAAGTGTAATTATAAAATGGATCCTTAGTTGATTATCAAAGTTTATCAAAGTGGTATTTTCATTTCTTTTCAATAACAAATCAAATCAAATAAGTAAAAATAGTGCTAGGATTTCAATTGTTTGCTCCCTCATTATTTTCAAGAAAAATTACACACCTAGCTCAAGTAAACTGAGGCCAGATATACCACCCATGCACTGCCTTTCGGACTTATGTGAGGGGAGTACAGAGCATGGCGAGTGCACACACTTTCGTGCATACACCTATTGACCGTAGGTGGTTTTTATTAAGTCTTTTTTTTTACATACATGTGTTCCATACATCATAACCGTGAGGACTTTTAAATGAGTATGAAAGCACATAATCAAAAATTCCAAGTAATCACCCCTGCATAACCGTGAGGACTTTTAAATGAGAGTGAATACTTGGATGTTATTATTTTATTTTTTTTATTTTTTTTTTGAGAGGGAGTTTTGCAAAATTATCTTAGCACCATTTAACTTAGAAGACAAAAAAAAAATGTTATATCCTTTACTTTAAATTCACCACTTTTAAAACAAAGATTTTCAATTAGGATGTATTTCATAATTAACACGTATGAATCTTCCTATATACTAGTTAAACCATTATTATTTGTAATCAAACTTCATTTTTATTTTTGTTAAGACGAATAAATTTTCAAAAATTTCAATTTAATAAACCAAAACCATATATTTATCCTATAGTGTTTCTTTAAAAATAAATCAAAATGCTAAAAAAAAAATTTGTATTTTAAAATTTTGATATTTTTTTGAGTTTTGGAAGAAAAAAGAAAAAATGAAAATTTAATCATGAAAAATCAAAAAGAAAATTAGTCTCCCCCCACACTTGATTTTGACTGTGTCCCCACAGTCAACCCAAGTGGAAGGAGAAAAATAAAATAAAAATTTAATATTTACACGAAAGATTATTATTTACAAGAGATGAGAAAGTATATAGTCAAAAAGTAAATGAAACGGTCTTCCAAAGACCAATTCATCCGTCCCTTCAAATGCGTGAGACACGGCTTAAGCACGAAAAACCAAATCGTAAAAGAATTTGAAGTTGATTGTCGATTTGGAAAAACGAATGTCGTTTTATTAAAAATCGTACGAGTTGTTTTATTTTCGATGATTTTCAGGGTCGACAAAACAATTGATTGAAGTTCAAGTTTATTTTCACCAATTTGAAATTCAAGCTTATCATTGAAAACATTTTCACAATTATTGATTTCAAAATCAAAATGGTGATTTTCATCTTCCCCTTCGGAATTTAACAACTCGTCATCCAAAAGTCCACAAAATTCGTGTTCATTAAATTCGTCTTCCTTTGTTGGATTATCAACAACTTTATTACATAAATCAAGTTCAAAATTCAAAGTTGTTGTATTCAAATTTTCAGAAAAAGGAAGATCGAAATTTAAATCGAGTTTCGCACCCTCAAAAGAATTGAAATCCAACTCAATTACCGTATTTTCAACAACTTGATTAAGATCGTCATTATCAAATTCAAAAGTTGTTATTTGAAAATCGTCGATTTGGGTAAAAGATAGATTATCACTTGACTCATCACACGTTGAGATTTGATTTTGTTGTTCACGTTGTTTCATATAAGTTTCAAACAATAAATCCGTGTGATCATCGTAAATTTCATTCATTTGTTCAACAAAATCCAATTTATAGTTATTAAATTGAGAATTTTCGATTTGGATTTGTTGAGAACAAAAATTTTCACTCGTAACATGGTTAAGATTATTTCCATTGCCAAATTCGTTTGAAAAGTTGTTCCCATTTTCATGTTGAGTTTGGAATTCATTTTGGAGTTCGAAATTAAATTGGCATGGGTTATAATCGTAATCGTTTGAATTTTGAATTAAATTCAAATTTTGAAATCCTTGACTCGAGTTATTACACAAATCAGAATTACATAAATCATTTATCTCTTGATTTTGTCGTGTAGAAAGTTCGAATAAAGATGAAATCATTTCAATGTTATTTTCAAGAGTCGAACGTTGGTCATCGTTTTGAAAATTTTGTTGTTCGAAATTTGAATTATTTACAAAATAGTTGTTGTTAAAATATCCATACGAATTTGGACTGAAATCATATGGATTATATTGATTTTCACAACTATTGTAAAATTCAAGTGGATAAGAAAAAGGAAACTCGGACATTTTCAAGATTTTTTTTTTGGTTTTTCTTTTTATAAAGAAAAATATTTACAAGTAGAATTTATTTTTCAAAATGGAAAATTGATTTTTGTTTTGTTTTTTTTTTGGATTTTCAATTTTTTTTTGGCTTTTTTTTAAGAAAAATTATTTTATATTTTTTTGGATTTTTGTTTTTCTAAATTTTTTGGATTTTAGAAATTTCAAAGGAAAAGGATTTGAAAATTGCAAAGAAAAATAAAAGGATTATTTACAATTTTTTTAGTTTTGGATTTTGATTTTTTTTTTGTTTTTTTTTTAATATGCATGAACTAATGCAACTAAATGAATGCAGTGGTTAGGTACAAATGATTTATCCTAAGTTAACCCAAAATTGTATATTCTCAAATTGTCTTAGATAAACAAGATAGTTCTCAGCCAGGTAACGGGCAGGATTTATCGGTGCACCACGAATCACCGTAGCAATGCAGCCGAAGGTTTAAGTACCTTCAGAGGAACAACCACTATAATATTTACGAATCACCGTAATATTTATAAATGGTTATTACTCTGCCGTAGCCTAGACACCAAGAAATTAAATTGTTCAAAAAAAAGACAAATTGTCAATATACAATTAAGTGTTATCGATGTCTAACCGTTATTATTAATCAAAATCTAAGATGAAATGCAGAACAGAAACTAAACGTGTATTAACAATGCAACTACGAATGAATTCTTTTTTTTTTTTAAATGCAAATGCAAGCAACCAACAATTCAATTCAAATAAAATTAGAGATGAAAGCAGCAATTTTCTTTTTAAAGCAAGCAAGCAAAGCAGCTTTGTAGCAGCAACTCCTTATTTATCTGCTTTGACAACCTGAAAAGAAAAACGAAATATATGCAAAAAAAATTTAAAATAAAACACAACTAAACTAAAAACAAATTAATCAAACACTTTTTTTTTTCTTTTTTTTTTAATTGCGAAAACAAACTCAAAACATACACACACAACCCAAGACTCAAGACTAAAATCAAAATAAAACAAAATAAAAATGAAACACACAAACTCAAAAGGATTTAAAACAACACAAAATAAAACCAAAACATATTCACAAATATTTTTTTTTTTAAAAGAGACCACTTCACTAAACCACACAAACCCGGCCCAAATGGAATAAATAAAGTGAAAAGAATAATGCAACTTTCAAACGCCAAAATCTCGTACTCCTGAAATCAAAATCCAGCAATAATTTCGCACAATCCCGCTTCTCAAATTATTTTGCAATTTCGAATTACTGACAACTCAAAAACTTGAATCTCTCAAACTAGTTATTTGATTTGATTTGTCTCGTGGTTGGGGTTCGGCAATCGGAGATTGGGTTCGATTTGGGATTTGGCGGCAGGCAATTCGTTGCTCTAGTGGGGTTATGACATTAGTTGTTGTGGTTCAAATTGCGGTGGAGGAAGGGTTGTGGTTCGGGTTGGAAGATGGAGGCGATTGCGTTGCGTGCTCGCGGTTCAAGGAGGTGATGTGAACTGTGATTTCTGGTTGTGGTGAGGATCGCTGTGGTTCGATTTGGGGGTTGGTAGATGGTCTTCGCGATTTCGATTGATTGTTTGATTTCTTTGGATGGGGGTTGCTTCGGTGATTGGCTGAAGGTTGGTGGTTTGCTTTGACTGCTACGTGGTGAGGTCGAAGGAAGGGAATGGTTGTGGTAATTCACGGTGAGGTCAAAGGAGATGGCAGAGGTTGATTCGACTTGTTTGTTCAACTGCCGTTTGGAATTTGAAGGTGAAAGTGTGGCTGAGATTGTGACCGTGGCAATTTCAAGGATGGTGGAAATTTTGGGGTGAGTTGAACAGAAATGTGGGGGTAGTTGGCTGTAGTGTGATGACCGTGGCAGTTAGGGATGTGTACAGTGAGGTGTAGGTGGAAGACAGACTGCTAGCGATTTTTTCGGTGGTTGGTTGAAGTGAAGGAATGACTGGGTTGTGTTGTGTTTGAAGGCAAGTAGAAGGTGATTTGTTTTGGGTTATGATTGTTGACAGTGGTTCGAGGTGGTCTGTGGTTGGTTGAGTTGATGGTTGGAAGGTGAATGATGGAAGAAGTATAGTGTGTTTAGGCTAATGGTGATGGCAGGATGTATTGGCAGAGACAGTGGTGAGGCAAGCAGTTTGAAATGCTTGTGGCAAATATGCTTGTGGTTGCAGTTTTTTTTTAAGTGGATGAAGTATTGGTTATGTGGTGAATGAAGGGTGAGATAGATACAGTGGCTAGTGGAGGTGAAGTAGAATGTAAGCTTGCAAGTTGACAGTTGAATGTTGTAGAGGGTTATGAAGGGGTGGCTGCAATAGTTTGTAGGCACTGTTGTATAGATGTGACACTTAGCAGTGAAGTGAAGTTTATCTGTGAGTACAGGAGTTTGACAGTGTGAATGGAAGGCAGTTGAATGGAATGGAGTTGTAAATGGTGACAGGGCAGTAGAAGTATATGTATATGCAATGTGAAGAGAAGGTTATAGAGGATGGTCAGAAGTGGTTGGTTGCGTGGGAGTAATGGCAGCAAGACAGAAAATGCAAAGAACAGAGAGTAAAATTGTAGCAGTGAAAAGAAAATGAAAATGTATGTACAAATGAAAATGCAATAACAATGTAAAATATTAAATGTGAAAAAGCAATGGAATTTTTTTTTTAAATGAAAGTGTGGATGTTTTTTTATACACAAATGCAAAGTCAACAAGAAAACAAGAAACAAGAAACAAGCGCACACACATGGCAAACAAAAATCACACACAAACACAATTTTTTGTTTTTTTTTTTTTAACTGCAACACAAACACACAAAATAAACACACGATAAAAATCAAAAGAAAAATAATTCGAAGAATAGAAAATCAAAATTAAAACAATTCCCCGGCAATGGCGCCAAAAACTTGTTCGGACGACGGAAATTCTATCGGTTTAGAAAACCGTCGAACGAATTTAACTTTAAAAATATCCGCAAGCGCACGGTGTACGAATGTAGCACGCGGCGAATACGGGTCGATCCGCAGGGAATTGTTAGAGTTTAAAAATCTATTCAATCAAATTAGACCAAATGGAGGAGAAGTTGTTAACTAGAAATAAAATGAAGCTAAAGCTAGAGTTAAAATTTGATTTAAGAACTATTGAACTAGAGAACAATTTAGGGATAAATCCACTCCCATATTTTTGTAAATCAACAAAATGAAGTTATGATCTCTCTTTTCTTGTCATTAGTGAATTAGTTGATGTGCTTATCATAAGTATGGAATATTTGTGCTATTAATTAGCTCAATATAAACCATCAAACTATAACACAACCACTAATACACATTTAACTCTCATGAAATATGACAACAAAGTTGAAATAAAAATCTATTTTAAGCATGGCCTATTAACTATTGTTTAGAAATATAGGCTATCAAATTTCAATTTCAACATTCACTTCTTTGCCATAATCATATTTAGATGAAGAGGCAATTTGTGTTATGTTTGTTTAAGCATAGCCTATTTGTTATAAACAACATAGACTATCAAATTCAAGGCTAAACAACATCATTAAACCACTTCAATCATTCTCATTAAGCACAAAAAGAGAGCATAAACATCAAATTAAGTTGAAGCTACATGATTAGAGAGCTTCATTACCCCTAAATTGAAGGGGTTTAGCCTCTCATATTTGTTATCATATGAACAAATATAGTTTGCAACATTAAAGTAAAAGAAAAAGAAAAAGAGAGCAAAGCAAAGAAACAAAACTAATCTACTTGCATAAAAAATAAATCTACACTACAACATGAAAGTAAATAAGCATGAAAAGAAAAAGAACATATATTGAATTTGCATAAAAAAATACATAAAAGAGAAATGGCTAAGTAGCCATGAAAAGAAAGAAGAGAACTTGGTTTTTATTTTGAGCCTAAACTAACTAAAGAGAGACTAAGAGAGGAGATAATGTTACATGAAACATATGGGTATTTATACATGTATGAAACCCTAATTCATATTTTTGGGGAATACCCAAAATGCCCCTTAGGAAGTGTGGAGGCCAAGTAACCATTAACATGTCTTAATCCCCCATTAAGTGTACATGAAACCATTAAGTCCAAAAGCATGTGCATTAGCCTTTAATTTGTACATTAAGGTAGGTGGGTAGGTGGGGTCCTCCATGTTCTTCACTTTGAATTATTTTCATCTTCATTCCTTTGTATTAATTTTGTGCATGCATATCTTCATGAAACCACTTCTATTTGAGATCAATTTCCTACAAAAATATATACAAATTTTCAATTAATTTTTCTCAAAGAAATATATGCACTTAAATGACCGTTTTGCCCCTATATGAAGATGAATATATGAAAATTTGGAATTAATATGAATTTTGGTTAAAACAAGTTAAAATACCCAATATGATCATTTATTTAATTTAAATAGAATAAATATGGTGGTAAAAATATGCACATTTACGTGCACATCAACAGGTGCTGTTCTTAGTGACTAACGCTGTTGATGACGAAGACGAGCTGGAGGCTTTTGCATATTGTTTTCTTACTATATGTACTGGATGTTCCGCTGTTTGTATGATTCTCTGAGTGTTATGTAGCGAGGCTTGTTGTATTGACTTTTCAGATTGTTGTACCAAACTATTATGAGCTTATATGATGAATTCTGTTCTATGGAGCTTCACTATGTATACTTCTCTATTGTATTTTATCCATGCGCTGTGAGTAATATGATAGACTATTTTGTGTTTACTTTACCCTGATGATCGTCCATGGCAGCCTGGCACACTTTACAGCGCACTATTTCCTTGTTTAGTGCAGGAGTCATGGGCGGTCGTCACATTTGGTATCAGAGCTTTGGTTAATCGATTTTGGCCAACGCTCGCTGACGTAACTACGTATGAGAGACGTAATTGTATTTTGATGGATAATTACTATATATAATATAGTAGCTTAGAAGGATTTGAATTCCTTATGCAGTTGTTTCTCAGGGTATATTAATCATTCTCTTATAGATATTAGGAATGAGTCGAAGAGGGAGACTAGCTGCTAGGGAAGGCCGTGCTGTTGAGGGGGCTGCTGATTATGCTTCTATGTTCGAGGCTATGATGACTTCGATCATGAAAAGGATGCCAGCTCCGGGACCATCAGTAGATGTTGGAGTTCAAGTTCAAGCTCCAAGACCAGTGGATTTTGCTAAGTTGTGTAAAGACTATACTTCTCTTGGAGGAAAGGTTTTCTTGGGAACAGAATCAACCATTGAAGTTCAGAGATGGATAGATGCTTGTAAAAGGATTTTTGGTGATTTGGGAATTGAGGATGCAACTAAGAGGAAGCTTGCATCAAGACAGCTTCAGGGAAGAGCTTCGGATTGGTGGAATTCTATCACCATTGATACTCCAGAGGAAGAGATTACTTGGGAGCAATTCCAAGTTAGATTCGAAGCTAAGTTCATTTCTACATCTCAGAAATCTGTTCTGTTTAAGAAGTTTGTGGAACTCAAGCAAGATGGAAGACCAGTTCTTGAGTATGTTTCTGAGTTTGAAGCTTTGTCCAAGTATGCTCGGTCATATATTGACTCCCCCTATCAGAAGAATGAGAAGTTTGTGACAGGCTTGGATAGTTATCTTGGGAGGCAGTTGGTGGATCATCTGGATGATTCATTTGAGAAGCTTGTGGAGAAGGCTCTCAGGCATGAGAATCTGTTTCCTAAGGAAGGATCTGTTGTTGCTGTAACCAAGGAGCAAAGTGGAAACAAGAAGAGGAAGCAGCAGCAGCAGCAGAAGGGTAAGGATGGCCAGAAGAAGCCGAAGGGTGAAGTGACCTGCTACAACTGCAGCAGAAGGGTCATCTCTTCAGGAACTGCAAGAAACCGACCGGCAAAGTGTCACAACTGTGACAAACCGAGGCATTTCAAGAGGGATTGTCCGGACCCGAGAAAGGACAAGCGGATTGTGCAAGCTTATGCTTTGGGGGCTGTGCCATCGTCTTCGAAAGCTCCTACTGCTGAAGAGAAAGAGAAGAGTGTGGTGGTTCAAGGTACTCTTTCCATTTGTGGTATTCCAATTAGAGTGTTGTTTGATACTGGAGCATCGCATTCTTTTGTTTGTAATGAACTTGTAGGCCGGTTGGGTTTGAAACCGGATATTGTTGATAGACCATTGGTGGTGACTAATCCAGTTGGGGGTTCGTCTTGTTTGTGTATGATATGTCGTGGTCTAGTTGTGTCGAGTCATGATTGCTCTTTTGTTTGTGATTGTTTTGTTCTGAACTTTGTGGGGTTCGGAATTATTTTGGGTATGGACTGGCTTAGGAAGTATGCGGCAAAGGTTGATTGTAAGAGGCTTGAGATGACAGTCGAGAATGTGGAGAGGCGAAAGGTTGTGATACGATGTAAGCATGAGGAAGGCGTCTTCATGAGCTTCATGTATTCACTGGTTGTTCCACGGGATGGACTGTCATCCGTGCCTATTGTGAATGGATTTGAGGATGTCTTTGACGAGGTCAAAGGATTACCGCCGCATAGGGAGATCGAATTTTGTATCGATCTAGTTGAGGGAGCCAGACCTGTTGTGATGCCTCTTAGGCGAATGGCGCCTAGGGAACAGCAAGAGTTGAAGGTGCAAGTTGATGACCTTTTACAGAAAGGATTCATTCGGCGTAGTGTGTCTGAATGGGGTGCACCAGTTGTGTTTGCAACCAAAGCGGATGGATCGTTGAGGTTGTGTATGGATTATCGTGAGCTGAATAAAGTGACTAAGAAGAACAAGTATCCATTGCCGAGAATAGATGACTTGTTTGATCAGCTTCACGAAGCTAAGGTGTTTTCTCAGATGGATTTGGCAACGGGATTTCACCAGTTGAGAGTGGCAAAGGATAGTGTGCCGAAGACTGCTTTCAGCACACCATCCGGTTTTTATGAGTGGCTGGTAATGCCGTTTGGATTGACTAATGCACCGGCATATTTTGTGGATCTTATGAATAGAGTGTTCAGAGATCAGTTGGACAAGTTTGTACTTGTGTTCGTGGATGATATCTTGGTTTATTGCAGAACTGAAGAAGAGCACAAGACACACTTGAGGATTGTTTTGGAAATTTTGCGAAAACATCAGCTGAGGGCTAAGTTTTTGAAGTGTCACTTCTGGAAGAGTGAAGTGAGGTTCTTAGGCCATGTTATCTCTGGAAATGGAATAGCGGTTGATCCCGCCAAGGTGGCAACGATCCAGGATTGGGTTAGACCTAAGAATGCATCTGATGTGAGAAGTTTTCTTGGATTAGCAGGATATTATCGTCGGTTTATCAAAGACTTTTCCAAGATAGCTGCACCGTTAACAGGATTGACGAAAAAGAACCAAGTGTTCAGATGGGATGCTAAGTGTGAGCAAGCTTTCGGAATCCTGAAAGAGCGACTGACAAGTGCTCCTATTTTGACTATTCCAAGTGGAAATGATGAGATGGTGGTTTACACCGATGCATGTGGCACTGGACTTGGAGCAGTGATAATGCAGAAGGATAAAGTTGTTGAATATGCAAGTCGACAACTGAAGCCGCATGAAAGGAATTATCCGACTCATGATTTGGAGTTAGCGGCGCTTGTATTTGCTCTGAAGATGAGGAGACATTATCTATTGGGAGTTCGATTTGAGTTGTTTACAGATCATAAGTCGTTGAAGTATCTGTTCTCCCAAAAGGATTTGAATCTTCGACAGCAACGATGGCTAGAGTTTTTAGCATCATATGATTTTGGTATAGCATATACTCCGGGAAAAGGTAACGCGGTGGCAGATGCGTTAAGCCGAAGACATGCAGAATTGGGAGCCATGTTTTCAGAATGGAAGAGTCTCGAGTATTTGGCTGGATTTGACTTCAGGCCTAGATGTGAATTGGAACCTGAGATGTTGGCAAACTTATCGATAAGACCTACTCTGGTGGAAAGAGTTGGCAAGATCCAAAAGCGAGACGATAAGATTGTCAAGATTATCCGTGATGTGGAATCTGGAGTAGACCCAGAAAAGGATAAAGGATTTGAAGTTGATCGAGAGAGTTGGCTCCGGAAGCAAGGACGATTAGTTGTTCCCGATATAGATGGATTGAGAGATGAAGTTCTTATGGAAAGTCATCACTCGAAGTTGACAATTCATCCAGGTGGAAATAAGATGTATCGGGATATGAAGAGAACCTATTACTGGGAAGGTATGAAGAAGGATGTTGGAAATTTTATTTCCAGGTGCATGAATTGCCAGTTGGTAAAAGCCGAACAGAAGAAGCCAAGTGGATTGCTTCAGCCATTAGAAGTTCCTACATGGAAATGGGAGCAAATATCGATGGATTTTATTGATGGACTACCAAGAACCAGAGCGGAAAATGAAGGGATTTGGGTCATCGTAGATCATTTGACTAAGAATGCAAGATTCATTCCTGTTCGATCAACTAGGACTGCATTGAAATTGGCTGAGTTGTATGTTAAGTGGATAGTTCGATTCCATAGTATTCCGAAGAGTATAGTAAGCGATCGAGACCCATTGTTCACTAGTGGATTTTGGAAGAGCTTCCAAGAAGTTTTGGGGACCGAGTTGTGTTTGAGTACAGCTTATCATCCCCAAACAGATGGTCAGACCGAGAGAGTCAATCGAGTTTTAGAAGATCTCCTTAGAGCTTGTGTTTTAGATTTCGGAGGATCATGGGAAGATCATCTTCATTTGGTGGAATTTTCATATAATAACAGTTACCGGTCAAGTATTGGTATGGCACCGTTTGAAGCATTGTATGGAAGACCGTGTAACTCTCCGACATGTTGGTTGGAAACTGGAGAAAAATTGATACTTGGGCCAGAAATGATTCGTCGGACTTCGGATTGTATAGAGACCATTCAGCGACGAATGAAGGCAGCCCAAGACCGTCAGAAAAGTTATGCTGATAAGCGTCGTAAGGATTTGGAATTCGACGTGGGTGATATGGTTTTCGTGAAGATTTCTCCTCTGAAGAATGTTATTCGATTCAGGAAGAAAGGAAAATTGACTCCGAGATTTGTTGGACCATTCCCGATCATCGAGCGAATTGGAAAGCTCGCCTATAAATTGGAGTTACCGGAAAAGATGGCGGGTGTGCACAATGTTTTTCATGTATCTTATCTACGGAAGTATGTGCACGACTCGAATACAGTGGTTTCTGCTGATAGCTGTGAAGATTTAGAAGTTGATCCAGTTATTAGAAGACCTCGTAAGCCACTTCGTGTTGTGGGAACCGACACGAAACAGCTTAGGAGGAAGGTAGTCAAGTTGCTCAAGGTACAATGGAGTGACAATGTTAACGACTGTACATGGGAGGAGGAAGAGAGGATGAAGGCAGCTCATCCTGGACTCTTCGAGGTATGGCCCTAAGGCGTCGTGACATCTCATGAATTTGTAAATTGTTCTAGTCTTAGAATTCTGCATGCTAGGTTAGTAATTAGATGCATGGTTTGTTGATTGCTATGGATGGTAGGCATGCAGAATAGTTTTGATTGCTGTTGTTTGTTTGGAATTTCGGGGGCGAAATTCTTAAGGGGGAGAGAATGTAATGACCCATATTTTTACGGATCGAAAGATCGTAGAATTGTTGTTAATAGATTGTTAGTGCCGTTAAGTCATTCAGAATTTAAGTCGTTTGGAGCTTAGGTCGTGTAGAAGTTGAGTCGTGTAGGGGCTTAAGTCGTGACCGACTTAGTGGTGTTGAGCGACCCATGGTAATGGCCGACTTAAGAAGGTTAACGACTTAGGGGTTGAACGGCTTAAGGATTGGGACGACCTAAGGGAGCTAACGGCTTAAGGCGTGGCCGACTTATAGGTGTTGCCGACTTAGGGTGTGGCCAAGTTAAGGAGATAGCTGGCTTAGAAGTTTAAAGATTGGACCGACCTATAAGAAATTGACCGACCTATGAAGGTTAACGACTTAGGGAATGGAGCGGCTTAAGGTAAGTTAAGTCATGATTCATGCTTAGGATGGCCGACTTAAGATTGGACCGACTTAGTGACCTAGGTGGTTGAGCGAGTTAGAATAGGTCGGCATGGAGTTAGGTCGGCTATTTCGTGTCTAGTTAGGTCGCATAAGTGTTAAGTCGGCTATGTGTTAGGTCGCGTGGTGGTTAAGTCGGGTGGCCCGATGATTGGTCAGGTCGGCCATACGGTTAGGAAGTTGGGTCGGCATCTCAGTTAAGTCGTGAGCGTGTTAGGTCGTTAAGCCATTGTGTCGGTAGGTCGTGGCCGCGCATGTGTTTTAGGTCGTAGGTCGTTTGGGGCGACTTGGTGAATAGCTTAGGTCGGCTGTGCCGAGTTATAGGTTAGGTCGTTAGACGACTTATAGGTGTTAAGTCGTTGGGTCGGCACTTGTGTTAGGTCGTGGGTCGGGGCAGTTGGGTCGGCGACGACTTAAGGGGGGGACGACTCATGGGGATTTCCAGCCTATAAATAGAGGGGTTTGGTTCACTTTTTGGCACCAGATTTCGAAGCAACGAAGTGCTGCCATTTTGAGAGCTCGACTACAACACTTCTTCACTTCTTTTCTCCACTTTAATTTTGTGATTCCTTCCATCTAGATTGAAGATCAAATCGAAGATCCAAGAGCCAAAGTTGAAGATCTACATCTATCGAAGAGAGATTTCATCGTTTGAAGCGGAGCTTTGGAGGATCAAGCTTGATTCTTTGCTGTCCAGATCTGAAGTTGGTTGTTTTTGAGGTGTTTAGGTGATTCGGTGAGTGGTGGTTATCTCTCACACGGACCCAAAGGAGTATATTGGATCGGTGGCTTGTTTGTGTGTTAAAGATAGTGATTCCATGCTTTTTCCTTAAGTCTGCATGTAGATCTATGGTTCATGATGATTCAACACCTATTTTACTATATGTTCACCTATGCAAGTTCATTCATCAAGTTGTAGGGATGTTGCTTAGAACTCATACTTATTAGATTTGGACTCTTTATTTACGAAATTGCCATTATTGCTGTAATTGTTTATTTAGATCTTGTTTGATTGATTACTTGGATTAATGTTTGATTTGATTGATTAGTTGATTGATAACTTGATTTGGACAAGTTGGTCGAAGATGATTCAAAAGCTAAGTAGAAAGGCTCTTGAATAAGGAAAGCTGCTTGTGGCATATGAAGCGGATGTTGAAGCTCATATGGATAGACTTGATGATCTAGTTGAGATGAGACTTTGCCATGATGCGATGAGGCAAACCATGATGTTGAGATGGAACTTTGCTATGATGCGAAGAAGCAAAGTAAGATGTGAGAAAGTCTTGGTTTAATCCAGACGGGATCATCCCAAGCATGTTGATAACTCGGTGATATGGTTCGAGTTTGTGGATAATGGATGGCTCGAGAGGCGCTTGAGCCAGTATGAAAATAGTCGTCGAGGAGGATGACCAGGAGGCTGAGATCTCATCGTTATTGAAAGTTCTAGCATGCTCAAAGCAAGAGTACGTTGGGACGGGCTGCGACGACGTTCCAAGCACGGGCTGCGACGACGTGCTAGTACTCTGGGCAGATTCGATAGTCCTAGGCACGGGCTGCGACGACGTGCGGAGTTATGTTTAGAACCGGGGTTACCATTAGCCCTTGACGAACGGCTGAAAGAATGTGCCAGTCATTCAATTAACAGTGATATCAAGGCAATGATAACAGTGATAGCCAGAGTCATGAATGTTTGGATGTTTGGTTGTATTGTCGCTTGGGCCAAGAGCGATGTTTTCAGAGTGCTTATCTGATCTTGGTTTAGGCCTTGGGGGTTTGTACTTGGAAAACATCGACCTTGACTCGAGTGATAATTGCTTTTCTTTGAATGTCTGAATTGCTATGTTTGCTTCTGCTTAGTGTGTCTGGGGCTATCACTGTAGAAAGAGGTGGAGTGGGATGGTTGGGTTCCTATTCCTTTTACCATTTATGCTCTTTTGGTATGTTTGATAGTTGATTTACTGCTCACTAAGACTTTTGTCTGACTCAAGGTTTTATGTTTAACTCTTATTACCTTGGGCTGTTCATCCATGTTGGGATGGGCAGACTAGGTAGCAGGTGACAGGTGTTGTTCTTAGTGACTAACGCTGTTGATGACGAAGACGAGCTGGAGGCTTTTGCATATTGTTTTCTTACTATATGTACTGGATGTTCCGCTGTTTGTATGATTCTCTGAGTGTTATGTAGCGAGGCTTGTTGTATTGACTTTTCAGATTGTTGTACCAAACTATTATGAGCTTATATGATGAATTCTGTTCTATGGAGCTTCACTATGTATACTTCTCTATTGTATTTTATCCATGCGCTGTGAGTAATACGATAAACTATTTCGTGTTTACTTTACCCTGATGATCGTCCATGGCAGCCTGGCACACTTTATAGCGCACTATTTCCTTGTTTAGTGCAGGAGTCATGGGCGGTCGTCACATGTACAACTCAAAGCAATGCTTAGTGTACAACATACAAGTTCATATGTACAACAAACACAAAGCTAATGAAGACTACAGACCAAACCAAGATATGCAGAGTCAATGCAACATGAAGTGAATCACAAACCAAAGGAGTGACATGACCAACAAAACAACTCAACTGTATGCAACAGTAAAACGAAGTGGACAATGCACCAATACTAAACAGAAGAATACATGAACACAATATCCACAACTGTCACTCATGAATGCAGCATATACAAGGATAATATGGGTGCAGTGAAGACTGTAGCTCGTGGATACAGCAACAGAACATCAATGGCACTATACAGCAATGTGCGGCCGCAAACAATCAAGCACATGAATTCACAAATCAAAATCAAAGTTGACCAAGTCAGAAATCAAGCATATGTACAAATTGAAAAAGTCAGTGCCAAAGTCGAACCAGCAAATCAAAATCGTGTCAACCAAGTAACACGAAAAGAATGAACTGAATAAGTCAGTAAAATCATCAACGTCCAACCATAATCAAATGGCCGAAACATAACTTTGAAACTATCAGACGAACGAAAAGTAAGGAGATCGAACTCATATAAAAACCACAAAAATCATCATCGGCAAAGCATCGGAGTTCAATCAAGCATAACATAAAAGCATAAAGGAAAATCACATACCAAATCGAAGTCGAACTCCATCAAATAGAAGCAGCCAAAGTGAGCAACGAGGAAACGATCGATCAAAGTTACTCGCGATTATCCACGCGATCGATCAACTTAAAGTCGGCATTTCATAAAGCCCTAATTTTTAATCAGAGTGGAACAAAGAGAACAAAGCCCTAATTTGCAAGACAAAGCCGCCATTAACATAAAAAGGGAGAACGGGTCAAATTATATAAAAGGGGTCGGCTTCTTTTTATTATAAGGGCTTTTTAATTATTATTTTTAAATTAGGGTTGTTTTTAATTATAAATTGTTTTTAATTTGTATTTTGCTTTTAAACCGTTTTAATTTCTAGTCGTGTGACTAGGGGACAAACTACGTGACGTAGTTTGAGAATTCGCAACTCAGTGGCTGAGTTGTGGCAGGGTTTTGAGCGTAGAGTTAGGTTAGTCAGTAGAGGGTGTCGCGAGTTTACGTGTGTAAGTGTGTGACTACTTAATTTCTAGTAGAAACCTTGGGGGCAGCACGTAGGTAGGGTTTTGCCGAAGCTGGGTAAATTCTGTGTCGTTCTATTTCTGCATTTATTATTCTGCTATTATCTGTGCTGCTATTATTCTGTTATCTGTATTGAAATAATTTTATAAGCTTCCGCAGTTAATTTTTATAATTAATAGCATCACCCTATTCACCCCCCCCCTCTAGGGTGAAATCGATCCTATAATTTCGAAACCAAAGCTTGAATTATAGCCTTTCAAAACCATAAAACTTTGAAGTTCATAACTTTGAAACATACTACCACTTAAATGGTTTAACTATTAAATTACTTTATATAATAAAATAGCTTCTTCACCTTAACAAATCAATTCCAAATATGGATTTAGATCCCCAAATAAACCAATATATTTCCATATATTTCAAAGCTTTAATTTTCCCACCTTTTCAAAACTTATTCTTTGATAATTTCATACACATCAATTTCAACTACTATTATTCACATTTGAAATGTTTACTTAATAAATCAAATATCATTTTAGCAAAACCTTTAGACTTCAAATAACCGGATATTCTTCCAGTTAAATTAACTTGATAATATTCATTTAAATCAATTTGATATTCATTTAAATCCTCTAAACAAAATCGAGTTATAAAGTCATACCCTTTAAATCTCAAATTATTTAAATTTCAAATCAAATTTTTCGAGGATAATTCTTAAATACTTTAATTCAAATCAAATTCACATTTATCTTCCAACGTTAATTTTATTTAAGTCACTATAAACTTTATCTACAATAGAATTTAAATAGATACTTACCATTTTATATAAAAGAAATCAAATTTTATTATTAAACTCATTTTTATTAATCAACTTTATACATAGCTTAAATTCAAGAATTTAACTATATATATAAAATAATATTTATATAACATCAAAAATTAATATTTATTAAACCGTATATTCCTTTCCAAAACCATATAAAATCATTTCAAAATATTTTTATGTATATAGACCGCGGTGCCTGTATATAATTTTCTATCCTATGGTCAAGTGATACAGATATTTATCATTTCAATCCGTAATTTAAAATAAAAATTTATGGTTATATATCATTTCAAACCGCAATCCCGAATGAAATAAAATGCATAACAACTTGCAGTTTAAAATAATATATAATACACATCCATTCATCCATCATAAAATCATACATCCATCACAATCATCATACAAAACAGTCAATCCATATCAATATATAACTGATAATATAAAACAAGTAATTAACTAGCAGTTATATTCAATAATAAATTAAATAATGATTTAATTTAAATAAATGCAATTAACTGAGATGATGATTAAAAATATACAAAAAAGTCATAAATAAATGCAATATCACATCAAAAAATTAGTTTAACAAACATAAGAAATTTTAGAAGTTGTGAGTGGGTTAAAACACTCACATTTTGAATTTAAATTGAATTTATATCTAATTTAATCCCAAAAATTGAACGGTCTTCAAATTCGTCCAAACCAGCGCCAAAATGTCCGGAATTTCAATACGATCCTAACAAAAGAACCCGCGCTTAAATTGGATACGTATGTGAAAGTTAACCGATTCAGAACGATTGAAATCAAATTAAAATTTAAACAGAAAAAATATACTCACTCTTTGTTTGCCACATCATCGTCACTTTGACCAAACCCTACACGCTCTCAGGAACTCAAACACGCGGGAACGAAAGACGGCTGCCACCCCTCTATGAATTTTTGTGGCCTCTCAGATCGTCGCCACACAGATCCCGTCCTTCCAACGTCGTCACCAGTTCGAGCCACACCACCTCAGGCCGATCGGCCCACTCCGGCTCGCCAAAACCCATTCGCCATCGCCCCCTTTTTATCGCTAAACATGGCGATTCCCGACGCCTACGACACAAACTACCTGCACTGATCACCTTGTCTCGCCGTCCTTTACACGCACGAACTTCCCGATCGATGAATCGTGGAAGATCCACCTTAGATTGAGCCTCCATACAATGAACGGCCGAAACTTCTTCGACTTTTACTGATCAGACGATGAATCCAAACGAAAAACAAATTGTAGATCTGAGATGCTTATATCGAGAGCTTCAGTATATAATTTTTCTAAATTTTTTGAGGAGTTTGAATTTTTTTGATTTGGATTGAAATTTGATTTGTGTTTGGATATAGAGTTTGTCTGTCTGCCATTAAGGAGGAGAGATAGTTGAAATGTACGTACAGACAAATGAGAAATAGGAGTAGGCTAGGATATATAAACGGGTATTTATAGACAAAGTTGAAAATGGAATAGATGGACCCGATTTATAAACGCATTGAACGATGAATGGCCCGAAAAGCCCGTTATGACACCGGAACGAAATTGGGTCAACCCGTATATCAAAATAGATGTTTTAAAATATTTTAAACACAATGGAAAAGGTTCAAGTCCAAGTTCCATCGTATGAAGAAGTTATGCTAAAATCAATATTTTTCAAACTGGTTTCAATTGATTTCAATTTCATTGATTTTAAGGCGTTTCAAGCCCATACGATCAAACGACAAGGCCGGTCGTTGCAAAACTTGAAATCCTACAATAATTCACCGTTACGGATCTGATGAGACTGGTTTCGTCGAAATTTGAGTCAGCGGCCAGAATGGCTATTTTTACATTAATAATTAATTAATTAAATCCAATTTAAAATTTCAATTCTAAAATCGACAAATTTTATCACTTTTATATTTCTCAATCATTTACAATGTTTTAAACAAATTAAAAAGTCAATTTAAAGTTGATTAATTTATCAATTTCAGTATTAAATTTTCAATTCCATTATATTCAAAACTATAAATTAAATTTCCAATAATTCTATTTAATTTACTTTTCATCCTTATTATTCAATTCATTATTATCCAATAGATGAAATTAACATTGTTTCATTGTTTATTCCATTATTGTTCTCAAATTCCATATCCATTTCAATTAGCGTAATAAATTAAATTTCATTTATAATAAATTCATTTACCAATTAATTTGGTAATTTATAATAATTGTTATATTATGAATGGAATTAACATTAATTTCAAATATTATCTCAATTTACATTAAAATAATATTTAATTACATTTAAATGAAGTTTATTTCCCATTGCACTAATACAGTCAATTACTACAGTTGCTATCAACTTAAACCCTATGAACAAAACAAATAGGTAATTTATAACAATTGTAACCATTAACCTTAGTTACCTTTAAGTTTATTTCCCTCAAACCAATATTATAATTACTCCTAGAGCATTGATTTTATTCAATGACCATTTATTAAAATTTAAATTCATTAATCTAATTCAATGCTTGCATTTTGTTTTCATATATTCAATTTGTAGCTAAGTATACATCTACATTATTTCCATTGATTTGAATTTCATTCAATTTGTTTATAGTCAACTTATATTAACATCACTACCTTAAATTTTAATTATCAATTCATTCATAAACCACTAACCATACCTTATTACCAAATATTACCTTAAATCTTCACTAATGTAATATTTAATTCCATTTATTGCAATAGGTTCCAATTAATAGTGATTGCGCTAAATTAGTTATTTATCAACTTGCATTAACGTTATTACATTAATCTACATCCAATTACAATTAATATTCCCAATAAATTTATTTAGCTTTCTATTACACCAATTACTATCTTGTAAATAAATTTTCCGTTTCCTTTTTAATTTACACCCACCCTTTCCGTTATTATATTAATTATCATTAAAGTACATTTAGTTATATTTTCTTCCCAACCAATTACCATCAATTATTATAACTTTACAAATTTAATAAATTCATTAATTGACATTTCATTCAACCTATTAATTATTAACCTAAATTAGCATTGTTACGTTTTAATTTACTTATTAGCTTACAACAAGTGCTACCATTAGTTCATACATTAATTCATTCCATTTCCATTCATTATACATAATTTTATTAGTAAGTTAACATTTTAAATTATTAATTTAACTTTTATATCCCATTATAAATTAATGCACACATTAATTAAGATTTTTAATCAATTTAATCATTTCATCTTGGTAACATTTTTATTACAATAAGAATATGATTAACGTTTACACTGTTTCACTTATTGGAATTACATCCAAGTTATTAACAATTAACTTACCAATCTTATCCAAGTTATTATTTGCATTAATAGTTCACTAAATTTTAATTCCTTTCTAAATTAAATTCCAAAAATCAAATTAAATTAACCAATTTTATTTATCAATTTTTACAGGTCGTTACAGGTTTACCCTCACTAACACCCTTTTTAAAACATATCTTTGCAAAACCTTTCATTAAACCATGTACTGTGCTCCTGCATCCACAATGGTTAAATACTGTAAAGCAATCATTATGTAAACATACATGAATATCAAGTAATAATGAACTATCTGTTCAAATACACAAGTTTTGTTTGGATAACTTTAAATCATTGGCTGACTCAGGCCTACTAGACAGTACAATCACACTTATATAAAGTCCACTTTAAAAGAATCGAAAACTACTAAATCGAATATTTCCCAACATTGATGGTCTTCGAAAATCAGTAGTTTCAAAATATCACTTCGGCTTAATATTTATGTGAAATCTAAAATCATTTTTCTTCCTCCTCAAAATTGAATACTTTTCAAAAATCATTTCAAAAATAAATAGAACTTATAAAAAATTAACTAAGTTCATTAAAACAACTGGTTTCAATTCTTATCTAAATTTGAAAGTTTTCGATTATTCAAAATTGACGAAAATTCCCTTTCATTTCCAAATCAAAAATTACCAATCAATTCTCAAATGAATGCACAATCAAACTATCTTAATGCATATGATACATGTGTTCATAATATCACTTAACCAAAAACTCGAAAACTAAACATCGGTTTGATTTCAAATCATGTGAAATATATACATACATATATATTATGTATACCAAATCATACTTCAGGGATTTAAGTAAAAATTCATTTCATCAAAACAATTGCGAAGCAACGCTACTGTAACGACCAGTATTTTTACGGATCGAAACATTGTTAAACTATATGCTTTAAGTCGTTGATGTTGTTAAGTTGTTTAGAGTATGAGTCGACCAAAGTTTAAGTCGTGAAGGAGCTTTAATCATGTGTAGGTTAACTCGTGTGGTACTTAAGCCGTGGGTAGCTTAGGTCGTGTGAATGCTAGGTCGAGTGGAGCGACTTATGGGAATCAACGACTTAGTGCTTAGGTCGTGTGGAAGTTAGCTCGTGTGAGCGACTTAAGGTGGTAGGCGAGTTAGTGTGTTAGACCGAGGTAACGACCTAAGAAGGTTAGTGGGTTAGTGGCTAACGGCTCAGGAAGGTAGGCCGACTTAAGGAGTTAACGACCTAAAAGCTTACGGGTTAGCGAGTTATAGAAGTTAGGCCGTGTGTAGTGGAACGACTTATGGTGTTGGACCGACTTAAGGTAGTAACCGACTTAAGAAGTAGACCGACCTAAAGGGATTGAGACGACTCAGGAGTTAACGGCTTAAGGTAGGAAGAATATTCGTGCGACTTAGTATAGTTAGGTCGTGAACGACCTAAGGCTTAAGTCATTATGGTATAAGTCGTAGGGGACCTAGGCTTAGTGTTAAGTCATTGGGTCGTGTCTGGGTTGAGTCGCTTTGGTTAGTTAGGTCGGCCTTATGGGTAGGTCGTTAAAGAGGTTTAGTTGATAGGCCGTGAACGACTCAAGGTTATAAGGCTGAGTCATGAGTCGGCAATATAGTTAAGTCTTTAGGTCGTATAGGTGATAAGTCGTTCGAAGGCTTGGGTCGTTAAGGGCTTGAGTCGTTAGGTCGTAAGGCGTTGAGTCGTTGAGTCGTCCATACGACTCAGGACTTAGGAGGAGATGCGGCAGTGTCTTAAGTCGTAGGTAGTTGAGCCGTTGAGTCGCGTGGGAGTTGGAGACGTTAGGTCGGCATGAGTATTGAGTCGTTGGCTGTGGGGTCTGTTGAGCCGTGGACGACTCAGGGGATAGGTCGGCGGCGACTCAGGGGGCGGCGACTCATGGGGATTTCAGCCTATAAATAGAGGGGTTTGGCTCACTTTTTGGCACCGGATTTTGAAGCGACGAAGTGCTGCCATTTTGAGAGCTCGACTACAACACTTCTTCACTTCTTTTCTCCACTCTAATCTAGTGATTCCATCCCTCCAAGATCGAAGATCAAGATCAAAGATTCAAGAGCCGAAGTTGAAGATCTTCATCCAACAAAGAGAGATTTCATCGTTTGAAGCGGAATCTTGTCGGATCAAGCTAGTTTCTTTGCTGTCCATATCTAAAGTTGGTTGTTTTTGAGGTGTTTAGGTGATTCGGTGAGTGGTAGTTATCTCTCACATGGACCCAAGGGAGTATATTGGATTGGTGACTTATTTATGTGTTAAAGATAGTGATTTCTTGCATTTTCCCTAAGTATGCATGTAGATCTATCATCTATGAAGTTTTGACACCTATTTTACTATATGTTAACTTATGCAAGTTTATTCATCAAGTTGTAGAGACATTTGCCTATTATTCGTGCTTATTAGATTTGGACACTTTAATTACCAAATTGCCATTTCCTTGTATGATTGCTTATTAAACCTTGTTTGAATATTTGATTGCTTGGATTAATGATTGTCTTGATTGATTGTTTAGAGTTAATTGATTTATGGTTGGATCTAGACAAGTATGGTCGAAAATGATTCAAAAGCTAAGGGAGAGGCTAAGGGATGAGAAAAGCTGCTCGTGGCATATGTAGCGGATGATGAAGCTCATATGGACGGAGATGATGACGATGTTGTGATGGAGCTTTGCTTTGATGAGATGAGGCGAAGCATGATGTGATATAGCCTTGGCATAATCCAGACGGGATCATTCCAAGCATGTTGATAACTCGAGGGATGGTTCGAGTTGGTTGATAATGGATTGCTCGAGAAGTAGCTTGGGCTAGTATGATAATAGTCGTCGAGGAGGATGACTAGGAGGCTTGGATTTCATTGTTGTTGAAGGTTCTAGTAAATTCAAAGCAAGAGTACATGGGATGCCCAAACGACTACAGGTAGGTGGTCGGGACACCCAAAAGACTACGGGTAGGTGGTTGAGTACTCTAGGCAGAGTAGGTAAGTCCTAGGCACGGGTCACGATGACGTGCGGAGTTTATCTAGAACCGGGGTTACCATTAGCCCTTGACAGGCGGTCATTCAACTAACGGTGATATCGAGGCAACGATAACAGTGATAGCCAGAGTCATGGATGTTTGGTTGCATCGTCATTCGGACTCAAGAGCGATGTTTTTAGAGTGCTTATCTGATCTTGGTTTAGGCCTTGGGGGTTTGTACTTGGAAAACATCGACCTTGACTCGAGTGATAATTACTTTACTTTAAATGTCTGCTTTGTTATGCTTTTTCTGCTTAGTGGGTCTGGAAGCTATCACTGTAGAATGAGGTGGAGTGGGATGGTTGAGTTCCTATTCCTTTTATCCTTTATGCTCTTTTGGTATGTTTGATAGTTAATTTACTGCTCACTAAGACTGTTGTCTGACTCAAGGTTTTATGTTCAACTCTTATTACCTTGGGCTGTTCATCCATGTTGGGATGGGCAGACTAGGTAGCAGGTGACAGGTGCTGTTCTTGGCTACCAATGTTGTTGATGACGAAGACGAGTTGGTGGCTTTTGCATATTGTTTTCTTACTATATGTACTGGATGTCCCGCTGTTTGTTTGATACTCTGAGTGTTATGTAGTGAGGCTTGATGTATTGACTATTCAGATGATTGTATAAAACTATTATGAGTTTATATGATGAGACTTTTGTTCTATAGAGCTTCACTACGTATATTTTCTATTGTATTTTATCCATGCGCTGTGAGTAATACGATAGAGTCTGCTGTTTTATCTTACCCTGACTATCGTCAATGGCTGCCTGGCACACCTTTCAGCGCACCATTCCCTTGTTTCGTGCGGGAGTCATGGACGGTCGTCACATTTGGTATCAGAGCTTTGGTTAATCGATTTTATCCAACGCTCGCTGACGTAACTACGTATGAGAGACGTAATTGTATTTTGATGGATGATTACTATATATAATATAGTAGTTTAGAAGGATTTGAACTCCTTATGTAGTTGTTTCTCAAGGTGTTCTAAATCATTCCTTTTTGTAGATATTAAGGATGAGTCGAAGTGAGAGACAAGCTGCTAGGGAAAGCCGTGCTGCTGGGGGAGCTACTGACTATGCTGCAATGTTCGAAGCTATGATGACTTCGATCATGAGAAGGATACCTACTTCAGGACAGTCAGTAGATGTTGGAGTTCAAGTTCAAGCTCCAAGACCAGTGGATTTTGCTAAGTTGTGTAAGGACTATACTGCTCTTGGAGGAAAGGTTTTCTTAGGGACAGAATCAACCATTGAAGTACAGAGATGGATTGATGCTTGTAGAAGGATCTTTGGTGATTTAGGAATTGAGGATGCAACTAAGAGGAAGCTTGCTTCAAGGCAGCTTCAAGGGAGAGCTTCTGATTGGTGGAATTCTATCACCATTGATACTCCAGAGGAAGAGATTACTTGGGAGCAATTCCAAGTTAGATTTGAAGCTAAGTTCATTTCTATAGCTCAAATCTGTTCTGTTTAAGAAATTTGTGGAGCTCAAGCAAGGTGGAAGATCAGTTCTTGAGTATGTTTCTGAGTTTGAAGCTTTGTCCAAGTATGCTCGGTTATATATTGAATCTCCCTACCAGAAGAACGAGAAGTTTGTGACAGGCTTGGATAGTTATCTTGGGAGGCAGTTAGTGGATCATTTGGACGATCCATTTGAGAAGTTTGTGGAGAAGACTCTTAGGCACGAGAGTTTGTTTCCTAAGGAAGGGTATGTTGTTGTTGTGACCAAGGAAGAGTCCAAACCACAGCAGGGTGGAAACGAGAAGAGGAAGCAGCAACGGCAGAAGGGTAAGAATGGCCAGAAGAAGCTAAAGGGCGAAGTGACCTGCTACAACTGCCAGCAGAAGGGCCATCTCTCCAAAGATTGTAGGAATCCCAAGGTACCGGGAAAGTGTTACAACTGTGATAAGCTGGGACATATCAAGAAGGACTGTCCAGAACCGAGGAAAGATAAGCAGATTGTGCAAGCTTATGCTTTGGGGGCTGTTCCATCATCTTCGAAAGCTCCTACTCCGGAGGAGAAGGGGAAGAGTGTGGTGGTTCAAGGTACTCTTTCCATTTGTGGTGTTCCAGTTAGAGTGTTGTTTGATACTGGAGCGTCGCATTCATTTGTTTGTAATGAACTTATAGACCGGTTGGGTTTGGAACCGGATATTGTTGATAGACCATTGGTTGTGGCTAATCCAGTTGGGGGTTCATCTTGTTTATGTATGATATGCCGTGGTCTAGTTGTATCGAGTCATGGTTGCTCTTTTGTTTGTGATTGCTTTGTTCTGAACTTTGCAGGGTTCGGAATTATTTTGGGTATGGACTGGCTTAGGAAGTATGCGGCAAAGGTTGATTGTGAGAAACTGGAGGTGACAGTCAGTATTGTGGAAGGGCGAAAGGTTGTGATACGATGTAAGCATGAAGAAGGCGTCTTCATGAGCTTCATGTATTCGCTGGTTGTTCCACGGGATGGACTGTCATCGATGCCGGCTGTGAATGGATTTGAGGACGTCTTTGATGAAGTCAAAGGGTTACCGCCGCATAGGGAGATCGAGTTTCGTATCGATCTAGTTGAGGGAGCCAGACCTGTTGTGATGCCTCTTAGGCGGATGGCGCCTAGGGAACAGCAAGAGTTGAAGGTGCAAGTTGATGACCTTTTACGGAAAGGATTCATTCGGCGTAGTGTGTCCGAATGGGGTGCACCAGTTGTGTTCGCAACCAAAGCGGATGGATCGTTGAGGTTGTGTGTGGATTATCGTGAGCTGAATAAAGTGACTAAGAAGAACAAGTATCCATTGCCGAGAATAGATGACTTGTTTGATCAGCTCCACGAGGCTAAGGTGTTTTCTCAGATGGATTTGGCAACGGGATTTCACCAGTTGAGAGTGGCTAAGGATAGTGTGCCGAAGACTGCTTTCAGGACACCGTCCGGTTTTTATGAGTGGCTGGTAATGCCGTTTGGATTGACCAATGCACCAGCATATTTTGTGGATATTATGAATAGAGTGTTCAGAGATCAGTTGAACAAGTTCGTACTTGTGTTCGTGGATGATATTTTGGTTTACTCCAGAAATGAAGAAGAGCACAAGACGCACTTGCGGATTGTTTTGAAAATCTTGCGAAAACATCAGCTAAAGGCTAAGTTTTCAAAGTGTCACTTCTGGAAGAGTGAAGTGAGGTTCTTAGGCCATGTTATTTCTTGAAATGGAATAGCGGTTGATCCCGCTAAGGTGGCAGCAATCCAGGATTGGGTTAAGCCTAAGAATGCGTCTGATGTGAGAAGTTTTCTTAGATTAGCAGGATATTATCGTCGGTTTATCAAAGACTTTTCCAAGATAGCTGCACCGTTAACAGGATTGACGAAAAAGAATCAAGTGTTCAGATGGGATGATAAGTGTGAGCAAGCTTTCGTAATCCTGAAAGAGCAACTGACAAGTGCTCCTGTTTTGACTATTCCAAGTGGGAATGATGAGATGGTGGTTTATACCGATGCATGTGGTACTGGACTTGGAGCAGTGCTAATGCAAAAAGATAAAGTTGTTGCGTATGCAAGTCGACAACTGAAGCCGCATGAAAGGAATTACCCGACTCATGATTTGGAGTTAGCGGCGATTGTTTTTGCTCTGAAGATGTGGAGACATTATCTATTGGGAGTTCGATTCGAGTTGTTTACGGATCATAAGTCGTTGAAGTATCTGTTCTCCCAAAAGGATTTGAATCTTCGGCAGCAACGATGGCTAGAGTTTTTAGCATCGTATGATTTTGGTATAGCCTATACTCCGGGAAAAGGTAACGCAGTGGCTGATGCGTTGAGTCGAAGACATGCAGGATTGGGAGCCATGTTTTTGGAATGGAAGAGTCTTGAGTATTTGGCTGGATTTTACTTCAGGCCTAGATGTGAATTGGAACCTGAGATGTTGGCAAACTCATCGATAAGACCTACTCTTATGGAGAAAATTGGCGAGAGCCAAAAGCGAGACGATAAGCTTGTCAAGATTATCCACGATTTGGAGTCTGGATTGAATCCAGAAAAGGATAAAGGATTTGAAGTCGATCGAGAGGGTTGGCTTCGGAAGCAAGGACGACTAGTTGTTCCTGATATAGATGGATTGAGAGATGAAGTTTTAAATGAAAGTCATCACTCGAAGTTGACAATTCATCCAGGTGGAAATAAGATGTATCGGGGTATGAAAAGGACTTACTACTGGGAAGGTATGAAGAAGGATGTTGGAAATTTTATTTCCAAATGTATGAACTGCCAGTTGGTAAAAGCCGAGCAGAAGAAGCCAAGTGGATTGCTTCAGCCATTGGAAGTTCCTACATGGAAGTGGGAGCAGATATCGATGGATTTTATTGATGGTCTACCTAGAACCAGGGCAGGGAATGAAGGGATTTGGGTCATCGTAGATCGTTTGACTAAGAGTGCAAGATTCATTCCTGTTCGATCAACTAGGACTGCATCAAAGTTGGCTGAGTTGTATGTTAAGTGGATAGTTCGATTCCATGGTATTCCGAAGAGTATAGTGAGCGATCGAGACCCATTGTTCACTAGTGGATTTTGGAAGAGCTTCTAAGAAGTTTTGGGAACCGAGTTGTGTTTGAGTACAGCTTATCACCCCCAAACAGATGGTCAGACCGAGAGAGTCAACCGAGTTTTGGAAGATCTTCTCAGAGCATGTGTTTTGGACTTCGGGGGATCATGGGAAGATCATCTTCATTTGGTGGAATTTGCATATAATAACAGTTACCAGTCAAGTATTGATGTGGCACCGTATGAAGCATTGTATGGAAGGCCGTGTAACTCTCCGACATGTTGGTTGGAAACTGGAGAAAAGCTGATACTTGGGCCAGAAATGATTTGTCGGACTACGGATTGTATAGAGATCATTCGGCGGCGAATGAAGGCAGCCCAAGATCGTCAGAAAAGTTATGCCGATAAGCGTCATAAGGATTTGGAATTCGACGTAAGTGATATGGTTTTTGTGAAGATTTCTCCACTGAAGAATGTTATTCGATTCGGGAAGAAAGGAAAGTTAACTCCGAGATTTGTTAGACCATTCCCGATTATCGAGCGAATTGGAAAGCTCGCTTATAGATTGGAGTTACCGGAAAAGATAGCGGGTGTGCACAATGTTTTTCATGTATCTTATTTAAGGAAGTATGTGCATGACTCGAATACAGTGGTTTCTGCTGATAGCTGTGAAGATTTAGAGGTTGATCCAGTTGTTGCGAGACCTCGTAAGCCGCTTCGTGTTGTTGAAACCGACGCAAAACAGCTTAGGAGGAAGGCGATTACGTTGCTCAAGGTACAATGGAGTGATGATGTTGACGACTGTACGTGGGAGGAGGAAGAGAGGATGAAGGCATCTCATCCTGAACTCTTCGAGGTATGGCCCTAAGGTGTCGTGACATCTCACGAATTTGTAACTTGTTTTAGTCTTAGAATTCTGCATGCTAGGCTAGTAATTGGATGCATGGTTTGTTGATTGCTATGGATGGTACGCAAGCAGAATAGTTTTGGTTGCTCTTGTTTGTTTGGAATTTCGGGGGCGAAATTCCTAAGGGGGAGAGAGTGTAACGACCCGTATTTTTACGGATCGAAACATTGTTAAACTATATGCTTTAAGTCGTTGATGTTGTTAAGTTGTTTAGAGTATGAGTCGACCAAAGTTTAAGTCGTGAAGGAGCTTTAATCATGTGTAGGTTAACTCGTGTGGTACTTAAGCCGTGGGTAGCTTAGGTCGTGTGAATGCTAGGTCGAGTGGAGCGACTTATGGGAGTCAACGACTTAGTGCTTAGGTCGTGTGGAAGTTAGCTCGTGTGAGCGACTTAAGGTGGTAGGCGAGTTAGTGTGTTAGACCGAGGTAACGACCTAAGAAGGTTAGCGGGTTAGTGGCTAATGGCTCAGGAAGGTAGGCCGACTTAAGGAGTTAACGACCTAAAAGCTTACGGGTTAGCGAGTTATAGAAGTTAGGCCGTGTGTAGTGGAACGACTTATGGTGTTGGACCGACTTAAGGTAGTAACCGACTTAAGAAGTAGACCGACCTAAAGGGATTGAGACGACTCAGGAGTTAACGGCTTAAGGTAGGAAGGTCATTCGTGCGACTTAGTATAGTTAGGTCGTGAACGACCTAAGGCTTATGTCGTTATGGTATAAGTCGTAGAGGACCTAGGCTTAGTGTTAAGTCATTGGGTCGTGTCTGGGTTGAGTCGCTTTGGTTAGTTAGGTCGGCCTTGTGGGTAGGTCATTAAAGAGGTTTAGTTGATAGGCCGTGAACGACTCAAGGTTATAAGGCTGAGTCGTGAGTCGGCAATATAGTTAAGTCTTTAGGTCGTATAGGTGATAAGTCGTTCGAAGGCTTGGGTCGTTAGGGGCTTGAGTCGTTAGGTCGTAAGGCGTTGATTCGTTGAGTCGTCCATACGACTCAGGACTTAGGAGGAGATGCGGCAGTGTCTTAAGTCGTAGGTAGTTGAGCCGTTGAGTCGCGTGGGAGTTGGAGACGTTAGGTCGGCATGAGTATTGAGTCGTAGGCTGTGGGGTCTGTTGAGCCGTGGACGACTCAGGGGATAGGTCGGCGGCGACTCAGGGGGCGGCGACTCATGGGGATTTCAGCCTATAAATAGAGGGGTTTGGCTCACTTTTTGGCACCAGATTTTGAAGCGACGAAGTGCTGCCATTTTGAGAGCTCGACTACAACACTTCTTCACTTCTTTTCTCCACTCTAATCTAGTGATTCCATCCATCCAAGATCGAAGATCAAGATCAAAGATTCAAGAGCCGAAGTTGAAGATCTTCATCCAACAAAGAGAGATTTCATCATTTGAAGCGGAATCTTGTCGGATCAAGCTAGTTTCTTTGCTGTCCAGATCTGAAGTTGGTTGTTTTTGAGGTGTTTAGGTGATTCGGTGAGTGGTAGTTATCTCTCGCACGGACCCAAGGGAGTATATTGGATTGGTGACTTGTTTATGTGTTAAAGATAGTGATTTCTTGCATTTTCCCTAAGTATGCATGTAGATCTATCATCTATGAAGTTTTGACACCTATTTTACTACATGTTAACTTATGCAAGTTTATTCATCAAGTTGTAGAGACATTTGCCTATTATTCGTGCTTATTAGATTTGGACACTTTAATTACCAAATTGTCATTTCCTTGTATGATTGCTTATTAAACCTTGTTTGAATATTTGATTGCTTGGATTAATGATTGTCTTGATTGATTGTTTAGAGTTAATTGATTTATGGTTGGATCTAGACAAGTATGGTCGAAAATGATTCAAAAGCTAAGGGAGAGGCTAAGGGATGAGAAAAGCTGCTCGTGGCATATGTAGCGGATGATGAAGCTCATATGGACGGAGATGATGACGATGTTGTGATGGAGCTTTGCTTTGATGAGATGAGGCGAAGCATGATGTGATGTAGCCTTGGCATAATCCAGACGGGATCATTCCAAGCATGTTGATAACTCATGGGATGGTTCGAGTTGGTTGATAATGGATTGCTCGAGAAGTAGCTTGGGCTAGTATGATAATAGTCGTCGAGGAGGATGACTAGGAGGCTTGGATTTCATTGTTGTTGAAGGTTCTAGTAAATTCAAAGCAAGAGTACATGGGATGCCCAAACGACTACAGGTAGGTGGTCGGGACACCCAAAAGACTACGGGTAGGTGGTCGAGTACTCTACGCAGAGTAGGCAAGTCCTAGGCACGGGTCACGATGACGTGCGGAGTTTATCTAGAACCGGGGTTACCATTAGCCCTTGACAGGCGGTGATTCAACTAACGGTGATATCGAGGCAACGATAACAGTGATAGCCAGAGTCATGGATGTTTGTTTGCATCGTCATTCGGACTCAAGAGCGATGTTTTCAGAGTGCTTATCTGATCTTGGTTTAGGCCTTGGGGGTTTGTACTTGGAAAACATCGACCTTGACTCGAGTGATAATTACTTTACTTTAAATGTCTGCTTTGTTATGCTTGTTTCTGCTTAGTGGGTCTGGAAGCTATCACTGTAGAATGAGGTGGAGTGGGATGGTTGATTTCCTATTCCTTTTATCCTTTATGCTCTTTTGGTATGTTTGATAGTTAATTTACTGCTCACTAAGACTGTTGTCTGACTCAAGGTTTTATGTTCAACTCTTATTACCTTGGGCTGTTCATCCATGTTGGGATGGGCAGACTAGGTAGCAGGTGACAGGTGCTGTTCTTAGCTACCAACGCTGCTGATGACGAAGATGAGCTGGTGGCTTTTGCATATTGTTTTCTTACTATATATACTGGATGTCTCGCTGTTTGTTTGATACTCTGAGTGTTATGTAGTGAGGCTTGATGTATTGACTATTCAGATGATTGTATAAAACTATTATGAGTTTATATGATGAGACTTTTGTTCTATAGAGCTTCACTATGTATATTTTCTATTGTATTTTATCCATGCGCTGTGAGTAATACGATAGAGTCTGCTGTTTTATCTTACCCTGACTATCGTCTATGGCTGCCTGGCACACCTTTCAGCGCACCATTCCCTTGTTTCGTGCGGGAGTCATGGGCGGTCGTCACAGCTACTATATTGGCCTTCCCTTGAAACTCGAAAATGAACGCCGATAATGCTATAGCCATCATTGAAATTATTTTCCTATGACAAGTTAAGTTAAGCACTTCTATTTCTTATGAAATCCTTTTTGAAAACACTTCTATTCATAATACTTCCTAATAATACTAATATTATTTTCCCAAATCTTAGAATACAATTTTTTAAAACTCAAAATTTAGGTTCTCAATTCTCAGTTTGAATTTCTTTTTAGTTGTAAACCATACTTTTATATAAACCACTTTCTTAATAAAATCATTTCTCAGATTAAATACACAACTTTTATTAAAATTAATTTTTTTTTCAATCTCACATTATTCCCAAATGTCTTATTTATAAATTATATTCATTCAACACATTACTATAGATACCTTCATTTTCAACATTTTTCCAAAGATTACAGTATATACTAATTTATTTTTATTTTTTAGTTTCCTCTTTATTAAAAGGAAATAGCAAGATATTACCATCAATGTTCTTTACTTATGGATATTCCTAAAATTTTATCATAAGGAAACATTGAGAACTTATCATTGGCCTTGATGCATTAACAACTACCTAGAAACTAAGGATAGAATAGGATCACATTTTCATCTAATCTATTATAATGAATACTACACGAATTCTTCCACTGCTCCACATATTTTCAAGAACAATTCTTAAGTATTCACCCTTTCAGATGTTGCCTCAGAATGATTGGTGCACTCCACATCAAGATGTCCCCACTTCATGCATTTGTTACAAAAGAAATTTACACTTCCATCTTCCCTAATGAATTTCATGCATGCTGCTAGAGTGGGGCGCATCATAGCTTGCCTTCCATTTTATCTCTCGGAACAATCTCTAGCTTTTTGTCCACTTAGTTTGCAATAGTAGGAAATGATTAACTTGACGGCTGATATTGTGGTTGTGTGCTCCTTCTTCCCTACCTTAGGGCGGTGACTTAAAAAATGTCCATCCTTATGACAATTAAAGCATAAAATCTCGAAGCAAAAATGTTTGCCTTCTTTTTCTTTCCCTTAGCGGTGAAATGTACTATTTCGTGACACTTATAACAGACAATGTTCTCATAAGGACTAGGTCCTAACCTTTCCCTAATACGATTGTCCTGTTCTTTTTCCGATCTTCCTATGCCTTATGTTTTGCTTCTCTCTAGGTCCTACATGCAGCCATCTATGCTTTCCCTTTTCCTAACTGAACAAATCCTGGACTTAAGAGTTTGATAGGGTTCTCCTAGCATATAATAAGATCTTCGTTGGTTAACTTCTCAATTATTATCTTTAGGCCTCTTAGCAAATAATGGCAAAACTTTTTATACAAGCACTATAATGAATTTCTTTAAAATCCACTGGTTTATCAAATTCATTATTTTAAATAGGTCTAAATTGAAACATATTTAATTTGTTTTAATCATGAAACTAAGGCTTATAACATACTTGACTCTCATAATAATTTCTTTACTTCAAATCATACCTTTCGGACTTGACCAAATTATTTACAAAAATGGTATTAAATAATTAGTACATATTACTCGGTACTATGATATCATTTCCATAAATCTATTTCGTGGATATTTACTTTCAAATAATAATAGTGATATTTTCTAGACATCTAAGAAAACCAATTCCAAAGCATTTTATAGCACTAACAAATACGCTCTCTCACATACATACACACATAGCCAAGCTCATTCTAAGGTATTACTAACTCTATCTCTAGTGAGCTAACCCTACAGGCTCAGGTATTCGCTCAACCTAAGCTCTGATACCAAGTGTGACGACCCATCTTTTTAAACGATTCAAGTCGACAATAAACCACACATATCCAACTCAAACTATTCAAAAAAAGGGATTATCAAATGGTTTTATGTTAAAGAAATAAGAAACAAAAGAACAAATTATGGAATTTCGCAGCGTAATGACAAAATTATAATAAATAAATAAACAATTCATGAAGTTTTTTTACGATGTACATTAGATTTACATTTTATAATACATTAGAGTTATATATATTTAACAGAAATATCAAATAGTGTGGTGGAAATATACTAGTAAATAAGTGATGGAGGAAAGTTGCTTAGTCGAATTAAAGGGCTGGAGGTGGGTTCGAGGATAGGCAGGCAGCGAATCGGAAGCGCTAACGATGGAGGGTCGCCGTGGTTGAGGCCGAACCTGGGTGGAGGCAGTTGCTGTTAGGAAGGCGTATAGGCGGTAGAAGCGGCGAAGGAGGAAGGATAACAAGTGGATGAACTTTGGAAAAACATAGGGGAGAGGATGTAGAAGTTTTGCAAAATAATGGAGAGAAAGGAATGGAGCATACGGTTTGAAGAAGAAAGGGATAAACGAGATTTAAAAAGATAGTGTACAACACGTTTAAAATATAAATAAAATTAAATGCGCTGAAAATGTTTTGTGCGACAAGTCGAGAAAAATAGGGGTGTATGCACGAGAAGTCAAAATAACAGGAATATTTGCGTATATGGGTGAAATGGCAACCTGAGTACCCCTATACATTGTAATTTGACCAGTAATCGTTGAGAACCGATCGTCGAAAAACAGGAATAAATATATTGCAGTGATTAGCTTGACGAGAAAAACAAAATGTGCAATAAAATCTATGCTACGAAGGTCGTGTCAAAAATCTACTTTTATTGCCAGTTACACCAATTCTAAATGTACAACAAACAACAAATTGCAATAAACGGTGCAAGAAAGCTTAGAATTTGACGAAAAGAACTTTGGCATCTTAATCAGAAAATTTTCTAGATAATTTTTATGTAAAAATATTTACATTTCAAAAAATGATATTTTTCAGTAAAATAATAACAGACTTTGAATTAAATTTAAAAACGAACAGATTTTCAAAATTCTCAAACCAAATTCATTCCATATTAAACTTATTAAAATATGTTTTATTCATACAACTTTAATTTATTGAAATGTCAATCTTATCATTAAAACATCATTTCTGTATCGTCAACTACTGCTATTTAGCGACTGTACAAATCTTGTTTAAAATTTAATTTTCCATTCTTATAAATTTGCACTTATATTAAAAAAATGCTCATTTTTTATTTTCTCATAGCATTATTTTATTCTCATTAAAATGCACATTTCATTTTAGCACCAACATTATTAATTTTAAATTTTAATATATAATTCCAACTTTTATCTTTTTGCAATTTGGTATTTGAGAATTCAATACAACATTGTTTATTATCATTTAAAAGCACATTCCTATATAAGTTACAATTTATCTTCATTTAAAAATTTAATTTAAATGTTATAGCTTATGTTATTTCTTAATTGACATATACCAATTTATTATGTAAATAAACATTTATCAATTCTATTTATATTATTAATTTAATATAGTTCAATGTAACTTATTTTAATTCAAATACCTGTTACAACTTCATCTTGTTGACTATTGGTTGTCATTTAGAATTTATATTGAGATTAACACTTCCATTTGACATATTTTCATTAATAACAACATAAATTTTTGTGTCCAACCATTTTTAATCAATAATTTAATTAAACTAAATATTTTTATATTGTGAAAAATATAGGTCGTTACAAGATAAATAGACAATCTCCTACATAGCTAATTTTTGCATCTTGCACGTCTATGTAAGCTTTATTCGCCAAAACATACTAAACCTGAAAAACTTAACTCTCAACCTACTCAAATTAAATTTTAAGCACCCGGGAATTTTTGGGGGAAAACATAAACTTTGAGTCACACAAAAAGTCCGATGTGAATAATAATATGACATCTTGATTTATCAATATGAAGTGAGGCTACGCTACCTAACGGAATGGGCTTTCCCCTCACTAATGTCCTTTAAAAGCGTATCTTCGCAATCAAATCCTACAACCAAACTGCTTATAATAAACAATATAAGTGTAACGATCCAGAAAATTCAGCCATTTGAATTTGGAATATTTAATTGATTTTAAATATTGAAAACATAATTTTATAACTTAAATAACTTGAATTTGAAATATAGTGATTTATTGGGTAATTAAATTGTTGAATTTAATGTTTGGAAATATTGAAAGTAATTGAATCTTGGATTTGATTTGGATAAAAATGATTTCAAAGCTTATTTAAATTTTGTTGATTAAGGATGTTGATAGGAAACTTTTAATTAGAATTAATGATGATGTATTTAGTTTTATAATAACCCGTTTTAAATTAACATGTGAAAATAGCCTTCTGGGGCATTGTCTCAGATTTCAACGTAATCGGTTCCACTGAATCTGAAATAGTATATTATTATATATCGTCGAATTTTGTGGCGATTGGACTTATTGTTTGGGCATGCGAGATCGGAATATGTAGAAATTAATTTCAGAAATTTATATAATATAATTGGGTTTAAAAAGCAGTCTTCTGCATATGATCGAATTAGACCTCAAGACTAGTTCCATTATGTTTGTAATAAGAGTATAACATATAGAACGGCAGGCAGCATAGGAGTTTGGGATTTTTGGACATTTAAAGTAGGATATTATAATATAGAAATACAAATAATTTATATTAGGTTATACCCACATCTCCATAGCCTATACCAAACACCATACCCATTTAAGTTCTCACAATGCTTTCCCGTGGTCAAATTCGCGTGCATACCATGATTTTTGCCCAAAATTTTTAAATTCCCTCCTTCCATCTCACGGCCAATATTCATCAGAGCCAATCGAGTCATTTTTAGCATTCGACCAAAACTAGGGGAAGGTAGAGCTCGTCAAAACATAGCAAATCAACGGTTGGATCATTGTTTGGCGAGGCATGGAGGCCGAAAATGAGCCACACTCATGGTCGATTTGGTTTTGATTTTTTTTTCGTTCGGCAATTGATGGCATCGAGGGAGGCGAGAGGGGAAGGAGGGCGATGCGCGGCGGAGGCATGGAATAGCAACAACGCATGTGACGACGACCCATCTTTTTAAACGATTCAAGTCGACAATAAACCACACATATCCAACTCAAACTATTCAAAAAAGGGATTATCAAATGGTTTATGTTAAAGAAATAAGAAACAAAAGAACAAATTATGGAATTTCGCAGCGTAATGACAAAATTATAATAAATAAATAAACAATTCATGAAGTTTTTTTACGATGTACATTAGATTTACATTTTACAATACATTAGAGTTATATATATTTAACAGAAATATCAAATAGTGTGGTGGAAATATACTAGTAAATAAGTGATGGAGGAAAGTTGCTTAGTTGAATTAAAGGGCTGGAGGTGGGTTCGAGGATAGGCAGGCAGCGAATCGGAAGCGCTAACGATGGAGGGTCGCGGCGGTTGAAGCCGAACCTGGGTGGAGGCAGTTGCTGTTAGGAAGGCGTATAGGCGGTAGAAGCGGCGAAGGAGGAAGGATAACAAGTGGATGAAATTTGGAAAATCATAGGGGAGAGGATGTAGAAGTTTTGCAAAATAATGGAGAGCAAGGAATGGAGCATACGGTTTGAAGAAGAAAGGGATAAATGAGATTTAAAAAGATAGTGTACAACACGTTTAAAATATAAATAAAATTAAATGCGCTGAAAATGTTTTGTGCGACAAGTCGAGAAAAATAGGGGCATATGAACGAGAAGTCGAAATGACAGGAATATTTGCGTATATGGGTGAAATGGCAACCTGAGTACCCCTATACATTGTAATTTGACCAGTAATCGTTGAGAACCGATCGTCGAAAAATAGGAATAAATATATTGCAGTGATTAGCTTGACGAGACAAACAAAATGTGCAATAAAATCTATGCCACGAAGGTCGTGACAAAAATCTACTTTTATTGCCAGTTACACCAATTCTAAATGTACAACAAACAACAAATTGCAATAAACGGTGCAAGAAAGCTTAGAATTTGACGAAAAGAACTTTGGCATCTTAATCAGTAAATTTTCTAGATAATTTTTATGTAAAAATATTTACATTTCGAAAAATGATATTTTTCAGTAAAATAATAACTGACTTTGAATTAAATTTAAAAACGAACAGATTTTCAAAATTCTCAAACCAAATTCATTCCATATTAAACTTATTAAAATACGTTTTATTCATACAACTTTAATTTATTGAAATGTCAATCTTATCAGTAAAACATCATTTCTGTATCGTCAACTACTGCTATTTAACGACTGTACAAATCTTGTTTAAAATTAAAATTTTCCATTCTTATAAATTTGCACTTATATTAAAAAAATGTTCATTTTTTATTTTCTCATAGCATTATTTTATTTTCATTAAAATGCACATTTCATTTTAGCACCAACATTATTAATTTTAGATTTTAATACATAATTCCAACTTTTATCTTTTTGCAATTTGGTATTTGAGAATTTAATACAACATTGTTTATTATCATTTAAATGCCCATTCCTATATAAGTTACAATTTATCTTCATTTAAAAATTTAATTTAAATGTTATAGCTTATGTTATTTCTTAATTAACATATACCAATTTATTATGTAAATAAACATTTATCAATTCTATTTATATTATTAATTTAATATAGTTCAATGTAATTTATTTTAATTCAAATACATGTTACAACTTCATCTTGTTGACTATTGGTTGTCATTTAGAATTTATATTGAGATTAACACTTCCATTTGACATATTTTCATTAATAACAACATAAATTTTTGTGTCCAACCATTTTTAATCAATAATTTAATTAAACTAAATATTTTTATATTGTGAAAAATATAGGTCGTTACAAGATAAATAGACAATCTCCTACATAGCTAATTTTTGCATCTTGCACGTCTATGTAAGCTTTATTCGCCAAAACCAACTAAACCTGAAAAACTTAACTCTCAACCTACTCAAATTAAATTTTAAGCACCCGAGAATTTTAGGGGAAAACATAAACTTTGAGTCACACAAAAAGTCCGGTGTGAATAATAATATGACATCTTGATTTATCAATATGAAGTGAGGCTACGCTACCTAACGGAATGGGCTTTCCCCTCACTAATGTCCTTTAAAAGCGTATCTTCGCAATCAAATCCTACAACCAAACTGCTTATAATAAACAATATAACTGTAACGATCCAGAAAATTCAGCCATTTGAATTTGGAATATTTAATTGATTTTAAATATTGAAAACTTAATGTTATAACTTAAATAACTTGAATTTGAAATATAGTGATTTATTGGGTAATTAAATTGTTGAATTTAATATTTGGAAATATTCAAAGTAATTGAATCTTGGATTTGATTTGGATAAAAATGATTTCAAAGCTTATTTAAATTTTGTTGATTAACGATGTTGATAGCAAACTTTTAATTAGAATTAATGATGATGTATTTAGTTTTATAATAACCCGTTTTAAATTAACATGTGAAAATAGCCTTCCGGGGCATTGTCTCAGATTTCAACGTAATCGGTTCCACTGAATCTGAAATAGTATATTATTATATATCGTTGAATTTCGTGGTGATTGGACTTATTGTTTGGGCATGCGAGATCGGAATATGTAGAAATTAATTTCAGAAATTTATATAATATAATTGGGTTTGAAAAGGAGTCTTCTGCATATGATCGAATTAGACCTCAAGACTAGTTCCATTATGTTTGTAATAAGAGTATAACATATAGAACGGCAGGCAGCATAGGAGTTTGGGATTTTTGGACATTTAAAGTAGGGTATTATAATATAGAAATACAAATAATTTATATTAGGTTATACCCACATCTCCATAGCCTATACCAAACACCATACCCATTTAAGTTCTCACAATGCTTTCCCGTGGTCAAATTCGCGTGCATACCATGATTTTTGCCCAAAATTTTTAAATTCCCTCCTTCCATCTCATGGCCAATATTCATCAGAGCCAATCGAGTCATTTTTAGCATTCGACCAAAACTAGGGGAAGGTAGAGCTCGTCAAAACGTAGCAAATCAACGGTTGGATCGTTGTTTGGCGAGGCATGGTGGCCGAAATGAGCCGCACTCATGGTCGATTTGGGTTTGATTTTTTTTTCGTTCGGCAATTGATGGCATCGAGGGAGGTGAGAGGGGAAGGAGGGCGATGCGCGGCGGAGGCATGGAATAGCAACAACGCATGTGACGACGACCCATCTTTTTAAATGATTCAAGTCGACAATAAACCACACATATCCAACTCAAACTATTCAAAAAAAGGGATTATCAAATGGTTTTATGTTAAAGAAATAAGAAATGAAAGAACAAATTATGGAATTTCGCAACATAATGACAAAATTATAATAAATAAATAAACAATTCATGAAGTTTTTTTACGATGTACATTAGATTTACATTTTACAATACATTAGAGTTATATATATTTAACAGAAATATCAAATAGTGTGGTGGAAATATACTAGTAAATAAGTGATGGAGGAAAGTTGCTTAGTCGAATTAAAGGGCTGGAGGTGGGTTCGAGGATAGGCAGGCAGCGAATCGGAAGCGCTAACGATGGAGGGTCGCGGTGGTTGAGGCCGAACCTGGGTGGAGGCAGTTGTTGTTAGGAAGGCGTATAGGCGGTAGAAGCGGCGAAGGAGGAACGATAACAAGTGGATGAACTTTGGAAAAACATAGAGGAGAGGATGTAGAAGTTTTGCAAAATAATGGAGAGCAAGGAATGGAGCATACGGTTTGAAGAAGAAAGGGATAAACGAGATTTAAAAAGATAGTGTACAACACGTTTAAAATATGAATAAAATTAAATGCGCTGAAAATGTTTTGTGCGACAAGTCGAGAAAAATAGGGGCATATGCACGAGAAGTCGAAATGACAGGAATATTTGCGTATATGGGTGAAATGGAAACCTGAGTACCCCTATACATTGTAATTTGACCAGTAATCGTTGAGAACCAGTCGTCGAAAAACAAGAATTAATATATTGCAGTGATTAGCTTAACGAGACAAACAAAATGTGCAATAAAATATATGCTACGAAGGTCGTGCCAAAAATCTACTTTTATTGCCAGTTACACCAATTCTAAATGTACAACAAACAACAAATTGCAATAAACGGTGCAAGAAAGCTTAGAATTTGACGAAAAGAACTTTGGCATAATCAGAAAATTTTCTAGATAATTTTTATGTAAAAATATTTACTTCTCGAAAAATGATATTTTTCAGTAAAATAATAACTGACTTTGAATTAAATTTAAATACAAACAGATTTTCAAAATTCTCAAACCAAATTCATTCCATATTAAACTTATTAAAATACATTTTATTCATACAACTTTAATTTATTGAAATGTCAATCTTATCACTAAAACATCATTTATGTATCGTCAACTACTGTTTTTTAGCGACTGTACAAATCTTGTTTAAAATTTAAATTTTCCATTCTTATAAATTTGCACTTATATTAAAAAAATGTTCATTTTTTATTTTCTCATAGAATTATTTTATTTTCATTAAAATGCACATTTCATTTTAGCACCAACATTGTTAATTTTAAATTTTAATATATAATTCCAACTTTTATCTTTTTGCAATTTGGTATTTGAGAATTTAATACAACATTGTTTATTATCATTTAAATGCCCATTCCTATATAAGTTACAATTTATCTTCATTTAAAAATTTAATTTAAATGTTATAGCTTATGTTATTTCTTAATTAACATATACCAATTTATTATGTAAATAAACATTTATCAATTCTATTTATATTATTAATTTAATATAGTTCAATGTAATTTATTTTAATTCAAATACCTGTTACAACTTCATCTTGTTGACTATTCGTTGTCATTTAGAATTTATATTGAGAATAACACTTCCATTTGACATATTTTCATTAATAACAACATAAATTTTTGTGTCCAACCATTTTTAATCAATAATTTAATTAAACTAAATATTTTTATATTGTGAAAAATATAGGTCGTTACAAGATAAATAGACAATCTCCTACATAGCTAATTTTTGCATCTTGCACGTCTATATAAGCTTTATTCGCCAAAACCTACTAAACCTGAAAAACTTAACTCTTAACCTACTCAAATTAAATTTTAAGCACCCGAGAATTTTAGGGGAAAACATAAACTTTGAGTCACACAAAAAGTCCAGTGTGAATAATAATATGACATCTTGATTTATCAATATGAAGTGAGGCTACGCTACCTAACGGAATGAGCTTTCCCCTCACTAATGTCCTTTAAAAGCGTATCTTCGCAATCAAATCCTACAACCAAACTGCTTATAATAAACAATATAACTGTAACGATCCAGAAAATTCAGCCATTTGAATTTGGAATATTTAATTGATTTTAAATATTGAAAACTTAATTTTATAACTTAAATAACTTGAATTTGAAATATAGTGATTTATTGGGTAATTAAATTGTTGAATTTAATATTTGGAAATATTCAAAGTAATTGAATCTTGGTTTTGATTTGGATAAAAATGATTTCAAAGCTTATTTAAATTTTGTTGATTAAGGATGTTGATAGCAAACTTTTAATTAGAATTAATGATGATGTATTTAGTTTTATAATAACCCGTTTTAAATTAACATGTGAAAATAGCCTTCCGGGGCAATGTCTCAGATTTCAACGTAATCGGTTCCACTGAATCTGAAATAGTATATTATTATATATCGTTGAATTTCGTGGCGATTGGACTTATTGTTTGGGCATGCGAGATCGGAATATGTAGAAATTAATTTCAGAAATTTATATAATATAATTGGGTTTGAAAAGTAGTCTTCTGCATATGATCGAATTAGACCTCAAGACTAGTTCCATTATGTTTGTAATAAGAGTATAACATATAAAACGGCAGGCAGCATAGGAGTTTGGGATTTTTGGACATTTAAAGTAGGATATTATAATATAGAAATACAAATAATTTATATTAGGTATACCCACATCTCCATAGCCTATACCAAACACCATACCCATTTAAGTTCTCACAATGCTTTCCCGTGGTCAAATTCGCGTGCATACCATGATGTTTGCCCAAAATTTTTAAATTCCCTCCTTCCATCTCACGGCCAATATTCATCAGAGCCAATCGAGTCATTTTTAGCATTCGACCAAAACTAGGGGAAGGTAGAGCTCGTCAAAACATAGCAAATCAACGGTTGGATCGTTGTTTGGCGAGGCATGGTGGCCGAAAATGAGCCGCGCTCATGGTCGATTTGGGTTTGATTTTTTTTCGTTTGGCAATTGATGGCATCGAGGGAGGCGAGAGGGGAAGGAGGGCGATGCGCGGCGGAGGCATGGAATAGCAACAACGCATGTGACGACGACCCATCTTTTTAAACGATTCAAGTCGACAATAAACCACACATATCCAACTCAAACTATTCAAAAAAAGGGATTATCAAATGGTTTTATGTTAAAGAAATAAGAAACAAAAGAACAAATTATGGAATTTCGCAACGTAATGACAAAATTATAATAAATAAATAAACAATTCATGAAGTTTTTTTATGATGTACATTAGATTTACATTTTACAATACATTAGAGTTATATATATTTAACAGAAATATCAAATGGTGTGGTGGAAATATACTAGTAAATAAGTGATGGAGGAAAGTTGCTTAGTCGAATTAAAGGGCTGGAGGTGGGTTCGAGGATAGGCAGGCAGCGAATCGGAAGCGCTAACGATGGAGGGTCGTGGTGGTTGAGGCCGAACCTGGGTGGAGGCAGTTGCTGTTAGGAAGGCGTATAGGCGGTAGAAGCGGCGAAGGAGGAACGATAACAAGTGGATGAACTTTGGAAAAACATAGGGGAGAGGATGTAGAAGTTTTGCAAAATAATGGAGAGCAAGGAATGGAGCATACGGTTTGAAGAAGAAAGGGATAAACGAGATTTAAAAAGATAGTGTACAACACGTTTAAAATATGAATAAAATTAAATGCGCTGAAAATGTTTTGTGCGACAAGTCGAGAAAAATAGGGGCATATGCGTGAGAAGTCGAAATGACAGGAATATTTGCGTATATGGGTGAAATGGAAACCTGAGTACCCCTACACATTGTAATTTGACTAGTAATCGTTGAGAACCGATCGTCGAAAAACAGGAATAAATATATTACAGTGATTAGCTTAACGAGACAAACAAAATGTGCAATAAAATATATGCTACGAAGGTCGTGTCAAAAATCTACTTTTATTGCCAGTTACACCAATTCTAAATGTACAACAAACAACAAATTGCAATAAACGGTGCAAGAAAGCTTAGAATTTGACGAAAAGAACTTTGGCATCTTAATCAGAAAATTTTCTAGATAATTTTTATGTAAAAATATTTACATTTCGAAAAATGATATTTTTCAGTAAAATAATAACTGACTTTGAATTAAATTTAAAAACGAACAGATTTTCAAAATTCTCAAACCAAATTCATTCCATATTAAACTTATTAAAATATGTTTTATTCATACAACTTTAATTTATTGAAATGTCAATCTTATCACTAAAACATCATTTATGTATCGTCAACTACTGCTATTTAGCGACTGTACAAATCTTGTTTAAAATTTAAATTTTCCATTCTTATAAATTTGCACTTATATTAAAAAAATGTTCATTTTTTATTTTCTCATTACATTATTTTATTTTCATTAAAATGCTCATTTCATTTTAGCGCCAAAATTATTAATTTTAAATTTTAATATATAATTCCAACTTTTATCTTTTTGCAATTTGGTATTTGAGAATTTAATACAACATTGTTTATTATCATTTAAATGCCCATTCCTATATAAGTTACAATTTATCTTCATTTAAAAATTTAATTTAAATGTTATAGCTTATGTTATTTCTTAATTAACATATACCAATTTATTATGTAAATAAACATTTATCAATTCTATTTATATTATTAATTTAATATAGTTCAATGTAATTTATTTTAATTCAAATACCTGTTACAACTTCATCTTGTTGACTATTCGTTGTCATTTAGAATTTATATTGAGATTAACACTTCTATTTGACATATTTTCATTAATAACAACATAAATTTTTGTGTCCAACCATTTTTAATCAATAATTTAATTAAACTAAATATTTTTATATTGTGAAAAATATAGGTCGTTACAAGATAAATAGACAATCTCCTGCATAGCTAATTTTTGCATCTTGCACGTCTATGTAAGCTTTATTCGCCAAAACCTACTAAACCTGAAAAACTTAACTCTCAACCTACTCAAATTAAATTTTAAGCACCCGAGTATTTTAGGGAAAAACTTAAACTTTGAGTCACGCAAAAAGTCCGATGTGAATAATAATATGACATCTTGATTTATCAATATGAAGTGAGGCTACGCTACCTAACGGAATGGGCTTTCCCCTCACTAATGTCCTTTAAAAGCGTATCTTCACAATCAAATCCTACAACCAAACTGCTTATAATAAACAATATAACTGTAACGATTCAGAAAATTCAGCCATTTGAATTAGGAATATTTAATTGATTTTAAATATTGAAAACTTAATTTTATAACTTAAATAACTTGAATTTGAAATATAGTGATTTATTGGGTAATTAAATTGTTGAATTTAATATTTGGAAATATTCAAAGTAATTGAATCTTGGATTTGATTTGGATAAAAATGATTTCAAAGCTTATTTAAATTTTGTTGATTAAGGATCTTGATAGCAAACTTTTAATTAGAATTAATGATGATGTATTTAGTTTTATAATAACCCGTTTTAAATTAACATGTGAAAATAGCCTTCCGGGGCATTGTCTTAGATTTCAACGTAATCGGTTCCACTGAATCTGAAATAGTATATTATTATATATCGTTGAATTTCGTGGAGATTGGACTTATTGTTTGGGCATGCGAGATCGGAATATGTAGAAATTAATTTCAGAAATTTATATAATATAATTGGGTTTGAAAAGCAGTCTTCTGCATATGATCGAATTAGACCTCAAGACTAGTTCCATTATGTTTGTAATAAGAGTATAACATATAGAACGGCAGGCAGCATAAGAGTTTGGGATTTTTGGACATTTAAAGTAGGATATTATAATATAGAAATACAAATAATTTATATTAGGTTATACCCACATCTCCATAGCCTATACCAAAAACCATACCCATTTAAGTTCTCACAATGCTTTCCCGTGGTCAAATTCGCGTGCATACCATGATTTTTTCCCAAAATTTTTAATTTCCCTCCTTTCATCTCACGGCCAATATTCATCAGAGCCAATCGAGTCATTTTTAGCATTCGACCAAAACTAGGGGAAGGTAGAGCTCGTCAAAACATAGCAAGTCAACGGTTGGATCGTTGTTTGGCGAGGCATGGAGGCCGAAAATGAGCCACGCTCATGGTCGATTTGGGTTTGATTTATTTTTCGTTCGGCAATTGATGGCATCGAGGGAGGCGAGAGGGGGAGGAGGGCGATGCGCGGCGGAGGCATGGAATAGCAACAACACTGGGACGACGACGGTAAGGTTTGTGTGGCGTTCTAAGTCGACCTGGAAGTGTTCAACCGTGAGAGGGTATTTAGTTTAAAGTTTATTAATTTTAAGTTATTTAATTCAAAAGATCATCGATTCACATTTAACTCATACGAGGTCCAAATTGAACATGACGAGTTGTGTTGTGATCATATCGACGAAGACTATGTTATGCAGTTGGATTTGACAGATTAGGAGCTAGTAGAAATTTTGGTTAAAAATTGAACGATTATTTAATTTTAATTCCAACCGAAGTGCTTTGGCTACTTTTGGAATCAATGTGAGTTAATCTCACCTTTTTGATTAATCAAAAAATATTATATAGTCGATAAAATTATTTATTGGATGTGTGGATATTTTATCATTGATTGTTATTAACTATTTAGATGATTTACTATTTATATTAGTTGTTTTGATATAATCTCGTCCCTGGAGCAGATGAGACCCTATTATGTTCTCATGTAAGAGCGGATGACCCTTTGTATACGATACCACCTTAAAGCGGTTGACTTATGTTTTATAATCATGTACTGTATGTGATGTTGGGGGACTGGTTGAAGGGATCCAACATGATTCCTCACACTATTGATTTTATTTTTCATATAATTTGATATATAATGTGTTGGATGCCATACTTGATGATATGGATATGATTTTGCTTGTTAGCGCTTTAGTAGCATTAGGCCTTAATTTTACTATCTTAAAATACTATAAAATAATGATTTCGATTAAAAAGGATTTTCAAAGCGATTTTGGAAATTATATACGATTTAATAATTTTTCCTGAAATAAATTAAAGAAGAAATTCTTTTAAAAATAAAAAAGTATGATTTTTAAATATTATAAATTAATAGTTTATGAAATATATTAAATAGAGATTTTTGAATTGAGGATAAAGATTTTAAAAACCATAGATAAGTCTATCTTTTATAATAAAGGGATATGGTTTTAAAAAGAAAATGGAAATATTTATCAAATATTTATTGATCATTTTATATAAAGTAATATGTGTGTGTGTGTATTAAAGATTAATTACAAATGTGAAATTCATAACTGTGATAATTTTAAAAGTGATATTTTACAAATGAAGTAAAGACTTGCAAAATTGTATTTTGTTTACAAAAGTATAGATTTCTAAACAGTGTTTATAAATTAAAGGAAACTATTATCATTTAATAAATTGGTGAAATAAATCAAAAGATGGATTTATTATAAGATGTGGAATGATACTGTATAAAATAGTTGACTCTATTTTGGAAATTGATGGCGAGGGAAAAATTTAGGAATTAAAAGATATTTTATAAGTAGAAAAAATTATAAAAGAAATTTATCTATATAGGGCAACATTGAAAAGGAATGATGATTGATGTTTTTAAATGGGATTTATAAATAAGTAAGATTTATAAAGGAAATGGAGTTCATAAATAAAGAAATTTATGAAAGGAAGCTTATAAAAGAGAAGAGAATCTATAAATATAATTTTATAAATATGGAAATGATCATGTTGGAAATTAAGTATGGATTTTGATCAAGGAAATATAATTATGTCTTAAAAGTTGTTTATTTATATTAGTATTGTTTTAAAAGTTGTTTAGCAATATTTTAATGTTTTGAAAAATTAATTATTTACAATTATTAATATGGTTTGAAATTAATTATAATTATTTATACATAAATTGTTTGAAATTTATTATTATTATTTATAATGTTTAAGATAAATTATTATTATTTTATTAAGAATGTTTGAAATTATTAACTATTATCTTAAGGATATTACTGTTTAGTATTATATAATAGTGTTTTAAAATAGATAATTAAAATTTGTTTATAAATGTTCAAAATTATAAGAGTTTTATATTGGACTTGGATTTTATAAGGGGAGTTTTATAAAATGGTTAAAAGGCTCAAAGGGAGATTTTACAAGGTAAAAGAATTTTATAAACGACTGGATATTTATAAAAGAATTTTAGAGACGAGTTTATAGATTTGTAAAAGGAGTTTTATAAATGGTTTTGGTGGATTTATTGTGGAGTTTATAAATAGTTTTAGAATTGAATAAAAAGAGGAATTTTCTCAAATGTTGGTGAATATACTTATACCATTGAGATAAGAATATGGATATTTTTTCAAGTATTGAGAAATAGGGATTTATAGGTATATAAACATCCTTGTAAAAAGAAATTTAATTCAAGTATTACAAAGTGAATTTAAATTAAGGAAAGATTAATTAAAAGGAGGTAATTGGTTGATTAATTTAAATTAATGAAAGATTAATTTAAATTGATATCCGTTCTTATCATTGATAGTTTATTTCCTAAAGAACTAGGGTTGAGTTTATCGGGAACTATCGAAAGTTGTTTTGAAGAGATCGGGATCGGATATGTTATTCGACAACCACTTCGATCTAAATAAAGTGTTTCGAAGTGAAGATGCCTTAAAGGTGATGGAATTAAAGACAGAGCCCTCAAGCTTCCTTCAGTCTTGGAACAAACTTGTATGGATGAATGCTGGCATTGCATTATTGCCTGGAGGCCAGTGTTAGCATTCCAAGTGGGAAGTGGTATATAAAAGGTAAAACATAGCCTCAATCCTCATTAACTGAGAATGACTAAAACAGGGGAGATGCGGCAGGATAGAGTGGGTTGCTCACAAGTAGGGTATGATTATCCCTATTTAGAATCGATATTATCTCTCATTTGTATGTTTTGGTGCCTATTAACGGAAAGTGATCATATACGGCACTATCCAGTAAAGGGTAGCCGTTTCTGTGTTAGCAGAGGTTGATAGGTTCGACCTCGATGTTATTTTATCTAGAGATGCACCGTGACAGGCGGTACCACGGTAGCCCAGTCATTGTATGGAATCCATTGCCCAATAAGCGTCGTATGGACTTAGTTGTGCCCCATTATCCTGAAATGTAAGATGCAAGAATTTTATCAATATTCATGTTTTACATTGACCCTTAGACATTATTATAATATAAATGGGTTTTATATAGAAAATGTTTTTAGTTATCGTAAAGTAAAACACGTCCGTGTTTATGTGCGGCGTGGTCTTACGAGATACTTTTGGTTTCAAAGGATTATATGACTTAAAAATCCAATTGGGTGTGTTTTCTCACGCTGGTATTCTAGAGTGACTCGGGTGTTATTTTAGAACAATGCTCATGTCAACTAAGCACATTTACAGATTGCTTGGGATGCACCGGAGACTAAGAGACGAGTTAGAGCTCTTCAAGTCATATTCCTATATTTGTTTATACATTATTGTGATATCATCGGCATTTGTAAGGACAGGTTGTTATAACTGTCCAGGTTGATGATTGTGATTTGTTGTTTTTGTGCTCTGATTGATGTATTTATATAACAGTTTCTCTTTTGTAAAGATAATTGATATTATATTATATATTATTTCGCTGCGATTGTGATATTTTGTGTTGTTTTTATTTTCTTTATCTCATCTTCTTCTTCCATCTTTCTTCTTCGTTTCCATAACTATCTGTCTTTCCATTCAATTTGGGTTGGACATGTGTGATTTATTGTCAACTCGAATTGTGCTGATTGGTGGGTCATTGCAGCTTGGTATCAGAGCGCAAGGTTAAGCGAAAACCTTGGCTTTGGTAGGGAAAATCGGTAAGAGATAAGGTAATGGAATGCCTTATTATGAGTTTTGAGTGTATACATATGAGTGCATATTTATTGGTGATTATAAAAATGTTTTATATTGTGTTAATGTATCCGTTGAGTGGCTTATGAATTCTGGTCAGTACGTGGGGTGCCACGATATTGATAGGGGTTTCTAAACACTTAAACAAGGAAAATAGACATAATATTGTTTGAGAATTCATGAATAAAATAATTTTACCTGAATTATATTTAATATATAAAAGAATAATTTTCCAAAAATTATTATAGTTATATATGTTAGGTTTGCATTCGGTGAATGGTAATATTTGATTTTTATTATTTATTGTTTGTTGTTCTACTAAAAGTTGTTATTATTAGAATCTAAACAAGGATAAACAGTTGTAAAACGAGTTATATAAGAAAGTGAATTTGTAAATATAAATTATATAATATTGATTACAATTAAATAATCAACATTGCGAAAAGATATTTCATAAGCAGTGATATTATGTGAATATGATTTATAATTGTAATTTATTAATGGAAAGGAAATGAAATTGCATAAGTATATTTATAAATATGAATTGTAAATAAAAGTGAATTTAAAACAAGAAATTAAGAGTTAAAAATTCCACTGATTTGGAAATTATTTTTCAGAGGCTTGGAAAAAGATAATAATAGTATTATTTTGAAAATGTTTTGACTAGAAATATTTTTAAAAGGATCTAAAGGAAATAAAAAGCACCAAATTCACTTGAATTGCGGGAAAATAATTCTGGTGATGACTGCAGCATCATTGGCGTTCGTTTTCAAGTTTCTAAGTGATAACTTGCTACCGTAGTGATTATCAATTGAAATTTTATTTTGGTAAAACATTTTTTTAGATTTCAGAAGTGTACTTTCAAATATAAAGGAGTGATGTACATATATGATTTGAAATAAAACTAGGCGTCTAAAATTCTTAAATTTTTATCTAAATGTTTTGAGAAAAACCTAAGATAATTAATTTTGTCCTTATAATTTGGAAATGGTATAGATAAGAAAAGAACTTTGGAATTGAGGTATGAAATTAAAATTTAACTTAAGTAAAGTTAAATAAATTGAGTTAATGAAATAAATTGAATGAAATGAAGTTTAAACTTAAGAAAGACTAAATAAATTTTGAATTTAAAATTAACTTAAGTAAAGCTAAATGAAATTGAATTTGACTTGTAATGGATCAACTGTAACGAGCGAGATTTTTCGATGCATGAAGATCGACATCAATACATCCACTGTATCAACTGCCGAGCAATCGAAGGCCAGAAAACTGTACCGTTAGGGTTAAAGAAGAAGAGAAAGGTAGAAGAAGAGAGAAAAAAAGAAGAAGAAACAGAAAACAACAGAAACAATGACAGAACAATATCAGAATCTCACAATCGCAGCGGAACAACATATAATAAATAAATGAATAATCTTTAAACAAAGAACTACATCAGTTATTACATTACATCATATTACATTACATTACATCATCAGAGTGTACAACAACAAACAACAACAAATAGCGGAAAAGAAATACTATATAATAGTGAATACGCCATGTCATCCAGCTTGCCTCCAGCAACTCTTGAATTCTAGAATAACATGATAACCTAACTCTAGACTACCCGAGTGGAAATTGGTAGGCACCCAGAGTTTAGGATGGAAAACAATAAACTCTAGGTCAGTCATGGGACTGGTGTGAGAACTTAAAACAGTTTATCTTTTTTAAAACAACAAAGAACAGGATTATTTTAAAATAGATTCGCAATGCTTTTTGGAAAATGAGACTACCATAAGGCCTCCCGCACACACACACACAATGCAAACGTAGAATCGAAGCAGATTTCTCCTTATGATAGTCAAAGATGCTTGATACGCATTAAAAAGAAACATTTGATATTATTACTAGTGCATAGTGTAGGAAAAATCATTTCGAAAGTAAAGATATAAATCTTAGCCCGCATAGGCATTTCGCACTTATGCCTACTATAGCTACCATGTTCAATAGCAGGTTACCGCCACATTCCATGGCAGGTTATACAACTAAAATCGTAAAGGGTACGTATTGTTTCTTTGGATTTCCAACAAATGGTCAGGCCAAGGAACTTCCCATTGCCCCATGGGTACGCCTCTGGAAAGACGACCCGAGAACCTAACGTTACGGTTAGATCTCTGCCAACACAAGGCCGGGTTACCCTTCAAACTGGATAACTACTGACACGAATATGTCATTCCCCGATCGTAACCGATCTATATCCGAGGATCCTCGATTCCAACAACCACAAAGTAATAAATTTGCAGCAGCAACATAGGTTAAATATCTGGGCTCCATACCATGATACCACCTCTATCCAGAAGGAATGACATACACTAAAGGGGCGCTACCCCCTAATAACTTTGCTGCATCCTTCCTGTTTTGACCAATTCCGGGGTGTGAGGTCCGACGAAGTCTCGTCCACAAAGCCACGCTTTATATAAAAGCTGTGCTTTGATCATCGAATGCTTAACAACACTTCATATGCCACATTACCAATTTAGGAATGTATCACTAGTAACCATCAACTACATAACCTCTAAGGGTGTTAAGCTAAGAGAATAAATCCTCCGCCACCAACGGAAATATATTTGATAGAAACCAGCTTTACATCTCAAACTGTAACGTCAGACACACATCCATACAAGTCCATTCCGGGATCGAACGGAACCGAAGGCACTTCCAAAGAAGTCCTCGCAATTCGGATATTCACTAATTACGACGGAACTTCCCATCACAAAGGGTAATAAATTTCTATATCGAGGATCAGCCGATGCAGAAACATTACGACGTATCACATATTCGGAATGGGTTATACGACCCCAAAGTCCTTTCCCGGCTAACCCGAATAGTGAGCGCTTATTTTAAAAATAAATGTAGCATTCAAATTCAAACAAATCACAACAAATACCTATATAAAGGTAAATATTGATAGTCGGTTATTTAACTATTAATAGGCGTGCACAACATCACCAGATTCCAAATAATTTCCTAAATTATATATTTTCCAAAAATATCTTTACTAGATATATAATTTCCACACTTCAACAATTTGCAAACAAATTTTCAAATCACTTTTCATCTTTACAACTTTTGAAAACAAATTTCAAATTGTTTCCCTACACGAAAATACTTTCATTTCAAAATGGTTCATTTAAACCAATTAAATAAATCCTTACCGATTTACTTTATATTTACGTTCCAAATCCGTAAATTTATCTCCACACTTCAAAAATGAATCAACGTTTATTTTTAAACAAATTTCCCTTTCTTTTATAAATTCCATAGTGAATTTAAAATTCCAAAATATCTATGAATATACGATTTTCAAATCGATTTCTAATATTCATTTTCAATTTATCTTTAAAAGATAAAATCTCAAAACATTCACTTCATATTGGAAAACATTTCCATACTTATTTAATAATAAGCAATTCACAAATCCATTTATTTTCAACACTTGGAAAATATTCAATATACTTAATTCAAAATTAAGTATATATTTCATTCTTTAAAGAAAACATGCGCTTAAACACATTTATTTGAGTCAAAACAAATGTTGCGTAAAACATCGTTACGACGACCTAAAATCACTAGCATAGGGATTCGAAATTAAAATAGATATATAAATCCCAATACTAAATAAAACATTTTCTTTCAGAAATCATTTACTATAACAACAGTGTTATAGTCCACTATTTCCTTCTATTTCTCGAAAACGTCTATTTCAACAATGAATGTTGAAATCTATGGTTTCGATAGTTAATACATTTTAAAACAACTCCAAATCGTTTTAATTCTATTTAAAATATCGCTACCCTAAACATTTCTTTAATATATTATTCACTATTCAAAATCGTGAATATAATTCATTAATCAAATTCAACACTTTTACATATTCAATTCAAAAATTATCCACTGTCCCAAAATCGTGAATATACTTCTTTAATAAGCTACAAAAATTTACTTATCAAATTCAATCAATCTTGAATTTATAAATCAATGTTTATAAATTCACATTTATATATTATAAAAACTTTAAGTTATAAGAATCTCTTTATTAACCAATTCTATTTAAATCTCATTTAGATGTCAAAAATCAAATTTTCAAGTTAATTATTTATAATTTTCTATTTTACAAAATCTGTTCAATATATAACTTCACAATTTATAAATCTATAATTTCGTTCACTTATGAAATCCATTTTTATTTCATTTTAACACTTATAAAAACTCGTTTTATAATAATTCAAAAATCCTAATTTAAACCATTTTATAAATTAATTTACTATTTATTTCAAAAATCACATTTCGGTTATATTTCTCAAAAATCATAACTTTTATAACTTTAAATATTATAACGTTTATTTATTTAAAATAAATCAATTCCAAATTTTAATAAAACGTATATTTTCAAAAAATCACTTTAAAACCCTTTTAAATTAAAAATCGTTACTTAACATCTTTAAAACATCAAAATAGGGCCAATGATGCAACAGCACCAAATAATCAATCACTGCATCCAAACATCATATATCATCATATGATAATCAACAAATATCACAATATCTGTAATCAAATAAATACTGGTGAGGAATCTAGTTGGATCCCTCCAACCTGTTTCCCTGCATCCATAGATGTTCGCACAATACCAATTCCGTTCCAATACGGAATATCGCGGTATATGGGATTTATAAAATATTATCCGCTATTATGCGGCGCAATAGGGTCTCATCCGCTATATAATGCGGGAAAATCAACTCCAAGTACATATATAATACCAATTCCAATCAAGATGGAATTATCGCGGTCTATGTTTTTAATAAATAACATCCGCTTAATATACGACGTATAATGTCTATTTCAATCATCAACAGATAATAATTTATCATCCAGGCATACAATCATCAATTTTAAATCTAACTATTTAAAATTTAAATCGAAACTATTCGTTTGAGTGAGAAGTTCCCACCTTGAGTTTCCGATAACAGTTGTAGCGTTTTGTTTCGAACAAAATTAAACGTACGTTTAATTTTATCCGAAATTCACACTAGCTCCAAACGACTCCAAACCAGCTCCATTGCGTAGTGCTCGTCTATACGAACCCGACTCAATTTGTTTCGCGAAATTCCGACCTCGTATGAACAAGATATCAATTTTTAAAGATCACACGATTTTAAATATAAATAAATTTACACTTTTATTTTGTTTTTAAACCTAACTACCATCTGGCCGCAAGTTTTCGTTCCTAAATCTCCGCCCTCAATCTATTTCTTCCCTCACACATAACACTTCCAGGTCGCGCATGAATACAACCCACGGCCGCCTCTATCTTTTGAATTTTCGCACCCACCACACTCCATTCCAAGATTATCAGCAACCACCATTCAACTCGCCTCGCCAAGAGCTACCCACGGCTCGAATCCCATAGAGCTCGGTCAACCCTAGCTTCCTCAAATTGCATGCGAACGGCGCGTCTTCAAGCTCATTTTCCCGTCCATCCGTTGACCCAATCGCGATCATAGCCGTTGAAGTTGTTCGTCTCTCCATCCTCTACAATTTCCTAGTTGAAGTCGAAGTCTATCGGGGAGTGGATGAGGAGATAATCGAGGAGAAACGAGAATGTTTTCTGGCCGTGTACAGTATAATGGCAGCTAGGGTTTGTAGAATTAGGTTTTTGCAAATTAGAGATAGTGAGGTCCTTATATAGAAAATTCTCTGAAACACTATTCATCCGAAATTTTCCGAACTCCAAACGAAGCGTGCCGGCTGGCATTTCTAGGGTTTATCCCGCGTTCCGAACATAATGGAATAGGTTTCGGAGGCCAATTTGATCATCTGTGCGAGTTATGGCAATAAACAATCGATTTAAACTAATTTCTATACGTTTTGGCTTGCCTCGGACAAACCGTTAATCCGATTGACACGAAATTTGAAACCATACAATAATATAACATTACGGATCCGATGAAACTAGTTTCGTTGAAATCCGAGATTGTTTGAAAAATGACTATTTTAACTCGTCAATTAAATATTAAAATATTCAATTTTCATACATTAACTTTTAATTCGATTTTAAAAGTTCTATAACATCATTATGACTCCAATATGATATAATAAAATTTTACAAATCAATTTTAATCGTATTAAACCCAATTTCCAATTATTTCTGTAATTTCAACTATTAAATTATTGATTTAATTATCCAATTAAATCCAATTATTCGAAATAAAATTTATTCGACTGTTTAGTTTCACTTATTAATATTTAAAATCAATTAAATATACAAATTTTAATTAACAGAAATTCTGGGTCGTTACAAACTTCCTCCCTTAAAAGAATTTCGTCCTCGAAATTACCAAGTAAGAAAAAGTTACAGAATCCATTAACTTTCCAAAACAAACCATTCAAATTGGATTTTTCAAATCTCTTAAGTGTTTAACTTTCCCAAAATTCTTAGTTAAACTTCATACAATACTTTACTAAGTTTCCAAATCCAAACTTAGTTTTAAAAAATTTCCCAATTTTCTTAAAAATATTCTAACGCCTTAAATTTTCGAAAAAATTCACCATGGTTTCCTTTGCGCGGCTCGATCCGAAAAAAATGACAGTATATATATCACAAATATACATCTCATCAAGTGATGAGGCATCCCGCGGGGAAAAAAGTGTAAAAGTACGATATTTAATCCGAGATATGTACCTTATATATTATTAGCGGGCATATACGGCTAATATAGCGCGAAAGCGAGCTTCAAATGCGAAGCAATGCACAATCCGCACCTACTAAACACTCGACAAACCATGAGAAACATGTATATATGAAAATAATATCAATATACATCATATAGTAACATATCAACTACATGGGCCAACATAGCAAATGCAACAAAAGCAACTAATGCAATCAAAACAACAATCCAACCATCATCCAACTACCATCCAACTAACCAAATAAATATTCATTCATATTGTCATTAATATTCAATGAATTGGTTTTCCAATTTAAATCACATTTGATTCATTAACATTGGATTTAATTAACATTCATTCATTCGTTTCCAATTAGTTTACATTCACTAATTAAATTCACATTAGTTCACTTTCAATCTGAATTCAATTACATAGCTTTTAATTCCGCTAATTCAATTTCATTAACACTTAATGAATTATACACAATCAATTAATAATTATATAACAACCAATGTATATTCAACATAACCAAATTATTCAACTTACATTCAATTTGGTCCCACACTTTTAATTCCAATTGGTTCATATTAAATTGACTTCCATTCAATTTATTTAATTTCTCAACATCATTGGCTTCTAATGGATTTACACTTACCTTCATTATTGCATATCAATTATTTACATTCTATTGATTAACATTCAATCCATTCATTAATTCAATTGCTAATTCATTTAACAATATAAAGTTGAATTTCATATAACTCAAGTTCATATTCATCACTTCTCTTGATTAATTTACTTCGACACCAAAATCAACTTTATTCAACATTTTTTAAGTTATATTCCATTTCAAACATCATTTGTTTAGCTTAACTTAAATTTCCACTTATAAATCCCATTCGGATTCCAATTCTATTTAACTTTTACCAAAGTCAAATTTATTATCTCATATTATAAGTTCAAAACTTATTTCACTTATATTTATCAATTTCAATAGCTTATCTAATCCAAATCAATTTATTTAACTTTCCTTTAGTTAAATTTCAAATCACATGTCTTTGATGACAACTCAAATTCATTTCAACTTGGATTTTGATTTCAAATTTGTTTATCACAATTAAACTTCAATTCCCAATTTTTTATGGTAGCAAATCTATCACATAGAGACTCGAAAATGATATTGATGATGCTGCAGTCATCACCCTTATTATTTTCCAGTAACAGTAGTGAATTCATTGCTTAATATTCTTTCAAAAAATTTCCTTTTTATTCATAAATCACATTCATAAATACATTCATATAGTTTCACTTCTTATATATGAGATTATTTCACAATTGTAAATCATATTAAATATAATTCCATACTTATAATTCTTTGCTTATAAAATTTATTCTTTTACAATATGTTTCATTTAACTTATTCAAACAACTTTTATAAACTTGCATATATCTTACATTTCAACAGCCAAACAATCAATTTTATATATACTTTAATAATTCTGAAAAATTATTTCCTTTATATACAAAATATAATCGAGGTAAAAATATTTCATTTACCCAATTTTAAAATTATACTATGTCGGTTTATCCCGTTTAAGAGTTTAGAAATCCATATCGATAATATGGCGTCCCATCTACCGACCAGAATTCACAAACAGCTCAACGGATAAGCAAACACAATATAAAACATTTTTATATTCACTAACAAATACGCGCTCATAGCTATTATATCACTCACACTCATTCTAGAGTACTACTGACTCTATCTCTAATGAGTAACACCCAACAGAGCCATGGTTGTCGCTTAACCATAAGCTCTGATACCAAATGTAACGAGCGAGATTTTTCGACGCACGAAGGTCGACATCAATACGTCCAATGTATCAACTGCCGAGCAATCGAAGGCCGGAAAACCGTACCGTTAGGGTTAAAGAAGAAGAGAAAGGTAGAAGAAGAGAGAAAAAAAGAAGAAGAAACAGAAAACAACAGAAACAATGACAGAACAATATCAGAATCTCACAATCGCAGCGGAACAACATATAATAAATAAATGAATAATTTTTAAACAAAGAACTATATCAGTTATTACATTACATCATATGACATTACATTACATCATCAGAGTGTACAACAACAAACAACAACAAACAGCGGAAAAGAAATACTATATACTAGTGAATACGCCATGCCATCCAGCTTGCCTCCAGCAACTCTTGAATTCTAGAATAACCTGATAACCTAACTCTAGACTGCCCGTGTGGAAATTGATGGGCACCCAGAGTTTAGGAAGGAAAACAATAAACTCTAGGTCAGTCATGGAACTGGTGTGAGAAATTAAAACAGTTTATCTTTTTTAAAACAACAAAGAACGGGATAATTTTAAAATAGATTCGCAATGCTCTTTGGAAAATGAGACTACCATAAGGCCTCCCGCACACACACACAATGCAAACGCAGAATTGGAGGAGATTTCTCCTTATGATAGTCAAAGATGCTTGGTACGCATTAAAAAGAAACATTTGATATTATTACTAGTGCATAGTGTAGGAAAAATCATTTCGAAAGTAAAGATATAAATCTTAGAAAGCATAGGCATTTCGCACTTATGCCTACTATAGCTACCATGTTCAATAGCAGGTTACCGCCACATTCCATGGCAGGTTATACAACTAAAACCGTACAGGGTTCGTATTGTTTCTTTCGATTTCCAACAAATGGTCAGGCCAAGGAACTTCCCATTGCCCCATGGGTACACCTCTGGAAAGACGACCCGAGAACCTAACGTTACGGTTAGATCTCTGCCAACACAAGGCCGGGTTACCCTTCAAACTGGGTAAGTACTGACACGAATATGTCATTCCTCGATCGTAACCGATCTATATACGAGGATCCTCGATTCCAACAACCACAAAGTAATAAATTTGCAGCAACAACATAGGTTAAATATCTGGGCACCATACCATGATACCACCTCTATCCAGAAGGAATGACATACACTAAAGGGGCGCTACCCCCTAATAACCTTGCTGAATCCTTCCTGTTTTGACCTATTTCGAGGTTGTGAGGTCCGACGAAGTCTCGTCCACAAAGCCACGCTTTATACAAAAGCTGTGCTTTGATCATCAAATGCTCAACAACACTTCGTATGCCACATTACCAATTTGGGAATGTATTTCTAGTAACCATCAACTACATAACCTCTAAGGGTGTTAAGCTAAGAGAATAAATCCTCCGCCACCAACGGAAATATATTTGATAGAAACCAGCTTTACATCTCAAGCTGTAACGTCAGACACACATCCATACAAGTCCATTCCGGGATCGAACGGAACCGAAGGCACTTCCAAAGAAGTCCTCGCAATCCGGATATTCACTAATCACGACCGGACTTCCCATCACAAAGGGTAATAAATTTCTACATCGGGGATCAGCCGATGCAGAAACATTCGACGGTAATCCTTCAGTTTTCATAAATATCTGGTCTTCAACACCGGTCATCAATGCTATCCATTACGACGTATCACATATTCGGAATGGGTTATACGACCCCAAAGTCCTTTCCCGGCTAACCCGAATAGTGAGCGCTTATTTTAAAAATAAGTGTAGCATTCAAATTCAAACAAATCACAACAAATACCTATTTAAAGGTAAATATTGATAGTCGGTTATTTAACTATCAATAGGCGTGCACAACATTACCAGATTCCAAATAATTTCCCAAATTATATATTTTTCAAAAATATCTTTACTAGATATATAATTTCCACACTTCAACAATTTGAAAACAAATTTTCAAATCACTTTTCACCTTTACAACTTTTGAAAACAAATTTCAAATCGTTTCCCTACACGGAAATACTTTCATTTCAAAATGGTTCATTTAAACCAATTAAATAAATCCTTACCGATTTACTTTATATTTACGTTCCAAATCCGTAAATTTATCTCCACACTTTAAAAATAAATCAACGTTTATTTTTAAACAAATTTCCCTTTCTTTTATAAATTCCATAGTGAATTTACAGTTCCAAAATATCTATGAATATACGATTTTCAAATCGATTTCTAATATTCATTTTCAATTTATCTTTAAAAGATAAAATCTCAAAACATTCACTTCATATTGGAAAACATTTCCACACTTATTTAATAATAAGTAATTCACAAATCCATTTATTTTCAACACTTGAAAAATATTCCATATACTTAAATCGAAATTAAGTATATATTTCATTCTTTAAAGAAAACGTGCGCTTAAACACATTTATTTGAGTCAAAACAAATGTTGTGTAAAACATCGTTACGACGACCCAAAATCACTAGTATAGAGATTCGAAATTAAAATAGATATATAAATCCCAATACTAAATAAAACATTTTCTTTCAGAAATCATTTACTATAACAACAGTGTTATAGTCCACTATTTCCTTCTATTTATCGAAAACGTGTATTTCAACAATGAACGTTGAAATCTATGATTTCGATAGTTAATACATTTTAAAACAACTCCAAATCGTTTTAATTCTATTTAAAATATCGCTACCCAAAAATTTCTTTAATATATTATTCACTGTTCAAAATCGTGAATATAATTCATTAACCAAATTCAACACTTTTACATATTCAATTCAAAATTTATCCACTGTCCCAAAATCGTTAATATACTTCTTTAATAAGCTATAAAAATTTACTTATCAAATTCAATCAATCTTGAATTTGTAAATCAATGTTTATAAATTCACATTTATATATTATAAAAACATCAAGTTATAAGAATCTCTTTATTAACCAATTCTATTAAAATCTCATTTAGATGTCAAAAATCAAAATTTCAAGTTAATTATTTGTAATTTTCTATTTTACAAAATCTATTCAATTTATAACTTGACAATTTATAAATTTATAATTTCATTCACTTATGAAATCCATTTTTATTTCATTTTAACACTTATAAAACTCGTTTTATAATAATTCAAAAATCCCAATTTAAACCATTTTATAAATTAATTTACTATTTATTTCAAAAATCACATTTCGGTTATATTTCTCAAAATCATAACTTTTATAACTTTAAATATTATAACGTTTATTTAGTTAAAATAAATCAATTCTAAATTTTAATAAAACGTATATTTTCAAAAAATCACTTTAAAACCCTTTTAAATTAAAAATCGTTACTTAACATCTTTAAAACTTCAAAATAGGGCCAATGATGCAACAGCACCAAATAATCAATCACGGCATCCAAACATCATATATCATCATATGATAATCAACAAATATCACAATATCTGTAATCGAATAAATACTGGTGAGGAATCCAGCTGGATCCCTCCAACCTGTTTCCCTGCATCCATAGATGTTAGCACAGTACCAATTCCGTTTCAATACGGAATATTGCGGTATATGGGATTTATAAAATATTATCCGCTATTATGCGGCGCAATAGGGTCTCACCTGCTATATAATGTGGGAAAATCAACTCCAAGTATATATATAATACCAATTCCAATCAAGATGGAATTATTGCGGTATATGTTTTTAATAAATAACATCCGCTTAATATACGGCGTATAATGTCTATTTCAATCATCAACAGATAATAATTTATCATCCAGGCATACAATCATCATTTTTAAATCTAACTATTTAAAATTTAAATCGAAACTATTCGATTGAGTGAGAAGTTCTCACCTTTAGTTTTCGATAATAGTTGTAGCGTTTTGTTTCGAATTTTACCCGAAATTCACACTAGCTCCAAACGACTCCAAACCAGCTCCATTGCGTAGAGCTCGTCCATATGAACCCGACGCAATTTGTTTCACGAAATTCCGACCTCGTATGAACAAGATATCAATTTTTAAAGATCACACGATTTATTTTTTTTGGCAAGGCCAGCCGGTTTTATAGTGGACCGTCCACTTTTTATTACGAACGTAATAAAACATGAAGTACAGGAGTAAGGCAGAGGCACCTTAACTACAAAGAAAGTAGAAAATACAGCACATGAGTGTGACAGACATGTCACAACTACAGCTAACAACAAAAAACCTAAGACTCCTCCGAAGAGATAGTAAGTCGAACATCAGCTACCACCTGGGAAGAAGCCAAAGAGGCGTTCCCAAGAATACCATAATAGGGGCGAAACAGGAGAGCAAGTGAAGGATCATAAATCTCAGCATCAGAAGAGTAAATAAAAGATCGATCCCGAGTAAAATCGGCAAGCATGGTAGAATTTAACATAGCATACGATCCATCCAAATCAAGAACCAAGGAATCACCCGAAGGGCGATAATAAAGGCGTTGATGGTCCGTAGGATCACCAGAAACAAATCTATAATAGGAATCATCAACGGGTTCAAATCGCAAAGCAGATAGACGATCTACCCAACAACTCTCAGATTCATCCCAAACGATAGGCAACACAGACGTAGCAAGATCCAAATCAGGAGAGGAGTCCGCAGAAACAATTTTAGGGACAATGGGAGGAGGAGGGGATGAAGGCCGAGCAGGAGAAGACGAAGAACCAAGAACAGGTAACGGAGGAACAGGAGGAACTTTAGGAACCCATTTCCTGAGCGGGGGCCGAGGGAGAGGAATCTTAGGCGCAGCAGCATAAACAGCAGAATGCATGCAAGCAGAAACCAAGTGGTCAAAGGATAGACAGGAGGAACAAATGTCCGGAACCCAACCATAACGAACACGGACATCAACCACATGACCAACAGCTAGCTAAACTGGAATAGAGGTAGGGAGAGGCTTACAGGGGGAAATCTCAATCAGCGCCTTAGCGTACACCAGCTTTTCACGCGCAACAGTATTAGCATCAAAACATTTCAATTTTCCAATATTACATGCAAGCCAGTTCAAGCCAAGCAGCGGCTGAAGTGCAGAAGGAATCTAAGAAAAATAAACCCAAACAGGGATAGAACGCACCTGTTCACGCGCACTAGCAACTGTAGGAGACCAAGGAGTAATAATAAACGGTTTCCCATCAAAAAAGGATGGCTCGGCCTCAAGAACACGACAGCGGTCCTCAGAGGAAGAGAACAACAGGAAATACATAGTGTCAACCAGCTTAACACGAAGATTCCCGCGAAGCTTCCAAGCCCTACGACATACGGAGGCCGCATCAAGAAGGCGATGCTTTGGGTCCAAAAAGAAGCCAACTAAATATTCTGACCAATAGTCAATTCCGGCTTGCAAAACATTCGGCGGAGGGATCATCGCGCCATTTTCCTCAACGATTTCAAAATCCACTGGTTCATAAACACCCGCGTTACGAGGCAGAGATGTAAAGAGCGATGACCAAGTTTTGGATACAACCGAGGATGGGACAGCTGGAGGAATCACTTCCACAAAGGGAACACGAACAGGATTGGCTACAGAAGGAGTGGAGGCAGCATGCGTATGATCAGCAGTATTCAAAACAGAGGGCTTGGGAAAGTTATTCACATAATCATTTGCACAAACACCAGAAGTGCAATGTGAAAAAACCAAATTCTCAGCAGCTTCAAGATGCAACACTCTACCAAAACCACTGCTAACATCACCATTCACACCAGAAGAAACAACATCTATCACAGCCTTAGACGAAGAACCACAAGCAGGACGACAAAAATTACTAACCTCACAACCAAAACACGCAATACTGTCACAAGCGCATACAAAGGTAGATCGAACAGAAGTGTTCGCAGATGACAGCGGAGGAAACTCTGTTTCACAGAGCGACGGCGATTTAGGCACTGGCTTCCTAAAAGACCTACCAGAACGATTTGATGAAGGCGCAGAAGATGGGGTGGCTACAGGGAGAGACGGCGGAATAGGAGAGGAAGGCATGGTGAGAAGAGAGGGAAAGAGGGATGGAAGAAACGGGCTCAAACGGAAAGAAACGAGGCCACGACAAAATATTCAGAAGTGAAGAGGATCGCCACTAGAAACGTTCGCCATTATTGATCGTACTAAATAATGCGGAAAAAGCAAAGCTTTTTAAATATAAATAAATTTACACTTTTATTTTATTTTTAAACCTAACTACCATCTGGCCGCACATTTTCGTTCCTAAATCTCGGCCCTCAATCTATTTCTTCCCTCGCGCATAATACTTCCAGGTCGTGCACGAATACAACCCACGGTCGCCTCTATCTTTGGAATTTTCGCACCCACCACACTCCGTTCCAAGATGATCGGCAACTACCATTCAACTCGCCTCGCCAAGAGATACCCACGGCTCGAATCCCATAGAGCTCGGTCAACCCTAGCTTCCTCAAATTGCATGCGAACGGCGCGTCTTCAAGCTCATTTTCCCGTTGATCCGTTGACCCAATCGCGATCATAGCGTTGAAGTTGTTCGTCTCTCCGTCCTCTACAATTTCCTAATTGAAGTCGAAGTCTATCGGGGAGTGGATGAGGAGATAATCGAGGAGAAACGAGAATATTTTCTGGCCATGTACAGTATAATGGCGGCTAGGGTTTGTAGAATTGGGTATTTGCAAATTAGAGATAGTGAGGTCCTTATATAGAAAATTCTCCAAAACACTATTCATCCGAAAATTTTCAAACTCCAAACGAAGCGTGCCGGCTGGCGTTTCTAGGGTTTACCCCGCGTTCCGAACACAATGGAATACGTTTCGGAGGCCAATTCCATCATATGTGCGAGTTACGGCAATAAACGATCGATTTTAAATTAAATCGATTTAAACTAATTTCTATGCGTTTTGGCTTGCCCCGGACACCGTAAATCCGATTGACACGAAATTTGTAATCATACAATAATATAACATTACGGATCCGATGAAACTGGTTTCGTCGAAATCCGAGACTGTTTGAAAAATGGCTATTTTAACTCGTCGATTAAATATTAAAATATTCAATTTTCACAAATTAACTTTTAATTCGATTTTAAAAATTCTATAACATCATTATGACTCCAATATGATATAATAAAATTTTACAAATCAATTTTAATCATATTAAACCCAATTTTCAATTATTTCTGTAATTTCAACTATTAAATTATTGATTTAATTATCCAATTAAATCCAATTATTCGAAATAAAATTTATTCGACTGTTTAATTTCACTTATTAATATTTAAAATCAATTAAATATACAAATTTTAATTAACAGAAATTCTGGGTCGTTACATTAACAAAATGAACTAATGGAATAAATTACTGAATTAAATATGGTTTGGAAGGTTGTTTGATAAAACTGAATATAAACTTAAATTGTGAAGAGATAATAAACATTAGTGATCTTGTATAAAATGTTTATATTGAACTTAAGTAAAATTTGATGGAATGGTTCATAAATAATATCAATATTTAAAAAATATACTAAGTGATGATGAAATAAGATTTAACTTAGGAAAGGTTAAACTATAACAATTTTATGAAATGGTCCATAAATGAGTTAGTATCCTATGGAATGTTGTTAATCATAAAGTGAATGAAAGTAAAGAGAATGAAATAGAGTGAATGTAGATTAAATGTAATTGATATTGGATGTAAAATAAATGAGTGTGAATAAATTGGAAGTTAACCAATTGAATGTTAACAAGAAATGAAAGTGTATAAATATAGTGTCGATATTTGGAAATGTGAATTGGTGTGGTTATAAATTAATTGGATGGATATTGATTGTAGATGGTTTCTCTTGTTACATTGACTACGCTTGCATATAGTTATTGCATATTCTATATGTTATATATTGATTTTGCTTTCTGTATACTTGTTCTCATTGGTTATTGAGTGATTAACAGGCATGGACGGCGTAACTTCACGATTGGGGCTCGCTCTCACATTATTTTTGGTTGTACATGCTTGCTAACACTAAAATAAGGTACACGTCTAGGATTACATATCGTATTTTTATACTTTTCCCAACGGGATTCCTCATCCTCGAAGAAGAGATGTATATTGGTGATTATATATATACATATATTGTAAAACATTTCTTATCGAGCCGCGTAAAGTAGGCGTTGACGAAATTTTCCATAAATTTAAGGCGTTAGAAAAGATTTGAGAATTCTGGAAGAATTTTGATAGCTAAAATTTGATTATTATGTTATAACTCAGAATGTTATCAGTTGGTATTGGTGAATGGATTTAAAGACTTAGAAATCTTATAACCTATTCCAACTAATTGGTTTTGAAAAGTAAACGGGTATGAGATATTTTTCTTCCTTAGAAATTTCGAGGACGAAATTCTTTTAAGGAATGAAGAATGTAACGATCCAGAATTTTTTTTGTTTGAATTTAGAATATTTAATTGATTTTAAATATTGAAAAATTAATTTATAAGTTAAATAACTTGAATTTCAAATATAGCAATTTTTTAGATAAATAAATTGTTGAATTTAATATTAGGAGATATTCAAAGTAATTGAATCTTGGACTTGATTTGGATAAAAATGATTTCAAAGTTTATTTAAATTCTATTAATTAAGGATGGTGATAGTAAACTGTTAATTTAAAATTAAAGGTGATTGATTTTGTTTTATAATAATTTGTTTTAAATTAACTTGTGAAAATAGCCTTCCGAGGTAGTGTCTCCGATTTCGACGAAACTGATTCCTCTGGATCCGTAATAGTATATTATTATATGCCGTCGAATTTTGTCGCAATTGGACGTATTGTTTGGACGTGTGAGATCGAAATGCATAGAAATTAATTTCAGAAATTTATATAATGTAATTAGGTTTGAAAAGCTATCTTCTGCATATGATCGAATTAGAACTCGAGATGAGTTTCATTGTGTTCGGAATAAAGGTATTATAGAACACTAGACGACATGTCTCGATAGAAGTTTGGGATTTTCGGTTGTTTAAAGCAGGATATTATAATATAAAAATATAAATAATTTATATTAGGCCATACCCACATCTCCACAGCTGATATCGGGCACCATACCCATACATGTTCTCATAATGCTTTCCTCTGGTCAAATTCGCATGCATACCATATATTATTGCCCAAAAAATTTAAATTCCCCCCTCCCATCCTACGGCCAATATTCATCAGAGCCAATCGATTCATGTTTAGCCTTCAACCATAACTAGGGAAATGTTGAGCTCGTCAAAACATAACAAATCAATGGTTGGATTGTCGTTTGGCAAGGCGTGGAGGCCAAAAATGAGCCTCGTTTATGGGTGGTTTGGGTTCGTTGTTTTTCGTTCGGCAATTGGTGACGACGGCGACGACGACGGCGAGAGGGGGAGGAGGCGATGCGTAGCGGCGGCACGACGAAGCAGTAACGTGCACAACAGTGGCTACAAGGTTTGGGTCGCGGTCGAAGTTTGTCGATCTGGAAGTGTTCAAGCATGAGAGTTTAAAGTTAATCAATTTTTAATTAAATTATAATAATTCAAATTATCATTAACTCATATTTTACTCATACGAGGTCCAAATCGAACGCGACGAGATATGATGCGATCGTATCGACGAAGGCTACGCTATGGAGTTGTATTGGATGGATTCGGAGCGAGAGAAAGTTTGGTTAAAAATTGATTGAATATTCAGTTTTAATTCAAACCGGAGCGCTTTGGTGATTTCTGGAATCAAATTGAGTTAATCTCACCTTTTTAGTTAATCAAAAATATTATATGGTCAATAAAATTATTTCCTGGATGTGTGGATGTTTTATCGTTGATTGTTATTAACTGTTTGGATGATTTACTAGTTTATATTATTGGTTTGGATATATTCCCGAACTTGGAGCGGATGGAACCCTGTTACGTTCCCGTGTAAGAGCAAATGACCCTTTGTATATGATCCTGCCACAAAGCGGTTGATATATATTTTATGATTATATACTATATGTGATGTTGGAGGACAGGTTGGCGGGATCCAACTGGATTCCTCACGCAGATGGTTATTTTTCATATAATTTGATATATGATGTGTTAGATGCCATAGTTGATGACATGAGTATGATTTTTCTTGTTAGCGCCTTAGTAGCACTAGGCTTTAATTTTAATATCTTAAAGCACTGTAAAATAATTTCGATTAAAAAGGATTTTCAAAGTGACTTTGGAAATTATTTATGTTTTAATAATTTTTCTTGAAATAAATTAAAGAAGAAATTATTTTAAAAATAAAAAAATATTATTTTTGAATATTATAAATTAATATTTTATGAAATATTTCAAATAAAGATTTTTGAATTAGGGATAAAGATTTTAAAAATCTTAAATAAGTTCATCTTTTAAAATAAAGGATATGGTTTCAAAAAGAAAATAGAAATATTTGATATAAATATTTATTAACCATTTTGTATAAAGTAATATATATATATATATATATATGTATGTATGTATATGTATATGTATATATATTAAAGATTAATTACAAATGTGAGATCTATAAGTGTGATAATTTATAAAAGTGATATTTTATAAATGAAGTGAAGACTTGCAAAATCGTATTCCATTTACAAAATTATGGATTTCTAAACATTGTTTACGAATTAAAGGAAACTATTATCATTTAATAAATTGGTGAAATAAATCAAACGGTGTATTTATTATAAGATGTGAAATGCTACTTTAGAAAATAGTTAACTCTATTTTGGAAATTGGCGGCGAGGGAAAATTTTGGGAATGTTAAACAATATTTTGTAAATAGAAAGGAATTTTAAAAGAAATTTATCCATATGTGGCAACGTTAAAAACAGATGATGACGCATATTTTTAAATGGGTTTATAAATAAGTAAGATTTACAAAGAAAATAGAGTTATAAATGGAGTTCATAAATAAAGGGATTTATGAAAGGAGGTTTATAAAAGAAAAGGGGATTTATAAATATAATTTTATAAAGATGAAAATGATCATGTTGGAAATTAAGTATGGATTTTGATCAAGGAAATATAATTATGTCTTAAAAGTTGTTTATTTATATTAATATTGTTTTAAAAGTTGTTTGTCAACATTTTAATGTTTTGAAAAGTTAGTTATTTAAAATTATTAATATGGTTTGAAATTAATTATAATTATTTGTAAATAAAGTGTTGGAAACTTATTATTATTATTTATAATAATGTTTAAGATAAATTATTATTATTTTATTAAGAATGTTCGAAATTATTAACTATTATCTTAAAGATGTTTTGAAGTTAATTACTATTTATTATTTTATAATAGTGTTTTAAAATAGATGATTAGAATTTATTCATAAATGTTCGAGGTTTATAAAAAGAGTTTTATAATGGACTTGGATTTTATAAGAGGAGTTTTATAAAATGGTTAAAAGGCTTAAAGGGAGATTTTACAAGGTAAAAGAGTTTTGGAAATGGCTAGATATTTATAAAAGAATTTAAGAGATGGGTTTATAAATTTATAAAAGAAGTTTTATAAATGGTTTTTGTTGATATACAATGGGGTTTATAAATGGTTATAGAATTGAATACAAAGAGAAATCTTTCCAAATGTTGGTGATATACTTATACCATTGAGATAAGTATATGGATATTTCTCAAGCATTGAGAAATATGGATTTGTGGGTATATATACATCCTTATAAAAAGATTTTTTTTCAAGTATTACAAAGTGAAATTAAATTAATGAAAGCTTAATTAAAAGGAGGTTATTGGTTGCTTGTGTGTGCTTAAACATTGTGGGTTTTCCCTAGGGAGTTAAATCCCTGATTTGATGTTTGTTATTCAATAGATGAATAACTGACTATTGAATTTGGACCCAAAATGTAATATTGGGAATTTCTATAAGAAATACATGAGTTATATGACACAGTCATCTACGATGATGTTGTTTTGTGCGTATAAATCTTATTTCGTTCTCCTAATGCAGTGATAAGGAAATTCGTCCACTAACGGTTAGGAGATGGTCTCCACTCTTATATATGACTGTGTGTTTCCTAAAGAACCGGGGTGGAGTTTACCGAGAATTATCAAAAGTTGTTTCGAAGAGACCACGATCGGATATGTTATCTGAAAACCACTTCGATCCAACTCAAGCATTTCGAAGTGAAGATATCTTGACGATGATAAAATTGAAAACGGAGCTCTCAACCATTTCGTTCAGTCCTAAAATAAACTTTGTATGGATGAATGCTGGCATTATATTGTTGCCAGGAGGTAAGTGTTTGCATTCCAAGTGGTAAGTGCTATATAAAAGGTAAAACACAGGCTCAAGCATCATCAACCGGGACTGACTAAAACAGGGGAGATGCAGTTCGGCTAAATGGGTCACTCGCAAGTAGGGTATGATCATCCCTATCTAGAGTCGATATTATCTCTCGTTCGTATGCTTTGGGACCCATTAACGAAGGGGTGATCATATTCGGTACTATCGAGTAAAGGGTAGGCCGATTCTGTGTTGGTAGGGGTCAATAGGTTCGACCTCGGTGTTATTTATCTAAAGATGCACCGTGACAGGCGGTACTCCAATTGACCAGCAAATGTATGGAATCCATTCCCAAATAAGCACTATACGGACTTAATTATGCCCAACTATGCTGAAACGTGAGATGCAAACATTTCAACTATATTTATATTTTACTTTGACCCTTAGACATTAATATAATGGATTTTCTATAGTAAATGTTTTTGGTTAACGCAAGGTAAAAACCAGTACATGTTAATGTGCTGCGTGGTCTCATGAGATACTTTTGATTTCAAAGGATTTTATAACTTTGAAATCCATTTGCGTGTGTTTTCTCACGCTCGTTTTCTAGACCGACTCGGGTGTTATTTTATTATACTGCTCGGGTCAGAGCGAGCATATTTACAGATTGCTTTGGATGCATTAGTGCCCAGGAGATTATTTGGAGTTCTTGAAGTCATATTTCTGTATTTGTTTATTTTTCCGCTGCATTGTTGTGAAATCATCAGCATTTGTGAGGACAGGTTGTTATAATTGTCCAGGTTGATGATTGTGATTTGTTGTTGTACTCTAATTGATGTATGTATATAACAGTTTCTCTTTTGTAAAGATCATTGATATTATATTATACATTATTCCATTACGATTGTGAGACTCAGTGTTGTTTTTGTTTTCTTTCTCCATTCTTCTTTTTCTTTCCTTCTTCTTCTTCTCCATAATTATCCGTCTTTTCGTTCAATTTGGGTTGGACATGTGTGGTTTATTGTCAACTCGGATTGTGCGGATTGGCAGGTCGTTACAGCAACAATAACATATATGCCTACAGAATAAATAATCAGTGGACTATCTGTCTCAACATCGTAGTTTCATCAGGCTAACTATAAACCTTTGGGTGATTTGTGCCTACTAGACTTAACAAATATTCTAACTTGCTGTTAGAGGAAAGTTAGACTATCTGTCGTAACTTACAACTTATAGGGTCAATTGATCTTAATGGTTTTGTTGGCCCCTTAATAACCCAATTATATTCTGTGCATTTCGTTCTACATGTAAATTTCTTTTAGTCTTACCCATGATACTGTCCTACATATTGAAATTTTGGACTTATATTAGCTGGGGGCTACTAGCTAAAGTATATGGCATGACCCCACAACGATCCCATCCGGTTTTCTAATCTCTGAGTCATTCTTTTAGTAAAATTCTAGTTTAACTACCATGTCCACATTTCCTTGAAAACAACATCTTCGTAAATGTTTTAACACTTAAAATCATACTTAAAATAAGAAAAACATTGGTCCTTACTTTACTCAATATATTTTTGCCATGATATATGCTTTACAAAACAATAATGATGAAAATCCGAAATCATTGGGTCTTTAACCCTCTCAAAACTTAGGCTACAAGGCTAAAACTATGTAGTACCATTACAGTTATAAAACACAGCAATGTCATCACCATTAAAAATCTTTGCCGTCACAAAAGCATGTCGAAGTCTTTTATTTGAAAATATATGGTGATGATGTCAAAGTTATTACTTCATAAGCCATAGTGTTAAAATTATAAAAATAAACATCGGCAACACATAAAACATTTGGCATTAGTGACTCATCGAGGGTATAAAATTTAATAGATGCGGCATCAACATCTAGGACATTGGCATGGTTAAAAGAAGCAAAGGTTAGACTTGAAGATGGGTAAAAAGAGGCAAGGGTTAGCTTCGATGACAAGTGAAATGCGAAATAGAGTAAGCTCGATAACCATCTGGGTCGGTGAGGCAAATACATTAAGAAATGTATGTTGCATCATGCTTTTTAGTATAAATGCGGCATGTATGAGCCTCGATATGCCTATATCGAAGACCCATCTCCACCTTTTCAACCTCGACGAGGTTCCAAACTAGTTTGCTTTATGCCAAACTCATAAACATCATGCGAAATTGCTTTGTTCACCATCGATGACACTAGGATGCGGTGAGATGGGCTCGACATAGCCAATATAGACATGACAAAGTTGTAAATATTTGGAAAACTGCAAAAAATACTATAAAAAGTGTTTTTTCACCAAAAATTTATAATTTATCGAAACCTTATTGGCTATCAAAACTTTATCAAAGTCTTTACCAAGGAAAACTGCCGCATGTCATAATTTTAAATGTTGCATACAATTTACCCATTACTAAAAATATTTTACTTAAACAATTAAGTCCTTTTGACTTAAACAACTTATATATCATTCCTAAACACTTATGAAAATCCCCAAAAATCAAATAAATCAAGTTAATCATACTCTTCGACATATTAAAATTGTAGGACCAAAAATTTATTTTAATTATTTTTAATAATTAAAACCTGAAATTCATCAATTTATTCACTTAGAAAATTCATATAAAATCCATACTTAGTTGAAAATTTAAGAAATTAAAAACCCATTTCTAAAATAATATTTCTAAAATCATATCAAAATCTCAAGTCATTTACGCATCATATGATAGGTTTTCCAGCTCAGACATATCACTAAATTTCGTATTTAAATTCTAAAAATCACCAACCATCATATAATCACTAAAACTACTAAAATATGGTATAATACTTATAGAATAAATGGATTTATACATAAAATCGAAACGTAATAAAAATGTGAGATGTATATTCATTATTTACATTGATTTGGATGAGAAAGATGAGATTCGTTGTAGACTTGATTTCTGTTAGCTTTGATTCCTTAATCTTTTAGTTTCCTTCTTGTTTTCCCTTTGTTATGGTCAGCCTTTCTCTATGTTTAGTTCATATGTGTGTAAATGAATGAAGAAAATGTAACAAAAGGTTTAAGGGGTAGGAATGAAGGCTATGTCCATTTTTCCCTTGTTGTTTTCCTCCTTCTTATACTAACCTTTTACTTCTCTAATTGGTTTGTTAACTAAGGCATGGCCTAAACTTAATTACCAAATTCCAATTTTCTTATCCCTTTGCATTATATCATTTAATTTATCTAATTAACTGTTCTAAATAATGTTAGCCAAAATTAGGGTCATTATAGACTTCTGTCCTTAAAGAATTTCGTCCTTGAAATTACAATAAGATACATATATCAATCAAACATAAAGGTAAGCATACCATTAAAGAAGTCACGATAAGTGTCTCTAATACTGCACTCTGTTTCCCAAGTATATTCTCTCTCGTCGTCACTCCACTGGATCTTTACTAATCTAACTGCCTTATTCCTTAGCTTCATTTCATCCTTAGTCACTATACGAACTTGTTGCCTAACTATAGTCATGTCTAGTTCCACTACTAAGTCTTCTAACACAATCAGAGTAATAGTAGTTTTTGGATCTTGAACACATTTCTTTAGATGAGAAATATGAAAAATAGTGTAGACTCCTGCCAAGCTATTCGATAACTCTATCTTAACGCAAGTTTTCGAACCCTTTCTATAACAGGAAATGGTCCAACAATTCTAGGTGTCAATTTCCTCGACTTTTGAAATCTCACTACACCCTTCATCGATGATACTTTGACGAAAACATGGTCTCCAACTGAGAACTTTCAGTCTTTTCATCTCTTATCTATTAGCTTTTCTGCCTTGACCGAGCTTCCTTCATTCTAGCCTGAATTAACACAATCTTTTCTATGGCTTCTCCTACTCAATCTGGACCATGAACTAATCTACCTTCGGTCTCTAACCAACATAATGGCAATTTACATGAGCTTTCGTATAAAGCCTCAAATAGTGCCATCCATATACTGTTTGATAACTGTTGTTATACGAAAACTCGACTAAGTGTAGATTCCCATGATCCTCCAAAATCTTGGACACATGCTCTTAACAAATCCTCCAAGACTTTGTTAACTCCCCTTGTTTTCACATCGGCCTGCGGATGATAAACTCATCTTGAGCTTCGTACCTATAACTTCCAGTAGACTTTTCCAGAACTCACTGGTGAACAAGGAATCTCTGTAACTTACTATACTATTAGGAATTCATGCAGTATAACTATATTCTTCATGAATAACTTGGCTAAAATTGGCATCGTTCTAGTCGACTTAATAGGTATAAAGTTTGCACTCTTAGTCCATCTGTCCACTATAACCCAAATACTTTCATTTTCTCTATTCGACCTTGGCGACCCGTATATAAAATCCATAGATATAGAATCCCACTTCCAATCTGATATATCTAAAGGTTTAAATGATCCACTCAGCTTCTAATGCTCGCCTTTTACTTGTTGACAGTTTAAATATGCTTTACCCTAAGCTTACATTCTTCTTTATACCTTCATAGACAAAACTTCTTTTTATGTCCCGATACATCTTAGTTTCTCTTAAATGAATAGTGAGCTTTTATCGATGACACTTCTTAAGTACTTCCTTAAATCTCCAATATTCGAAACACATAACCTTCCTTTCTTCCTTAATCGCTCATTTTGGTCAAGACTAAATCCTTGAAATCATCAATCCCAGTTCCACTCTTTAACCTTCTGATCCATTCAGCTAGTAATGGATCATCTTCTTGTTTAGAAAGCAACCCTTTCGATTATTAATGGTCAAAATTCTAAATATAACAACATAGCAGTTTCTTAACTCGAACATGCCGTAGATCTTAACTGCACATCGCATGCAGTCAATGCTTCTAAACTTTCCACACAGCTATCATTGCTAATACTACATTCTTATGGCTTCTACTGATTGCGTCTGCTACCTTATTTCCTTCCCCCTATGTATACTCAATTCCAACGTCATAGGTAGCTATAAACTCTAACCATCTATGTTGTCTCATATTCAATTCATTTAAAGAGAATAAGTACCTTAATGACTTGTGATCCGTGAACAACTCAAATCTCTCTCCCAAAAAGGAATGTCTCCATAACTTTAATACAAAAATCACCACAGCTAACTCTAAGTCATGTGTTGGATATCTAACCACATGCGATCCAAGTTGCCGAGAAGCATAGGCAATTACTTTACCCTTCTTCATTAACATAGCTCCTAGTCTAGTTCCACTATTATGTTATGCATGAAACTAATGCAACTAAATGAACGCAAGGACTTTGTTAACAAAAACAATGGATCAACATCTTGGATTGAGTGTGAAAGCACCGCCCATGTTCTTACAGAGGAATAATATGGAAGATAAATGTAAAAAGAGCAGAAATAGTAAAAAGACAAGAAGATTTTTATAGTGGTTCAGCTGTTAATGAAGCTTGTGCCTATGTTATACTTTTTTGTTAAGTGACTGTTGTTACAAGTTGAATCGGATAACAATATGACTGATTCTTCTAAGTTAGATCAAGTCACAAGTAAAAGAGTTCACTGGAGAATCACAGTGAACCCCTAAATGACAATTGCATGGGAGGAGAATTGTGAAGAATAATCTCACAGAGTTCCAGCAGCCAGTCTAGAAGATCCACTTTATGTTGCATATAGGACTGTATTTATAGGCATAGGAGAGAAATTGGGCTAGGCCTCTTTATCAGAATCCTACACTTAATGATACAAAGGTTCTTTGAAAATTTCATAACAATCCAACATAATGTGATGGATCGCTAGCGATCCATGTACTTAAAGATATTTTTGGGCTTCTTCCTTTGGATTGCACTCCCTGTCTTATGTATGTGCTCTCCATGTAATTTTGTAGCTATTTTCCCTGTTTTGATGATGATTGATGCATAGGTTGGATTAAACTATGACTAGAATCAGATGGGTCTTCTCTTCTCAAACTAGATTGCTTGGAAAGCTATGAAACTTATCAAACATACTTAGAAGAGATATTGACTCATCATATAAGAGGCTTGAGTGACCCATGACTTATGGATTGCTAGTGATCCATGGGTGTTGGATTGCTCGTGATGCATCCTCTTTGTGGATTTTTAGGTAATTCTACTTGAGTTCTTTTGGCTTGTTCTTTTGGATGCCTTGTTCAAGTTTCAAGTCATTCCGGCATAGTCCTTAAGTTCTAACTCCTATTTGATTTTGCTAGGTTAAAAACCCAGTCAACATTTGCCCCTCGATGTATGCTTTTATTGAAAACATGGTGTGCTTTGGAACTGGTCATCCCTGAATTCCTCTTCCATGAAATCCAGTCGATCGTATTAGGCTTACTGTAAAGTATTATTTTTTACTATTCAATTTTTGTTGGGTTTGAGATGTGGATCATTATTATTCAATGAAACATATCAATTTTGACTCTATAATTTACAAAGTGTTTACAAACAGCAAGGGGGTTGAGTTTGAAAAGTTTGAGCGAAAATTAATGCGAGATGATGGATCGCTAGTAATCCATAGGTGATGGATTACTAGCGATCCAATCACTTTGATTTTTTTTCATTGAAATATTTACCATTTAATACTATCTTTGAGTCGACCTTCTTACTTTTCCTCATTTTCTTTTCTTATCACCCGAACCAACCACGACCTAACCAGCTTCTACCGTCGCCACTGTTGATCTCTACAGCCAGAGCCTACTACCGGCGACCTTAACTACCTCTACCATCACCACGAGCAAATCCTAGCACCAGAATCACTACTTGCTTGGATCATTGCTGACCTTCTAGTCCATTAACCATAGATTGGATTGCTATGAACCTAAAGTAGAACTCGTTTGCCTTCGATCCAAGGTTGGTGATAACGTGGTTAGCATATTGGGTGTGGTTGCTAGTGAATTTGGGGATATCGAGGAGAATGGTGAACGAAGCTGGTTGATTGCGATTTGTAGACGGTAGATAGTGGATTCGTGTCTTGCACTTGACGCATTCTACTATCTTCGTCCAATAAATCAAAATTGATTAGTTCATGGCCTCGATGGTTCCAATGAGGTGGTTTGCTATGGACTTGATCGTCCTAGATTAGTCTTACTATCGCATGCTCGGTGTACCTAAGAATAGAACGAGCTTTCCGTGTCGTTTTGGACAACAGATCTGTTATCAATCGTCGATCGATAATGGGTAAGTGTGGGAATGAATGATATGTAAAGCGTTTTCTTCTTTTTGCTGCGAGTGAACTATCTGCATAGGATAGAGCATTAGCAGTGTTTAGGACACCGAGCCCATCTCACATAGATAACACACTACACTTTCCTTTTTCAGTGCTTGAAATCCGATGAGTTGGCACAAGTCAACATCTTTTTGGAATTCAGGCGTTAAACATACGGGGATTTCTAGTTAAAGATAGGGTTACCTAACCATATTAGATACAAGTGCTGTTATATAGAATGAAGCGTCTGTCATCTCAATGTAAATCCAGTGGAGGATGCCTGGACTCTCGAAAGCAGAATCGACATAAGTTGTGCCTTCTCAAACGATTCCAGTAGTGCCTACTTCTTCGACACCACAGGCTCAATATGGTCAATTAGTGCTGATTGATCCGATCATCGATCGAACTCCTTTGAACTTTAGAGTTTTACTTAACCCATTAAGGAGAGCTTCTATTGTTATTTCTGCTAAAATTCTGCACAATATTTGTTTACAGCATGGTATTCTGGACGACGATGCATACCTTCCACTAAAAAATGAGTTTGCCCACATGCCACCTCTGAAGTACACTGCCTACCATCGGCACATGTAATTGAATGATGCAGTGCCCCCATTCAATCATTTATTGAGAGTCACTCTTCTTAATTTGGGAATAGCCCCATTTCAGACTCATCCTAATGGTTATAAACTTTAGATTTGTATTCATGTTTTGTTTGTACAAACATTCAACCATGCCCCAAGCTTCGACGAATAAAGATACTTCCTTTCATTCAAGAAGACAAAGAAATGTCCATCTCTTTTGATTATTGAGGCTCAAAGAAATTGTAAAATCGTGTTGTAACTCCAAAGCAACTTATCCAAGTTCAAGACCCAATATTTCTTCCTTAGATGTACTGAAGGGTTTAATCATCTTTGGATAGTAGGGGTAAGTTTTCTCTTCTCTCGTCGAGACTAATTATGATGGCGCATGGTTTCAAAAGACTGAATGCTTCTTACAGTTATTCCGAGGCCAAATAGAGATCTAACACTAGACTCTATCTTCCATACTCTAAAGGCTATAGATGCTAGAGAGAGATCGGTCAAACTTTTGCTAATGAACGAGAATTTGCATCCGTATGGATTATTACATCCAGGGAGGTCTGCCGTCGCTGTTGAGGTTCCATCCCCTACCCGTTCTAGGATTAGAACAAGCTCCACTTCTCCGTCACACAATTCCGAAGAGAGCGGTCTACAAGGAGAAGAAGGTCCATCCAGTGGAGCAACTGAGTAAATTCATTAAAAAGGGGCGTTACGACCGGAGCAATTAGTCCAAACAAGATTCCCTTGAACCTGAAGGAAAGGGAAGCGAAGTTCAAGCAATGAGAAGATAAAGTTACAGTGATCGTAGAAAAAGAGGAAGATGAAATTGAGAGTGGAAGTGACAATGACCCACCATCAAGCGATAAGGAGTTTGATGCACGTTCCAGCGAAGGACATCTCAAATCATGTGATGAAACTCAATGAGTCTCATTCTCTTGGATTCGCCTCCCTAAGAGTTTATTTCTGAAGATGCTCCCCTAACAATTGAACGACTTCATGGTTCTCCACCTAAGGAAATCTATATCAACTTTGAGGGCTTGAGCAATGTTTATGTGGACATTACAGAACTCATGGGAAATGATTTTAAGTCCGAGGGATCATCTCCTTACTCCGATTATGTAGTTTCCAGAATTAGCCCGACTCTTACGGCAGTCGCTTCCCAACCCGGTTTGAGATGTCCTTTTAAGGCACCTACGACATGTTACATACTTTACTAGGGTCATGTACACTCATATATGCATTATTTAAGCTCATTTTCTGTCGCTAAAGTTACTTCATTTTTTCTTATATTAGGTACTATAGGAAGTCATGGACTTTATGAAGATCTTGAATAATTTACAAATGTACAACATGGGTCGAAATGGACTTCAAGCCACCACCAGCCTCGAGAAACTAAGGAAGAATAAAGGAGGAGAACAGATTCAAAAGTTGAAGCTCTCATTAGGATGACAAGGACTGAGGCAGGGTTCATAGGGATGGCTATGAGAAGCGGAAGACTTCCAATAATCGGGAAGAACCATCCAAAAATTCCAAAGTAGACTGTGATCTCATCCTTACGAGCACCAAACATATGCCCCGACTCCAGTTTCCATCGGAATTGAGGTTTTTACTTCTACTATTTAGGTTGCTCCATCAACCCAGACTACTTCAACTCATGTTGTGTATGCTTCTGGTTTTTCACGCCCTAGTAGGATGCCTGCATATATTCTCCTGTCTGGTCCACCTAAACATGAAGCCGTGTTCCCTAGCTGGTTCCTAAAGGGAGTTAAATTTGATTGTGACTGGCGTCTAATTTGTAAGGATTCTTACGTACCCCATCTCTGGGCGATTCAGAGCGACTTCGTTCAAGTTGAAGGATGGGAGAAATTATGTAAATAGCTGCTGCAAATCATAACAATTAACAAGAGATTCCTTCTTTTCAGTCAAAAAGGATGATTAAGAAAGGAGGTTGGCGGAACGTGATACCAGAATTGATCAATTGACAAAAGAGAGAGATGCTGCCATTCGAGATAGTACGAGCAATGTTAGTTTGCTAAAGGAATTAAAGGAGACTCATGCAAAAATTAAAATCGTGTTCAGAAATGAAATTAAGAAACCCCATGTTGATGAAGTAAGCTAAAAAAGGAGCTTAAAACTCGATATGAGATCATCAAAGCTCAAAAGAGAATCATTGCTGGTCATGATGGAATTGTTGAAGCTCATAATAAAAGAATTGCTGACTATGCGAGAATGGTGGAATCCCGAGATAAGACCATCTCCAACCAAGCTCAAGTGATTGCTTTGCTTTGAGGAAAAGTTAGGAAACTCAACTTGAAAAGACCAATGTAAAAGTTGAGAAAGCCATTGTGGTGGCGGACTACTTGGAGCTACAAGATACCTTCGAAAGGAAGATGACAAAGATGGATAACAACATCATGAACTTCTATGTCAACTACCTGTTGCATCGGGGCAGTCTCTGTTATTTGGGCCCTAAATTCCTAAGTACTCTTGTTGTGATTTGAGAAGAAATCCTGGCCTATTTTCGAGAAGACAGGGATGTGTACATTGAACAAGAGCTATAGGATTCTTATCTGAACAAAGAATCAAAGAGGGCTTTGGTAGAGGGCCGACGGATTATTTAGGTTGAAAGGGAGCGAGAAGCCGCTGATGCTGCCAAAGCTGCAGCTACTAAAGCACTATCAGAGCCCTTCAGTTCTGGGTTTGGCGAATCATCCAAGCAGCCTCATGATCAGATAGAAATCATTCCGGCTTCGACCGGTACTGCTTTGTTATCCACCCCTTCAGCAGCTATCTTCGAAGCCTAGGGCGGTCTCGAAACTTCGCCCAAGATTGTGCAACCATCAAAAGAAGGAAACGGTAGGGAGTGCAAGGTTAAGATTCATGGTCACACGTCTAATGCAGGTAACTTTCTTGTTCTCGATTTTGAGGACTTCTAGTTTACACCGCAAGAAGAAGATGAACTGAATGCTTTCCCTTTTGATCTTACAGATCCATCTACTTTGCCTGTCGAACTGCCAATTTCTAGAGCTCGGGGCCAACTACTATTTCGACTGCTTCAACGCTTGTTTCTATAGATACTTCGATCACGACGCCCGTGTATGGCTCGCAACCAGGGTCGGAATCAGAGAAGATCGCTGCTTGCATGGCCCGGACAGCCCCTTTATATCTCTAGAGAGCTATTTAATAGCAGCTAACACACTAGAGCAGACAGATCATGCTAGTCAACCAGGTAAAATTGAGCAGCATATGGGGGCAGCTAAGAAGGAAAAGGTAGAGGAGAAAAAGTCTTCAAGGAGCTTCGAAAAATTCCGCAAGCGCAAGACCAAGGGAGAGTCTTCTAAGTGGACGAAAGAAGAAGAAGGAGACATAGACATAGAGCCTATAGGATCGATTTCACCCTAGTGGATGAGTGAATAGGGTGATAGTAATTATAATAAAAATTAATGTGGAAATATATAAAATAATTGCAGCACAGATAATAGCAGAATAAAAGCAGAAACGGAACAACAAGATTTATCAAGCTTCGGTAAAAACCTGCCTAAGTGCTGCCCCCAAGGTTTCTACTTGAAATTAAGTAGTCAGATGCTTACACATGTAAATTCGCGACACCTGCTATCGATTAACCTAACTCTATGCTCAAAATCCTGCCACAACTCAGCCACTGAGTTGCGAATTCTCAAACTATGCTCCGTAGTTTGTCCCTAGTCACACGACTGGAAATTTTCAAAATTTTAAAAGACAAATTACAAAATAAAACAAAAAAACTATTTAAAGCCCAAATTTAATTAAAACAAAGATGGCCTGTTTAATCTTATAACTCAAAGAAGAAAAATCTCCCTTTATGCCAATTTACTCGGCCCGTATTCTTTGCTTTGTAAAATGGCTGCCTCTCTAAGAACGTCTGTTCCTCTTTCAACAATTTAGGGCTTCAGGAAATTGAAACCGTCGATTCTAGTTGATCGATTGAATAGATATTCTCACATTGATTGCTTTGTCAATCGATCATCTTTCTTTGACTTCACTCGGCGGCTTCAATTTTTCGAGTTCGAATTGAATAATACCGGTATGTGAGTCCCTTTATTACTCTCGTTGATATGCTTGAACTCGATTTTGTAATTGCCGACGATGTTAATGGTATTTATAGGGAATAAAACACTAAATTATCATTCGTATATTTGCTTTGAATTTCATCACGTTGGTTTGCTCGGCCATGCGATTTTGATTGGTTGCTTGTGATTAATCATGACTGGTTCAATGCTTGAATACCATAGCTTGTTTGGTTTTCTGATTTTTCGTTCATACACGTTATCATTTGGCTTTGCATTTGGTTCCATTCTTTTTGGGATTTTAATTTGTTTCTCGTGATATTATTCAAAATACATGTAACTGCATGAGTATGAATTTCTTTGAGTCGGTTCCTTTCTTTGCTCCGTTGAATTTGGTACTTGACTTTGGCATTTAAAATTCTGAGATTAACTAGACTTTGACTTGTTCATTTTGAAATCTATGACTCTTTGATGTATTCATATATTCGAAAGTTCTGCATATATATTTCGAATAATTTCCCTGGTAAAATGTTGAATTTCTGAGCCTCGAGTCTATTTTTTAAGGCATTTCATGTTACTACCGGCTCATACTTGCATTTATTGTTACCTTAGAGTTTACCACTGCTTGTATTTATTTCATGTAGCTTGTCTGCATTGTTGTCATATATGTGAGTGTACTTTGTTTCATGGCTTGCTTGGTTTACCGAAAATTTGGTCTAGTCTCATTCTTGTTTGGATGCCACTGTTACTTGAAGTGGTCTTGGTTGAGGTTTCACTTGCATGCTCTGACTGGTCTTTGTTTCTTATGTATACACTATGTAAATACGTGTGCTAGTTGCTTTTTTTTGGACTTGCATTCTTGTACATTTGGTGTGATGCTTTCTAAACTATATACATGTATACATATATATGTATATATGTATACATGTGTATATGACACTGCATATAAAGTTGTAAATATTGAGGATTGTTGTATGTATGTTGTCACATGTATGCAATCATGTGTACTATTATTGTTGAGTTGTATGCGTGTGCACTAGTACTGTTCCACTGCTTCATTTTTGAACAGTTTGTACCACTTGAATATGTGCATGACTTGTGGCATCTAAACTTATTTTGATGCTTCATGTTTTACATTTACTTGTATGCCATCACTGATTTTTCTGTGATCTTCTTGGAGTCTGGTTCAAGTATTCATGTGTACATTGATTTGAAAACTTTTGTTGTTGCCTCTAAGTTTAAGCTTGTGCTTGGTCTGGTTGCATATGTGTATATATATGTTACTTGTTGTGGCCAGACTTGTTCATGTGCTTTGGTTGAGGACTTGTTTCTGCTGTTAGTAACAGTGCACATATATGTGTGTGTGTGTAATCACTTGGTCGAGACTTGTCGCAATGTGGTTCCTCCTGGATCACTTGTTGGTTGATGTGTGCTGCACTTGTTCCATTTGATGTCTGGTTTGGATGTCTTGATACACTTTGATTTGTGCACTTGTCTGAAATTACTCATTTGAGCTGCCGTCTGGTTTCCACTGCATGTGTGTGTGTGTGTATACATGTGTATTCATGTACAGTCTATTTCTTGCCTTTTTGTTTGCTGTCTTGTCTATGGTGAAGCTTAACTTGCATGTGGTTGTTGTGTTTATTTGTTTGGTTTTGCATTTTGGTCTTTGCATTTCATTGCTCTGAACTGTTGTGTTCATATTGGAGACTGGTCTGGTTTCATGTGCACTGCCCTGGTGCAATTTAAAACTTTGACCAGTAGTAGCTTTGGTGTCTCATGCTTGATTTGAGGTTTGATCTCATGATCAGATTGCTTTGATGCCTGAATGTAGTTTGTGTACACTTATGTCTTGTCTGGTGCTTCTTTGGCATCATACTTTGAAACTGTTTTCTCATATTTTGTTGCATATGTATATACATGTTACTTCACTGTTCTTTGCATCAGCTGTGAACTTCGTCTCTGGTTCAGATTACATGTGTATTGCCATATGCATATACATTTTGGTTGTTATTTTGTTCTTGTTTTCGTACCCATTGAAGGTCTGGTGCAGTTTGACCCATTTCCTTGTTGACCTGATATGTTGACACGCTTGTGCATTTGTTAGCATGGTTTGGTTGCCACTGATTTTAGTTTCACATGTTGATGTACCACTTTTTCGTATTGTATTGTGTGCACCTGAGTTTAATCCAGCCTCGGCTTGGGTTTGACTTTGTGCTCACTTGTCCGTGCAGTTTTATCAAGTGTATGTCGATGTGCATGGCTTTATGGCATGTACAGTGATACACTGTGCATGTCACAGGTTGTTCGTGTTTGATGTATTCAAAACGAAAATGATGATGAACAACCCAAATAACTGAGGCAAATAATATTTTCAGAAAAAAACGCACATTTTATTTTACACTGCAAAAATATTTCATTTTCAATTTCACTGCGTTAGTGTTTATTTTGTAGATAGTTCAGATGCTGGATTCAGGCTCGAGAAAAGTTGATAAAAAAATACGAGTGAATGAGTGATATGTAGTAAGGTGAACATTGTAGAGTGAAATTTGTGATGTGATCAAAATTGCAATGTAATTGAAAAGTGTATATATGTAGTGAGAACTCAAATTTGTACTATTCAAAATTTTAATAAAATATTTGTTTGGATAAAATATTTTTTTGAATTTAAATTCTGTGTTATTTATTTTATTCAACAAATGTTTATTTAATTATGTGAAAAATAAAATAGTACAATAGCAAATACATTTAAATGAGTATATATATGTTTACTATCATCAAATAGAAATCATATACTAGCATATTCAACAATCTCTACATTTGGACGACGACAAACATATATTTAAGATTTTGAATTTATTAAATATATTTGGCCATTCCATTTGCTCTTCCTATTTGAATGCTCCCTCTCTACAACAAAGCTCCCCCTTCATATATGCAAGAAAATAAATAAATATATGCAAATGAACCCAGATGGGAATATGAAAATAAAATATTTGACCTTTATTTTCCAAAATCTTAACTTTTCCCTTCCCTTTTTGTTATTAGCAAAAGAGTAATAGTGTTAGAAAAATAGAGATAAAATGATAGACATAATACAATATTAATACCCAATCAAGTATAAATATTAAATTTCAATAAAAAATCAAATAAAAATCATAAATACTCTGTTAGACGCATATTCCACTTTAGAGTGATAGGGGTGATGTCGGCATATAAAACCATATAGTTGTGTCTATTTGTGGTATATTTATATCAAGAATTTGAATATCTACTAACCATGCATAACCGTTAGGACTTTTAAATGAGATTAGTAGTATTCTCAATTTTTTTTTTAAAATGAATTTCAAGCATCTTCTAACCACGCATAACCGTGAGGACTTTTAAATGGGATTAGAATCGACTTGTCTATTTAATAATCGATTTTGATATATGTTCCACACATGCATAACCAAAAGGATTTTTAAATGAGCATGAAAGCACATAATCAAAAATTCCAAGTAATTCACCTATGCATAACTGTGAGGACTTTTAAATGAGAGCGTATACTTTCGATTTTTTGTTGTTAAAAAAATAAAATAAAGTAAAAACGAATAATTTCCCATTTAAAATACCATATTTTGACATACTACATTGGTTTTTAACGAGTGATGGTCGTTTAGAAATATGATAGAAATAGAGATGTTCATGGAATTTTTACCAACAAAAGTTATTATAACCCTTGTTAAAACTTTTTAAAGAAATTTACTAAATATATTGTCTCGAGTCATAATATATGATCAATATCGACACTCATCACTTTTTCAATCATTATTTATCTTTTCGATAAGCAGTAGGGAGTTAGGTTAGTTAATGTAGTCATTTAAGATCAAATCCAAAAAAAATCAAATTTTCTAAAATGACTAATCTAAAACAAGGTCAAAAAAATCTATTTTCTGGAAGGGGTTTTATAAGAAAAATGTCTGCTAATTGAAAATCAGTTGAAATGAAAAATATGCAGATATTTTCTTTGAAAATATGATGCAACTAATAAATGTCTCTACATGAAACACGTTCCACTAATAATTTTTCTAACAACTAGATTACCAGTGTAATCTACATTCGAATTTCCGTTTGACTCAAGATTATCATTAGTTGGATGTTATAGACCAGACCGTGAAGTTGCAAAAAATACCTTAAAATCTTTTTATAGCTTTTAAATGAAATTCTTTTGGATTTGAATTGAAATAGTACAAATAAGTAAGTAGTGAACATAATGACGAAACTAGAATCAGTAAAATAAAACAAATATATCCACGTGTATCTAGAGTAATCAACAACAAACAACATCATTAGTCCAAATAAATCTATATGAACCAGTTCAAAGACGAAAAGATGATTGGTCAACATTTTTGCGCAGATCAGAATCAAAATTAACATTTATTTCCTTATCACATAACTGGTTGAATTAAATAAGATTATGGTGTAGATTTTCACATTTAATAAATCATTTAAGATAAATGTACCATTATCTAGTTTATCTTTACGACAATTTTTCGTGTTACTCATTGTGATTCTGCCACCTTTGTACTAGGCTAAGGAACTTTGGTTTGTTGCTCGTCGTGTGCCTGGAATTGCCAGAATTCAGGTAACACTGTTGTTGTTCCTTAGTTTGCCACCACACCTACATGAGAAAAGATTTTTGTGACCTATTTGTTTTTATATATCCATGGTTGTTAGTGGCAAAAGGTTTTTAAAAATATGTTTGTGTAGACCCGAGGCTATTTATATTTGTTCCTTTTGGCACCCAGATTTGTTTGACTTTAAAGGATATTATATTCATGCCTTTTGCAACCCAAATTGGTATGGTTTTCACGTGTTTGGGTCTACACCAACAATTATTGTGATTGTGTCCAGTTTTTCCACAAACTGTGCACTTAGAATTGACTTGATTAATTTCACATCTAATAGTTCAAATTGATTATACCCAAGTCCTTATCTAACAGGATTGACAGTTTGTTTCCCTAATAGCATATTTAACGATCTTTCTCCTTTGAAAATTTTTCCTAAAGTTGTAGATAAATGTTGGACTTATGTTTTGAGAGATTAATTTTCATTCAATAATTGAGTGCACTTTTTAATAGAATTTTCTCTCCTCGTGTTTTCACTTTCTTTAGAAATCAGAATTTCATTTTCAAGTGATTTAATTTTAATTTTGATTTTTTAATCTCTTCTTCAAATGATGGACACTTATCACACTTAAGGCACTTGTTTCGATAGTTCTTAACCAATTGATTGAGCTGTTTATTTAATTCTAGCAAACTATATCTTTATGATTCAATTTTAGCGTATTTCTCCCCAAGTCTTTCAAAACAGCCATTTACTTCATGAAGATATATAAGTAATTCCGAATGAGTAAGTTTTGATGCCTCGCTTGGCTCGTCATCGTCACTGTCAGTTTTTTTTCCTTGAAGACACAAATTTTCTTTTTCACTCTCAATGCTAGTGCTCTTATCAGATTCATCAGTTTCATCCCAAGTGGCTACAAAACTTCTCCTTTTCTGTTTCTTTCCTTGGCCGAATCGATTCTGAAGACAATTGGGCTTGATATGATCGGGTTTATTGTACTTGTGACATATGATCTCCTGCTCTTCTAGGTTGTCTAGAACTTTGACTTTTTTGCTTTTCAGTTGTTGATTTAGAGCAGAATTTCCATACTTGTAATTCCACCTTTTGAATTTCTTTATTAACAGTGATTCGGCTGCTCCGTCGTCGTCGTCGTCGTCATCTGCCGATTTCTTTCAAGTATCACCTCCTTCATTCTTCCTTGAATTTCATTTATAGTTCATAGGTGGTGAGATTTCCAATAAGTTCTTCGATTTTAATCTGTTTCAAATCCTTCGATTCTTGAATAGCAGTGACTTTGGATTTAAAATTTCGTGAAAGGACTCAAGGATTTTTGGGACTTTTTTCAATTCTATGTATGGTTTTCCCAGAGCTTTTGATTTGTATACGAGATTGGAAAGTCATCCATATATCTCTTTGATATTTTCATCCTTGGCCATTGTGAAGTTCTCATATTCGCTATTAAGCATGGTAAGGCGAGATTCTTTGACTTGAGATGATCCTTCATGAGTCACTTCAAGTGTGTGCCAGATTTCCTACGCAGTTATACAATGTGAGACATGATTAAATTCAATTTGATCCAATGAACATATAATAGAATTCATAGCTTTAGCATTAGCATTCTATAGTTTATTTTCAAGATATGTCCATTGATCTATTGTTTTTTCAATTTCCTGATTATCTATCACTATAGTTGGTGTCCTATATCCTGTCTCAACAAAATTCCAAGCATCAGTGGCTTTTAGAAAAAAATTCATTCTATTTTTCCAATATGCATATTCACCATTAAACATTGGTGGTCTAACTATGGATTGGCCCTCAACAAAAGCATAATTAAAAGAAGCCATTTAAAAAGTCAAAATTTAAAACAAAATTCAATTTTTAAAACAGAAATTGGATTTTGTTCCTAGCTCTAATACCACTTGTTGGATCGATTTCACCCTAGAAGGGGTGAATAGGGTGATACTAATAATAATAAAAATTAATGCAGAAATATATAAAATAATTGCAGCACAGATAATAGTAGAATAAAAGCAGAAATAGAACAACACAGATTTACCCAGCTTTGGCAAAACCATGCCTACGTGATGCCCCCAAGATTTCTACTAGAAGTTAAGTAGTCAGACGCTTACACACATAAACTTGTGACACCCACTATTGATTAACCTAACTCTACGCTCAAGACCCTACCACAAATCAGCCATTGTGTTGCGAATTCTCAAACTACGCTCCGTAATTTGTCCTTAGTCATACGACTAGAAAGCTACAAAAATTTAAAACAAAAATGCAAAATAAAACTATAAAACTATTTGAAGCCCAAATTTAATTAAAACAAAGATGGTACATTTGATCCTATAACTCAAAGAAGAAAAATCTCCATTTATTTCAATCAGTTCGGCCCGTATTATTTGCTTTGTAAGATGGCTGCCTCTTTGAGAACTTCGTTCCTCTTTCAACAATTTAGGGATTCAAAAAATTGAAACCGCCAATTCAAGTTGATCGATTGAATAGATATTCTCGCGTCGATTTCTTTGTCGATCGATCGTCTTGCTTTGACTTCACTTGGGTGCTTCAATTTGTCGAGTTCGAATTAAATAATATTGTTATGTGATTTCCTTTATTACTCTCCTTGATATGCTTGAACTTGATTTTGTAATAGTCGATGATATTAATGGTATTTATAGGGAATAAAACCCTAAATTATTGTTCGTATATTTGACTTGATTTCATCACGTTGTTATGCTCGGCCATATGATTTTGATTAGTTGCTTGTGATTAACCGTGACTGGTTCAGTTTGAATATTTCTATCTTGATTACCACGGCTTGTTTGGTTTTTTGATTTTTCGTTCATACGTGTTATCATCTGGCTTTGGATTTGGTTCCATTCTTTTCTGGGATTTGAATTTTTTACTCATGAAATTATTCAAAATACATGTAACTACATGAGTACGAGTTTCATTGAGTCGGTTCCTTTCTTTGCTCCTTTGAATTTGGCATTTGAATTTGGTATTTGAATTTGGCATTTAAAATTCTGAGATTTATTGGACTTTGACTTGTTCAATTTGAGATCTACGACTGTCTGATGTATTCATATATTCGAAAGTTCTGCTATATATTTCGAATATATTTCCTTGGTTAAATGTTGAATTTTTTTGCCTCGATTCTGTTCTTGTTTGAGGCATTTCATGTTACTGTCTTCTCATACTTGCATTTCTTGTTTCCTTAGAGTTTACCACTGCTTGTCTCTATTCATGTAGCTTGTCTACATTGTTGTCTTATATGTGAGTGCACTTTGTGTCATTGGCTTGCTTGGTTCATTGGAAATTTGGTCTAGTCTCATTCTTGTCTGGTTGCCATTGTTACTTGAATTGGTCTTGGTTGAGGTTTCACTTGCATGCTCTGACTGGTCTTTGTTGCTTATGTATACACTATGTAAATATGTGTGCTAGTTGCTTTTTTTTGGACTTGCATTCTTGTACATTTAGAGTGATGCTTTCTGAACTATATACATGTATACATATATATGTATATATGTATACATGTGTATATGACACTGCATATAAAGTTGTAAATGTTGAGGCTTGTTGTATGTATGTTGTCACATGTATGTATTCATGTGTACAGTTATTATTGAGTTGTATGCATGTTCCCTAGTACTGTTCCACTACTTCATTTCTGAACAGTTTGTACCACTTGAATATGTGCATGACTTGTGGCATCTAAACTTATTTTGATGCTTCATGTTTTACATTTACTTGTATGCCATCACTGATTTTTTTGTGATCTTCTTGGAGTCTGGTTCAAGTATTCATGTGTACATTGATTTGAAAACTTTTGTTGTTGCCTCTAAGTTTAAGCTTGTGCCTGGTATGGTTGCATATGTGTGTGTGTGTGTGTATTACTTGTTGTAGCCATACTTGTTCATGTGCTTTGGCTGAGGAATGATTTCTACTATTAGTAACAGTGCACATATAAACATGTAAATACATACATATATATGTATGTATATATGTGTATAATCACTTAGTCGAGACTTGTTGCAATGTGATTCCTCCTGGAACACTTGTTGTTTGATGTGTGCTGCACTTGTTCCATTTGATGTCTGGTTTTGATGCCTTGATACATTTGAGTCTTTGATTTGTGCACTTGTCTGAAATTGCTTATTTGAGCTACTGTCTAGTTTCCACTGCAGGTATATATATGTATACATGTCTATTCGTGTATAGTTTATTTCTTGCCTTTATGTTTGTAGTCTTGTCAATGTTGAAGCTTAACTTGCATGTGGTTGTTGTGTTCATTTGTTTGGTTTTGCATTTTGGTCTTCGCATTTCATTGCTCTGAACTGTTGTGTTCATATTGGAAACTAGTCTGGTTTCATGTACACTGACCTTGTGCAATTTGAAACTTTGAACAGTAGTAGCTTTGTTGTCTCATGCTTGATTTGAAGTATGGTCCCATGATCAGATTCTTTCATGCCTGAATGTAGTTTGTGTACACTTACGTCTTGTCTGGTGATTCTCTGGCATCATCCTTTGAAGCTGTTTGCTCATACTTTATTGCATATGTATATACATGTTGCTTCGCTGTTCTTTGCATCAGTTGTGAAATTTGTCTCTGGTTCAGATTACATGTGTATTTCCATATGCATATACATTTTGGTTGATGTTTTGTTCTTGTTTTCATATCCATTGAAGGTCTGGTGCTGTGATAACCTGTATTTTTGGGCATCTAATAATTGAACAATTAACTAGTTTATTCAGTTGAAAGGATAAAATTCTGATAATAAAAGATATCTGGATAAATATTTGATAATCTCCTAATATAATTACTTAAAATTTGATAAATTATTCTTTCTAAACAAATAATAATGATGGTTTATATATATATAAGTAGATTTTAAACAGAAAAACTATTATTTTCAAACAAAATAAAAATGTGTTTGTTTAAATATATATATATATATATATATATATATATATATGAGTTGATTTTAAATTGGATTTTAAAATTGAAATTAAAATTGAAATTGAATTTGGATTTAAATTTGAAATTTAAAAGATAGACATTTTAAAATATTTTGAATTTAAAATATATTATATATGATTTTATTTAGAATATAGTTTGTTTTATATTACTTTCTTTTAAAGGATTTATTTATATAAATTAAGATATGTATTTATTAATTAGGAAATTAATTATAAAAGCTTTATAACCATTTAAATACTAATTAATTCATGCAAAATTATATGTGTTAGCTATTAATTTTTTTAATAACAAATGTAAATGAATTAATAAGGTAGAAGACAAGTGTTAAATGTAAAAGACATGTGTCACCATTTTATTCTCATTTTCTATTATTTTTAATAAATCCTAAATTTTATCTATATAAACTTATAACTTTTCTCATTATATTTGTTTTTCCTATCTTCAATTTTCGAAAGCTTAAAGAAACAAAACCTGTAAACAATATACAAACCAAGAAATCATCAAAAAACAACCTTATATAAACCTAAAACATCTAAGTAGATCAAAGCAAATCCATCTCAGTTTTAAAGCAAGGATCAGATTAATTCGAAAACTCAACTACAAGCAGATAAAAAAATCAAATCAAATTCAAAGATCATCTCCAGTTTTCAAGTTTTCAGAACAGTTTCCATGTTTTCTCTGTTATCAAAAAAATGCAGGTGAGTAAACTTTGAACTATATCTGTTAAATCATCTGTATATTGTGCATGCAACCATTGATGATAATAATAACTTAAATTATGATTGCGTGGACGAAATAGATGTTGTTTGGTATATATAAATTGGTTTACTGCTTGCATGTCTCTGTGTATATATGTATATTCCTGTTTTGAATTATAACAGCCTAAATAGGTTCAAATTTAAAAATCTCTTCACCTGATCATTTTTAGCATATGATGTTTATAAGATACTTGTTTGTAATTGATGTAATAAAAAAATTAAAATTTGCAAGTAAAATTTTAAGGAAATTGTCTGGTAAGGGAGTAAGTACAGTAAAAATCAAATATTTCAAAAATCTTGACTCCCATAATTCTAAGATCTTCACATATAATCCGATTCACCCTTTAAAACCATGATTTTTAATGGTTATATCTTGATTTTTAAGTTAGCTATTTGTAGGGAATTTTGGGTTGAACGGTAAAGGAGAAATCGTCGATTCTCGTCAATCGGGAGAGTATTGATCATCGAGGTCTTGGCTGAAGATGGTTTGGGAGACGGGGGTCACGGCAAAGTTAGTCGGTGAATTTATTATCAAGTGTGGAGGCGGAGTGATGTATAGGTAGGGTTTTAGGAGTTCACATGGTCGATGTCATGGTCAGACATTCACGACATCGTAGATGATCCGGGAGGTATCGAAGATTAGGGAAAAGGAAGTGGTAAGTGAGGCGTAGATCTGGACAGAGCTATGTGTTCTCCAGTGGTCGGAGGGGAGGCGGAGCGAAAAATTTTGGTGGCTGGGTTTTTTCAGTGATGATCGAAATTGTTCTATTTTAATTTCTCGTGGTTTCGAGGATTTTCGGGTGTCGTGAGGGACAAGGAAAGCGCAGGTGGTTTGGGGAAGGGGTCGGCGGTGATGGTCGAGTTTCCAATCGCGCGTGCACGTGCACACGGTGCTTGGATATCAGTTTGTAGCAGTAGGCTTGGGAGATAGGAAATTTGACGTGAGAAGAAGAGGAAGATGATTCGAACTCGGGTTGATGAAGATTTTCGCTACGGTTGAGCTCGATGTTCTTCGCTTAAGGATTACTCGAGTATATATATTGGCCGAGGCTCGAGTAAACATGGGTTTAGGCTTGGAATGTTTGTATAAGCATTAGTTTTTTTGGCTAATAATGGTATTATCAGGTTTAAGAGAAAAGATAATATAGGAAGATAAACCAAAATTTAGAAACAAGGCAAAGAAAAATTTTAAATAAAGGTTTCAAAAAAAATTGTTTTACAATACAAGTTTTGAATAAGGCATTGATCAAAGGTATAAACAAGATTCAAAACTTAATTTATATAGTCAAATGTCATTAAGTCGATTTGATTTGAAAATATATGTATTAGTTAATCATTTAAGTATTCCCAAGATAACTTTAAAATAAAATATATTGATTAGATAAATGTTTAAAATTTATATGTTAATTAGATAATAAAGATAATGGTTTATCTTAAAGTTAATTAAGGTCATGGACAATAAATGATTAATTAAATTAATGAAGTAATTAAAGGGAATTAATTAATTTATGATTAAGGATTAATTAATTAAAATTAAGGGTTATAAATTAATTTATAGATTAATTAATTGGAAATTAGGAATAAATTAATGTAATTAATTAGAGATTAATTACTTAAATTGTAATTACTTAATGTAAGTTATTAAAAGATTATTCTGTTGTGGGTTGATTAATTTAATTATTTAAGGATAATTAACCTATGGATAATTACGCAATGAAAGTAATTATGGATAATTAATGTTAGATAGATAATTAAAGGATGATTAATTAATGGTTGTAATTAATTAATGTTAAGTAAGCAGTATTTAGGTAATCCGAGTGATTAAGGTTAGAAATTAATTCAATTGGAGATTAATTAAATGGATTAAGAATTAATCAAACTGGTTATGGATGATTGACTTGCATTAAGAGTTTGGATTAATATTTAGACTGATAGTTTTGTGATGTACTGTGATATGGTAGGTTTGGGTTGGATAGTGATAATGTGATTTTATCTATGTGAGATAAATTGTTGTGTGGATCGATATCCTGAATATAAATTGTATTGTTAAACTTGACAACTAGGATTAGAAGTGACATTGAGATTGAAGAGACCGGGGTCGAGTATCAGCAATACTCGAAACCACTTCGATTTGTAATTTGAATTTCTTATGTGAAATTAAACAGGCTGGAATGGAATAAATTAGGTAACATGACCATTTAAATCGGCGAAACATTTCTCAGATATCATTTATAATATGTGATTGAATTTAAATCAGATGAGAACTCGTAAATGGTACGAATTACCCCGGTATTCACATATGTTATAACTTAGTATTTCAAGTATATGGGTTTACTCACGCTGGTTTCCAGCCTAACCCGGGTGTTACTTTAATGTAATGCTCGGTTCAGACCAAGTATTACAGATTTTTAGGTAGGGACGTTCTGGAGCTCAAGAGGCGAGCTGGGTGGCAGGAACGTATGGAGTATTTCGCTGAGTATTATTGTTTGTATTTCTAGGATAAGATAATCTTAACTATCCAATTGATATGAGAATGGTTGTAACTCTGATATATTGATGTAAATTAACTGATACAGTTTTCCTTTGTATAACTACTATTTTATTTGATATTATATTTTGATCCGCTGCGAATGTGAGAATCGGCGTTTGGTGTTTCTGTTTCTTCTTCTTCTATCTCTTTCCTTCTTTTCGCTAACTATCTGGAATTTTCGGGATCGAAAATTCCGCATCTTTATATTTTGGTATCAGGGCTGAAGGTTAAGCAAGAACCTTGGCTCTAGTGGGTTTACACATTAAGGATAGGGTCAGTGGTAACCTAGGATGACTTGAATGTGTATATATATAAATATATATGAGAGCATACTTGTTATTTCTTATATAATGATTTTTAAATGGTTTTAAAAATAAATGATTTTTATAAAACTTATATATATATATATAGAGCAAATAATTTTCCAACTATTGTATAAAAAGAAATTGGTTGTTAGTCATTGAAAATGGAATAAGAATTTAAGTGAATAAGGATTAAATAAGATAAACTAGAAATGGATTTAAAGCAGAAAATAAAATGGTTATTGTGATGTTTGTTTTCTAATAATAATTATTGATAAAGCAAAATGAAAGTTTTAAGGAAGTAAACTTTTAGATGAGTATAACTTGTAAATTAGAATGGATTTAAATAGTGAAGTTTTGAATTCTAATTCCAGGAACATTTGAAATTGTTTTCAGAACGTTAAAATAAATAATAAATAATATTATTCGAAATATTTTTAATCTTATTTTAAAATAAAAAGTTGTTTGTAAACTTTAAAAGAATCTGTTTTGAATTAAAACCAAAGGTGGTTTAAATTTTAAAATATGGCTTGGTGGGCCAAGAAATAAATATGTATATGTGTGGATACATAATTTCATGATGATTTGAAATAAACTCTAAGTGAATATGATGTGGAAACCCAAAGTGATAAGTTTTTGAACTTGTAAATGGAAGATTACTAATATGAAGTTTAAATTTGAAATGGGAGTTCAAATTGGATAAGGTTGACTGGATTAAGTAAATTAAAATTAACTTTGGGAAAGTTAAATAAGTAGAACAAACAACCTGAATTGGAAATTTCAAGATGAAATTGAGATTTAACTTGGGAAGTTAAATGGTTGATTTGAATTGGGAGTTTGTATGATCTCAAAATGGGTTTGTGATCTGAAAATTGGATATGGATGGATGTTTTAAAATAATTTGAATGATATCATCCTGTTGTCATTAATAATCTTTAAACTGAAAATTGTATTTGTTTAAATGAATGAAGAAATGGATTATGGTAATATACCCATTATTGAGATAAAAGGGAAATTAAACTTTAATTCGAAATTAAGGATATGGAATCACTTTGAACTTAAGATTTGAATGTTAAGAATTGAATTTTTAAATTAAATTTGTTTAATAATTGGTTTCAAAGTTGGAAGATAAAATTGGGTAATGAATTGAATTTTAAAGATAAAATTGTTTTGAACTCTTATTTGAACTTTGAAATAAGTTAAGTAAAGATAATTTAAATTGGAATTTTGAAATTTGGACTCAATTTTTTTTTTAAAGATTTAGGTTGTTGATTTAAAAATAAAGGTTAATTTGATTTAAGGGATTAAATCAACATTTAAAATTTAACTCGAATTTATATAATTTGAGATGGTTTAAAGTTGAGATTTAAATTAAATTATTTCAAATTGAATTTGATTTGAATTAATTAGAATTGTGATTGAAGATGGATAAGTTTAAAATTTAAATGGAAAAAATTGAATTGGATTAGTTTGAATGAAATTGAAGTTGAATGAGTTCAAATTGAAATGGGAAGTCGATTTGAATTTGGGATGGGAATGGAAGTTAACTTAATTTGAATTGAAATTGAAAGTTAATTGGAAATTGGCAATTGATTGGAAATGAAAATTGGGAAGGTGAATAGTTTGGCTCTGAACTATTTTTCCAAATAAAATGTTTTAATATAAACTATTTTTAAATCTATTTTCCTAGATATTTACTTACAACTTTTCTTTTTAAAACCAAAACTGTCTTATACTTGTTTTACAACTACCTTTGGAACTATTTAACTATTTTACAGCAATTTTACAACTGTTTTATAAACTAATTACAATTTTATAACTATTTTGCAATTGTCTAACTATTTTACAACTATCTTAAAACTACTTAACTATTTTATAGCTATTTTATAGCTAATAATTATTTTTCAACCATTTATCTATTTTAAACTTTTCAAGCTATTTTCTAACCTCAAGCAAGTCAGAGTGAAAATTGTTTATAATTGAAGTGATTAATCTAGTAGAATGAAGCAATTGTGAATAAGTGAATAGAATTAAAGTTGAAGGTGAATAGAAGGAGATTGATTTGGCTAATAATCAGTGCGTATATTATTTTATCCGCATAATGATTTGATCCAGATTCGAACATAGAATTTCGAGAATGTATATCGGTCCGAGTTGGGATTTTTCACTCGATTTTTGACGGCGAATGCTGGATATGGATTTTTGATTGGTTCTGGAAATTCTCTATCATAGTTATGTCTATGAAAGGAGAATGACGGTTTCTGATCAAAAAACCAGATCTGAGTCCGTAATAGATAGTCGGGTGGACGATACTAGTTCAGAAGTGAAATTGTGTGATCGAGTGAGCGATCAGATTAATATAGCGTATAGATGATATGTGTACATCGTACGGGTTTGAATGAAATTGATAGTGAAAAATTTGTGGATAAGAAATGTAAAATGGTTTTTGAAATGAAAAGTAGATTTTGTGAAATATATGATGAAATAAAGTAGAAATTGGATGTTTCTATGGTAGAAATTTACTTTATGGAAGTAAGTAATATGGTAAGTGACTTTATAGAGTGATCAAGCTTGAATATTGATTTGCATAAACAAAGTTATATATCTTTGTTATATAAGATAAATCTTCCCTTATTGAATCTATAGCCAGAAGAAAAAGGGTTTTTGAAAGTATTTGAAGTATAAAAAGGGAATTTATACAAGTATGAAGTGATTCAAAGATTTTTCAAGGTTATATATATATATATAAAGGATTTATGAGAATGATTTTGGGAAAGGTTTTTGGAACCTTTGGATTTGAAAAGGCTTTTGATTTTGGGGAAAAATCAATTTTGGAAATTTGGAAAGCCTACTTTGAGAATTATCAATTTTGGAATAATCGGTTTTGAGAAAGGAGATTTATATGAGATTCATACTAGGTGTAAGATTTGGAAGATACTATATGTGTATAGTATAAAGTGTTTTGAAAATGGCTTTAGAGAAAAAGGCGCTACCTCGAAATGAACTTCTTAGGAGTACCATAGGTTGATACTGCCTTGAGCTCCAAGGGGGAGACTCTAAAGTGGATCATGTGAGGAAGTCCGGACAAACTGAAGTTCCTGAGGATTATTGGGTAGCGGAAGTCGAGAGCGTTGATGCCTACAGAGGCATTTGGGTTATGCTGTGATGACAGTGTAACTCGATGTCGCTACGATCGACCATAGAGGAAATCGTGTGGAGGTGAATGTCAAAGGTCTACGTTTGATTTTGTAGAGAAGGCAACGTAACATCGGTAGATTGCGATCTATGGTCGAGTGGAGAAGTTTCATTTATGGCAATGAAATTCGAGGGCGCTGATGCCTACAGTTACATGGGTTTTGCTACGGTAGCAACGTAAATCCTGGGTGTAGCTGCGATCTGTAGCGGGTTCCATGGCGTAATCGAGGGGCGCGGAGGGCCTATAGTTATCTATGGATTTTGCCAGGATGGCAAAGTAACCATCGGGTTCACTGCGACCATGGATGGGGGTGATGATTTCCAAAGCATTCTCACCAAAGTTGTTTCCTTTATTTTCAAATATGTTTTCTATATTTTCAACAAAATATTTTCCAAGTATTTTCACTGGGTGTTGAAAACGGGTTTACCAAGTACTTATAGATTTTCAGTCCTATGCCTGATCAACGTATGAACGAATTTCTGTGAGAATGAGGATGGACTGGTTGAGACATCGAGTTATAAAAACTATTTTTATAAAAACTATTTTATAATATTTAAAAGTGTTTTAAAATTGATCAAAGAGTAATTTTCCTGATAATAAGCATTTGAATAAATTCTGGCTTCATTCCTTTTCGAGGACGAAAAGATTCTAAGGGGAAGGAATGTGATAACCTGTATTTTTGGGCATTTGATAATTGAATAATTAACTAGTTTATTCAGTTGAAAAGATAAAATTTTGATAATAAAACATATCTAGATAAATATTTGATAATCTCCTAATATGATTACTTAAATTTTGATAAATTATTCTTTCTAATAAAATAATAACGATGGTTTATATATATATATATATAAGTAGATTTTAAATAGAAAAACTATTATTTTCAAACAAATTAAAAATGTGTTTGTTTAAATATATATATATATATATATATTTGAGTTGATTTTAAATTGAATTTTAAAATTGAATTTGAATTTGGATTTAAATTTGAAATTTAAAAGACAGATATTTTAAAATATTTTGAATTTAAAATATATTATATATGATTTTATTTAGAATATAGTTTGTTTTATATTACTTTCTTTTTAAGGATTTATTTATATAAATTAAGATATGTATTTATTAATTAGGAAATTAATTATAAAAGCTTTATAACCATTTAAATACTAATTAATTCATGCAAAATTACATGTGTTAGCTATTAATTTTTTTTAATAATAAGTGTAAATGAATTAACTAAGGTAAAAGGCAAGTGTTAAATGTAAAAGACATGTGTCACCATTTTATTCTCATTTTCTTTTATTTTTAATAAATCCTAAATTTTATCTATATAAACTTATATATTTTCTCATTATCTTTCTTTTTCCTATCTTCAATTTTCAAAAGCTTAAAGAAACAAAACCCTGTAAACAATATACAAACCAGGAAATCATCAAACAACAACCTATTATAAACCTGAAACGTCCAAGCAGATCAAAGAAAATCCATCTCAGTTTTAAAGCAAGGATCAGATCAATTCGAAAACTCAACTACAAGCCGATAAAAAAATCAAATCAAATTCAAAGATCATCTCCAGTTTTCAAGTTTTCAAAACAGTTTCCAGGTTTTCTCTGTTATCAACAAAATGCAGGTGAGTAAACTTTGAACTATATCTGTTAAATCATCTGTATATTGTGCATGCAACCATTGATGATAATAATAACTTAACTTATGATTGCATGGACAAAATAGATGTTGTTTGGTATATATAAACTGGTTTACAGTTTGCATCTCTCTGTGTATATATGTATATTCCGGTTTTGAATTACAACAGTCTAAATAGGTTAAAATTTAAAAATCTCTTCACTTGATCATTTTTAGCATATGATGTTTATAAGATACTTATTTGTAATTGATGTAATAAAAAAATTAAAAATATTTGCAAGCAAAATTTTAGGGAAATTATCTGGTAGGGGAGTAATTACAGTAAAAATCAAATATTTCAAAAATCTTGGCTTCCATATTTCTAAGATCTTCACATATAATCCGATTCACCCTTTAAAACCATGATTTTTAATGGTTATATCTTGATTTTTAAGTTTGCGATTTGTGGGGAATTTTGGGTTGAACGGTAAAGGAGAAATCGTCGATTCTCGTCGATCAGGAGAGTACTGATCATCGAGGTCTTGGCTGAAGATGGTTTGGGGGACGGGGGTCACGATAAAATTAGTCAAAGAATTTATTATCAAGTGTGGAGGCGGAGCGATGTATAGGTAGGGTTTTAGGAGTTCACATGGTCGATGTCGTGGTCAGACATTCGCCACATTGTAGATGATTTGGGAGCTATCGGAGGTTGGAGAAAACGAAGAGGTGAGTGTGGCGTAGATCTGGACAGAGATGTGTGTTCTCCAGTGGTTGGAGGGGAGGCGGAGCGAAGAATTTTGGTGGCTGGATTTTTCCCAGTGATGATCGAAATTGTTTGATTTTGATTTCACGTGGTTTCGAGGATTTTCTTGTGTCGTGAGGGACGAGGAAGGTGAAGGTGGTTTGGGGAAGGGGTCGGCGTTGATGGTCGAGTTTTCGATCGCGTGTGCACGTGCACACGGTGCTTGGATATCAGTTTGTAGCAGCAGGCTTAGGAGATAGCAAATTTGACAAAAGAAGAAGAGGAAGATGATTCGAACTCGGGTTGATGAAGATTTTCGCTCTAGTTGAGCTCGCGTGATCTTGGCTTAAGGATTACTCAGATATATTTTTTGGCTGAGGCTCCGGTAAACATGGGTTTAGGCTTGGAATGTTTGTATAAGCATCGGTTTTTTTGGGTAATAAAGGTATTATCAGGTTTAAGAGAAAAGATAATATAGGAAGATAAACCAAAATTTAGAAACAAGGCAAAGAAATTTTTTAAATAAAGGTTTCAAAACAAATTTTATTTTACAATACAAGTTTTGAATAAGGCATTGATCAAAGATGTAAACAAGATTCAAAACTTAATTTATATAGTCAAATGTGATTAATTCGATTTGATTTGAAAATATATGTATTAGTTAATCATTTAAGTATTCCCAAGATAATTTTAAAATAAAATATAACGATTAGATAAGTGTTTAAAATTTATGTGTTAATTAAGTAATTAATAAAGATAATGGTTTATCTTAAAGTTAATTTAGGTCTTGGACAATAAATGATTAATTAAATTAGTGAAGTAATTAAAGGGAATTAATTAATTTATGATTAAGGATTAGTTAATTAATAATTAAGGGTTATAAATTAATTTAGAGATTAATTAATTGGAAATTAGGAATAAATTAATGTAAGTAATTGAAGGATTATTTTGTCGTGGGTTAATTAATTTAATTAATTATTTAAGGATAATTAACCTATGGATAATTATTTAATGAAAGTAATTATGGATAATTAATTTTAGATAGATAATTAAAGGATGATTAATTAATGGTTGTAATTAATTAATGTTAAGTAAGTAGGATTAAGGTAATCTGAGTGATTAAGGTAAGAAATTAATTCAATTGGAGATCAATTAAATGGATTAAGAATTAATCAAACTGCTTATGGATGATTGACTTGCATTAAGAGTTTGGATTAATATTTAGACTGATAGTTTTGTGATGTACTGTGATATGGTAGGTTTGGGTTGGACAGTGATAATGTGATTTTATCTATGTGAAATATATTGTTCTATGGATCGATATCTTGAATATAAATTGTATTGTTAAACTTGACAACTAGGATTAGAAATAACGTTGAGATTGAAGAGACCAGGGTTGGGTATCAGAAATACCCGAAACCACTTCGATTTGTAATTTGAATTCCTCATGTGAAATTAAACAGGCTGGAATGGAATAAATTGGGTAACATGACCATTTAAATCTGAGAAACATTTCTCAGATATCATTTATAAAACGTGATTGACTTTAAATAAGACGAGAACTCGTTAAAGGTACGAGTTACCCTGATATTCATATATGTTATAACTTAGTATTTCAAGTATATGGGTTTACTCACGCTGGTTTCCAGCCTGACCCGGGTGTTACTTTGAGGCAATGCTCGGGTCAGATCGAGTATTACAGATTTTCAGGTAGGGATGTTCTGGAGCTCAGGAGGCGAGCTGGATGGCAGGAACGTATGGAGTATTCTGCTGAGTAATATTTTTTGTATTTCTAGGACAAGATAATCTTAACTGCCCAATTGATATGAGAATGGTTGTAACTATGATATATTGATGTAAATTAACTAATACATTTTTCCTTTGTATAACTGCTATTTTATTTGATATTATATTTTGATCCGCTGCGAATGTGAGAATATGTGTTTGGTGTTTCTGTTTCTTCTTCTTCTGTCTCTTTCCTTCTTTTCACTAACTATCTGGAATTTTCGAGATTGAAAATTCTGGGTCGTTACAGGTGCAGTTTGACCCATTTCCGTGTTGACTTGATGTGTTGACACACTTGTGCACTTGTTAGCATGGTCCAGTTGGCCCTGATTTTGGTTTCACATGTTGATTTACCACTTTGTCATATTGTATTGCATGCACTTGAGTTGAATCCAGCCTCCGCACGGGTTTGACCTTGTGCTCACCTGTCCTTGCAGTTTATCAAGTGTATATCGATGTGCACGGCCTTGTGGCATGTACAGTGATACATTGTGCATGTCACAGGTTATTCGTGTTTGATGAATTCAAAACGAAAATGATGACGAACAACCCAAATAACTAAGGCAAATAATATTTTCAAAAAAAAAACATACATTTTATTTTAACTGCAAAAATATATTTTTTCAATTTTACTGCGTCAATGTTTATTTTGCAGATAGCTTAGATGCTAGATTCAGGCTGGAGAAAAGTTGAAGATAAAATACGAGTGAAGGAGTGATATGTAGTGAGCTGAACAATGTAGAGTGAAATTTGGGATGTAATCGAAATTGTAATGTAATTGAAAAATGTATATATGTAGTGAGAGCTAAAAATTGTACTATATAAAATTGTAATAAAATATTTGTTTGAATTTAAATTTTGTGTTATTTATTTTATTCAACAAATATTTATTTATTTTTGTTAAAAATAAAATAGTACAATAAAAAATACATTTAAATGAATATATATGTGTGTGTGTGTGTGTGTGTTTATCATCAAACAAAACTCATATACTAGCATATTCAATAGAGCCGATAATCGTTATCTCTGGCAACGGTACAACTCCCGGTGCGATGCTGAGTGGAAGAGAAAACTTCCGATCAAAGGTGGGAAAGGAAGTGGTGGCAAGAAGCACTGAGGGGCTCGAGTGACAGTGCAGCCTGGTTTTGTAGCATTTTTATTTGTTTGACATATATTTTGTACAAGTGTAGAGTCTGCACTCATTACTTTTGTTGTTGTAGCATATGTACTTTTCTTTTTATTGGCCGATATTGTGTCAGGATGGCCCCACATTTTGACTTTGTACAAAAAATGTTATGAGAAATGAAAAGATTAATGTTTCAACCACTATTTCTTATGTGTTCTTTCTCATTTATCACGTACTTAGCTTGTTTTTATATCACTTATGTGTGTACATGACCCGATTGCTTGTTCTTCAATTTCTATACTTCATATTGTCATGCCATGTTTTGTGGTATACGATGTCTTATTTCCATGATCTCATGCATTATGCAAGCATTTTTTCGATTTATAGCTAGATCCTTTATGGTTCCCAAAATTCTTTGTTCGCCGCAACAGGACTGTGGAGTAGTTTCCTTTCAACAAAGTGTTGGTGTGTGCGCCCCTACTTTCTAGGGTTATTTACTCCAAACACTTGATAAATGATCGGTATATCCGAGTGATTCCTCGAATCTTTGTAGCCGAATTTACTTTACGGTTCCTATCTTCGGGAACTTGTGACTTGAATGCCTCGACTCCAAAGATTTTATCGATCAACAATAAGAATTCTTTACCGATTTCTAGTTTTGCGATATTGATGGACTCACGTTGATTCTTTTTTATAGTGAGAGTTGATCCTTGTTAGCCCTGCAATGGACAAGTTTCCCGGTGTTTTCAGGAAAATACCAGTACTTAGAAAATCTTAACGATTTGCTGATGATGTTGGGGCATCATCAAGTAGTGATTACGCGGTTTATGAAATGCACGTCCTTTAAGAGTGTGCGGCTTTTAAAAGTGCACGGCGTACGAAATGCATGGCTTTTGAGAGTGCGCGGCTTATGAAATACGCAGCTTTTGAGAATGCATGGCTTATGAAATGCGGGGCTTTTGAGAGCGCACGGCTTACTAAATGAACGGCTTTTGATTTTGAGTCGATATATTTTCGTCGACTTGGCGTGTAGGCAGAATGTACTTGGGTGTGATTTCACTTTCAACAGCAGCTTATGAATGATTTCAGTCGACTCACTTTCATCGGCTCGATGAGTAATTTATATGAACACAGTTTTATTGGTTCAAAAACTAAAGAGATTTCATTGATAAAATGGAAAGTAAAGCAAATTTTGACTATTTACAATGTCCCTAGTGTAGTTGGATGACTTATTTTTGAAAATAGGAAATACATAGATAAAAGCTAAATAAAGTTATGCTGGAGCGAGTCACGGTTCCAAGCACGGGGAATCTGAATTCCATCAATTGTGGCCAGCTTGAAAGTTCCATCTCCGAGCATTTACCCGATAAAGTAACTCCCTTCCCAGTTTGGTCCGAATGTTCCTGTAGTTGGATAGATCCATTTCAGGATAAGATCTCCCACTTTGGTTGCAGACCTTAGAGTTGAAGTGTTGTGTTACCCTTTTCTGGTGAGACATAGTCCATAGCTTGGCTTTGTCCCATTTCTCGTCAATCAGATCAAGTGACTCGAGCAGGAGCTGCTCGTTCTATTTTAGATTGAAGTGTCATTTTTGATGGGAGGGAACTTCCAATTCAACCAGGATCATTGCTTCGGATCTGTATGCCAGGGCAAATGGAGAGTGTCCAGTTGCTAATTGTATGTCATTCGGTAAGCCAGTAGTGTAAGTGGGAACTCGTCAATCAAGGTTTCTTTGGCTTTCATCAGCCATTTCTTGATGGTGAACGTAATGATTTTTTTACCACATCCACTTGCCCGTTTGTTTGAGAGTGTACCACTGTGGAGAAACTCTTTTCGATGCAGAAACGCTTGCAAAATTCCTTTAATTTGGTGCTTTCGAATTGAGTTCCGTTATCTCTGATGATTTTCTATGGCACTCCAAACTTTCAAATAATATTTTTAGTGACAAAGTTAATTACTTTCTTAGTGGTATTAGTAGCCAGCGGTTCTGCATCGGCCTACTTTGTGAAGTAATTAATAGCAACGAGAGAATATTTGGCTCTTTATTTAGCAATTGGGAGTACGCCAATTAGGTCAATTCCCTAGACCGTGAACGGTAATGGGCCAACTATTAGCGTAAGTTCCATGGATGGATTTTTCTATTTTTGGTGAACTTTTTACATTGCATACATTGCCTGGGGTTCTCCACTACTCCGCGGTTAATGGATGGCCAGGCGTAACTGTATCAAAGGATCTTCTAGATTCTGCCCTATAATATGGTTTCCATAGTCGCCTTCATGGACTTCCCTGAGGATCCTTTTGACTTCACTATTGGTTACACACCTGAGCAAGATAGTAGAAAATCCCCTCCTGTGAAGGGTTCCATCGTGCAATATGAACCGTGGTGTCTTATGGAGTAGCTTCTTTCACTCGTTTCGATCCCTGAGGAGTGTACCTTCGATTAGGTAATCTTTGATTGGTGCCATCGATGATTCCTCTTCCTCTATAGTTTCCATAATATAATCGATATCCATATCATCTATGCTGGGTGATGTAAGCATTTCGACTGAGGCCAATCCCATTGACTAAGCATCTCCGAAACTGGACAGTTTGGCTAAGTGATCCGTTTGCATATTCTATTCCCTCGGAATACGACTTAAATTGTAGTGCTCGATGTCCTATAGCAATTCCCATGCTTTTGAAAGGTAGAGGGCGAGGTTTCTCCTTTCCTAGTACTTCCTTTCACTTGGAAGATGACCATTTGAGAATCATTGTAGATATGCATAGCTTTTATTCCTAATTATTTAAAGATTTTTAATCCTGCCATCAAAGCCTAGTATTCTGCTTCATTGTTGGTGGCAAGAAATTTCAGTCTTAGAGCATAGAAAATAGATCATCCTTCGGGGTTTTTCAGTACCACCCCTACACCTGAACAGGATTCATTTGACGCACCATCAAAAAACACTTCCACTTTAGCACCATATCTGAAATGCTTTCTTCTTCACCATCCCGCTCGGTAAATTTGGCGATGAAATCTGCCAGGCCTTTCCATTGATAGCTATTCAAGGGTGATAAGTGATTTCATATTAGCTTAACTTGATATTCCATTTCAGAAGTTGACCCACTGTCTCTGGGAGATACAACACTTTTTTCAAAGGTTGATCTGTCAGCACCTTGATGGGATGAGCCTGGAAGTACAGTTATATCTTCCTCGATGTGATCAACAGGAAGTAGGCGAGTTTTTCCAACTTCGGATAATTCTTTTCAACCCTAGTGAACCACTTACTAATGTAGTAGACTGGTCACTGGACCCTAGCCTCTTTACGTACCAATGCTACACTCAAAGCATGGGTCGATATAGTCAAATAAACGAACAAATCTTCCCCACTTATCGGCTTGGATAAGACCAATAGGGTTTTCATATGATGGAGTGATTCTTCATAGGCCGTCTATTAGGCTTCATTCCATTCTTCTTTCTCTTCTTCAATGCATCAAAGAATGGTATGCATTTGTCAGTCGCTCGAGAAATGAATTGGCTCATCGCTGCGATCTTTCCATTTAGACTTTGTAATTCCTTTTTGGTTATGGGGCCTTGAAATTCCTTAAGGCGGTGATCTATTCTAGATTAGCTTCAATGCCCCTTGCATTCATGATGAAACCAAGGGAGCATTTCAAGGGGTTGAGCTTCATTCCATATTTCCGCAATATTTCAAACATCACTGCGAGATTGTCTAAGTGATTCTTTGACACGCATGATTCGTCAAGCATGTCATATACACACACACACACACACACACACACACACACACACACACACACACACACACACACACACACTTCCATCGTTTTCCCAATTTGATCTTTGAACGTTGTGTTTACTAGTCGTTAGTAGGTTTCCCCTACATACTTTAGTCCAAAGGGCATGACTCGATAACAGTATAATCCAAGGCCGGTAATGAAACTAGTATTCTCTTGATCGGGTTCATGCATCATGATTTGGTTGTATCGAGAGTACGCATAAATGATAGTAGTTCATGGCCTGTCGTGGAGTCAACAAGCTAATCGATCTTAGGCAATGCAAAACTATCCTTTGGATGGCTTTGCTCAATCAATGCAAGTCCGCCACTTCCCATTGGACTTATTTACCAAAACCGGATTTGATACCTATACGGGATAGGTTGCATCACGGATGAAGCCATTTTCCAATGCTAATCCACTTCCTCTCTTAGTGCAGCAGACCATTCTGGTCCCAGGGTGCACTTCTTTTGCCTCACTGGAGTGTACTTGGGATCAATATTAAGTGTGTGACACACTATCTTCGGCGATATCCCACACATACGGAATGCGTCCAAGCAAACACATCCAGACTAGCATGAAACTTGACTAATTATTGTCGTGTCTTGGTTCCAAAATTTGACCCTATTTTTAGTACTCATGACGGGTCATCCATGCTTATAAGGACAGGCACCTAATCTTTGCCGATGCTTCCCATTCCTCCCCTGCACTCTTCTTTCTAGGGTTCATTGCCTTATTGATCGGTTGTGGTCTCCAAGCTAGGAATAGTTCTATAGTTTCTATGCTGTCAGTTCGCGAATGTAGAGAGTTTTCTCTACACTCTTCCACTTTTCTTTCTTTCTTGTTTCATGCAATTCAGTGATGCAGCATTCCCTTGCGGCACTCTGGTCTCCTTTTATCATCCCAACTCCATTTTTCATAAGAAAATTCATAGCGAGACACCATTGTGCCAGGATAACTTGGAATAAAGCGAGGATCGACCGTCCCAAGAATGCATTATAGGTCGACAATCTCGTCAATTATTACAAAGGTTTGGGTGAGAACCACTCTCTGATCTCATGTTCCGAGTTCAACAAGATGATCGATTGTGCCAATCGGTTGTAGTGGATGACTGGTGTATCCTTGGATTTTGGTTCGGCATGCAGAGACATCCTTCATGTTAAGCTTCATTTGGTCGAACATTTGTCGAAACAGAATGTTTACTGATCCTCTGCTATCAAAAAACACCCGACGTACGATAGTGGGTCTAATTCCTTTCATCACCACCATTGGATCGAAAATTGGAGCTTCTATTCCTTTACCCTCCCATTTTCGGAACAAAATATCATCGTTGAAAATCCTCTGCTATTTAGTGGGGGTCCTGTCTTCGATCGCAAAGCAAGTTTCCTTTGGAACATGTTTGAGTGAATTATCATATCTTTCCATCTCGCCCCAACTTTTCTACGCTGGATGAGGACCTCTCGAAATGGTATTGATGACAAGTCTCTGTTCAGCTCATTTGGATCCATCTTCGCTTGATCCAGATTGGTTTCCTTGGGTGTTTGAAGCATGAGGTCTGGTTGGCTGATTGGAATTCAGGGATTCTTCACATACTGTTCGAGCTTGTTCTCTCTAATCTATTCTTTGATCACGTTCTTCAAATGACGACACTCGTTTGTGTTATGACCGTGCGTGGAAGCGACAGAACTTCCCCGACTTCCTTTGTTGCTCAGACTCTTCTTTTCGAGGCGGCTTCGGGTTCTCTTCTGTTCCTCGAGTTTCCAGATAAATATTCACCAAGCTGTCATTCAATGGAGTGTATTCTCTACGTTTCAAACCTCTAAGTTTCTTTCCCTCTCAGTTGCCCTTGTCGGTGTTCTGATGCTGGCTCTTCCTTTTGTGGTCCCCATCATTTTCAGTAATTTCTTTAGAATTACTGTCGTTTTGATTGACCACCACATTACTTTGGATTGATTCATTTGGCCGCATATCCGTATTTTTACCTTTTAACATATTTTCCTCTTCCAATCTCAAGTACTTACTAGCCTTTCGATCGAATTCTTTCATGTCAGTTAGTTGCTTCATTTTAATCCATCTCTCGAAATCTATCTCTGGATGGATCAAGCGGACTAATGCCATGAAAATCATATCCCCATTTGGATTGCTTACTTCGGTGACGGTTGTGTTAAAGCAGTTCATGAATGGTTTTAGTGATCCATTGGATCCTCGAAAGTAATTGGATAAAGACACCGCGTCCTTTTACTGAGCCATGTGCAGTCTAAATTGTTCCAAGAACTTCCTGGCTAGCTTGTTAATGGTTGAGGTAGATCACGGAGAGAGTCAGGTAAACCACATGGAGGCCACTCCTTCCCGATGGATGGGGAAACATCTACAATGAACCGCATATGTTGCCCTTGCACCATCCATATTCCAAATGTACTTATACAAGTGCTGTTGAGGGTCAGTAGTTCCATTGTAGGAGTGCGTAGTTGGTGGCATGGTCAATTTCTTGGGGTACTCTGCCCTCGAGATACTATTGGTGAAGGGAGTTCGGCTCGGAGCGAAACCCCAATCATCATCCTTTCTACCCTTGTTTTCTTCCATTAAGCATCTGAACATGTCTACAATATATGCCTTACTTGTCCATTCATCCGTAGGTCGATTGCCAGTAGCTAGGCCAAATGTTTGGCTTTGCAAACGGTTTGGCTGGCTAAAGCCTAGGCTCTCCAGCCTTTGGGTGAGTCACTCCTGCATAAATTTGTTAGTAGGAAGTTGGCCTTGCGGGTGGAGTTTGATCATTTGGGTTCAATTCTCCTTCCATAGAGTCAGTATCAGCTACTAATACGTCCTCCCATGGAGTTTTCACTCCTAAGTTCAAGTTTGCAGTAGGCGCTTTTACAGTGGGCAGAGTATTAGCATTTTCCACTATCGTGACGCCTGGAGCTCCACCCACTACTTCCTATTGTTTCTGTTTTATGTTGCTCCTACTTGAGCTAGAAACAGAAGAAAGCTCTTGCTCTGTAGCAGCCTCGGCTTCGGGTGCTGTTTTGGAAATAGTTGGTTATTGGAGTGCTAAGAGAGCATCTATCTTTTCCACAATAGCCTTTTGACTGTTTTCCATTTTCTAGTTAATATCATCAACCATCTGCTTCAATTCTCCCTTAGTTACAACTTCATGCTGAGTGGAGGATCCCGACACTTGATCGCCAGTTTTATATCTGGGTTGTAGGTTGTTAGGGTTGTTGACTTCAACTTATTAAGGGCTTGTTTCTTCTCCAGCAAAAGTAGCTCCCATGGATCTTCCGGAGGTGGTCTCTTCCTCCCTGGTGCCATTGGTTTTCAACAAAAAATATTCCAAGTAGAATTTGATGATCTAACTTTCTATCCGATCCAAAATAGAGAGTTATATTTGGGCCTAGACTCAGGTTTCCCAATGAAAGCATCAAAATGTTAACCCAAAAAATGGATCAACGCCCTGAATTGAGTGTGAAAGCAGCAGCCATGTTCTTACAGAGCAATAATATAGAAGACAAATGTAAAAAGAGTAGAACTAGTAAAAAGACAAGAAGATTTTTATAGTGGTTCAGCTGTTAATGAAGCCTAAGCCCTTTATAACTTACTATTAATTGAATGTTGTTATGAGTTGAATCATATTACAATATGATTGAATCTTCTAAGTTAGATCAAGTCACAAGTATAAGAGTTCACTAGAGAATCACAGTGATCTCCTAGATGACAATTGTATGGGATGAGAAGAGTGAAGAATAATCTCTACAGAGTTCTAGCAGCCAGTCCAGAAGATCCACTTTATGTTGCAGTTAGGATTGTATTTATAGGCATAGGAGAGCGATCGGGCTAGGCCACTTTGCTAGAAGCCAACACTCGATGATACAAAGGTTCTTTGAAAATTTCATAATGATCTAACATAATGTGATGGATCGCTAGCGATCCATAGGGCATGCATCGCTAGCGATCCATGTACCTAGGGGATTTTTGGCTTCTTCCTTTGGGTTGCACTTCTTGTTTTATGTAGGTTCTCTCCATGTAATTTCATAGCTAGTTTCCTTGTTTTGATGATGATTCATGCACAGGTTGGATCGAATATGACTAGAATCAGACGGGTTTTCGCTTCTCGAACCAGATTACTTAGAAAGCTACGAAACTTGGCAAACGTACTTATAAGAGACATTAATTCATGATCCAAGAGGCTTGAATGACCCATGAAGCTTTCTTATACCCTTCGTGGATTTTTGGGTAATTCTTCTTGACTGCTTTTAGCTTGTTATTTTGGATGTCTTATTCAAGTTTCAAGTCATTCTGGCATAGTCCCTACGTTCTAACTCCTATTGAATTCTATTGGGTTAAAAACCTAGTTAACGATTGAAATTTTTTTGTACTTAATAGCTCCTAACCCAAAGTTATATCATGGCACTTTGTCTTAATCCAATGAAACAATTCTTAGCCACATAATGGACAGGATTTATCAGTGCACTGCAAACCATTGTAGCAATGCAACTAAAGGTTTAAGTACCTTCGAAGAAAGAATCAACTTAATATCTTATGAATGACCATAATAATTATAAATGATCGTGACTCTACCGTTGCCTTAGACACTAAGAAATAGTTTGTTAAAAGAAATCAACTTGTCAAAATACAAATTTTTATGGATGAGCCCGTGACAATCTTAAGTCAAACGTCTAATTGATTCAATTTTCTACAATGAAATGTGATTTGTGGACCAATGAAAGGGTGATGAAAGCCATACCTTATGTGAAGTTAGATGTTGCTCTTAGAAAATAAAAACAAGATGAAATGATGCAAAACTAAAATTAGACGCGCGTTAACAATGCAACTACAAAATGAATTTTTATTGTAAATGCAAACAACCAACAATGTAGTATAACAACAATGAGGAATAAGAACATAATACCAGAGCATGCAGAATTATTAGTAAATTTATTTTAAAAGCATTAAAAAAAATTGCGGGATTTTAGCAAGCAAAGCAAAGCAATTTTTTTAAGTAGGCAATTTTTCTTCTCGGTTTCCTACAGTTTGCAGCCTACAATTATATATATATATATATATATATATATATATATATATATATATATATATATATATTAAGGAATAGAACAAAACAAAGGCGAACCAATGCAAACTTTATAAAAAACTGACACATACAGCCCTAAATTAAACTAAACCGCTTTGCAAAACACTCACACAATATGGTTTACAAAACACTAAAAAAAAGAGATTTTTTGTCTTTTTAAGGAGAAGATTAATTAAACTAAAATTACGAAAAAATTACAAAAAATAAAATAAAATCAGCGAACCAAAGTTCGGCCCAAGAGTCCAATCTAGAAAAGAGTTTATTTGTCAACCACGGCAAAAATAAAATGTAGAATACATTCTCACAGAACAAATCACGGCTGAATCACGGCACAGATAAAAACTCACAAAACAAAATAAGCTAAATAGTAAATTGAATATATCAAAACAATTGCGACTTGCGAGAATCAATCACAACATGTGAATGAACGATTATGCTGGAGTTGGGATGTTGATTTGGGCATCCAGGTTGGGTTGTTTCGATTTTCGATCATAGGCGATGGCGATTTCTAATGGAGGTCGAGAATAGTAGGTGATGCAGAGGTGGTTCGGTGGCATTTGGATTATGGTAAAGTGATTATAGTGTGCGATTCTATTGAGCGCGGTTGGGGATGGTCTTAGTGGTGGGTGGTGCGTACAGTTTTGCTTTTCTGGTTATTGATAAGGTTATTGTAGAGAATTGATGATGGAGTGGTATCGGGTATTGGTAGATGAAGGTTGTGATGAGATATAGGTTCAGGTAGGTGTAGATGAGGCAAAGGCATGGTAGAGAAGGATTCATTTTGGTTGGCGTGCAAAGGAAGAGGGGTTTACCGGTTCAGGTGGGACTGGGATGTTTGGTTTGAGTGTAGCAGAGGGGAGATGAGGCGGCTGCAAGTCTGGTGAGTTGATTCTGAATGGAGGTTGAAGGAGATGGTGCAGTATGGGTTTTGTTTGTGATTTTTGAGATGGAAGAAACACATAAACAAAAATGCACAAAGACCAAAAAAATGTTCACAAAGAGATGTAAACATGCATAGAGTTAACAGTGCACAAGTTAATGGAGAACGGTGGTTTTTTTTTTTCCTCCCCTAATGAAAAAATGAACAACGCAAGACTGCAAACCAGAAAAACGGCAAATGCAAAACTAAAAAAACACAAGAAAGATTTTTAACAAAGGCAAAGGAATAGAATTTTTTCTTTTTAGAAGAATAAAACACAAATGCACAAATGCACAAACCACAACAAGTGAACAACAAAACAAAACGTAACAACGAGTGAAAAACATAGTTTGTATTTTTTTTTCTTTTCGGTGACACACAATAAAATAAAACGAATGTAACCTAAATGCACAACACAAAATGGCAAACAAGTGAACAAAATAAAACAACTAAGCAGATAATAATTCAAAGAGTAAAGCAAAATTAAATTGTATTCCCGACAATGGCGTCAATAAATTGTTGGCATTGAGAACGGATTCTCTATCGATTAGAAAACCGTCGAATTTTAATTTTTTTAGAATAAATATACCGCAAGCGCATAGCATACAATCGTAGTACATAACCTAAATAGAATTACTTAATGTATTTATTTTAAGTAAAATCTGTTTGTTTTATTGATTAACACAACTTAAACCATCAAATTTTAATACATCAAACAAATCCACTCGTAAAATCTCACGAAAATGGTTATGATTTAGAAAAAAAAATTTGTTTAAGAGTATTCTATTTACTATCTTTGATTTAGTAACATAGAACATCAAATTTTAATTCTACTTTTAACTTCATTATCAAAATCAAATGGTTAGAACAATATGTGACTTGAGTTTGCATTTGATTAAGTAAAATCTATTTGTGATTAACAACATAGACTAACAAATTCATTTGCAAATATCAAACTTGCATTTACTTCTAAGTTCACAAAAAGTTCAAAAAATAAAAGACCATAAATGAAACCATTTTTTTTACTTAACATGATTCATGAGAGCTTCATTGCGGCTAAATTGAAGGAGTTTAGTCTCTCATACTTGAATTCACTTCAACAAAAAGTGGATTAAACATTAACAAAATCAAAGAAAGTGCTAATTGAAAAGAAATAGAGAGCTAACTACAAAAGTAAATTTACATTAGTTTGCATAAAAGTAAAGCTAATCTATTTGCAGAAAATAAAACAGAACATAAAATAGAATAATATAAAAGAAAAGCGAGTGAAATAGAAGTGCATAAAATAAATAAATAAACAAACAAAGGCTAAGAAGCCACTAAAGAAAATAAAGCTTTTATTTATGATTTTATGCTACAACTTCGTATGCATAAAAAAAGATATTACATGAACATAAGAGGGTAATTATACAAGTCTAAAACTCTAATCCCTTTGAGGTGCAACTAAAAATGTCCTTAATTTTGTGTGGCCACCAAGTAATCAATAAGCATTACTTAATTTCCACTGACGTGTGCTTTCGCTTTTAATTGTTGTCTGAAAGAAATCTATTTAGAAATCAATTTGCTTGCATTGTATTCCACTTTCAATCATATATATATGGTTTACAAGAGTTAAGATAGGCTACAAATTAACCAATTGATTTACTAAAACAAAGGTAAGTAATAAATACTTCCTAAATACATATATCATCAAATCAACTGATTTGCTAAAAGAAAGGCAACTAAATAAATATGTGCCAAATAAAGAGTAAGTCAAATCAGAGAATAAATACAGGAAATATCAGAGAATAAATGCAGGTAATATCAGAAAATATTTTGAAATATTTTAACGCCTAGAATATATGTAAAATATATTCTATTACACCCCCTCAGTCGAAGCGGGAGGTTCTTGTATACTTAGACTGTCCCTGAAATCATTAAATAATACGCGCGGAAACCCTTTTGTAAAAATATCAGCAATTTGGTAACGGGACGGTACATGAAGCACACGCACATCACCGCGGGCTACTTTCTCACGGACGAAATGAATATCCATCTCAATGTGTTTAGTGCGTTGATGCTGAACAGGATTGCCGGATAAGTATATAGCACTCACATTATCACAATAAACTAGAGTAGCCTTTTGAATAGGACAATGCAACTCTAAAAGCAAATTTCTGATCTAGCACGAATCAGAAACAACATTAGCAACACCCCTGTACTTCGCTTCAGCACTATTACGGGAAAGAGTAGGTTGCCATTTCGAAGATCAAGAAATCAAATTATCTCCAAGGAATACACAATAACCAAAGGTAGAACGACGGGTGTCAGGACAACCACCCCAATATGCATCTGTATATGAGATAATACGATTAATATTGGATTTGTACAAGTGGAGACCAAAAGAAAGGGTACCCTGGAGATAGTGTATGATACACTTAAGAGCTTTCATATACTCATTAGTCGGGGAATGCATATGAAGGCAGATCTGTTGCACGGCATAGGAAATGTCTGGTCGAGTGAATATAAGATACTGAAGAGCATCTGCAAGACTACGATACTTAGTCGGATCATCATAAGGAGTGTCTGCGGTGGTACTTAGTTTGGACTTAGTGTCAACAGGAGTAGGACATGAACTGCAGCTAGACATTCCGGCACGTTTAATAATTTTTGCAGCGTACTGTGTCTGAGATAAGAAAAGACCATGGGCATGACGAGTGACAGCAATACCCAAAAAGAAACTCAAAGGAGCTAGATCCTTCATAGCAAATTTAGAAGCTAAGAGAGTCATAATATACTTACGAAGACGATCAGAAGAAGCTGTAAGTATAATGCCATCCACATATAACAGAATATAAGCAATATCAAAACCATTCTTGTAGATGAATAAAGAGTGATCTGATGTACTATGAGAGAACCCAATTGTAGCAACAAAATCAGAAAATCTTTGGTACCAAGCTCGAGGAGCCTGTTTTATCCGTACAAAGATTTCTTTAAAAGACAAACATGATTCGGATAATTTTTGTTACGAAAACCCATGGGTTGATGCAAACTGCTTCATTGAGATGACCATGCAAGAAAGCATTCTTGACATCTATTTGATGAATGGGCCAAGATTTAGAAAGACCAATGCTGAGAACCACTCTAATGGTGACCGGTTTAACCACGGGGCTAAACGTTTCATCACAATCAATGCCATGTTGCTATGTATTTCCATTACCTACAAGACGAGCTTTATAACGCTCAAAAGAGCCATCAGACTTATATTTATGACGAAAAATCCACATAGGCCGAATAACATTAACATTAGGCGGCCTAGGCACTAATTCCTAGTCTTATTGTCAATTAAAGCATTAAATTCATCCAACATTGCACTTTTTCAATTATGGTCACTAAGTGCACTAACAGAGTTTTTCGGAATAGGAGAAATATCTGTAGTGGTGGTAGTATGGTAATTAGAAAAGTATTTGGGGTTGGGTTTGAAAATGCCATTTGATGCACGAGTGGTCATGCGAGTTGAAATGGGGTTGGGAGGCATTGGGGTGGTGTGAGGAATAGTCAAAGTAGGGGAGGTCATAGACGGGGTTGGACTGTGGGGAAGAGAGGATGGGTCAGAGGAGGAAATAGAGGATCGAGTGTGGGCAGCAGTGGGAGGTGTGGAATCTGGACCTGTGTGAGACTGTGACCTAGATTGAGGAAGAGAGCATGAGTCGTTGGGCAGCGTTGTTGGGTCAAGCTGCATATTTTGTGGTGTGGTATTTTGAGATAAACGATGTATTAATTGAGGATTAATATTGTCATTCAAAAAATCATAATTCGAAGGTTTTGTTTTGTGGAGTTTGGAGAATGGAAATTCCGTTTCAACAAAACGAACATGACGACAAATTATGATTTTACCACTAGACATGTCATAGCATTTGGAGCCACGATGATTAGGAGCCGGACCTAAATAAGCACAAGGAGTCGACCTTTCTTGTAATTTATGAATAGTAGAAAAGAGGAATAATGGGAAACATAAGCAACCAAAAACACGCAAATCTAAATAATCCGAATCACTTTAATAGAGGATTTGGATGGGAGATTGGTAATTCAATACCTTGGAAGGAAGGATATTGAGAAGATATGTAGCCATGGAGAGAGCATGATGCCAAAAGCAGAGTGGCATAGATGCATGAGCAAGAATAATCCGGATGATATTATTTATGGATTTTATGTGTTCGGCCTTTCCGTTTTGAGGAGATGTATGAGGACATGAGAGACAAAAAGCATACCATGTTTCTCAAAAAAATTCTTAAAAGTGCCATTAATGTATTACATACCATTGTCACACTGAAAAGTCTTAATATTACGTTCAAATTGTCTCTTGACTAAAGCATGAAATGCTAAGAAAAGTTGTTTGACTTGAGATTTTTTTGCAGTAGGAAAGGTCCACAAAAATTTGCTATAGTCATCAAGAAAAAGAACATAATAACAATGGCCGGAAGTACTAACAATAGGAGAAGTCCAAAGATCACTATGAATAATATCAAACAGAAGAAAAGTATATGATACTGAATCATAAAAAGGTAGTTTAGAATGTTTCCCAAGAGGACAAGAAGAACAAAAAGTTTTACAAATCTTATTACAATCAATAAACTTTTTACTACAAAGAGACTTAAGAATAGCATCGCCGGGATGACCTAAACGATTGTGCCAAATATTCGAAGGCAAAGCAGTAAAAGAAGAATGATTGTTGGAAGAAATGGCTTGAGAGTCGGAGAAAAGTGGATATAAGCCCTCAGTGCTATCACATCTCATTAGTCTGTTCCCGGTCTGTAAGTCATTAACAGAGAAACCAAAAGGGTCAAAAGAGATGGAAACTATATTGTCTGTGGTGAATTTACGAACAGAGACCAGATTTTTAATGAGCCTAGGAGCATGTAACACGTTGTTTAGGGTAAATGGTGGATAAGGTGGAGGCAATGTAGTGCGACCGTGACCAATAATTGGAATTAAATGACCACTACCAACAACAATGTTATGATGCTTATTGATTGAATCGAAATAAGAAGAGAGAATACCTGCATCCGCCGTCATGTGAGATGTAGCACCAGTATCCATGTAGTAGTTTCCATCTGGTTGAGAGAACGAAAGAGCATGCATAGCGGCCTCAATGTCGGTGGGCATGTAGCTAGGAGCAGGAGGAGCAACTGCATTGAAAGCTTAAGGCCTGGACCCAAGTAAGCCTGATCCAGAAGAGGAGGGATGTTGGACCGCTGGATTGGGCCTTGGCTGCCAAGAGTATGTGGGAAATGGGCAAGAAGGTATAGTCCATCCTCCCCAACCAGGCTGGTGCCACTATGGTGGTGGGGCCTGCTGACATGGCTGCCACTGGTGCTGTTGATATGGCGGCTGACTAGGACTGGGCCCATTAGTATTTTGGTGGACCTTTTTCTTCCCATTGTTTTTGAAATTGTTCCTCCCTTTATTATTGTTGTTGCGTTTGTTGCTTGCAGATGAATCAGTGGCAACCATGGCAACACCACTGGACCGACTCTCAGAACCACCAGTTTCACGAGCTTGACGAGCCTTGATAGTACGCTCAGCCATTTTCAACCTTGAACGACAACTCTCAAAGGAAGGCAAAGACTCTTGATTTTGTATATAGTCCATCGTACCACTATACGCTTCTGGTAAGGACCTGGTGAGACGTAAAACCAGACGACCATTTGTCACCGGAGCATTAACATCAGCCAACCTATCCGTCAAAGATTGTAGATAATTACAATAATTGTCGATCGAGTTGAAAGCCTCAAAAGCAGCATTTGTAAAGTCCTCCTCGAGATGGGTAGCCCGAAAGGCTTTGTTGTCCTGAAAAAGAGCTTCAAGACGGTTCCATGCCCCTCTGCCATGTCATTACGTCTGAAAATAGCAAGGAGAAGATCGGAAGAAATGGCGCTGTAAATCGATTGCAAGATAACGACATCCAAACGCCTCCAAAGTGTTGGATCAGCGGACGTAGCCTGGACATAGGCAGCCATAGCCTTCTCCTCCATTGGTGGAACCAAGTGATCATAAAGATCATGAACCCTAGCAAGATTGGTAAACAGAGTAGCCCAAGAATGATACATGGCTTGCTCATTGTCTAATGTTATGGGAATAAGAGATTTAACATTAGTGATGGTGAATGCGGGATGAAACTTGGATGAGTCTGCCATGGAAAAAAATTAAAGATAGAAGAAGAAGAACGGAGAAGAAGATAGGTGCGGCTAGGGTAAGGAGAATAGCTCTGATACCATGAAAGAAATCTATTTAGAAATCAATTTGCTTGCATTGTATTCCACTTTCAATCATATATATATGGTTTACAAGAGTTAAGATAGGCTACAAATTAGCCAATTGATTTGCTAAAACAAATGTAAGTAAACAAATACTTCCTGTTAACGCTAAAATGTGAACGCTAACACCCCGGTGTGTAAAGTGTAGTTGTGAAAGCACCACCCGATAGATCGGGAAAGAATTACAAGCAAGTAATAGCAGAAAAGCAGTAAACAACAACGATTTTATAGTGGTTCGGCTTAAGGATCAAGCCTACGTCCACTCTAAGTACTTTTATTAATAATCCCGTTACAAACTGATACAATTCTTCTCAAATACAATACTCTTCAAGTTACAGATGATTTGGAACAAGTCTTAAGCTTCAATGCCGATTAAAGTTCTTAGATTCATCTTGAAGATGTGTGGTTTCTTCGTGAATTTCTTTGATGTATTCCACTAATCTTGGAAGCTCTAAGTGTTGATGAAGTTCTCAATGCAGCAAGGTAACGGTGTGTGAAGAGAATGCGCAAAAAGTCCCTTGAATGTTGGAGATGGGTGCCTATTTATAGAGAGTTCTGATTCTGAAATTTGCCAAGTCCTAAATCGCGGCCGATCTAAGTTAAGTCGTAGCCGGCTTAATATGAGTCGTGGCCGGTCCATTTGGCCCCCTTCTGGCTTCACAGGAGTTCACTTGCACAAGTCCTAGGTCGCCTCCGAGTCAACACCACCTCTTCTCAGTAACATGGCATCGGGCTTATATTAGGTCGTGGACGAGATAACTGGGGAGCTGGATCGGTTGTGACTTGGGTCGTTGCTGAGTTAACATGCGCGTGTCAAGTGGCTGTATAGGATTTGCCTTCATTTGCCTGGGTCGTGAACGGCTTGGCATAAGTCTTAAGTCGGTTGCGACTTAAGTATAGGTCGTGCACTTTTCCATGTCCTGATCAGTTAGGTCGGCAACTCCTTTAGGTAATTAGATCGGTACTTAAGTTAGGTCAGTAGACTTCCTAAGTCGGCATCCTTTAAGGCATTAGGTCGTTATCCATTTAGGGCCTTAGGTCGGGAACTTTGTAAGGGCATTGAGTCGCTGTCCCTTCTGAGTCATTAAGTCGGTAACTATTGAGTCGTCATTCATTTTAGGTCGGCAATGAGCTAAGGCTGTTGGGTCGGTATCTATGTTGGGTCAGTAGCCTCATTGAAGTGTTAGGTCGGCAACCCTTTGAATCTTAGGTCGGCACCCCTGTTGAGCCTTAGGTCGGCATCTCTGTTGAGCCTTAGGTCGGCATTCTTGTTGAGCCTTAGGTCGGCATCTCCTTGAGTCGCAGGGTCTAAACCGAGGCGGAGTTAACAATTGCCCCTCGAAGTATACGCCTACTGGTTAGGTCGTGTGCTTCGATAGTCCTTAACTCGTCCCCTCTTAGGTCAGTAGGTCGTACGCGACCCAACAGTTAGACCGCATCTGCCGCTTCAGTTCTCCCTACTGTAAGGTATAAAACATCCATCTTCTTCTTCCTTTTCATTACTTATTCCCTTGCTTAATTCTGCCATTAAAATTTCCCAGAGCTCCCAAAGGCGATTTCGCTCTAGTCAATCACTGATAACCTTTGCCATCCATCGCGTAAGTAAACTTGCTTCCCCCTCAATTCAAGACTACCGTTGATTCATGAATTTTACCAATCAAATTTAAACCGCATCTTTGTACGGTGCTTTATCACGAATCCCGTTATATCTACAGTTGATGATCCTTAGTTAGTTTGATCTGGCTTTAGGCTATCGATGGAATGATGCCGATGGGTTACTGCTTTGGGCGTAGCCAATTAGGATTGTAAGGCGTTGGATTCGTGGTGGTTTTGAACCAGTTTATGGGATGATTCGGTAGTATGAACGAGATGAAGGTTTTTGGTTGAGGGAGTGGCTAACGGGTTAACGGGTTGAGTGGGGCGAGGTATTAATTTAGATGCGACCTGGTGATTTGAAGTGACTTAGCTTCTGGCCAACCCAATCCTTAAATCGTGGCCGTGTTAGCACTTGGAGGAAATCTGCCAACCTATTCTTCTGCCGATCTAAGCCTTATACTGATTTAACCTTGAACCGCAGCCAAGTTAACCTCTAAGTCGTGACCGAACTAATCCCTTAAACCGTGACCGACTTGGCTCTTTAAACCGCTGCCGAGTTAACACTTAGGCTTTGGGCATGCTGACTTTTTGAGAGCATAGATCCACTTTGAGTTTCTAACTTGAACTGCCAAACTAAGTTGCCTAAATTTTGAACTGCCCCAACTTTAAATTTGCTTGAATCTCAGTGTATTATTTCACAGATCGCATTAACCTATAAGCTGCTAACCTGCTGAAAATAACAAACAGAGAAAACCAAGGCGAAAATACTGCCATCGACTGCCCATGTCAGATGACAGATTAGTCAAGACAAGACAAGCAACTTAATTATATTGCATGAAATGTTTGTGAATCAATCAGTTAAAGTTAAACATTAATGCAAAGCATCAATAATCTGAACTGATTGATCTGCATCAACATCTTACTTGCATACTTAGGCTTAAAACAATAGTCCCTGAATTTCATAACTAACAAAGGCTTGCTAGTTTTTATTTCAGTTATATTTGTTCACCGCTTGATTGATTTTACACAACACTTCACACACTTTAGGAAACGTGCACCTTCATGTTTGAATACCCAGTTGTTTATGTAGAATGACTTCCCACCGAGAAGAAGAAGTGGTAACTCCGGAGGAAGAAACTTTTCCGATAGCTGTTCCCATAGAGAATCCTCCGGAGAGAACCCCGACTATTCTAACTTCGAGAGCGTTTGTCCAGCTGCGCACTCAATTTGGCTTTGCTGAAAGTGATGTTCTTCTCCCTGGGCCAAGTGATACTGCTGACAATCCTCCCTATGGCTTTGTTGCAGTCAATCGCCAAATGTGCTTAAGTGGGGCGATTCCTCCTTTTAACGACTTCCTTCGAACTCTTCTCCTTCGGTTGACAATCTCTCCGTTTCAACTTCATCCCAATGGCTATGCCATCTTGACGGGGTTATGTGTTTTGTTTAGAAGAACCCTTGATCGCCTACCGAGTTTTGAAGAAATTCGTTATCTGTGCTCGTTTGCAAAGAGTAAAGATCATCCTTCCCTTATTATTGTGAGAAGTGCCAGGAACCGCAAGCTCATTTCCGATCTTACTGAAAGCGTTCATGGATTCTTGAACCAGTTTTTTTTGCCCGCTGTCCCTCAGGCTTTTATGCCATCTGGAGAGTAGGAAGTAAGATTAGTGTTTCTATTTTCTCCGTTTTGAAACTTTTTCGAGATCCGAACTTTCAGTTGCTAATTTCATTCTTTATTCTTTTTAGCACTTCCTCTCCCCTCTAGAGACCCAATTCACAAGCAAGTTTTTGAGAGGTTGAGTGCCGTGGCCTCAGAAGAGAGGAGCATAAAATTTCTGTTGAGGGATGAATTTTTACATCAACATGGGCTTCTACACACTTCTCGCTCTATGCATGCTCATGAAGTTCCAACGGAAGTTCCCGATTCTCCGATAAAGACTCCTGAATCTTCGCTGGTGAAGTGCTCCACCTCTGTCGATGTTGCGGGGCCATCTGGTAAACTTGCCCCGGTTATCGAGGAAGAAGAGCCTCAGGGATCCTCTCACCATTCACAAGAATCTGGTGAAAAGGCTAAGAAATCCAGCCCTGTCAAGCAAAGCAGGGACGATACCTTCGAAGGATTGAGCGACCTCTTCGCTACTTCACAAGAGATCTTCAAAGATGACTCTACTACCACCGGGATTTCTACTTCAGTAGTTGAAGCTACTTCTACTCTGCAACAGTCGTCGTCGACTCAAGAGTTGACGTTAACTATTACACCCACAACCACTCCCCAAATAAAGAGTGGTTCGTAGATTAATGCGCGTAGTTTGCACAACACACACACTTAGAATTTCTCATCACTTCCATGCACTTATCTTCTTGTACTTTAAAGATTTCTAAAGCTTATATTTTAATTCCAGATTCTCCTATGGGGCGCAGCGGCTCGTACTACGACGATTTCTAGCGCTACGGGAGGCGTAGCCAGTATGACTACAGGCGTTACCTTCCTTCCTACAGAGAGTCGGATGAAGAGAGGGCTGCCCGAAAGGCTCATGAAAGGAGGACCGAAGAAGAACATCGTGAAAGAAGGGAGAGAGAAGAGCGCCATGATTCTCGGCAAAAAGGCGATGACTCTCACAAGAGAAAATCTCATGACGATCGAGGAAAAGGTCACATGAGTGAAGACTTAAGCAAACGAGCTCGTCACAGTGAAAAGCAGGCCTCTACTACTCCTGAGAAAGTTACTATTCCTGCCTCACTCGACATCCCTTCTGATTCTCCCGCTCTTGGGAAATCAGATATTCAAACGATAATTAACAGGCCCAAATTTCAAGTTGGACCGGGTCCTGCCACTCTGCAGAGCCGATTTCCTCAATGGTGCCTTAAGGGGGTGAGGTTCGACCTAGACTTGGTCCCCATCGACAAGTCTGCTATGTTGCGCAATCTTGATGCAGTCAAGCTCGATATCGAGAGGATGTCAAACTGGCAGAAGCTTGTCGATGAGCTTCAAAGAGTTAACCGTGCCAACATAGAGGCCATGCTTACCATGGAAAACGATAAGGCCGAATGGCAAAAGGTCGTTGAGCAACACGACACCGAGATGAGGAACATTGCTTCTTACAATGAGGAGCTTGAAGCAAAAGTCGAGGAATTGAAACATGAACTTGCTGCTTCCTCTACTTCCTATTCTCAAAAAGAAGAAGTGCTCCTGAAACAAGTGAGAGACGCTCACGCTAGCCAAAGGGATGCCGAAGACAGGCTAGAAGTACAAAAAAGAATCAGTGAAGGCTATGCTACTGATATTGCTGAGCTCCGAAAGAAAAACAACTCCCAGGAGGCGGAGATACAAATGCTTAAGCTTCAGTTTGCCAAAACTGAAAGGGAGCGTGATGAGGCTGTCGCCGGCAGAATCGCAGCTGAAGAATCTCATGAGGCGACCAAAAACAGCATCAGCTCAACATTATTCGACTTCTACTTGCACAGCGTCTTGGGGCGTGGAAGCCTTGCCTTTTTAGGCCCCAAGTATGAAATCACACTGGCTGAAGTTTGGGAGATAGCACTTGATATGCTCGGTGGTAAAGGTGCTGGATATGCTGAGTCAGCCCTTGAAGAGCATTATCTTGATGACGAAGCCCGTGCCGCTCTTGCCAAGGGTAAGGAGCAGCTTGCCAGAGCGCGGGCTGGGATGGCGGAAGAAGAGCGTTCTGAAAAAGAAGTACCGCCTACCATCTCCGAACGTCCTCTAGTTTCTCCCGAGGTGGACATTACAGGCCCAAGTGCTCATTTGTCGCCTCCTACAAGAACTGGGGTAATCACCCCTACAGATGAAGAGGCTTTGGAGGACATTGGGGCTCAGAATTATGAGATTGAGCTGACAAAGCCAATATCTTCAGGTAATTTCGACATTGGTCCGATTCAGGTGGATTGCCTGCTTATTCCTCAAAAATTTGATGAGCTTCTCGATTACCTCCTGAATCTCGATGAACCCATATCTCCCTTCTTTCGGGAAGATACTAACATTTTCAATTTTTCTTCTTCTGCAGTTGAAACAACAAGTGCCGTGCAGACTTCGCCTTCTCTGGTTATTCCTCCTCCATCTCTTCAAGTGACTCCTCCTTCTGCTTCACAACCTGGGTCACAAGAGGAGAAGATTGATGCTCTTCATGGTTTGGATGACCCTGTTGCCTCGCAGGAGCAAAAAGATGAGGGACTCGAAGGAGGCGAGATCTCTCCGGAGCGGACTCCTTCTGACGACGTAGTTTTGTCCGCTCTCGTTACTCCGGGGAGTGAGTCTTCTTCGCAGAGAAGAAAGAAGCTTGGGACATCGAAGAAGAGGGGGAAGAAAATTATCACCACTGAAGAGGAACCGGAAATTGCGCCAGTTGTACCTCCCTCCCCTTCTTCCCTTATACCCACTGGCCGACCTGAAAAGCTGGTCATTCGGTCGGGTAAAGGGTCCAAAGGCAGTAAAAAGAAGTGAAGACTTTAGCTTTTTGTCTTTTGTATGAACTGGCCGAGAGTTGTGCGGGTACCGGTCCCCGCTTTTATTTTGAAACCTGTATCTGCATTATAGTTGAATAAAATGATTCTTCGTTTGTACAAACTTCTGTTTGAATTTGAGAATGCATTTACTATTTATTTTTTGCACAAGTTTATTTACACGATATTGCAGCGAGCTTATGGCATGTTACTTGAGCGTTACCTTTTGCTGGTTTGGCTATACCATATTGTGTGTAATTATACTATATTGCCCCCATTCCATAAGTTTGCTGCAATATTCTATACTTCGAGGGGACTTGCACTCATATTTGCTAAAGAATAATTATTTTATTCTTTAAAGAAAATTTTTGTAGAGTACAACTCCCTTCGTATAAGTTTCTACGCTTTGTCGTTCGAAGAAATCATTTTTTTTTTCTTTTGCTTATGTGCATATTTTACCAAGTGAATTCCTTTATGTGGTAAAGCGGACCTCTGAAGGGTACTTTAACTTCTTTTCTTTTCTTTTTTTTTTTTAACGATCATTTTCCATAGTAGGTAAATTACTCTTCCTTTGAAAGTTAAAGTACGCTTTTGATGAGGATTTTTTTTTTTATATAAAGTTGTACCTCTGAGGAGGGATTTTTCACGTTTCAACACTTGAAAGTTTTATTTCAATCTCGGTGAAACGTGTACCCCCAAAGAGTTGTGCCTTTGAAGAAAGCCTTTTCACGTTTCAACACTTGGAAGTTTTATTTCAATCTTGGTGAAACGTGGGCTTCCGAAGAGGTCTTTCCTTTGAATTGTGTCCCTGGGAGGGGGTTGTACCTCTAAGGAGGGATTTTTCACGTTTCAACACTTGGAAGTTTTATTTCAATCTTGGTGAAACGTGTACCTCCAAAGAGTTGTGCCTTCGAAGAAAGCCTTTTCGCATTTCAACACTTGGAAGTTTTATTTCAATCTCGGTGAAACGTGGGCTTTCAGGAAGGTCTTTATTTTGTTTTTGCATTTCAACTTTGGTGAAGTGAAATTCCGAAGAGCGGTTGCTACACTTCAACTCCTGGCGAAATGTGCCTCCGAAGAGGGCTTTTATTTTGTTTACATTTCAACTCTGGTGAAGTGAAATCCCGAAGAGCGGTCATAACACTTCAACTCCTGGTGAAATGGGCCCCCGAAGAGGGCTTTTATTTTGTTTACATTTCAACTCTGGTGAAGTGAAATCCCGAAGAGCGGTCATAACACTTCAACTCCTGGTGAAATGGGCCCCCGAAGAGGTCTTTATTTTGTTTGCATTTCAACTCTGGTGAAGTGTAATTCCGAAGAGCGGTCATAACACTTCAACTCCTGGTGAAATGGGCCCCCGAAGAGGGCTTTTATTTTGTTTACATTTCAACTCTGGTGAAGTGAAATCCCGAAGAGCGGTCATAACACTTCAACTCCTGGTGAAATGGGCCCCAGAGATGGTTTACATTGCCTGGAAGTTACTCTCTCATGGTTGGTGGGTCATGACTCCTCCAATCTTTTTTGTTGAGTAGAGAACTTTCTTTTTTGTGGCATATGTCCCATTAGAGGTCTTTGTCCTCCGAAGAGTTGCGCCTCCGAAGAGGAGCATTTTGCCTCTGAAGAGGGCTTTGGTCTCTGAGAAGAAGCATTTGGTCCCCGTAGAGAAGCATTTTGCCTCCGAAGAGGGCTTCGGTCTCTGAGGAGAAGCATCCGGTCTCCGTAGAGAAGCATTTTGCCTTCGAAGAGGGCTTCGGTCTCTGAGGAGAAGCATTCGGTCTCCGTAGAGAAGCATTTCGCCTCCGAAGAGGGCTTTAGTCTCTGAGGAGAAGCATTTGGTCTCCGTAGAGAAGCATTTTGCCTCCGAAGAGGGCTTCGGTCTCTGAGGAGAAGCATTCGGTCTCCGAAGAGAAGCATTTCGCCTCCGAAGAGGGCTTTAGTCTCTGAGGAGAAGCATTTTGGTCTCCGTAGAGAAGCATTTTGCCTCCGAAGAGGGCTTCAGTCTCTGAGGAGAAGCATTCGGTCTCCGTAGAGAAGCATTTCGCCTCCGAAGAGGGCTTTAGTCTCTGAGGAGAAGCATTTGGTCTCCGTAGAGAAGCATTTTGCCTCCGAAGAGGGCTTCGGTCTCTGAGGAGAAGCATTCGGTCTCCGAAGAGAATCATTTCGCCTCCGAAGAGGGCTTTAGTCTCTGAGGAGAAGCATTTTGGTCTCCGTAGAGAAGCATTTTGCCTCCGAAGAGGGCTTCGGTCTCTGAGGAGAAGCATTCGGTCTCCGTAGAGAAGCATTTCGCCTCCGAAGAGGGCTTTAGTCTCTGAGGAGAAGCATTTGGTCTCCGTAGAGAAGCATTTTGCCTCCGAAGAGGGCTTCGGTCTCTGAGGAGAAGCATTCGGTCTCCGTAGAGAAGCATTTCGCCTCCGAAGAGGGCTTTAGTCTCTCAGGAGAAGCATTTGGTCTCCGTAGAGAAGCATTTCTCCCCCGAGGAGAGCTTTTCACATTTCATCTCACGGGAGTATGTCGACCGGGTGTGGTGAAATGCGTGCCCCTAAGTAGGGTTATTGTCAGGAAGTTTGGAGTTTCCTTTTCTCGGTTGGATGGATTCTCGGGAGTGTGTCGACCGATAACTCCACGACTTTGTAACGAGAAAGACGCCTTTTTTCGGTGAAGCCCGCTTGAGGTTTTTATCCTCTGAGGAGTTATGCCTTCAAAGAGGGCTTGTGCTTCTGAAATATTCTTTTTGTTGGCTGACGCTTGCTCTCGCATGTCTCTTTGCCGTTGATTCATGTTGATAATCCCCATTGCTTCGCAAGTGTCACCACTTTCAGCTGCCAAGCCTCTCCCTTACCCAAAGGAGTATATTTTATAGTTAAGCAAATTGGTGGTGGCAGATATAGGTTCTTTAACTTGCTGTTTGTTTGTTCAAGCATTTGTAGTTAGCCATATATGATCTGCTTCTATCCACCTTGCTTACTTTCGTCTGAAGTTCTCCTTTTGTAGGATTTGAATATGGGAATTTTGAATGGCTCAATGCTTGATTGCTGGATGATGTCGCGGATCACTTGGTCTTGTGACTGGTAAGCTTTGCTTTTATGGCCTGCATTATTAAATCATCTTTTTTTAGTAACACGATTAACGTATTTCATATGCCGAAATAAAACAAAGCAGTTTATGGTAGTAGGGAACACAAGAATTATAGCAGTTTAGCCGAAATTGGGCCTATATCCACTTTATAGCTTTTGTTATTCGCCTGCCTTGCAATTGCCCTTAACAAGAGAAACATATATTTGTAAATTCTTTGCAATATTTCAGCAAAGTTTTCATGCAAAATATGGATGTAAATGGTTGCTGTTCCAAGTTCTTGGAATTGGTTTTCTTTTGATAGTTGTGAATTTGATTGATTATATTAGCAATTCCTTAGTGTCGTCTTTAAGTGTGCATCATCTTCTTCTGTTGGCGGGTGGTTTTAACTGAAGAAACATACTCTAGCCAAATCTTATTTGTTTGCTTAGAGTACTTCTTATTCAGGATTTGACCCTGGAATTCTGTTGTTTAAGGCTTGCTTTTGAATGCTACCAAGGGTTGCTTGATATTGCAATGAATCAGCTTGGTATTATTGCCTGCAAATTTAGATCGATAATCTTAGTGATATTCTCAGAGTATTTCACATATCGAAATAAAATAAGCGACTTGTAATAATAGGGAAAGCAAGACTTATAGTTTTTATTATTTATTGGCGTTGTTTTTACAACAGATTTTGATACAAGAATCATTGGATCAGCACTTTTTTACAAATTTGAAACAAAGTGTTCAAGTAAGGTATGGAAGCAATTGCTGCCCCAGGCTTTAGGAATTGAATTTTTTGGCATAAGAGGACTGGATGGCAACATCTTTCAGAATCGAAACTTCCTTTCACTTTGAAGGTCTCCTTGGAGCGTGAGCACGTCTTCCCGCCTCATCCAATTTTTCCCTGCCTGGTGAGGGCTTGCTGTGATGATACTGATGATAGGACCTTCATCTCCTTGTGCCACGGTTCTTTTATTTGAGCTACATTGTTGAGCGGGAACCAGCTGCACTTTAGAGGATGAGGAGTAGCTAATTCCATCTTTTTTCACATACTGTTGCAGTTCATTCTGCTTGATCAATCCTTCAATCTCCTTCCTTAAATGGCGACATTGGTTAGTTTCATGGCCAGGTTGATTGTGAAATTGACAGAATTTCCCATTGTCTGTCGCGCTTCTCCTCATCAGAGACGGTTTGGGGTAAACAACAACATCCTTTGTTGCCAAGAAGATACTTTCCGGAGTGTCGGTCAAGGGAGTGAAGTTGGAGGGTATGAAGCGTCGAGCTTTTTTCAAGAGTTTCTGTTTTCTCCTTCCCCCATTCTTCTCTTTCTGTTCAATCATTTCCGGTATGTATTCTTCATCGTTACCAGGACTTAATGGGTAATCATCAACTATTCTTTCAAAAGTTCGCCTTGACAAACGTTCGTGGATAGTTGGTCGTGGCCATGAATTCTCTGTTTGGGGGAATGTTCCAATAGTAATGCCAGTTGCTCGTTGAGGAGCATTCCATTCTTCTGAAACCTGGGCCTCTTTGGCAATGGTTTTTATATCACTTTCTAGTCGATGGACTTCTTCCTGCAATGCGTTCATCTTATCCAGTATCCTATTGCTTTGAACTTCCATGTGTTGATATATTCCATATATCACGGCATTTAATTCAGCTCTTGTGACTTCAATACTTGAAGCTGTTTCACTTAGTGTGGGAAGAGCAATGGCATTGCTGCAAGTACCTTCAAACCTTAACAACTTTCGTTTCCTTTCTGAAGCCATGATTTCTGTTAGAATTTTGTTGAACAATGGTTGAAGTTTGCCCCTGAGTTCAATTCTCAGTGAAAGCACCAAAAATGTTAACGCTAAAATGTGAACGCTAACACCCCGGTGTGTAAAGTGTAGTTGTGAAAGCACCACCCGATAGATCGGGAAAGAATTACAAGCAAGTAATAGCAGAAAAGCAGTAAACAACAACGATTTTATAGTGGTTCGGCTTAAGGATCAAGCCTACGTCCACTCTAAGTACTTTTATTAATAATCCCGTTACAAACTGATACAATTCTTCTCAAATACAATACTCTTCAAGTTACAGATGATTTGGAACAAGTCTTAAGCTTCAATGCCGATTAAAGTTCTTAGATTCATCTTGAAGATGTGTGGTTTCTTCGTGAATTTCTTTGATGTATTCCACTAATCTTGGAAGCTCTAAGTGTTGATGAAGTTCTCAATGCAGCAAGGTAACGGTGTGTGAAGAGAATGCGCAAAAAGTCCCTTGAATGTTGGAGATGGGTGCCTATTTATAGAGAGTTCTGATTCTGAAATTTGCCAAGTCCTAAACCGCGGCCGATCTAAGTTAAGTCGTAGCCGACTTAATATGAGTCGTGGCCGGTCCATTTGGCCCCCTTCTGGCTTCACAGGAGTTCACTTGCACAAGTCCTAGGTCGCCTCCGAGTCAACACCACCTCTTCTCAGTAACATGGCATCGGGCTTATATTAGGTCGTGGACGAGATAACTGGGGAGCTGGATCGGTTGTGACTTGGGTCGTTGCTGAGTTAACATGCACGTGTCAAGTGGCTGTATAGGATTTGCCTACATTTGCCTGGGTCGTGAACGGCTTGGCATAAGTCTTAAGTCGGTTGCGACTTAAGTATAGGTCGTGCACTTTTCCATGTCCTGATCAGTTAGGTCGGCAACTCCTTTAGATAATTAGATCGGTACTTAAGTTAGGTCAGTAGACTTCCTAAGTCGGCATCCTTTAAGGCATTAGGTCGTTATCCATTTAGGGCCTTAGGTCGGGAACTTTGTAAGGGCATTGAGTCGCTGTCCCTTCTGAGTCATTAAGTCGGTAACTATTGAGTCGTCATTCATTTTAGGTCGGCAATGAGCTAAGGCTGTTGGGTCGGTATCTATGTTGGGTCAGTAGCCTCATTGAAGTGTTAGGTCGGCAACCCTTTGAATCTTAGGTCGGCACCCCTGTTGAGCCTTAGGTCGGCATCTCTGTTGAGCCTTAGGTCGGCATTCTTGTTGAGCCTTAGGTCGGCATCTCCTTGAGTCGCAGGGTCTAAACCGAGGCGGAGTTAACACTTCCTAAATACAGATATCATCAAATCAACTGATTTGCTAAAAGAAAGGTAACTAAATAAATATGTGCCAAATAAAGAGTAAGCCAAATCAGAGAATAAATGCAGGAAATATCAGAGAATAAATGCAAGTAATATCAGAAAATATTTTGAAATATTTTAACGCCTAGAATATATGTAAAATATATTCTATCATTGTCCATTAATAAGTAGGTAGGTGGACTTCTCCATGTAGTGTTCTTTCTTCTTTACTTCTTTCTTTTGCTTTCAAATAGGTGCATACATAAGTCCATGAAGTCTCTTTAAATTTGCACTCAACTTTCTAAAAAGTAAAATTAGAATGTGCAAATAGTTTTTCTCCAAATTAATACATAAACAAAATTATCATTTGGCCTAATTGTAGATAAGTGAATGATAATTTGAAAGCATTTTTATATTTTGGTTTAAAACATGTAAAAATACCCTGTTATGCCATTTATTTTAATAAAAGTAGATTAAGTATGAGAGTTAAGATATACATTTTCACATACATATTAGAGAAGTTGAACTCGGACCAACTATTGCTAAACCTACTCCCCCACAATGTTCTCTTGCCCTTGCTGATGTAGTTGTGAAATGGAGGATGGACTAATAATTGAGACTGGTCTAGGAGCTGAGATCGAGGCCATGGTCGAAGATTGGGACTTCATAAAGAGAGCGACATAGACGTGTCTCCCCGTAGGGAATGGTCCATCCATCATCAACAATCACCCAAGTTTGGAGTAAGAATGGCATAAATTATCAGGGAATATGTTCGATGTGAGTAGGTGGGTTGAGGTACAGGAACCAGAGTTGGTGGTCCCTTCTCCTTGGAGATAAAAACTACTTAGAATTCCAGAGATTTTAGGATTTTCATATGTACCCATACACAGGATTGACTGAACCTATAGTGCATCTGCAACTACACACTCAACACATTCCAATAAGCGAAGCAATGAAGGAATTCTTATGATACATTCGCTTAATCCTAGCAGATTTAACCATTATGTGGTTTTGTCATCCACCCCAGGTTCGATGCGCTCTAGGGAAATGGTAAAGGATAAGCTTATTAGCAAATTCTAGGTTCATATGGCGTAACTAAAGGATCAATACTCGTTGTCTGATGTGACGCAAAAGGAAGATGAATCATTGCAGCAATACTTGACTTGTTTTAATGTTGCAGCAGCTTGAGTTCAGAATGTAGACAAACGACTAATCTTAGTGGCACTATGAGGTGGAGTACATCTAGGAATGAAGACTGCTAGGACATTAGCAAAGGTAAAATGACCAACATATAAGATTTATTCTATAAGGCGACAAAATACATGAGATTGGAAGATGTTGCATCAATGGGATACTTGACATAAAAACTTGATTTTGAGAGTCATTTAGTAGTGTTAATGCTACGGTGAAGGCAAATGGAATGACTTCTTAGGAAGAAAGAAAATAATTAGGATGGATTAGGTGAAGTGGAATAGAAACGGTCCAGGCCAAGACTAAGGTTCAATTCTTATACAAATCCAAAAGACATTATTGAAAAACATCTATTTGGAAACCCAGGTGGAATCGAAATGCAAGTGGCCTCTCACTAGACAGGAGGTAGAAGATGATCTAAACTCTAGGAAATATTTCTGTTTTCATAAGTCCCGTTGATATGATATCAATGTGTAACACCCTTAATTTTGGATAACATTATTCATGAGATTTAATATAATAAATTAAATAGAATAATATAGAGACTAGAGTGATAAGGGGATTGAGATTTGAAAACTTATTAGGGTCATGTCTTAATTAAATGGATTTATAAAATGGTTCATAAGTAAATTCTTAAGAATGGTTTATAAGATGAAAACTAAGTTAAGGCAAGGTAATATGAGAAATAGCGATATAACATAATCTCATAACCTCTAAACCCTTACCTCGTTTTTCATTCATACATTCATAAACCAAAAATAAAAACTAAGGAGAACTAAGACCGACCATAACCCTAGGAGAATAGAAGCTAAAATTCAAGAATGGAAGAATTAAGCAAGATCAAATCTCAAGTTCCTTATCCAATCTAGGTGAATAATAATCTATTCCATCTCATACATGTTTTGTTGAACATTTTGATTCGGATTTAAAGTTTAAGACCGTCTGGATGGATTGAAAGATGATATGCTTTGATTAAATGTTATTTTTAATTTAAACAATTGTTTTTGTGTAAATGTGTAATTCGACTTTAAGGTTAAAATTGTATAAAACGGGTTTCAAGTGCCATGAGGATTGAATATGTTATGTAAAACATTATTTTAGAGATGGTTTTAAATTTCCAAGCTATAGATAATTTATTATGAATTTTTGAATGGAAGAAATGGAAATATTGGGTTTAAATTATTTACGGCAATTATATATATTGATTTTGGGTCTGAAATTTGTATATGTTAGAAAACATATTAAAAGTGAATTATGATATTTTTGGGATTTTTTCTAAGTGTTTTAATATGGTTATTAAATTATTTAAGTTGAAGGACTTGAATGTGTAAATGTTTTATGGAAGAGAATGACATCTTTGTTAACTTCAATTACAAATTAGTGAATTCGGCAGCCTTTTTAGAAAAATGATTTTGATAAAAAAAAGGCAACCAATTACATTTTGACAAATAAGGTAAGTTAGTTGAAATGAATTTTTTTAAAGGCCAAAAATATATTCGGTTATTCGGATAGTCTGTAAATCTTTTCCTCCAGATGAAATGAGGGCGTTGATATAGAAATTTTAGAACAAGTCTGGGACTAGATGTAGAAGAGGTGCTCTGAACCAGTATAAAATCGACTGTATGATCTATTTTGATATTTCCGCTACATTTACATTGTCCATTACTGATTGGCTATCTTCAATCCTATGCATAACGACTAACAGAAATCATGTTTGTTATTTAGTTTGATCATCTAAAGCATATTATTATACCGTCTTTTGACAAGGAAGTATATCATAAAAGTTGGCTAAATGACTTATGTGATCATCAAGGTAGGAAGCCCGAAGAGATGATTATCCGATTCACAAGCCGATGGTATTTGAAACTATGGGCAATAGTTGGACAGATTCAGACCGGATCCCAATCAAGATGCATTCAATATGAAGTGATAAGGAAGGCCCTATGAGAATATATTTCCAATTTCAAGTCAATCGGAGTCTGTATACTCGAATTATGGACAAATAAAGGATTTATACGGATCGATCTAGAACGATCCATCAAACAACATAAACCGACGAAGATCGATCAATATCTCAAAATCTAAAAAGTCAATGGACATGAAAATTTCAAATCATCAAAATAACGAAGGGTGGAGCCTAGAAAAATGATCGCATGACAAAACTCCTAACTTGGAAAAGTGGTCGATCGTTATTGGAACAATCGTACAAATCAGCATAACGATCTATAGTTTTATGGAAAATACGATATCTCACAAACGGTATGTCTTAATTGCATCAAAGTTGAAGAGAAAGTGGCTTATATCATTGACCACCCATGATTGAATGTAGCTCGAAAGAATGAAATCTTAAAAAAGAGGTCGATCGTTATTAGAACGATCGAACAAATTAGCATAACGATCCATAGTTTTACCGAAAATGCGATATCTCACAAATGGTACATCAAAATTGCATGAAATTTAGAATGCTAGTAGCTTACATACTGGAGCAACCCCATGACCATTCGCAGCTCAAAAGAATGAAATCTTGGAAAAGAGGCGGATCGTTATTGGAATGATCGAACAAATCAGCATAACGATCCATAGTTTTACGAAAAATGCGATATCTTACAAAAGGTACGTCGGAATTGCACAAAATTTAGAGAGCAAGTACCTTTCATCATGGAGCACCCCCATGATCATTTGTAGCTCAAAATGATGAAGCATGGAAGATCTCTTATGATCCAATTTGTAGTCAAAACAGCGAAGATCGATCGATATCTTACAAATGGTAAGTCGGAATATAGCGAAACTTTGCAAGCAAGGACTAGAGTTATGGGGGACCCATAAAAAAGATCGCGGTCCCATTAGATTCAGTATGGAATGATTGGCCTAAATTATTTTTTGATGTTCGACCGATCACAAATTTCGTGGATCGGATCGTATGGGCCTTGAGGTTCTTTTGCAAAATTTCAGCACAATCCATGCAAGTCTTCACATATAAATACAGCGAACTTCACTCATTGCAAGAGACTTTTCACTTGACTTTCCTTCATCACTTCTTATCTCTTCCTACATAATTTTTTATGGCAAAAACAACTGTACTTGTAATCTTACGGCATATATAAAAGATTATTAGAGTGGACGTAGGCTAAAGTTTGCCGAGCCACTATAAGTATCGTGTGTTCCTTTACTTTTTCTGTTATTTATTCAGTGATCTACATGCTTACCTTTCTATTTGGATACTGTCTCTTGAAATTGGTACTTTCACATGCAAGTGAGTATTTGTGACCATTTTTGGCGCAAATATTTTGGTGCTTTTACTGAGAATGACTTGCACCTGCAGGTTTGGAAGCTAGTATCTTGGATTTAGAAGCATGAATACTTGGATCTAGAAAGCGATGGCTATGCAATCAACAAAAAGATCATTAGCGGATAGGAGCCATCATGGAAGGAGTCGGAAGGCTTCTTCTGGAGCTGGAGCAAATCAGACATCTATCTATGACATAAGAGATGAAATGGAAACAATGATGGATGCTATGTAGGAGAGGATACTAAAGAGACAGAAGGAGATAGTGCAGGATCTACTCCAATGCTTGGACTAGCTGGAGCTCAAAACCAAAAAAATGGAGTAGCAGGAAACACTGAAAATATAGATCACGGAGTTGGAGCAGGAGCCGAGGAAAATCAGAATCAGGATTTGGAGCGGAAATTGGCTGGCTTGATATGGATTAGAACAAACTAAAGGCAAGCCTCGATTAAGGAAGATGGATCACCATGCAGCTATTCACATGGATCGGAACTACTCCCCATGGAACCTAAGACATGGATTTGGATGGCTTTGTAAGGAAATGGATGGCGGTGGTGGAAGAGGAGCGGCCATCGTCTACCACAAATTGAAACGAGCCCAGCTTAGGGACACATTCCAGATGCACATGATGGGTCAGATAACCCGAAAGAGAAAGTTCATTCACGAGTTAGGCTTAACACACGAAAGGATCATTAGTAAGTTCGTCATCTTTTGATCGGGGATGATATGAAGTAAAAGAAATTTCACTTTAAAACGGCTAAGTCAATTACACATGTACAGGATCAAGAACGGTCCCCAAGCATTCCCTGAGATGGTGATAAGCCACCATAACAAATGATTCTGGAACTTACTTAAATATTAAAAATAAGTATTTCGAACGATCGCATTTCGCCTCGAACGGACACTCGATCCCGTGCGATCATCATCAATCTGTGATTTGTGTGCTTATTTTTCTACTTGGATATGTTTTTGGAAATTGGTGCTTTCACATACAACTGGGTGTTTGTGACCATTTTTTGTACAACACTACAAGACACAAAGTGCATTCCAACGGCGGCCGGACGTTGGAAACGCTGTTGATATACATTTCCACGGCGTCCAACGTCAACCAATAGAACCAACGTGCATATACCAACGTCTTCCAACGTTCAAGTTGTCCACGTGGAAGAAGATGTTGACCAAATAGACGTTGGAAAGACGTTGGAAGACGTTGGAAAGACGTTGGAAGACGTTGGAAGATCCGATGGAGGACGTTGTAAGACGTTGGAATAAATGTGCCAGTAAGCCATTGGTGGACGTTGGAAATCTGGGTGTTTTTTTACAGAACCAACAATGCATGCTTTCAGCCACCTCCAACATCGTATATCTCATAAAAAGCTCAATTTCGAGCACATATACAACAGCATATCTCACATATAATCAATCATAATAGTAAATCCAAGTAATAAGCATATATACTAATCAATATACACAATACAAATCAATATAAACAACATAAACCATCCAACATCAACATCCAACAAAACGTCCAATCCAACAATATCCAAACTACTACGTCAACATCTCAAAAATCACACCCAAACCAACATCCAAAACATCAGAATGTATCAAATTCTCACACTCTTCAAATATGCATGTCCATAGCAAAACAAATCAAATCATACCTGAAATCACTCTCCTCCAAAACCACCAGAAGACGGATACCGACCCTTTTACTCCATAAACTCCGTAAGACGCCTGTTCAGCTTCTCCGTCTTGGATTCGGTGCGGATATTGCGTTCCTCGAGCGTGGCGACCTGGACTCTGAGTTTGCAATCTCCTCCTTATCAAAACCATTCTTGTAGATGAATAAAGAGTGATCTGATGTACTATGAGAGAACCCAATTGTAGCAACAAAATCAGAAAATCTTTGGTACCAAGCTCGAGGAGCCTGTTTTTATCCGTACAAAGATTTCTTTAAAAGACAAACATGATTCGGATAATTTTTGTTACGAAAACCCATGGGTTGATGCAAACTGCTTCATTGAGATGACCATGCAAGAAAGCATTCTTGACATCTATTTGATGAATGGGCCAAGATTTAGAAAGACCAATGCTGAGAACCGCTCTAATGGTGACCGGTTTAACCACGGGGCTAAACGTTTCATCACAATCAATGCCATGTTGCTATGTATTTCCATTACCTACAAGACGAGCTTTATAACGCTCAAAAGAGCCATCAGACTTATATTTATGACGAAAAATCCACATAGGCCGAATAACATTAACATTAGGCGGCCTAGGCACTAATTCCTAGTCTTATTGTCAATTAAAGCATTAAATTCATCCAACATTGCACTTTTTCAATTATGGTCACTAAGTGCACTAACAGAGTTTTTCGGAATAGGAGAAATATCTGTAGTGGTGGTAGTATGGTAATTAGAAAAGTATTTGGGGTTGGGTTTGAAAATGCCATTTGATGCACGAGTGGTCATGCGAGTTGAAATGGGGTTGGGAGGCATTGGGGTGGTGTGAGGAATAGTCAAAGTAGGGGAGGTCATAGACGGGGTTGGACTGTGGGGAAGAGAGGATGGGTCAGAGGAGGAAATAGAGGATCGAGTGTGGGCAGCAGTGGGAGGTGTGGAATCTGGACCTGTGTGAGACTGTGACCTAGATTGAGGAAGAGAGCATGAGTCGTTGGGCAGCGTTGTTGGGTCAAGCTGCATATTTTGTGGTGTGGTATTTTGAGATAAACGATGTATTAATTGAGGATTAATATTGTCATTCAAAAAATCATAATTCGAAGGTTTTGTTTTGTGGAGTTTGGAGAATGGAAATTCCGTTTCAACAAAACAAACATGACGACAAATTATGATTTTACCACTAGACATGTCATAGCATTTGGAGCCACGATGATTAGGAGCCGGACCTAAATAAGCACAAGGAGTCGACCTTTCTTGTAATTTATGAATAGTAGAAAAGAGGAATAATGGGAAACATAAGCAACCAAAAACACGCAAATCTAAATAATCCGAATCACTTTAATAGAGGATTTGGATGGGAGATTGGTAATTCAATACCTTGGAAGGAAGGATATTGAGAAGATATGTAGCCATGGAGAGAGCATGATGCCAAAAGCAGAATGGCATAGATGCATGAGCAAGAATAATCCGGATCATATTATTTATGGATTTTATGTGTTCGGCCTTTCCGTTTTGAGGAGATGTATGAGGACATGAGAGACAAAAAGCATACCATGTTTCTCAAAAAAATTCTTAAAAGTGCCATTAATGTATTACATACCATTGTCACACTGAAAAGTCTTAATATTACGTTCAAATTGTCTCTTGACTAAAGCATGAAATGCTAAGAAAAGTTGTTTGACTTGAGATTTTTTTGCAATAGGAAAGGTCCACAAAATTTTGCTATAGTCATCAAGAAAAAGAACATAATAACAATGGCCGGAAGTACTAACAATAGGAGAAGTCCAAAGATCACTATGAATAATATCAAACAGAAGAAAAGTATATGATACTGAATCATAAAAAGGTAGTTTAGAATGTTTCCCAAGAGGACAAGAAGAACAAAAAGTTTTACAAATCTTATTACAATCAATAAACTTTTTACTACAAAGAGACTTAAGAATAGCATCGCCGGGATGACCTAAACGATTGTGCCAAATATTCGAAGGCAAAGCAGTAAAAGAAGAATGATTGTTGGAAGAAATGGCTTGAGAGTCGGAGAAAAGTGGATATAAGCCCTCAGTGCTATCACATCTCATTAGTCTGTTCCCGGTCTGTAAGTCATTAACAGAGAAACCAAAAGGGTCAAAAGAGATGGAAACTATATTGTCTGTGGTGAATTTACGAACAGAGACCAGATTTTTAATGAGCCTAGGAGCATGTAACACGTTGTTTAGGGTAAATGGTGGATAAGGTGGAGGCAATGTAGTGCGACCGTGACCAATAATTGGAATTAAATGACCACTACCAACAACAATGTTATGATGCTTATTGATTGAATCGAAATAAGAAGAGAGAATACCTGCATCCGCCGTCATGTGAGATGTAGCACCAGTATCCATGTAGTAGTTTCCATCTGGTTGAGAGAACGAAAGAGCATGCATAGCGGCCTCAATGTCGGTGGGCATGTAGCTAGGAGCAGGAGGAGCAACTGCATTGAAAGCTTAAGGCCTGGACCCAAGTAAGCCTGATCCAGAAGAGGAGGAATGTTGGACCGCTGGATTGGGGCTTGGCTGCCAAGAGTATGCGGGAAATGGGCAAGAAGGTATAGTCCATCCTCCCCAACCAGGCTGGTGCCACTATGGTGGTGGGGCCTGCTGACATGGCTGCCACTGGTGCTGTTGATATGGCGGCTGACTAGGACTGGGCCCATTAGTATTTTGGTGGACCTTTTTCTTCCCATTGTTTTTGAAATTGTTCCTCCCTTTATTATTGTTGTTGCGTTTGTTGCTTGCAGATGAATCAGTGGCAACCATGGCAACACCACTGGACCGACTCCCAGAACCACCAATTTCACGAGCTTGACGAGCCTTGATAGTACGCTCAGCCATTTTCAACCTTGAACGACAACTCTCAAAGGAAGGCAAAGACTCTTGATTTTGTATATAGTCCATCGTACCACTATACGCTTCTGGTAAGGACCTGGTGAGACGTAAAACCAGACGACCATTTGTCACCGGAGCATTAACATCAGCCAACCTATCCGCCAAAGATTGTAGATAATTACAATAATTGTCGATCGAGTTGAAAGCCTCAAAAGCAGCATTTGTAAAGTCCTCCTCGAGATGGGTAGCCCGAAAGGCTTTGTTGTCCTGAAAAAGAGCTTCAAGACGGTTCCATGCCCCTCTGCCATGTCATTACGTCTGAAAATAGCAAGGAGAAGATCGGAAGAAATGGCGCTGTAAATCGATTGCAAGATAACGACATCCAAACGCCTCCAAAGTGTTGGATCAGCGGACTTAGCCTGGACATAGGCAGCCATAGCCTTCTCCTCCATTGGTGGAACCAAGTGATCATAAAGATCATGAACCCTAGCAAGATTGGTAAACAGAGTAGCCCAAGAATGATACATGGCTTGCTCATTGTCTAATGTTATGGAAATAAGAGATTTAACATTAGTGATGGTGAATGCGGGATGAAACTTGGATGAGTCTGCCATGGAAAAAAATTAAAGATAGAAGAAGAAGAACGGAGAAGAAGATAGGTGCGGCTAGGGTAAGGAGAATAGCTCTGATACCATGAAAGAAATCTATTTAGAAATCAATTTGCTTGCATTGTATTCCACTACAATCATATATATATGGTTTACAAGAGTTAAGATAGGCTACAAATTAGCCAATTGATTTGCTAAAACAAATGTAAGTAAACAAATACTTCCTAAATACAGATATCATCAAATCAACTGATTTGCTAAAAGAAAGGTAACTAAATAAATATGTGCCAAATAAAGAGTAAGCCAAATCAGAGAATAAATGCAGGAAATATCAGAGAATAAATGCAAGTAATATCAGAAAATATTTTGAAATATTTTAACGCCTAGAATATATGTAAAATATATTCTATCATTGTCCATTAATAAGTAGGTAGGTGGACTTCTCCATGTAGTGTTCTTTCTTCTTTACTTCTTTCTTTTGCTTTCAAATAGGTGCATACATAAGTCCATGAAGTCTCTTTAAATTTGCACTCAACTTTCTAAAAAGTAAAATTAGAATGTGCAAATAGTTTTTCTCCAAATTAATACATAAACAAAATTATCATTTGGCCTAATTGTAGATAAGTGAATGATAATTTGAAAGCATTTTTATATTTTGGTTTAAAACATGTAAAAATACCCTGTTATGCCATTTATTTTAATAAAAGTAGATTAAGTATGAGAGTTAAGATATACATTTTCACATACACATTAGAGAAGTTGAACTCGGACCAACTATTGCTAAACCTACTCCCCCACAATGTTCTCTTGCCCTTGCTGATGTAGTTGTGAAATGGAGGATGGACTAATAATTGAGACTGGTCTAGGAGCTGAGATCGAGGCCATGGTCGAAGATTGGGACTTCATAAAGAGAGCGACATAGACGTGTCTCCCCGTAGGGAATGGTCCATCCATCATCAACAATCACCCAAGTTTGGAGTAAGAATGGCATAAATTATCAGGGAATATGTTCGATGTGAGTAGGTGGGTTGAGGTACAGGAACCAGAGTTGGTGGTCCTTTCTCCTTGGAGATAAAAACTACTTAGAATTCCAGAGATTTTAGGATTTTCATATGTACCCATACACAGGATTGACTGAACCTATAGTGCATCTGCAACTACACACTCAACACATTCCAATAAGCGAAGCAATGAAGGAATTCTTATGATACGTTCGCTTAATCCTAGCAGATTTAACCATTATGTGGTTTTGTCATCCACCCCAGGTTCGATGCGCTCTAGGGAAATGGTAAAGGATAAGCTTATTAGCAAATTCTAGGTTCATATGGCGTAACTAAAGGATCAATACTCGTTGTCTGATGTGACGCAAAAGGAAGATGAATCATTGCAGCAATACTTGACTTGTTTTAATGTTGCAGCAGCTTGAGTTCAGAATGTAGACAAACGACTAATCTTAGTGGCACTATGAGGTGGAGTGCATCTAGGAATGAAGACTGCTAGGACATTAGCAAAGGTAAAATGACCAACATATAAGATTTATTCTATAAGGCGACAAAATACATGAGATTGGAAGATGTTGCATCAATGGGATACTTGACATAAAAACTTGATTTTGAGAGTCATTTAGTAGTGTTAATGCTACGGTGAAGGCAAATGGAATGACTTCTTAGGAAGAAAGAAAATAATTAGGATGGATTAGGTGAAGTGGAATAGAAACGGTCCAGGCCAAGACTAAGGTTCAATTCTTATACAAATCCAAATGACATTATTGAAAAACATCTATTTGGAAACCCAGGTGGAATCGAAATGCAAGTGGCCTCTAACTAGACAGGAGGTAGAAGATGATCTAAACTCTAGGAAATATTTCTGTTTTCATAAGTCCCTTTGATATGATATCAATGTGTAACACCCCTAATTTTGGATAACATTATTCATGAGATTTAATATAATAAATTAAATAGAATAATATAGAGACTAGAGTGATAGGGGGATTGAGATTTGAAAACTTATTAGGGTCATGTCTTAATTAAATGGATTTATAAAATGGTTCATAAGTAAATTCTTAAGAATGGTTTATAAGATGAAAACTAAGTTAAGGCAAGGTAATATGAGAAATAGCGATATAACATAATCTCATAACCTCTAAACCCTTACCTCGTTTTTCATTCATACATTCATAAACCAAAAATAAAAACTAAGGAGAACTAAGACCGACCATAACCCTAGGAGAATAGAAGCTAAAATTCAAGAATGGAAGAATTAAGCAAGATCAAATCTCAAGTTCCTTATCCAATCTAGGTGAATAATAATCTATTCCATCTCATACATGTTTTGTTGAACATTTTGATTCGGATTTAAAGTTTAAGACCGTCTGGATGGATTGAAAGATGATATGCTTTGATTATATGTTATGTTTAATTTAAACAATTGTTTTTGTGTAAATGTGTAATTCGACTTTAAGGTTAAAATTGTATAAAACGGGTTTCAAGTGCCATGAGGATTGAATATGTTATGTAAAACATTATTTTAGAGATGGTTTTAAATTTCCAAGCTATAGATAATTTATTATGAATTTTTGAATGGAAGAAATGGAAATATTGGGTTTAAATTATTTACGGCAATTATATATATTGATTTTGGGTCTGAAATTTGTATATGTTAGAAAACATATTAAAAGTGAATTATGATATTTTTGGGATTTTTTCTAAGTGTTTTAATATGGTTATTAAATTATTTAAGTTGAAGGACTTGAATGTGTAAATGTTTTATGGAAGGGAATGACATCTTTGTTAACTTCAATTACAAATTAGTGAATTCGGCAGCCTTTTTAGAAAAATGATTTTGATAAAAAAAAGGCAACCAATTACATTTTGACAAATAAAGTAAGTTAGTTGAAATGAATTTTTTTAAAGGCCAAAAATATATTTGGTTATTCGGATAGTCTGTAAATCTTTTCCTCCAGATGAAATGAGGGCGTTGATATAGAAATTTTAGAACAAGTCTGGGACTAGATGTAGAAGAGGTGCTCTGAACCAGTATAAAATCGACTGTATGATCTATTTTGTTATTTCCGCTACATTTACATTGTCCATTACTGATTGGCTATCTTCAATCCTATGCATAACGACTAACAGAAATCATGTTTGTTATTTAGTTTGATCATCTAAAGCATATTATTATACCGTCTTTTGACAAGGAAGTATATCATAAAAGTTGGCTAAATGACTTATGTGATCATCAAGGTAGGAAGCCCGAAGAGATGATTATCCGATTCACAAGCCGATGGTATTTGAAACTATAGGCAATAGTTGGACAGATTCAGACCGGATCCCAATCAAGATGCATTCAATATGAAGTGATAAGGAAGGCCCTATGAGAATATATTTCCAATTTCAAGTCAATCGGAGTCTGTATACTCGAATTATGGACAAATAAAGGATTTATACGGATCGATCTAGAACGATCCATCAAACAACATAAACCGACGAAGATCGATCAATATCTCAAAATCTAAAAAGTCAATGGACATGAAAATTTCAAATCATCAAAATAACGAAGGGTGGAGCCTAGAAAAATGATCGCATGACAAAAATCCTAACTTGGAAAAGTGGTCGATCGTTATTGGAACAATCGTACAAATCAGCATAACGATCTATAGTTTTATGGAAAATACGATATCTCACAAACGGTATGTCTTAATTGCATCAAAGTTGAAGAGCAAGTGGCTTATATCATTGACCACCCATGATTGAATGTAGCTCGAAAGAATGAAATCTTAAAAAAGAGGTCGATCGTTATTAGAACGATCGAACAAATTAGCATAACGATCCATAGTTTTACCGAAAATGCGATATCTCACAAATGGTACATCAAAATTGCATGAAATTTAGAATGCTAGTAGCTTACATACTGTAGCAACCCCATGACCAGTCGCAGCTCAAAAGAATGAAATCTTGGAAAAGAGGCGGATCGTTATTGGAATGATCGAACAAATCAGCATAACGATCCATAGTTTTACGAAAAATGCGATATCTTACAAAAGGTACGTCGGAATTGCACAAAATTTAGAGAGCAAGTACCTTTCATCATGGAGCACCCCCATGATCATTTGTAGCTCAAAATGATGAAGCATGGAAGATCTCTTATGATCCAATTTGTAGTCAAAACAGCGAAGATCGATCGATATCTTACAAATGGTAAGTCGGAATATAGCGAAACTTTGCAAGCAAGGACTAGAGTTATGGGGGACCCATAAAAAAGATCGCGGTCCCATTAGATTCAGTATGGAATGATTGGCCTAAATTATTTTTTGATGTTCGACCGATCACAAATTTCGTGGATCGGATCGTATGGGCCTTGAGGTTCTTTTGCAAAATTTCAGCACAATCCATGCAAGTCTTCACATATAAATACAGCGAACTTCGCTCATTGCAAGAGACTTTTCACTTGACTTTCCTTCATCACTTCTTATCTCTTCCTACATAATTTTTTATGGCAAAAACAACTGTACTTGTAATCTTACGGCATATATAAAAGATTATTAGAGTGGGCGTAGGCTAAAGTTTGCCGAACCACTATAAGTATCGTGTGTTCCTTTACTTTTTCTGTTATTTATTCAGTGATCTACATGCTTACCTTTCTATTTGGATACTGTCTCTTGAAATTGGTACTTTCACATGCAAGTGAGTATTTGTGACCATTTTTGGCGCAAATATTTTGGTGCTTTTACTGAGAATGACTTGCACCTGCAGGTTTGGAAGCTAGTATCTTGGATTTAGAAGCATGAATACTTGGATCTAGAAAGCGATGGCTATGCAATCAACAAAAAGATCATTAGCGGATAGGAGCCATCATGGAAGGAGTCGGAAGGCTTCTTCTGGAGCTGGAGCAAATCAGACATCTATCTATGGCATAAGAGATGAAATGGAAACAATGATGGATGCTATGTAGGAGAGGATACTAAAGAGACAGAAGGAGATAGTGCAGGATCTACTCCAATGCTTGGACTAGCTGGAGCTCAAAACCAAAAAAATGGAGTAGCAGGAAACACTGAAAATATAGATCACGGAGTTGGAGCAGGAGCCGAGGAAAATCAGAATCAGGATTTGGAGCGGAAATTGGCTGGCTTGATATGGATTAGAACAAACTAAAGGCAAGCCTCGATTAAGGAAGATGGATCACCATGCAGCTATTCACATGGATCGGAACTACTCCCCATGGAACCTAAGACATGGATTTGGATGGCTTTGTAAGGAAATGGATGGCGGTGGTGGAAGAGGAGCGGCCATCGTCTACCACAAATTGAAATGAGCCCAGCTTAGGGACACATTCCAGATGCACATGATGGGTCAGATAACCCGAAAGAGAAAGTTCATTCACGAGTTAGGCTTAACACACGAAAGGATCATTAGTAAGTTCGTCATCTTTTGATCGGGGATGATATGAAGTAAAAGAAATTTCACTTTAAAACGGCTAAGTCAATTACACATGTACAGGATCAAGAACGGTCCCCAAGCATTCCCTGAGATGGTGATAAGCCACCATAACAAATGATTCTGGAACTTACTTAAATATTAAAAATAAGTATTTCGAACGATCGCATTTCGCCTCGAACGGACACTCGATCCCGTGCGATCATCATCAATCTGTGATTTGTGTGCTTATTTTTCTACTTGGATATGTTTTTGGAAATTGGTGCTTTCACATACAACTGGGTGTTTGTGACCATTTTTTGTACAACACTACAAGACACAAAGTGCATTCCAACGGCGGCCGGACGTTGGAAACGCTGTTGATATACATTTCCACGGCGTCCAACGTCAACCAATAGAACCAACGTGCATATACCAACGTCTTCCAACGTTCAAGTTGTCCACGTGGAAGAAGATGTTGACCAAATAGACGTTGGAAAGACGTTGGAAGACGTTGGAAAGACGTTGGAAGACGTTGGAAGATCCGATGGAGGACGTTGTAAGACGTTGGAATAAATGTGCCAGTAAGCCATTGGTGGACGTTGGAAATCTGGGTGTTTTTTTACAGAACCAACAATGCATGCTTTCAGCCACCTCCAACATCGTATATCTCATAAAAAGCTCAATTTCGAGCACATATACAACAGCATATCTCACATATAATCAATCATAATAGTAAATCCAAGTAATAAGCATATATACTAATCAATATACACAATACAAATCAATATAAACAACATAAACCATCCAACATCAACATCCAACAAAACGTCCAATCCAACAATATCCAAACTACTACGTCAACATCTCAAAAATCACACCCAAACCAACATCCAAAACATCAGAATGTATCAAATTCTCACACTCTTCAAATATGCATGTCCATAGCAAAACAAATCAAATCATACCTGAAATCACTCTCCTCCAAAACCACCAGAAGACGGATACCGACCGTATTACTCCATAAACTCCGTAAGACGCCTGTTCAGCTTCTCCGTCTTGGATTCGGTGCGGATATTGCGTTCCTCGAGCGCGGCGACCTGGACTCTGAGTTGTGCAATCTCCTCCTTATCTTGAGCCCTTTGATACTCAACCTGATCCGTTTAAGCCTGTAAATAAAATTTAAATTATCAGTGTTTAATAATTGTAATTCGTGTTTATTATAATCCATCACAATGTGCAACAGTTGGTTCAGAATAATTATTTTAAAATTTAAGTTAAAGTTATTACCGATTGATTCCCAAAACCATATCGCCTGTCATGTGTCGATGGATCCATGACAGACTCAAAAATAGCGTCCTCCTCATCGGCGGTCAACTCGTCACGTCCAGAGCCCTCGAGAATGGAAGTCCGTGCCTGCTAAGACTTTTGCTGTTATGCAAAATAAGTTGAATTTAGATAACATTATTTTAATTAACTTATATAAGTGTTACGTCATTATGTTACTTACATACGTGGACTGCGCTTTGCAATCGTGATCCCAAGAGTATGAAACGGTGCCTGCTTCGTCGACCTGGCTCAACGCAGGAGTATGCGTGAAAACATCCCAGTAACTCACAGAAGCACCACCACGCTGTTTCTCCTGAAATATGTCCATATACATATATATTATACATATATTGTTACATTATCTACAACTTAGAACTTAAAATCTTTAAATTATTATCGTAATTAATAAATATACCAAGTCCTCTCGGTGATGCTGAAATAACTTGGAACCACCACGATGTGTGACAGGTTCTTACTCCTATTGGCTGAGTTCCTCTCCGACTGCCTCTGTAAATTTAATTTAAAAACAAAAATTGTTTAACATTTCTAGTTAGTATTTGCGTAGAAGAATTTAAATTAAACATGTGATAAATTTAGCTGAAACTCCTCGTTTCCCCACCATTTCACAAAATCATCTCACACAGCTGCGCTCATCCACTGAGCCTTCTTTCCCACTGTTTTTAAGTTGTTTACTGTTTCTCGGTAGTTCTTTGCGACTTTGCTGCACCAGTGGCGATATTCGACTGAAATATCAGCGTCCTGAAGGTCCACTTCCGCCTGCACGTTTGACAAAATAAGAGTTATACAGCTTTTATAAATAATGTAAACATGAATTGATATAACATGTTCCTAATATATAAAGTGACATACCAAAAAATCCTGCCAAATAGTCTCTTTAACATTATCTGGATTCAATGTCCACTTAGGCCAACATTCGGTCATACGACCCATGTACGCCCGTCGAGATATAGATACAACTACTTGAGTCAGCTCCAAAGAGAAACCACTGTGTTTAAACAGAGAAAAAACATTTAATATTTCATGACTACTATATATTTTCAGTATAAATTGTACGAAAATGAAATGCCTTCATCATTATGCGTAGCACTTTCAAATGATATGCCTTCATCATCCAATCATACTTCCACACAAGCACCAGCAGGCCGACCTTGTTTTTTAAAAATTGATAAGGTCGTTTGACAATCATCTTGATCAATGCCTTCATAATTATGCGTAGCACTTTCAAATGATATGTTCACATAGTCACTAAAATAATGAGAGAAAAAAACGAAGCTTCTTCTTCGATGTATGATTTGCAAATCGAACCTTCAACTCGAGCTTTCTGTCTCACTTTTTTTCAGATGATTTAAATACCTTTCAAATGGATACGTCCATTTATATTGCACAGGCCCTCGAAGACGTGCTTCTAATGGAAGATGAATAGGTAAATGTTGCATAACATTGAAAAAACCTAGAGGAAATACTTTTTCCATTTTGCAGAGCAATATCGGGATTTCTTCCTCAAGTTTACATAGACGATCAACTTTTAATGTAGTAGAACAAACTCTTTATAAAAAAGACTAAGTTCTGTTACAACAATCCAAACTTTTACGGGCAACAGTTCTTTAAAAGCGACGGGTAATAAATTCCATCATAACATGACAATCATGACTTTTCATCCCGCTAAGTTTATTTTTCTTATAGTCGACACATCTACGAATATTAGAAGATATACCATCCGGGAATCTTAGTCCTTCCATCCATTTTAAAAGTACTTTAACTTGATTATTGTCTAGCTCATAGCAAGCTTTTGGCTTTTCTGTGTCATTTGGCTTTATATGAAGCTCAGGACTATTACATATTACTTCGATATCACGTCTTGATTTCAAATCATCTTTCGTCTTCCCCTTGACATTCAAAATTATATTAAAAATATTATCAAACACATTTTTCTCATTATGCATCACGTCAATATTATGACGAATCAGGAGATTTTTCCAATAAGGCAACTCCCAAAATATGCTTTGTTTGCACCAGTTATGAATCGATGATTTACCTTGAATTTCATTTTGTTCTCCGGTTTCATGTATCTTTGGATAATCCTTTACAAGTTCATAAATGTCTTCGCTTGACCAAACCGTAGGTGATCTCAAAGTTTCATGTCTATCAGTTGTAAAGTTTTTCTTATCTGTTCTAAAAGGATGATTAATATGAAGAAAACATCGATGACATTCAAACCATGAAATTTTCTTTCCATGAGGTAAAGAAAATGCTCGTGTATCTTCCATGCAGTATGGACAAGCTAGACGACCAGCCGTACTCCAACCTGAAAGCATTGCATAAGCAGGAAAATCACTGATTGTCCACGTCAAAGAAGCATACATGCAAAAGTTTTTTTTGGAAATATCTTATGTTTCTACTCCTTCGTACCACAGTGTTTTTAATTCTTCAATCAAAGGTTGTAAATAAACATCGATTCCTTGTGCCGGATCATTAGGACCAGAGACGACAACTGTGAGAACATATATGGAGTTTTCATACACATCCATGGAGGTAAATTATAAGGTGTGACAATTATAGGCCATGATGAATATTTAGAACCAAACTGAAAAAATGATGAAAATCCATCCGTACATGAACCAAGTCGAACATTACGACTCTCGGATGCAAAATCAGGATATTTGTGGTCAAAATGCTTCCATGCTTCCCCATCAACTGGGTGTGTTAACGTACATTTTTCCCGTGTTCTAACACTATGTCATCTCATATGTTGCACGATTACAGAAGATGCATATAACCTTTGAAGTCTAGGAGTAATTGGTAAATAATGCATACGTTTATACAGAACTTCCTTTCCTTTTTTTCTTTCTTGATTTGTACCTTTCCTGGTTACATATTTTACAATTTTTAAAGTTGATATCTTCTTTCCAAAACAGCATGCAACCGTTTAGACATATATCTATTTTATGATACGGTAAATCACAAGTTGACATCATTTTTTTTACTTCATAATGATTTTCGCACATTAAATTATTGGAAGGCATATGCCGTTTCGCAGCATGTACAACAGCTGTAAATCCAGCTTCTGTGAAGTTGTATTTAGATTTTATCGCAGTGTATTCAGCAGTTACTGATAATTGGGTTCCGCTTGTGCAGCCTTCCCAAAGGGGTTTCTTTACGGCATCTAATAAATCATATATATTTTTTGCCCCAATATTTGGTTCTTCTTCAACATTACCATCGTCATCAATTAATTGAGAAACAGAAAACATTGACCATGCAGCATCTTCAACCATATATTCTACGAGATTCGTCGTATCAATTTCAGTACACACTACCTCCTCAGCTTGTACATGATTAAATGCTAACGATTCTCCATGACGATCCCTAACCAAATAGTTCGGCACGAAACCGTATTGATACAAATGAACTCTAACCATTTCTGGTATCAAATGCTTTAACATTTTGCATTTAGTACATGGACAACGGATTTCTTCGTCGATTCTGTTATTGCTTAAAGCGAAATCAATAAATACGCGAACACCGTTATTAAACTGTTCAGTTATTGAGCCTCCATTTTCGACCCTTCTTTTTTTGTACATCCAGCTTCGATCAGTAAAATAATTGTCCATTTACCTACGTATATAATTAAAAAGTACGATATAAATTTAAAAAATTGACATTTTATTAAAACGATATTATTGGTGAATTTTATATTAATAGATCATTGACACTTTGTCGATGGGTCATCCTACCTCCCATTATAAATACAATAACGTAATTAAATCGCGTAAATCATTTCAATTTAAACGATTCAACAAAATTTCAACGGCACTTCGCTTTAGTTCCCTGAACAGTACACATTTGCGTGTACACAGGGAGCATAAAGGAAGCGCTGTGGAAATTCTATGAACCATTTAAAATGAAATGTTTTACGAGATTTAATTACGTTATTGTGTTCGTAACTTGTCCAATACAGGGACAAATCCAACAAATATTGTATACGATGAATATAGATGTTCGTTCTGTTAAAAAACGAATATCCACATAACGATTATATACAATAGTTATCAGACGGAGCCGAAAGACACTTTAAGGGTTTCATGAATATAAAATATCGTTTTCGAAATTTTCTAAAATATATAAACTAATTGTATGCTCACTAACAACTAACATTTCCAAACAAACCTAAAACTAATTTTATGCACATTAGTCTATTGTTAACACAAACTTAAATATATATAATCTTGCAATACATAAGTTAATTTAAATTATGGCTCAATAAACTAGATTATACATACAATAAGACAATACAAACATTTAATACACTAATTTAACAAATTTAATTAAATATAGGGATTAGGGTTTATACATTTTCTTGAGAGATTAGAGAGTTAGAGAGGACGAGAGGGAGGCTTGGAGTCGTCGAAGGAGCCGTTGATCGTCGGAGCAGCAGGGGGGTCGGAATCGGAGCAAAGTTGGAATTTTGGGGGGGGGGGGGATAGGTTTCAGCCGAATGGAGAAGAAGAAGCTGGGTTTCTGTTTTGCTCGTGGATTTCCAACGTCATTCAACGGCCGCCAACGGCCGCCAATGTCCAGATTCCAACGTTTACCAACGTCCTACAGTTTTTAACTAATAAAGTATACGAGAAAACACTGAACGTTGGAAGACGTTGGAGGCCGTTGGAAGGCTCCGTTGGAATACATGACTGTGTGTCTTGTAGTGAAATAAATATTGGCATATGGTAATTAGTTCAGCACTACATACGATCAAAATGCATGGATGCTTCTCCGTATACGCTAAGCCTATGTGCAAAAAACCTTCATGTGTCAACTCATGAAAATGAACGAGAAAAGGAGTAACTATATAAACTAACCAAATGTATTAAAAAAAAATGAAATTATCTCATTTTCTTCATATTATTTGACATATTTAAAATGTAAGATTGCTCAAATTTTGTTATGCACACGTCCATGTTATAACCCGACTTCTTCGATGAGAAGACTAGCGCAATTCCTCAAAGGGAAAATAGATAGTTGAAACAATTGAAGCTGTTAAATTTTGGTGACACAAAATCAAAAATATAGGAAAATAAATATGCAAAAGAACGAAAGAGAAGATTTTTTTTCTCTAATAGGCATATTTGAGTATGTTTATTTCTCTCACTAATTGGCTAATCAAATTATTTTTTGTCATCTAATGTTGACTTGGGCATTAAGTAATTGAGTATATTAATAAAGACTAGAAGAGAGGGTAACAGTGTAATGGAAAATCAATTCGCTAATTTTCTCTTCTTATCTTTGTTCTTTTTCTTCAACAATTTTAGTCATATAGATGTTTGTTCCTTTTCTCAATTTGTTTATTGATTCAATGGTACTTTGTTTACTTTAGCTTTATTCTATTAATTGTAAACAAAATTTTGGTGAACCAATAAAGTGGATGGTTGGGTGGAATATTTTGTGTTATTGTGTTTTGATTTCAATTCGGTCTTGTTTTTAACCCAAGTTATCCTTTTGTGATTTGGGTGACAAAGATCCGTTGATTCACCAAAGCGCTACTATTTTCATAACAGAAGCAACGTCGCTGATCACCAAGATCATCGACCAAAGGATTAATGTCAATCTTCGATCCATGCCCTTTGACCGTTCTCAAAATAACTCGATTCCAATGTCGACAACAATAGCAACGATGCTCTTAAAGTCTTAATGAAGCATCCACAGTTATAACCAATTATGCCCGGGGATCATGGCTTGGGATACCAATGCTATGATGCAGCTGTGAATTCACAAATAACTTTCACGTGATGTTATTCCCTTTTTTTTTGGTTTCATTTCATTGTTTGTTCTTGATTAAGCTAAAATATTGTTGAACGTCTATTTATTGAGATAGCTTGATGGCTGGGACTGACCTCACAGTGAGAACTTAAAGCCTCAATGATCATGGTCGTGTGAAAACTCTGAAGAGTCTTTTCACAAATAGATTCCAAATCTAACCGGTGGTACCTACTAGATGCAATTTGCCAATGGAACATGAGGTCATATAATAATACTGAAAATTTTATATTACTTTATTGTGTGATGATGCGAGCTTTTACAGTTTGATCTACCAAATTTTCTACATAATTAAATTAGATGTATTCGGTCATAATGCTGACTTGTTGTAAGAACATGCATGTATTTAGGAGCCTGGAGGGTGGACAGATTCCGTTTGGGATGAATATTGTTTGCAATGCAATTGTACTACATGACAGCTGTTTCTCTTCATACGAAGATATATATATTACTTTTTGAGATAAATGTTACTTGCAAGGCAGTTTGTTATCTATCAGTGAAAGACTTTTCTGCTAAACATTATTTTCAAGTGTTTCGATTATATAGCCTTGTATAGTGTTATGGCTGTGATATATGTTATTTCGTATTGAAATGCTACCATTTTCTTAATAATAGGTTTGTTCTAAAATTTAATTTAGTAACAAGCTCTGCCCCCAAGGTTCTAAGGTCTCATACATGTTCTTATTCTTTATTCTGCTTTTGTTGACTCACACAAATTTATAGACTCACACAAATTTACAGGCATAACTGACGAGATTGAAGTAGAATGAACAGTGGATGAATACAAATTTCCTTTTGCCACAACTATATCATGAAAGCTGAGCTACCATTATAATCTTAGAAATTTTATTCCGAAGGTTAATGTGTTACAATATTCTATACTAAAATTTTGCTAATTTGAAAATATAGGGGATTTTGGCGAGATATCATAGCCGGCTGAGTTAGAGATTGTAATGCAGCAATCAGAAAGCTTTGTAATTATCAGTGACTTAGAAGATAATGGTCAAAATAATAAACCGTAAAGACAAACCTATTAAATATGTGGTCCAAGACAACATGCATTTCTCGGCAAGTGTATAGAAGGACACTGCGAATTTTGTTATTGTAAACAAAGATACATCTAACATGTTGTCATTTAGTCTTTTGTTTTTAGAAACAATGTGGAGAAACGTTCAAAAACTTATTAATACATATTAAGTATTTATAGCATGAAAGATAATATACTTATTCATTATGATTTTATTAAGAATATATTCAGTGGATGGACTCTGTGATCTTCTATTAGGGCATCTCCAATCGTTCAAATATTTGCTGAATTTGCCCCAAAAAAATTTCCAGTCGTTCAATTCAACGGTAATATTAAGCTTAACGTTCAGGATCTAGAAACGGGGCTTGGGCGTCCATTAAATGGGCGCCCAACCCCTCCCCCAAAAATTCCTCCCCTCCCAGCCATATTTCCCCCCTAACGGCTATAAACGGTCATATTTCAATTACAACGGCTATAAACGGTCATATTTATGATTTCACTACATATATCACAATGTTATCCAGATTGTAATACACACATCTCTTCTTCTATTACAATTTTATTCTCAATTCCTTAATATTGAAAGTATGTCTCATCCGTTTCAATCATATACCGAAGCGATGAATATGGATAGCTGGGATTTAGATTTTCAACCCTTTCAAAATGGAATTCCCCAAACCGCCCCCCCTCTATCGTTCCATTCTTCTGCTCCATGGTCTGGCGATGAAGATAAGGATTTGTGTTATATTTATTGTCATTTTTCTAACGACTCGGTGAAGGGGAACGACCAAAGTGGAGAGGCGTTTTGGGCAAAAGTCATGAGTGCGTACAATAAAAAACATGTTGAAAAGACGAGATCAATGTCTGCAATCACGGGTCGTTTTGGGAAGATTAATCGACAAACACAATTCTACGAGTCGCAGATCCACAAAATAAGAACAGCAAATCCAAGTGGAATGGGTGGCGAAGCTGAATTGGTAGCGTTTTGTAAAATCACATTTTTAATTTACATTCATTTCTAATCACTTTGTTAATATTTGATTTTGTTTTTCTGTTTTTGTAGAAGAGAATGGCGAACGATCAGTTCTTGAAATTATTTCCAAGAGAAAATGGTACAAAGAAACCCCACTACTATCAGTTTGCAAACTGCTATGACTTGCTTGTTAGTCAACAAAAATGGAACTCAAACACCGCAAAAGGTTTAAGAGATGTGCAGACGAAGTCAAAGGGGAAGAAAAAAGCAAGTAGATCTACTTACAATTCTAGCCCAGACAATTCTTCTCATATGACCTCAAATGAATGCCAAGATATCGAAGACGAAGAAGTAGTTCCCGCATTTGATGAGAACGCTAGACCGATGGGTCAACGAGCAGCTAAGAAGAAAATTGTTGTTCAATCTCAAATCGATTCTCGTTTAGCCCTAATGCATGAAAAACATGCGAGAGAAAATGCAGAACGTCAAAAAGGAAGCGCAGAAAAGCTTGCCGTGTTAAAAGAATTGACTGAGATTGAGAAGGGTCGTTTTGAGCTAGAGCGGCAACGCCAAGAGACCATAGTAATGGAAAAGGATGTCACCGGAATGGATCCAATTACATTGCAATATTGGATGGAGTACAAACAGCGCATTGTTGAGAGTAGATCTGGAACAAAACATATGTAGTTGACGTATTAATTTGATATTTCTAGTTATTGCAGTTTACATTTCCATGTACCTTCAGTTCATTTAGGTAATCAAGTGTTATTTTCGGTTTAACAATATTTAATGGTTTATCGTTTTTTCGATGCATTGTGTATATACCCGTAATAGATTTACTTCATCAAACATAAATGACATTACAAACATAATAATTGAAGCATTACACGCTTCGTTATAGAAATAAAAAAGGCAAACATATGTAATTAAACAAAGATCCACCATCTTCAACTACTGATTTCCATGAGAATTCCAAATATGCTCCATTAAATCCCTTTGGAGTCTATTATGAATAGCTGCATTACGATATACCTCATGATGATCGTTATGAATTGCGTACTGTTCTTCATTTCGTAACGTGGTTGTGCGAAACAATTCGGGTGGTTGTCTTGCCCCCTCACAATATACTGAAACAATGACCTAAGTACACATACTCATACACATAAAATAAAAAGTATACAACTAAAGGGAGGCAGCGTCGTCATCGTCAACATCATCACCGTCATCATCATCTCCGTCACTGTCATCATCCTCATCTCCGTCACCGTCATCATCATCATCTCCATCATCATCATCATCGTCTACATCGTCATCCTCGTCATCCCCATCACCATCATCATCATCCCCATCACCATCACCATCACCATCATCCCCCTCGTCCTCATCATCCTCATCGTCCTCATCTAAACCACCAGCACCATACCCACTGGGACCAGCATCACCTCCGCCTTGTGATCCGAAAGGCTCATATACAGCAAGTCTAGCTGATAGCTGATCAATCTGAGCCTCTAGCATCTGTGTATGCTGCATGTACATATCATGCATGGCGTGTGTATGTGCAAGAGTTATATCGCGAAACACACCAAAGCCTACTCTGGCCTGATCCAATCTAGCAGCATACTACATAAAGATGACAAAAGCCATAAAAAAACAAGCATAAAATAAAGGAAAAATGACAGTAAACAACAAACGTACCTCATACGGAGGATATAAACCGACTGAAGGCACACCAGGATAGTCGGGGTGATCTGGAAACACTAAAGGCTGCTCAATCAAAGTACCTGTCAAGTCATACGCTCTAAAAGTGGTATCAGGCTCCAACTGCATGGGAGCCTGGGAGAACTGTGACGGAATCGGGTCAAATGAAACCTGCGGTACCTGAACTCTACCGGCTGCCAGATGAGGTCCTATATGATCAGAGTTGACCCCACGAACATAATCTGGTACGATGAATCTACGGGGTGCTACTCTAGCCCAATAAGCATCGTAATCCCCATCGATGAAAAAAGTACTACTATCCACCCATCCAGCCTGTCGTAGAGCATGTAAGTATTGATCACTGATCACCCTATGTCTACCAAACATGTCCTCGCAGGATAAAGGATCATATGGTATACGACGATCACCCGTAATCTGATAAGCACATCTCTCTCCCAAATACCACATAGGCATAAATGCAGGCGTATGCAAAGCAACCCTACGTCTAGATACTGAATACGCAACCATCAAGGGATGGTCGTCCACCAGAAGACCTGCATCTGCTAGATGAGTCCAATGTGAGGCCCAAGGAGTCCGAATGATGTTACCACGACTACGCATATCCAGCTGTGACCTAGCCTCCATCAAGTCATGTCGTACACCTAAGGGGACATGATGTACGTACTGCATGGTCTCCCATCGTCTCATCCTAGGGAAGTAATACTCAACAGCCTGACTAGCCGTGTCCTGCATGCGGGGATGCATGTTTGCCATGTACTCGTAGTACCATAACGGCAAAATATACCAAAAAGCATACATCTGCCTGACATCGCCAAGCGCAAATGAATCTAGAGCAGTATATAGGGTACCTAATATCGCCGTGCCCCAGTCGATAGTATGTAGATGGTCTAATCGGGCAAGCGAAGCTAAATAGCCAAGTCTAACCGTACCTTTTTGGTTCGAAAAAAAGGTCGAACCAAACAGGTACAACAAAAATGCTCTAGTAACTGCATCCATCATATCGGCTCTAGCTATATAACTGGTGATGTAATGCTGCAAGTACGTCAACTTAACAGAACCACTAGAGACGCGGGTAACATCTATCAGTGGTAAAAAAACAGTATACAAATTCGGCGACTCGTATAAATCATCGAATGGAAAAGGTCGAAGACCCTGTCGTCCAATCTCAATCCCAGTGAACATGTAGAAATCAACTGGGGTGATACCAAGCTCAAAATATGAAAAATGAAACGTATGCGTGGTGGGCCACCACCTCTCAGCTAATGCCTGGATGAGAGGTCGATCAAAGGACTGAACAGGCCTAATCGGCAAAAATAGACCAAAAGTGCTAGCCTGTAGCCTCTCAATAATAGGACCAGGAAGATAGTCATAAAACTGGGTAATGCACTTAGCCCAACTACCCCGACAGTGAATGTAATGGTCCTATACATAGTTAATGAAACAACAATTTTTAATAGCGTAAGGGTTGATCAATATGAGTATGTAATGTACAAATTAAAATAACAAGTTATAGTAAGGGTTCATTAATACCTGTATGGTCGTCAATGCGGTTTCGGCTCTATACCGATAACCATCTGGCAGCTCATGTAGAATACGTAGATCGTCTGGTGAAACTACAGGCGGTGGCGGAACGTGTAATGGTCCTGCTTGCTCCTCTGGATGTCTATGAACCGTTCTTCGGGCGATTTTAGTTGGACGCGGCGGCATTTTGAATAAATTTTCTAATTTTCAAAAAAAATTCAAAATGAAAAGTGAAGAGGAATGAGGGAGGAGAGGGGGCGGTGCCCATTTTATGGGCGCCTTGCCTCAGGCGCCCATAAAATGGGCGCCTAAGGGTCAGGCGCCCATTAAATGGGCGCCTGGCCATTGGGCATTTCTACGCAAATACGGGCTGAATATTCAGCCCGCTGAATATTCAGCCCGTAATCGATTGGAGATGCCCTTAGCATGGCCAAAAGAGCATCTCCGTGAGATGTACCTTTATGTTTAACACTGTTCCTTTTAGGCGGACATTAATGGAAAGCATTTAATTCGTTTCTTAACAATATTTCATACTTTATAGGACTACGGAGAGACAATTTATAAAAGATTTTTAACATTGGGTGAAAGGATAGCACACAAATATTTTAAAACAAACATATTATTTACAAGTACATATTTCCTAATACTTGACATTTGAATGAAATTACAATATCAACCCCCTTCATATCGAACGGCCATAAACCGAAGGTCAAAACCAAAATTTTAAAAAGAAAAATAAATGATTGGGCATCATTTATCACCAGCTATGCTATAGCTAGACAATTGGTGTTTCATTGTCATTAATTTATGCTAGATGTTCATATTTCTCATGACTACCATGATGGATATGGAATTATTGTATTTGTGCATAATATTCTTTTTCCATTCCGCATTTACATGATAATTTATTAAAGTGGAAATTAGCCACAACCGCCTCTTTAGTAAGTACAATTAGTTTCTACGACACACAACTGAAATAATTACTTTTAAGGACAAATTGCTAAATAATTAGTTTTAAGCCCTAAAAACCCATTAAATTATGTTCTTAAATAATTATTATAATTACTGATCTTGACCTTGAAATTAATTTTTTCGAATGTGTATCCTAAAACCTAATTGGACTGCAAAGTTTGTTCTTCTAGTGTAATACCCTCAACGTAAATTTATGCAGCCAATGAATACATCGGACATAACAGGATATGTTATGTTTATATATACTATATTGCATATAAAATGTAGTTAACCCATGCTTTTTTTTTAAGTCTTTTGCACACGTCTAACGGAAGTGTTATATCATGTAAAATGAACAATCAATAATAAATCCAAGGTTTAAGATAGTCCACAAAATAAAATGTTGTTTATAATACTTCTCCGGATGAACAGTATAAGTGTTCGTCCTTACCTTTATATACTTTGTATAAGCAACTTAAAAGGTCAAAAAATGGACCAACACGAAATTTGTTTAGCATTAAAATATTTTAATAACATGTTAATAAAGGATGCACAAAACTTTGACTATATGTTGCAACATGGTATAATATTTTACGGGTATGTCAATATTTGACAAAATGAAAACCAACATAGAAATTGTTAAACACACTTAGTTAAACAGTACACACATGATGAACTTCATTTAAAAAAAACAGTTCATCGTTGCCAAGGTAAAATGTAATTCAACCCTTAAAATTTGAAGCATACGACCAAGTAAGATTAGCAAAACATAACATCCCAACATTCAATGATTGTCCACATTTAATCAATCAATGGCCCGGAATCCCTTCCTCTTGTGCTAAGAACTAACTCGGACTATGTGGAAACACACACCCAGCTTTGCTCGTTAAGTCCCCAGCTCACTGGGATCAAATCAGTGTTGAATAGTCTCAATCTACTTTCAGAAGCAATTCAGATCAGATTGTGCAACCCGGTTATCAATATTTAGTCACTTTCCATCGCTTAGCTTGCTCGGGCGTCCATGCCTTGGTCTTGGTGCTGCACTCATCACACTCGGTTCAAATATTCTTCTCAATGTCAGTGCATTCCTCATCAAGCTCTGCCTTTTCATCTCATGTCCAGTACAGATTGTGCACGCTGTTCAAACTGTACACTCGGTTCAGTACCTAGTTAGTCACTTTTACCTTAAAAATCAATCCAGCAAGCATGTATCTCTTTATTTCCTTAAGAAACTTCAGTTTCACAACTGTTTCAGTAACAATTTCTACCCAAAACGACATAATGCCAAACTATTTCCAACTTGAGGCCAAATAATCATAGTAAATCAAACAAAAAAATTTGAATATTTTTAGCAATATACAACTTCAACTAAGGCCACGAACATCGTATCAGCTTGTAACTTATGGATGAAGTACAAATTCAGAAACTTTACGTAGGAAAGTTCTTTTCTTCTGGCCATAAAAGTATATAATTTTCAGCCTTAAAGTACACTATTTATCATTATTAATATTTGTTAATATATTTTGGTAACAAAAGGTCAGTAATGAATACTGTTGCAACCAAAATAGTACGAAAAATAATAGCAAATAATACACAGCTAAAACTGAATTAAGATGGAAGGTAGACAAAATTTCACATAGAGAAATTACTTTTCTTCAAATTGAAGAAATAATGAAGTCGTTATTCTCCACAAGCATCATAAACTAATCCACTGCAAAAACTCTTCCATGATAAACACTAAACTTGCAAAATAAACCCCAAATTAACTGGTGGACCCCTGCTCCTTTGATTGGTTTTTTTTATGAACCATGATGTTTAAAATGGAAGAAAGTGATTTAACATAGATGGGATATAAATAATTGATTGAAGGGGATGTGAGTTAAAGGCAGTTGAAAGAGAAAGAAATGTACACAAGTCTCAGAGATGTAGGAAGAAAGAGATTTATCAAAGAACAGAACTAAGAAAACAAGAAAAGAAGAAAAGCATTTAAAACATGCACAGAGAAGATAATTTGAGTTTTATTTTATTCAATGCAATACATGCTTTCATCTTACAGATTCATATATATTTATACAGTAAGTCTAACGGCTATATCTTCTGACCTATTAAACCTTAAACCAAATTACAATTTGTACAATTTCTTCATGCAATTAAGTGCACAGTAGCCTGTGCATGTGTGCACGTGCACAAGGTGCACAACCCAAACTCTCTCTCTTTCAACTGGTATCCAACATACTTGCTGCAACTGCCACCTGAGCCATGTCAGCAATGGACGGATCGTCAGTGTTCATCTCTGGTGGTGTCTCTGATGAACTTTTGGATGAAGTGCAGTTTTTTTGGGGCTTTGTGCACATTAATGGCTGTCGACAGTTTTTGGGCATAACAACCCCCTTCCCCGTGAAAAATGGACCTTGTCCCAAGATCCAAGGTGGGGTATTTCCTCATCGTCTCCCAATATTCTTCCCAAGTGGCTTCATCTTCAGGCAATTCCTTCCCTTTAATCAAGATTTGGACTACTGGTTTATTATGAATGGGTACAATTCTTCTATCTAAAATCCTCTCAGGTTGCTTGACCAATTCCTCAACATAAGTAGGCATATCCTCTTGAATGATGACCCCAGACCTTATCTTCCTCTTTAACTATGACATATGAATGACCGGATGTATTCTAGCATCTGGTGGCAATTTTAACCGATAGGCCACCTCTCCAATCCTTTCCTCCACTTCATAAGGGCCATAATACTTAGGTGAAAGCTTATGTGTTCTTTGAGTTCTTGCTGTTAACTGTCTATAGGGCTGCAGTTTTAGGAAAACCCAGTCCGCAACCGTGAATTTCCACTCTGTTCTTTTAAGATCAACATATTTCTTCATCATATCCTTGGCTAAGGTTAAACCGTCTTTAAGAAATTGTAAAATGATGTCTCTGAAATATAATATTTCTTCTACATGTGGGACCTTTGCGGTATTTGGAACATAAGTCAATAGAGTAGGGGGAGAAATTCCATAAACTGCCTGAAAAGAAGTCATATTAGTGGATGTTTTCCATGTGGTATTATACCAATACTCAGCTAGTGTTAACCATGCTGACCTCTGACTGGCCATCTGTTTGAAGGTGGTAGGCGGTTCTGAGTTTTAAAATGCTGCCCTGTAGTTTAAAAATTTCTTGCCAGAATGTGCTAGTAAATAGAGTGTCTATGTCACTAATAATGGATGCAGGCATACCATAAAGCTTGAATACTCCATCAAAAAATACTAATGCTACTTCTCTTGATGTGTGAGGGTGAGCCAAAGGGAAAAAATGAGCATATTTTGACAATCTATCAACTACTACATATATTACGGCGAACCTTTTACTTTTTGGTAAATAAGTAATGAAATCCATGGTAATGTCAGACCATATTCTCTCTGGGATAGGCAATGGTTGAAGCAAGCCTGGTATATGTATATTTTCCCCTTTATTCCTTTGACAAGCTTCACGTTCTTTTACAAATTTTTCCACATGACATTTCATTTTTTTCTAGTAGAATTCTAATTTGATTCTTTTTACAGTAGCCTTGATGCCTGAATGCCCAAGTAGAGTGAAATTCATTAATAATGGTGTTAAGTGGATCTGCATTATGATGGTGATCAATCAAAATCTTTCTTTTATAAAAGAGTAACCCATCAACTAGTTAAAACTTACTGTAGTCTCCTTATTTGATTTTTTTTCCTTGATGTCTGCATAATAAGGAGAAATAGCCTGAGTGCCTTTTAATTCCTGCAACCATGTAGGCTGTACTTGAGAAAGGGGCATGCATTGTTCTCCTCCTTCATCCCTTCTAGATAGAGAATTTGGTATAATATTTTCCTTATCACATTTATATTCGACCTTATAATCACAACTATGTAATTTGGCAAGCCATTTTCCTTGTATACCAGTATGTAACCTCTGTGTCAATAAGTACTTCAGGCTTTGGTGGTCTGTTTTGATGATGAACTGTCTTCCTAGCAAGTACTGAGACCCTTTTTTTGTTGCTAATATCAAAGTCAACAACTCCTTTTCATATGTAGAGAGATTTAAATTTCTGCCTTTCAATGCCTTGCTTAAATAAGCAATATGTTTGTTTTCTTGTAAAAGTACAGCTCCTATACCTGTCCCACTTGCATCACATTCAACAATAAAGGGTTTATTAAAGTATGCCATAATGAGAATATGTGGGGGCATTAGGCACTGTTTTAATTTTTCAAAAGCTTGAGTAGCTATGTCATTCCACAGAAAAGCTTTCTTCTTCAATAATTCAGCAAGGGGATTGCTATCAAACCATAGTGCTTAATAAATTTTCTATAATACGCAGTCAGGCTTAAAAATCCTCTTAAAGCCTTTAGAGTAGTGGGAACTGGCCATTGCTTAATAGCTTGTACCTTTTTATGGTCTACAACTATGCCATCTACAAAGATCACATGACCCAAATACTCAATTGTTTCTTTAGCAAATGAACATTTTGAAAGTTTAATCACTAAGTGGTTATCCTTTAAAACCTGCAAGGCAACTCTAATATGGTCTAGATGCTCAATCATAGCTTGGCTATAGATTAGATATGGTCTAAAAATACCATTCATCAATGACTGAAAAGTTGATGGAGCATTAACAAGATCAAATGACGTCACCATGAACTCATAGTGCCATCATGTGATAGAGCTAGGGGTATACCATACGGAAAATTATATAATTTGTTACATATATCTAACTTATTGACCAATCTTGTTCGAAATAAAAGGTATTTTCTTCCTATTATGTACTTGATATAATGTGATTATATTAATTAATTAAAAGTATATTTAATAGAGAAATGCATAAATGGTATATTTTGTGATAGTAGTTACAAAGTGTTGTAACCGTGAGTAATTTATCATAACGAAACAAATATACCATTTTTAAATGTTTCTACTCAAGATGCATCATGACTGCGTATCTATGTATCCGTTGAGATTGGAGTACATAACGCTCTTCAAATGTTGGACAGTGTATTACTCATGACTATTAGAGGCACTTAGGGGTTACGTACTAATAGTTATTGGATAATTATGAAACGACTCACTCGATATTTTTCTGTTGATTAATATAACTAATGTCAAAAAAAATATCGATGTAACGATTCACATAGTTCTCTCGACTTGAGAATATCGTGGATCTTCAATATGAAAACTTCGTTTTGATTATAGCCAAATCATTGCATGGCGTCCATCGAGTGACTATAGCTGGGTCGAGTAGAAGCATTAGAAGTAAAGCACTATTCAAAAGAGGATTATTCTCTTTAATTATATGCGGTTAGTATCACAGTCAACTCAAAGTCAAAGTCTCTGTTCAGAGTATTTCGGTTAATAATAATTGTTATTATTGAACCAAGGACTTTGTATTTAGACTATAAAGTTGAATGTGGATAAGGTTGAAATTTTGACCATTACCAAATTCCATAAGTCCAAAGTGATATAGTTTTGACCAAGAAAATTATTGTAAACAAATGTCACAACCGGGCAACGCTTCCTAAACTAAAATTGGATTTTATCGAAAATGAGTAAGCGATAAATTTGGCCATAATGTCAAACCATCTACTAAGTGATGTGTGAACGTTAACATTAGAATAGTTCAATGTTAATCGCTGACCAAATTTACACCCAAGAGTTACACAGCGAAATGATGAATTCGCTTAAGACTGAACGATTTAATTAGTTTATAATTGTTATAAATTAATTCAATTAATTAATATTTATAAAATATTAATTATAAAATTTGAATATGATTTGAGATATAAATAATGTTATATATATTTATAGCAGTTATAAATATATCGATCGATATATAATATCGACAAACGATTAAATTAGATTTAATTGAATAGTATTTTGGCTTGTGCTTTGATGGGTTTAAGGCCCATCATTAGGGCTGTAAAATTTCGGTTTTGGAAAGGTCTAGGGGTGGCTAAAACATAGGGAATTGGCTTGAAAATAATGGTTTGAGATCAAGTGAGAATGGGTAAAAAGATTTTCCTCATTTCTCTCTAATAAAACCCTATATATGTGTTTGTGTGTCTCTAGATTTAATGACTAACCTTTTTTTGGCCGTCGTTACCTTCTACATTGTTGGTTAAAACATAGCTCTCAATCCACTCCAAAATTCTTAAATATATTTAAAATTAAAATAATACTATTCGATAGTTAAAGGTAGGCGATTCCAGACTTGCAATATGAAGAATTAAGAACGATAAGAGGAATGGAAGTCATTGCATCAACGTGGATTCAAAAGCATCATTAAATTGGTAAAATTCATATTATAGTAATTAAATTATATTCTATGATCCTATAATAAGCAATTTTATATATGTTTAAATATATTGCTATTATATGTTTAGTTAGGTGAGATTTGGTAAGTAGATGTATTTGTCACAAATCAGTTTGGTTATGTGCATAATTTGTTTATTACATTATTTGATTTATGTACAGAAAAATGTTTTTTACTGTACAAAATCAATTTTTGTCATTAATAATTATTTTATATATATTTATTAATAATTCATATATATATATATATTAGTGTATATTTCTCTCTCATAATATCATATATGCATATATAAGATATATATATATATATATATATATATATGATTTAAAAAATTTAATACACTTATTTATATATTAGTTAATGCATATATGCATGTATTATATATGTTGATATATGTTATGTTATTTTAAAATGTTTAAGATAACATAATTATACATGTATGTATACAAGATAAAATTTGAAATTAATAAATTTTAATAAAAAATGTTTAATTGAATAAATTAATCAAAGGTTAATTAATTAAATAAAATACACATATCTATGATATATGTGTGTTACACTATAAAGGTTATAGTATACACTATAAATGTTATAGTAGATATGTCTAGTATTAAAGTTATATTGTAATACTAATTTAAAATTAATTAAAGAATTAATTGATTAAAATTAATTAGATAATATTTAATTATTGGTAGGCTATCATATAAGTAATATGAAATATAAAAGTTGTATAACAATAAAACTTATATGATATGTGTATAAACTAAATGTGGAACATTAAAGAAACCCAGAGAGACTCGAGAAATAAACACATATGTAAATATACATATACCGTGATTTCTGATGTGTCTGACAATTGAATCGCTGAAGTATTTTATAAGAAATATATTATTCTATAAGTTGATATCCCTCAATATATATTAAAGATTATGAATCTTCAATATAATGTTGTTATCTACCATATATATATATATATTAATAAATTACTTATACACTCCTTAGTTGTTGAGAAAACTCAAACTAGGGATGTTATGCGTAGTATATTAATATATTGAACGGATGAGGTAAGATAACTATATGTATTTGTTGAGAAAACTCAAGTTACATATGCTATACTTAGGCCATCACGATATGATAGGTATGAATGAATAATCCCTTTCGATTTGTTGAGCAAACTCAAGGTTGAAATGAGATTAGAAGAATGAAAAATGGGTTAGGAGTTGTATGTGATACAACCGATAAGGAGTTATCATCGTTTGTGGAGTTATGATTTGTTGAGCAAACTTAAGGTCAGAATACCAAAACAAACGAGTCCTGACACTCACTAGTTAAGTTGTAAGACTTCTATATTTCATCTTAGGGTTCGGAGAAACATAAAAGATTAGCGGGAGCCTTATTAGCAAAATGAAATGACAACATTTAACATTTCTAATATTGTAAGAACATATGATATATAATGTTATAATTATCTACAAATAGTACCGGTGCACGTGTATTGCACGTCTGCATAGAAAAATCATATGAATTCATGATTTTGCACATACTACGTTAATTGAACCATGCACAACCCATGATGTTAGAGAATATAAATACAAAATCATCTTATAGCTATGGGTTTAAAGTATCAGCCTTCTATGCTTCAAAAAGCATCGACAATATATTTTAAATATGTATATATTTCAACATCAACAAACAACATTATTTATGAGAAAACATTAATAAAAATAAGTACCTCCATCATTAAAAACAAAGCTGCGTTGGCATATGGAATCATCACCTCTGCCTAACATTTTGAGAGCCTGAAGTGTTCTGAATTGCATACGTGTTTCTTCCACTTACACATTGTTAGTCCTTGAGATGATGGTTTTGTTGACAACAACCTTAGAATAGGATTATAAAATATAAATACTAACATTATAGTTTAGAAATATATGCATATGCAGGATTTAACCATGCATGTACCAAGAATGAAGACTGTACAGTATAGAGATTCAAGATATCAAGATTGAAGACTCATGAGTATCAAGAATATCAAGCTTATCAAGAGTTCAAGATTTCAAGAATAAGTAATTTAATTAGGAATATTGTTAAAACTCATAGAAAAGCACTGGCATCTTAAAATCCAATTTATTCATGTAATGGAATCCACTTAGAGCCTGCTAAAGGGATGGAACCCTAAGTAGGATGGAACCTATGAAAAATCTAGTGAAAAATTGTTTTGTATCCACTAACTTTTATTCAAAATGTTTTTACAAAATTATATCTTGTTTTCAAAATGATTTCAAAACCTTCCTTTTAAAAGAATCAAAAACATATATCCTGGTTCAAATATTTTTAGCCTCAAAATAATCTTTATCTTCAAAATCAAATTATCCTTAGTTTTAAACTATCTTTTAATAATAATATATTTAACTTTTAATATTTATACTTGGATTTAAATATAAAATTATAGTAAAATTTTATATATACGAAATATTATTCTCTATATTTATTTATGTATTTTAACTATATTTAAGTATATTTATAAAAGTTCAAAATAGTTTTAATATAAGGTAAAAGTTATTTTCAAGGAAAAACAAACTACCAAAATTTCCTTTGGGATGTCGATATACTCAAGATACCCATGTCGACATAGTGGCAGTTGATTTCAAAATTTTCAATTTTAAAAGAAGTGTCTATTCGTCATATCCCTTCACGAATGGGCATGGTTGTTGTTCTTCTATAAATAGGGGCTGTTTTCAGCGAATTTCCATTAGTATTTTTCTGGTTTTCACTCTTCTTCTTCTTCCACATTTCTTTATACATATTCTTACCATTACTCCGCCGAAATCAACATTGAATCTAAGTAGATCATTTCTGCTTTGATTCTCTATCACTATCTCAACAAGATCCTCAGCGCTATTCAGAGTTATAGACTTATTTGTAATAAATTTAGCGAGAAAAGATGTGATTGTACCCTTGGAAATCAATCAAGTGAGAAAAGGTGTGATTGTAGCCTTGGAAATCAATTGGGTGAACTTGTTGCCCGTGAAATCAAGTATCTCTACCCAGAGGATTGTGAATCTGGAGAGTGTACCTCGTAGCCTTGAAATCGAGAGTGTAATTGTAAAGATTGCTTTTGAAAGGAAATCCGTACTTGTGTACGGAACTGGATGTAGGGTAACTCCGAACCAGTATAAAATCCGGTGTGTTCTTTCCTTTACTGCTTTTACTTTATTTCTGCATCTATGTTTGTTTCTATGATCATATCTGTGTCTGAATATTGCATATATTTGTGTTCAAATTAACATAAAATCAAAAAGATTTAGTAATTCCTTAAAACAATATTCACCCCCTCTACTGTTTATCCTAGCCTTAAGATCCATAATCCGCATTTCTCACATTTGGTATCAGAGTAAGGTTTTCAAAGTTTTCATAATCTGAATTTTGAAAAATTTTCAAAATGGATACCAACACTGGTACTGATAACACTACCAACACTAGTTTTATCATCTCTGTCACTAGTTCATTTGTAGAAGGTCAGTCTACTGTCAGACCATCACTTTTTAATGGTAGTAATTATGCATATTGGGCATGTAAAATGAAAATATATTTACAGTCTGTAGGATTAGACACTTGGAATATCACACGGACTGAATATTCTGAACCCACAACTGATTTTGCACAGTGGACCGCTGAGCAAAAGACTGTTGCACAAAATAATTCTAAAGCAGTGAATATTCTGTTTTGTTCACTTGATAGGAATGAATTTAATAGAGTGTCAGTTTGTAAGTCTGCATGTGAAATCTGGAAAACTTTGCAAGTTACTCATGAAGGAACAAGCAAAGTTAAACAGACCAAAATTTCCATACTCACAAATCTGTTTCAATTATTTAAAATGAATTATAATGACTCTATTTCAGATATGTATAGTAGATTTCAGGATATTGTGCATTCTCTAATATCCTTGGGAAAGGAATTTTCGGAAGAAGATCAAGTCAGAAAAATCTTAAATTCCCTTACTCCAGAATGGTATCAAAAGGCACTTGCGATCGAAGAGGCAAATGACATCAGTACCTTAAAGATAGAAGAATTAATTGGAAATCTAATGTCGTTTGAAGTCCACATGATTGGGAGAAGAGAAAGCAAAGCATCTGAAAAGAAATCAATGGCATTCAATGCAATAACCAATGGATCAGACTCAAACAGCGATAATGATGAAGAGATAGCCTTTATGACCAAGAATTTTCAGAAATTACTGAAATACAGAAAGATGAACAATCTCAAGAGAAACAACTATAAGAACTCTGAAAATCAGAATGTAGTGTCAAACAATATCAAATGTTTCAACTGTGACGAATCAGGCCATAACAAAAGAGACTGTCTGTTGATATGCTAAGATTTTGATCAATGACAATGTGCTTCAACAAAAAAGAAGAGATATGTGCAAAGCTAAAGAAAAAACGGTGAAAACCAAGAATAAACATAAGTATGATTTTTATATAGGTCTTAGTTTAGATTTATTGTTAAAATCTATCCTCAAGAGGCTTGCACAAACACTAGAACACATTTTACAAATTTTATTTTTTTAATACACATTCACTGTGCATAGTTTAGTAGTTCAGTCGACTGAACAGGGATGACCAGTTGACTGAACCTGTTACGCATATATAAACATGTACAGTTTCAGTCGACTGAAACACCCTGCTCAGTCGACTGAATTTGTTCCTGAAAATTTTACTTCATATTTTCAGTTGACTGAATTCTCTATTCAGTCACTGAATTTGAACCTGCGAATTTTCTCTGAATGGACACCTTCTTCCTCCCAAGAGTTGCAACCATTCACCAATGGAAATGGAAGCATCTCTTGTCTGCACCCTTAGCCAACAGATGCACCTCTTCTACAAGTATAAATACATAATTCTAACATCTTCAATTCACCGAATTCTCTTGCTTTAATCTTACTATTTTCTTGAACATATTAACTAGAAATTCTCAAAGCAATCACAAATCTATTGCTTGAATCACTACTTTGTTTTTTAATATTCTTTTGATTCATAGCAATTCACATTTCCTAAATCTTCACAAACACATTGCATACTCTCGAGGATAAGATTATAGGAATATTGTACTACATTAGACTCATTAGTGTTTACAAGAACACAACAAGTCGAATATTGTTTTTTAGTAATTGAGTTGAAGTCCTCTTCGGTAGTTGAGGAAAGAAATCCCGTTTGGTTCTTCGGGTAAGTTGTAAACTTATTCCTCCGGGTTAAGTGAGGGTTTTAGTTAGTGGAATTCCTAAGTGAAGCTTACGGACTGGACGTAGGACTAGAGATCCGAACCAGTATAAAATCATGGTGTCTACCTTGCTTTTACTTACTTTATCTACCTAGACAATTCCGTTATTACATATTACACGATCCTACCACATAACATCTTTCAATTGGTATCAGAGCAAGGTCGTCCTATAACCATAACACCGTTATTAGACATATTGACAATATGGAAAATAACGCAAGTACAAGCACAACATCTGCCTATAGTTCTACATTTGCGGAAGGACAATCTACCCAAAGACCTCCTCTATTCAATGGACTAAACTATAACTATTGGGCTACAAGGATGAGGGTTTATATGCAAGCAACAAGTTTCGAAGCCTGAAATGCTACTCAAGCAGAGTTTGTTGTACCCACAACCGATTATCCTACATGGACACAAACTCAAAAGAATGAAGCTAGTGCAAATGTCAAAGCTATGAATATGCTATTTTGCGCCCTGGATAGAAACGAATTCAACCGTGCTAGCATATGTACTACTGCATATCAGATATGGAAAACACTTAAAGTCATACATGAAGGCACAAACAAGGTTAAACAAACAAAGATATCCATGCTGAAGAATCAATTCCAAAACTTTAGAATGCGACAAAATGGATCCATCAATGACATGTACTCGAGATTTCAAGACACTCGTCATGCTTTAATCGGACTAGGAGAAAAATACACGGATTTTGACATTGTGTCTAAAGTTCTAAATTCACTCACTGATGAATGGGAGAGAAAAGTACTAGCAATCGAGGAAGCAAATGATCTATCTATAATGAAACCAGAAGAATTGATTGGAAATCTTATGTCGTATGAAGTAAATATGCAAGCTAAGAAAGATCAGGCTCAAGAAAGAAAGAATGTTGCTTTTCATGCGGAAAAGGAAGAATCAGAGTCTGAAGATGAGGATTTAGCATTCATAGACAAAAAATTTAAGAAATTCTTAAGGTATAGAAAAAGAAATAAAAACGGATTCAATAAGAATTTATTGAACAAACCTACATCCTCGAATATAGAATGTTTCAACTGTCACAAGAAAGGTCACATGCACAAGGATTGCCCAGAGCAAAAGAAGGAGAATCAGAAAGCTCTCAACACCAAAAACAAGAGAGAGAAATTCAAAAAGAAGGCATTCTCTGTAACATGGGATGATTCGGATTCATCTTCATCCGAAAGTGAAAATGATAGCGACAATGAACAGGCAAATGTATGCTTCATGGCTCAATAATCTGAAGTAAGTAATTTAACTTTCGATGAATTAATTGAAGTAAACTCTGAACTTTTGAGCACAATAAAAATTCTTAAAAAGAAAATTAAGGAAATTCGTGTAAATCAAAACAAAGTTGAATTTGAAAGAGATATGTTAAACGATGAAAAGAAAATTCTAGAAGAAGAACTTGAAAAAGTTCAAGAATCTTATTCAAATTCGGAAACTCAATTATCTCTTCTAAGTCAAGAAATTGAAACTCAAAAGACAAAAAATGATATAATTGTTTCTGAAAATCATGAGTTAAAAACTAAGATTAGACAAGTTGAATTAGAAAATAATAGTCTTCAAGCTAGATTAGATAACATAACTAAAAACGTTTCTAACTTTAACAAAGGAAGGGAAAATTTATCCAAGATATTAGAAAATTCTCAATCATCTTCAAATAAACAAGGTTTAGGATATAAAAAGAAGTCAAAAATTCCTAATAAAAAGGATATAAATGTTAAAAGGAATATTGATTCAAAACAACAAATATTGTTAAGAAAACCTATTGAAATAAAAATAGAAACAAAGGTAGTTAAAATTTGGGTTCCAAAGACTAATAATGTGTTAATTAGGAATAAATATATTAAAACATTTATGGATAATGTTCATTATAATAAAAACTATATTTATAAAAAGGATACTAAACCAAATTGGGTTTGGCTTTCTAAGCTCTAACTTTTTAGGACCCTATTAAAAGGTGGGTACCGATAATTTTGTATTTATTTTCAGGTCCCACTTAAAAAGAAAAAATGGATACTAGACAGTGGTTGCTCAAAATACATGACCGGAGACAAAGATATGCTTACAAACATCACATACTTTGATGGCGGCTCGGTTACCTTCGGAGATAATTCAAATGGCTATATCATTGGCAAAGGAGATGTGAGCAATTACGGTACATCAAATTTACCTTTTATAACAAATGTTTCATTAGTTGAAAATCTAAAACATAATCTACTTAGCATAAGTCAACTTTGTGACAAAGGCTTTAAAATAACTTTTTCGGAAAATAAATGTAGTATTTTTGATCAAAATCAAAATCTTGTTTCTGAAGGAAATAGAGATAGGAATATTTACGTTCTAAATATGAATATTAATCATAATACAAGTATGTGTTTACTAGCCAAAGATAATGATCATTGGTTATGGCATAAAAGATTTTGTCATATAAATTTTAAAACTATTAGAAAACTTTCCAAAAATGAATTAGTAAGAGGTTTACCCAAAATAAACTTTAAAATAAAAAATCTTTATGATGATTGTCAAAAAGGAAAATTAACGAAACCTTCTTTCAAATCTAAGAAAAATATTTCGACTTTACAACCATTAGAATTACTACATATGGATTTATTTGGACCAACACAAGTTCAGTCCATTAATCATAATCGATACGTGTTTGTAATAGTTGATGATTTATCAAGATATACATGGACTATTTTTATGAAAAATAAAAGTGATACTTTTGAGCATTTTAAAACATTTTTCAAAAGAATTCAAAACACTAAAGATTTGAAGATTAAAAATATACGAAGTGATCATGGAGGCGAATTCGAAAATGAAGCTTTTGAAACTTTCTGTAAAAAGAAAGGAATAAATCATAATTTTTCATTTCCTAGAACTCCTCAACAAAATTGAGTTGTAGAAAGAAAGAATAGAACATTACAAGAATGCGCTAGGACATTATTAAATGGAAGTTTTCTACCAAAACATTTTTGGGCAGAAGCCGTAGCTACTGCATGCTATGTATTAAATAGAATATCAATTAGACCGTTAACTAAAAATACTTCATATGAACTATTCAACAACAAAAAACCAAATATATCTTATTTTAAAATATTTGGATCAAAATGTTTTATTTTAAATACAAAAGATCAACTAAGTAAATTTGATCCAAAAGCCGACGAAGGAATTTTTGTAGGATATTCAGAACGAAGTAAGGCATATCGAGTATTTAATAAACGAACAAACGTAATCGAAGAAACCTTACATGTATCTTTTGATGAGAATTTCAACAAAGAATTAAGTATAAAAGATGATGAAGAATTTATAAATATAGAAAATACAAATCTTGAAAATTATAATAATGAACTAAGATCTTCACCAAGAATATTACGAGATCACCCTGCTCAAAACATAATAGGTGAAATCAATTCTCAAGTTAAGACAAGAAATCAACTAAATCAAATGGGACATATAGATTTCATTTCTACAATAGAACCTAAAAATCCTAAAGAAGCATCAACAGATGATTACTGGATTATTGCAATGCAAGAAGAATTAAATCAATTTGAACGTAACGATGTTTGGAAATTAGTTCCCCGTCCGAATAATCAGTCTGTTATAGGAACAAAATGGGTTCACAAAAATAAAATAGATGAACAAGGTAATATAACTAGGAATAAAGCTAGACTAGTAGCACAAGGATATAATCAAGAAGAATGTATTGATTTTGAAGAAACTTTTGCTCCCGTTGCAAGACTTAAAGCAATACGTATTCTATTAGCTTTTGCATGTTTTCACAATTTTAAACTTTATCAAATGGATGTTAAAAGTGCATTTTTAAATGGTTTTATAAAAGAAAATGTATACCTAGAACAACCTCCTTTATTTATACATGAAAAATATCCAGATCATGTATATAAATTAAAGAAAGCACTATATGGTCTTAAACAAGCACCTCGTGCTTGGTATGAAAGACTTAAAAGTTACTTACTAAATTCGGGATTTCAAATTGGAAAAGTTGATCAAACGCTTTTCATTAAAAATACTACTAAAGATATTTTAATAATTCAAGTATACGTAGATGATATTATATTTGGTTCGACAAATGAAAATTTATGTAAAGAATTTTCAAATATAATGACTAAGGAGTTCGAAATGTCTCATATGGGAGAATTATCATATTTTCTCGGACTTCATATTAAACAATTAACAAATGGAAATTTCATAAACCAAGAAAAATATTGTGCTAATCTCATTAAACGTTTCATAATGGAAAACACTTCTGCTAAACCTACTCCTATGAGTACCACTACTCATCTCGATCAAGATGAAAATGGCAAAAGTATAGATCAAAAATTGTTTAGAAGTATGATAGGTTCCTTACTTTACTTAACCGCTAGTAGACCAGACATAATGATGAGTGTAAGTTTATGTGCACGTTTTCAATCTAATCCTAAAGAATCACATTTAAGAGCGGTAAAACGAATTATGCGATATCTTAATGATACTAAAGATTTTGGTCTTTTCTATCCAAAAGAGTGTCCATTTGAGTTAGTATCATTCAGTGATGTTGATTTTGATGGATCTCGAATAGATAGAAAGAGTACAAGTGGTACGTGCCATTTCATTGGAAAATCACTTGTGTCTTGGTTTAATAAGAAACAAAATTGTGTCTCACTTTCCACCTGTGAAGCAGAGTATATATCAGCCGCTTTAGCTTGCACTCAAGTTATCTACATGCAACAAACACTTAAGGATTTTAATATAAATTTAACAAACTCTACAATATATTGTGATAATACAAGTACAATAAATTTATCTAAAAATCCGGTTAATCACTCTTGTACAAAACATATAGATATTCGTCACCATTTTCTACGTGACAATATCGAAAAAGGAATCATAAATTTAGAACATATTTCTACCGAAAATCAAATTGCCGATATATTTACTAAACCTTTATTAGAAAACTCCTTTATAAAATTACGATGAGAATTAGGAATAATTTCTTTTAAAGATATTTTATAGATAAAGTTATCAAAAAAATTTTTACAATTCAGTCGACTAAATCTATATGGTCAGTCGACTGAATGAAGAAAACTATGACTTTCAATTTATATTTTCAAATAATGATACATTATAAATAATAATAATAGGGTTATCTCTAATCCATACATTTCTAACTGATTTATTTTAACCATTAAATCTTTGATTGGTTAAAATACTTTGATAAATTATCACCACAATATTTTTAGAATATTCATCCTATAAATACACGTTTAACATATTTTCATTTTCACAACTCATTTTCACTTACAAAAGATTGAAAAAGTTGATATAAAAGTGTCCTCAAACAACTCATACTCCACAATCAACATCACCCCTTCGGTCGATAACTCATCAACATCACCAAAACTTCCTACTCCAACACCAAAGCATGAGCCAGTCTATAAATGGGACAACTATCGAACTGGCTACACACTGGAATCGAAGAAGGCTAAACGTGGTCTTTTTATCTCACTGGATAGGAAAAGAAAGATTGATGAGATTCATCACTTTCAACAACAACAAATTGATCTTCAACGAGAATTATATTTCGAACAAAAAGTAACGGCTGGACGATTAAGCTTCCTAGAGCAAATCGGTTTACGTTTTTGTGGCTCAAAGAAAAACGAAGTGACTGAGCCTCTACCTTGACAGGTTAGTTCATATGATCCGTCTTCGTCTTATCGTACACCAGCCGATCCCGTGAATCCTTGGATGTCGCCAAAAACTCCTCAATATAGTCCAAATTCATGAGACAAAAACTATATGGCGAATGAAGGAAATAAAAAGAAAAATAGTCCATCTCCAAAGAAATGATTATTTCGGTGGCCAAATCATGTTGTATTATGTCTATACAATTGTAATTGTTTATTGAAATTTTTTGAAAATATAGAATTCCAAAAAATCAAGGTTCAGTCGATTGAACCTTACTGCTCAGTCGACTGAACACTAGGCAGAAAACAAATACACAATAGTTCAGTCGACTAAAAACTCTGTTCAGTCGACTGAATTTAACACAGAAAAATTTCGGCCAAAATTTCAGTTGACTGAACAGAATTTTCAGTCGACTGAACGCCAATTCCTAAGCAACTTTTCCCTTTTATCTACCAGTTTTCACCCTTTTACCTTCACTTTTTACATTGCAAAAGTTCTCTCTTCCCCATTGTTTTCCAAAACCTAGACCCCAATTCACAAATTACTCTCAAATCTCAAAACAAATGGCCCCAAAAATATCAAGAGCTTCTTCTTCATCCTCCGAGCCAATTGATGCTCAAATTGAACAATGGTTCTATGATGGCGTAGCTGTAACGAGGTGGAATAAAATGAAGAATTCTCGCATTTTCGAGCACTCCTTCGTTGATTTTCAAAGCCTTCAGACATACAACATCCAAACATTAACGGATCGGGCATGTTTAACTTCTCTCTTGGATTTAAAAAGAAACGACCATGCAATAAATCATATCATGGTCAAACTATTTTATGCAAACCTTAATCTTGGACACCAAACTCCAAAAAATCCAAATGATAGTGTTTGGAGTATGGTGTGTGGGAAGAAAGTTTGGTTCTCCTTAGATCGAATTGCACACATCTTAGGATCACCTAATGTAGGGAGAAAGCTTGACGAGGTAGAATTCAATCCTCAAATTCAAGATAACATAAACCATCAATTTCTGGATGGTAATGTTAGCATTCGAGATTTTAAATCCACTTCCCTACGACCTAGAGCTAGAATCCTTCACAAAGCTTTTATGAGAACAATTACTCCACGAACGGGTTCATATGAAATTGTCTACCTAATCAATTATCGAGCTCTATACGCTATTTGGGGCAATATTCAAGTCAATTGGCTCCAACTAATTCTTGATGAGTTTCTCACATTTAATAATGGCAAAATGCGAACTATATATTTTGGAGAATATATCATGAGACTTCTCCTCAATGTTGATACGCCATTACCCGAGTCCGAAAATACAATGGTCCATCAAATTAACCAACGGACTATAAGCCTTATGCAACTCCCGGTTAGACCTCCTCGCATCATATCTCTTGCCGAATGGGAAGCTAGGCATCAAGAACAACAACAACCTCCACAAGCTCCACATGAAGAACCTTTCGACCGAGAAGATGAAATTCGTATCATTGAGCCAAGTTTTACTACCACTCAATCGTTAGGAATTTTATCAAGAAATCAACAAATTCTTGATAATCGCCTCAAGAAGGTAGATCACAAACTTGATAAAATTAAAGGATTCTTCAATAAATTATGGGATGTCATCTCATGCTCAACTTCCACTACCGCTTCAACATCACGCGGTAATCATCCTGCACCTACTTTCACATGGACAACATCCGAAGGACATACAAGCAGCAGCACGAGTGGCACTAGTAGTGGTCAAGGAGGAAGCTATGGACCACCCACCGGTGGACCAATCATTCGTGAACCATAGGGAGGGAGAGAAGCCTCGTATGATTGGGATAGAGATGGATAACTCTTTTATTGTTTTTTTTAATTTCAAAAACACTAATCGAAAGTCTTGTATAAATAGCCTTTTATGTTTCATTCATGCTACATTTTATGTTTTATTCATGCTACATTTTATGTTTTATTCATTCATGCAACATTCTATGTTTTATTTCTCATGCTATATTTTTAATATATTCTATGCTACATTCTTAAAATATAGACATGCATATCGGTGATTGTTTTGACAATATACTTCTGTGATTATTACTTCCTTTTTGTCGATGACAAAGGGGGAGAAATCTATGTTACTAACCTTGTTTTGTAGAAAAGATAGTGCATATATTCAAGGGGAGGAAATAATCTCTACACACGTGAGTATTGTCATCAATCAAAAAGGAGGAGAATGTTGATACGCTAAGATTTTGATCAATGACAATGTGCTTCAACAAAAAGGAAGAGATATGTGCAAAGCTAAAGAAAGAACGGTGAAGACCAAGAACAAACATAAGTATGATTTTTATATGGGTCTTAGTTTAGATTTATTGTTAAAATCTATCCTCAAGAGGATTGCACAAACACTAGAACACATTTCATAAATTTCATTTTTTTAATACACATTCACTGTGCACAGTTTAGTAGTTCAGTCGACTGAAAAGGGATGACCAGTCAACTGAACCTGTTACACATATACAAACATGTACAGTTTCAGTCGACTGAAACACCTTGCTCAGTCGACTAAATTTGTTCCTGAAAATTTTACTTCATATTTTCAGTTGACTGAATTCTCTGTTCAGTCGACTGAATTTGAACCTGCGAATTTTCTCTGAATGGACACCTTCTTCCTCCCAAGAGTTGCAACCATTCACCAATGGAAATAGAAGCATCTCTTGTCTGCACCCTTAGCCAACAGATGCACCTCTTCTACAAGTATAAATACATAATTATAACATCTTCAATTCACCGAATTCTCTTGCTTTAATCTTACTATTTTCTTGAACAATTAACTAGAAATTCTCAAAGCAATCACAAATCTATTGCTTGAATCACTACTTTGTTTTTTAGCATTCTTTTGATTCATAGCAATTCACGTTTCCTAAATCTTCACAAACACATTGCATACTCTCGAGGATAAGATTATAGGAATATTGTACTATATTAGACTCATTAGTGTTGACAAGAACACAACAAGTCGAATATTCTTTTTTAGTAATTGAGTTGAAGTCCTCTTCGGTAGTTGAGGCAAGAAATCCCGTTCGGTTATTCGGGTAAGTTGTAAACCTATTTCTCCGGGTTAAGTGAGGGTTTTAGTTAGTGGAATTCCTAAGTGAGGCTTAGGGACTGGACGTAGGACTAGAGGTCCGAACCAGTATAAAATCCTGGTGTCTACCTTGCTTTTACTTACTTTATCTACCTAGACAATTCCGTTATTCCATATTACACGATCCTACCACATAGCCTCTTTCACTGTCCGTATCCAGATAGGCAAAATCGTCCTATAAACAATGATTCCGTAAAGAAACGAAAACGTGTATTTACTGCTACTCTAAATGACTCAGACTCGTCCTCAAGCGATGATGATTAGAAGACAGATAATTCAAATATGTGTTTCATAGCAGTTCACGACTCCGACGAATTTAGAAAAACGGACTCAGAAAAAGGTACACATTTACAATACAATTGATTGAAATTGGATGCTTAGATTTGGATGCTTGATTGATTGATTTTGAATTGGTGTGTTGTTTGAATTTTAAATTTTTTATTTTTTACTAATATTTTATTATTATTTTTGTTATTATTTTCATTTTTATTTTAATAGTATTATAATATTTTATAGAATATACTATAATTTCAGAATTATTCCAGATATATATATACACATTAAAAATAATAAATATATATATATATATATATATATATTAAAATACTTAGGAAAAATAAATCATAGAAATTCAAAGACACATGTCAACATGGTCCCCACCATGATGTCGACATGGGTACAGAATTTGAAATTCAAAATTTGAATTCAAATGGTTGAATTTTCCTCCACCTTTTCACTTCATTCAATTCTCTAAAAATGCATCTTTTGACCAGAAAACATGTCCTTTGAGAATCTATTTATTCGCTATCTTTTATCACATCTTTTCACTCTCATTTTCAAATTCAAACTCTCTCTTCAAAACTTCAAACTCTCTACTCTAATGGCTTCTTCAAGCAACTTCTCCACCATGAGAATTTCCAGAAAGATAAAAGAGCAACTCTTCAATGATCCGGAGGCCATAAAAGCATACATCAATTATGCTAACTATGGAAAAGTTCATCCCGGAAAGTTTGCTATATTTCAAGATTTCTCTTCTTATGAAATTGATTCTCTTTTTGTAAACAATCAAATTCTTAGTCTTATTGATACTTCTCAAAATGATTTCGTTTGTTATCCAAATCTTATTAAAATTTTCTATGCAAATTTAAACCGTGGGTTTTATAATGGAAATGATGATGAGATTTGGAGTAGTGTCAAAGGCACTAGAATCGTTTTAAATTGTGATCTTTTAGGTACCATTCTCAATTGCAAGAGTACGAGAATGGATCTTTCTATTTTTAATATTGATGAAAATGATCGTGAGACATTTCATCACATTTTCGAAGGAAATGATGATTTTGAATTCAAAAATCGAAACTTTTGACCAAAAGCTAGAATTGTTTATCTTCTTTTACTACATACTTTGACCCCCAAGATCGGGGAATTTTAACAATGCTACTTCAAAAGTTTTCAAAGCACTTTTTTGCTATTTTTGGAAATTATGATATTAACTGGGCGCAAGTTATTTTGGATGAACTTCGTCCCAAAAATCTTGAAATGGGTGAGAATACTTTGTATCATGGAATCTATCTCACTCGGATTTTTAACTATTTTTAAGTAGATTTCAAAGGAGAAGAATTTGTTTCAAGAAAGGTTTTCAATCATTCCAATATTTCTCTTATGAAAATTCCATTTGTTTTTCAACCTTATGAGACTCTTGCCGAAAAGAAAGAGCGTTTGGCTCATGACGAGATGGAAGAGGAGGAAGAGGAAGAAGAAGAAGGGGATGAAATGGAAATTGAAGAAGAAGAAGAAAAAGGTGAAACATCTTTGGAAAGCATTGATTATCCTCCTAATCTAACCAACAAAACCCTTCTCAAAAACCAAAAGGCCATTGTTGAGAATCAACGGATTCTTAAACGACCTTTAGTTAGAAGTTGGAAAAAATTTCATCCAAGATGAACAAGTTTATTTCCAAAGTCAGCAAGAAGCTTGGATTATCTTCATCATCCCCTGACTAGTTCTATCTTTTCATTTCATGTTGTATTAGTTTAGTTTGTTTTAATTTAAAAGTTCATGTAGTTCTTTGTGTTTAATCATTGTATCGTCTTAGCATGAAATGAAATGAAATTTCCTTTCTGTTATCTAGCTTATCTTATCTCCAAAATAAATGTTATTATATTATTAATATATATATACACAATTATTCATAAAATCAAAATAAGCCATTAAAATTCATTACATCATGTCGACATCCCCCTTATGACCATGTCGACATGTACTGGTCAGAAATGACATTTCATTTTGAATTTGAAATTTGAATAACTACCTTATGTCTATTCATTTCAAACGAATTTCTACACCTATAAATACGTATTTCTTCCAGAATTCATCACTCAATATTATTTCTTATCTACTTTGTCTCTCATTCTTCTCACAAACTAAAATATGGCAAATCCAATTCATAATTTATCCGAGAATCTTGAAGAGACTCTTAATTCTTTCAAGAATATTCTTTCGTTCATTCTTCGAAACTAGCGACACTTAGAGTTGAGTCAAATGCAGATGATCAAGGAGCAAGAAAGGCATTTCGATGCAATACGATGGATGATTTCCTCCCTGCACAAGGATGATAACGAAGCACATCCTCCAGTCTCTCTCACCAATGATAATGAAAATTGGGATGCTATTAAAGCAGACCCTATATTTGGAGATGAAGGATGGGTGGAAGTTCCTCGTAATGTTTGATTTGATTGCTTTGTTTGATTTGATTTGTTTGCTTTGATTGATTTGATTTGATTTGATTTGGCTTGGATTGATATTTGGTGTGAAAAACATGTATAAATATGCATTGATATTTATATGATCTTTAATTAATTATCACGTCTATCAGTATAATTATCTCTTAATCTATCTATTATATACTCCATTATATTGTTTGTTAATGCAGGTACTTTAGTCCAAGAATGAGGGGGGTTATATAGATTGGAAATTATATAGTTTGGAGTTAGTTTTTGTTGATGACAAAGGGGGAGAAATATAAAATAGGATAGTTAGGCATGGATTAAGGGGGAGTTATTAGTTTTAGGGGGAGTTATTAGGATAGAAGTAATATTTTATAAACAAAGGTTGTCATCATCAAAAAGGGGGAGAATTTTAGTCCTTGAGATGATGGTTTTGATGACAACCTTAAAACAGGATTATAAAATATAAATACTAACATTATAGTTTAGAAATATATGTATATGCAGGATTTAACCATGCAGGTACCAAGAATGAAGACTGTACAGTATAGAGATTCAAGATATTAAGATTGAAGACTCATGAGTATCATGAATATCAAGTTTATCAAGAGTTCAAGATTTAAAGAAGAAGTAATTTAATTAGGAATTTTGTTAGAACTCCTAGAAAAGCACTGGCATCTTAAAATCCAATTTATTCGTGTAATGTAATCCACTTCGAGCCTGTTAAAGGGATGGAACCCTAAGTAGGATGGAACCTACGAAAAATCTAGTGGAACATTGTTTTGTATCCACTAACTTTTGTTCAAAATGTTTTTCACAAAATTATATCTTGTTTTCCAAATGATTTCAAAACCTTCCTTTCAAAAGAATCAAAAACATCTATCCTGGTTTTAAATATTTTTAGTCTCAAAATAATCTTTATCTTCAAAATCAAATTATCCTTAATTTTAAACTATCTTTTAATAATAATATATTTAACTTTTAATATTTATACTTAGATTTAAATATAAAATTATAGTAAAATTGTATATATACCAAAATATTATTCTCTATATTTATTTATGTATTTTAACTATATTTAAGTATATTTATAAAAGTTTAAAATAGTTTTAATATAAGATAAAAGTTATTTTCAAGGAAAAACAAACCATCAAAATTTCCTTTGGGATGTCGACATACTCAAGATACCCATGTCGACATAGTGGCAGTTGATTTCAAAATTTTGAATTTCAAAAGAAGTGTCTATTTGTCATATCCCTTCATGAATGGACATGGCTATTGTTCTTCTATAAATAGAGGCTGTTTCCAACGAATTTCCATTCATATTTTTATGGTTTTTGCTCCTCTTCTTCTTACACATTTCTTTATACATATTCTTACCATTACTTTGTCGAAATCAACATTGAATCTAACTAGATCATTTCTGATTTGATTCTCTATCACTATCTCAACAAGATCCTCAGGGCTATTCAGAGTTATAGACTTCTTTGTAATCAATTTAGCGAGAAAAGGTGTGATTGTAGCCTTGGAAATCAATCAAGTGAGAAAAGGTGTGATTGTAGCGTTGGAAATCAATTGGGTGAACTTGTTGCCCGTGAAATCAAGTATATCTACCCAGAGGATTGTGAATCTGGAGGGTGTACCTCATAGCCTTGAAATCGAGGGTGTAATTGTAAAGATTGCTTTTGAAAGGAAATCCTTACTTGTGTACGGGACTGGATGTAGGGTAACTCCGAACCAGTATGAAATCCGATGTGTTCTTTCCTTTACTGATTTTACTTTATTTCTACATCTGTGTTTGTTTCTGTGGTCATATCAGTGTCTGAATATTGCATACATTTGTGTTCAAATTAACATAAACTCAAAAAGATTTAGTAATTCTTTAAAACACTATTCATCCCCTCTAGTGTTTATCCTAGCTTTAAGATCTGTAATCCGCATTTCTCACACACATGCACCTTTGACATCTGTTAGGGTCCTATATCATTAACCAATTGGAAATGTCTAAAGCATGTGTAAAAATTGGAAATTTTCAAACTCAAAATTCAAAATTTCAAACGTAAAATCAAAATTTAAAATTTCTTGTTCAAACAAAAAAGTTCAAATTTTCAATACTTTTTATTTATTAGTTTCAAATTCAAAATTCTAATTTTCAAATTCAAATTTAAATTTTCAAACGTCAAATTTCAAATTCAAAATCTTGAAAGTAATAATTTTACAAAAATAAAGTTTTCAAATTTTCAAATTTAAATTTTTAGATCTAGAATTCAGTTTTAAATTCAAATTTTCAAAATTTGAATACTAAAATTCTCGAAATTTTAAATTACATAGATATTTTTCTCCCTCTATAGAAGGTTTGCTAATTAAACTTTTTAGTTTAAGAAAATTCAAAGTTTGAGAAAGACGAATTTCAAATTCAATTTTGTCATTTAAAAATTTAAAATTTAATTCAAAATTCAAATCTTTATGTTTCAATTCTTTTCAGAATTACACAACTGAACGGTCGGTTTTTCTACAATTGTACGGTTATCCATGTTTTTAAGTTGGAGGGATTCCCAAACTACATCAAACATAAAATAACGTTTTTGCAAAGACGCCTAGCATCTTCTTTATTCCCACAACATCCGAAATTATTTCCAATATAAAATGCAGAGTTCGCGAATGCATGCAGCCTTCAAAAGTATATTCATACCTATATTTTTTATAAAAGGCCACCAAATCTAAATTTCAAACTTAGGTCCAACCTCCCATTAAAATAATCAAACTAACTTAGATTATAACAAAAAAAGACTCAATAAATCCAAAAATTATATCTGTGTCCTTGACCTCTCTTCTCCATTACAATCTCACCCCTTTTATCTTCAACCCCAAGAAAATAAGAAAAATACAAAAAAGTCTCTTCCCATCTCGACGCAAAACCCAAAACCGCATTATGACCTCATGGCTCAAGCAAACCTTAAGCCAGCGCTTCAACCCATACGGTATCTCCTCTTTCGCGAAAGTCATTGCTTGAGATCCACAGGTGGCGCTGCCACATTTATCGGTTCCGGACATCCGCCACGTCGATGGGCAGGAGCTGAGCAAGTTAGGGTTTCGAGGCATGGTGTTTGATAGAGATAACACAATCACCACACCTTACGCGCTTTCGCTTTGGTTGGCTATTGCTAATTCGTTTTTGAATTGCGGGTCGATTTTCTGTAGTAAAGTTGCGGTTTTTAGCAATTTTGCAGGTAAAAGTTTTGATTCTGATTGAGTTTTCTTTTGGTTTAGTGTTGTGTGAACCCTTTTACATATTTTGAAGGTGTTGCCTACTTACGTTTATTGGGGGTATTGACTTAAATATATGAATGTTTGGGACAGGTCTGTATCAGTATGATCCGGATGGGAAAGAAGCAAAGAAGGCAGAAGAATCTATTGGAGGTGTTGCACACGGGCTATTTATATTATTGTAAACGGAAAGCAAGAGCATTTTTGGAATTTCAAAAAGTCGTCGAGTAAATTAATTCAACGAATTTTCTTTATTAGTAGTAGAGATGATAAATTTGTACATCTAATAAGATTGATAAAAGGCTTGTCAATTAACATATATATACAAACTGAAATGAAAGTTGACAAATAGAAATATAATTTATACACTTAATAATAATTCTAATTGCATGTATATAATGTTTCTATACCCATGCAAGTGCCTAATTTAAACTGCTTAATACATTCGTAAGTTGGTCAGTTATATGTTTATTTGGTTTAGACCGTATATTGCATTTCATGAGTTTTTGAACTCTAAATGCAATTCAAGACTATGGATATTTGATCTATGTACTTTCACATATAAATGTTATATGTGTGAAAAATGCGGATTACAGATCTTAAGGCAAGAATTAACACTAGAGGGGGGTGAATAGTGTTTAAAGGAGTTACTACTTCTTTTTGAGTTTATATTAATTTGAACACAAGTGTACGCAATATTCAGACACGGATATGATTACAGAATCAAAAACAGATGTAGATATAAAGTAAAAGCAATAAAGGAAAGAACATACCGAATTTTAAACTGGTTCGGTGTTACTCTACATCCAGTCCCGCAACACAAGTACGGATTTTCTTTCAAAATCAATTCTTATAATTACACCCTCGATTTCAAGGCCACTAGTACACTACTTCAGATTCACAATCCTCTATGTAGAGATACTTGATTTTACGGGCAACAAGTTCATCCGATTGATTTTCCAGGCTATAATCACATCTTTTCTCGCTCGATTGATTTTCTAGGGTACAGTCACACCTTTCCTCATTTGATTGATTACAAAGAAGTCTATAACTCTGAATAGCACTTGGATCTTGTTGGGATAGTGATAGAGAATCAAACCGGAGATGAACTAGTTAGATTCAATGGTGATTTCGGCAGAGTAATGGTACAAATGTATATAAATAAATATGGAAGAAGAAGAGGAGTGAAATCAGAGAATATATGGATTTAAATTCGTTTAAACAGCCCCTATTTATAGAGAACAACAGCCATGTCCATTCGTGATAGGATATGACGAATAGACACTTTCTTTGAAATTTAAACTTTTGAAATATACTATCACCTTGTCGAAAAGGGTTCCTTGGGGTTGTCGACAGGCCTAAGTTATTTTTGATAATTTGTTTTTCTTTGAAAATAACTTCTATCTTCTATTAAAACTATTTTAAACTTTATAAATATACTTAACTATAGTTAAAATACATAAATAAGTATAGAGAATAATATTTTGGTATATATAAAATTTTACTATAATTTTATATTTAAATCTAAGTATAAATATTAAAAGTTAAATATATTAATTAAAAGATAGTTTAAAACCAAGGATAATTTGATATTGAAATAAAGATTATTTTAAGGCTAAAAGTATTTTAAAACCAGGATAGATGTTTCTGATTTAAAAAAGAAGATTTTGAAATCATTTTGAAATCAAGATATAATTTTGTAAAACATTTGAATAAAAGTTAGTGAATACAAAACAATGTTCCACTATATTTTTCGTAGGTTTCATCCTACTTAGGGTTCCATCTCTTTAACGGGCTCGAAGTGGATTTCATTGCATGAATAAAATGGATTTTAAGATGTCAGTGCTTTTCTAGGAGTTTTAACAAAATTCCTAACTAAATTACTTATATTGAAATCTTGAACTCTTGATAATCTTGATGCTCATGAGTCTTGAATCTTGATATCTTCGATCTTGAGTTTATCAGTTTTTGAATTTTTATACTGTATAGTCTTCATTCTTTGGTACTTGTACATATATCCTGCATATACATATATATCTAAACAATAATGTTAGTATTTATATTTTATAATCTTATTCTAAGGTTGTTGTCATCAAAACCAACTTCTCATGAACTAACAATATGGTGAACAGTCATAGTTTGTGGGTACAATATTTCGATGAAGTTAGTTCATTCAAAGTAAGCCAATAAATAATATTTTAAGATCATGTATTCAACTTGAATGATTTCAAAAGGATCATACTGTGTTAATGTAGCACATGATCATAAACTAGGAGATACATCTAAGAACTCGATCGTTGAAATGTCATCTCGATCGGTTTACATAAAATGCAACATAATTGATGTCATAAATGTTAAGATTAATCGAATGCGCTTTTGTAAAAGGTTTGTTATGATATTGTAGTAAGTTTTTCTTTTGAATAGTTTGACCATTTGAAAGAAAAACAAATGTAGAATAGATGTAATTTAAGGTAAAGTTGAAATGAACAAAATGAATACTCACTTCTGCTTCATAGAGAAATATTGAAAACAAGAATTGTAATACTAATTGATACTTAGTATTGGAATATGAAATATGATTTTTATTCCGAAAAGTATTTTCATATAGAAAATTGTTTTCTATAACATTTACTTTTTTGAGTTCAAGATATTTGATCAAAGAACTCTCCACTGTAAACTAGTTGTAGCATATGAAATAAGTAAACAATATTAATAATATTTAGTGAATTATGGACCTCTAAATTTAGTATGCTATTATTGTAATGGCGGAAATAGTGGGAGCATGTCATATAGCACCTAATGATTGCATCAAATTACGAAAATTATTTTCGTAAAATGTACCGAACATTATTTGTGAAATAATGTTTATTTTTGGTATTGATTAAAAATAGATACAACTATATTTTAATATGAGTATTATGAATATTCATTATGAAATAGAACTATACTATGGTATTTGTTTTCATAGTAAAAGTAATGCAACAAAAAAAATACATATGTGTCTAATACTATTTACAGTTATTTTGGAATTATAGACTAACCGTAGTTTTGATAAATAATTTTGCTATATTATTATGAATCACATGATATAGATTAATTATATCTCAAATAATTAATGTCTATGCACCCATTCAGTGGGAGCATCATAAGAGTTGGTGAACTCTTTGAATTAATATATATTGATATATGCAATCATAAGTCTATTAATACCAAAAGGGTTCCACATACTTTGTTATATCCATTAACGATTTATTACCAATATGTATATATGTATTGGTTACACATGCAGTAAGTCTATGATAAAGTCATAAAATATAAAAGAAAAGTAAATAAAATATCTTACGATAGAATAAAATAATTTGATTTGGTCGAATAAGTAAGTATATTAGAAAGAGTTCCAAATGTACCAAAAAATGAATATAGATTGAATCTTAAAAGTCACTCTTCCAAGTGATACATAATGATGCATCGATAAGGAGTAATCAGACATTGTTGGACAATTTACGATTAATTGTGAGTTAAGCTGAATTAGTTCTTTCAATAAGGTCATGTACTAAAGAGTAGTATGCAAGGTTGATATTATTTCATCTAAACAAACAGTTTACAAAATAATACAAGAGAATGGTTTGTAAGTAATCCCAACATATCCTAAGCCAAGGAGTCGGCAGGTTGTGTGAGTCGAAAGATTACATGTAATAATTGTTCATGAGGGATCTTGTATGAATCTTCAAAAAGTTTTTTTGGAAAGGTATGTAATCAAATGACATATTTATGTTTTGAACATAATTTTTGTAAACTAAAATTGGTTTTATAAATAAAAAGGTTCATAAAGCGTTTATGAATCTATATTCTATTTGCGCTAAGAATGTAAAGGCCCGAATTTCCATACCGTTTAAGCCGACAATAAACCACAAATGTCCAACTCAAACTGCACGAATAAACGGATCTTTAAAGGGTGAAAAAGAAAATAAAGACAGAACAGAATCTCACATGAAATGGAATAATATATATAATATTGTACAATATCTTTACACTGGATATTTTTTTAAAGATACATATATCAGAGTCTAACCTAAATTCAGCTTGGACAGTTATAAACATCTATCCTTACAAATGCTGACAAACATCACACAACTACAGTGGATGATAGAATACGTCCATATGTAGATGAATATCTCCAGCTCTCCTCTAGAAAGTCCAACCGTCTTCACTAAACCTGAAACTAGTCGGATCTGACCCGAGTATTGAAAATACCCAAATCAGGCTTGATAAACCAAAGTGAGAAACACTCAGTAATAAATGACAGTGTCATATATCAGCCTTTGAATAAAATCCTTTGAAAAGAAAGAGTATCTCATAAGACCATGCCTATACATAAATACGGACCAGTTTTTACCTTATGATTACTAAATCGCTTTATATATCAAAACATTTTATATTACTTTTAGTGACATATCTTTGAAAACATTGTAAATAAACTTATTAATCTTAGTCGAAATGGCTACCGATATATCATTTCGAGGCTATGCATTACGCCAATACAAAAAAACTACAGGTTCTTATTGGAGAATGGATTTCGTACAAATGACAAGATAAGGAACTACCTTCTGATAATATACCTCTAGAGGGATGCAACTGGGGTCGAGATACTTGGTGCCTAAACCAACACAAGATCGACCTACCCCTCATGCTGGATAGTACCGAATATGTCATCACCCCGGTCGTTACCGACCATTAACGGGTACCTGAGTCATACATTCACCACATACTTAAACATGTGTAGAGTAAATCTAGAAGGATGATGACATCTCCTAATTGGGAGCGACCCACTTAGCCTTGCTTCTACCCTGTTTTTGTCATTTTCGGGTGATGAGGCCTGAGGTAAACGATTGTCTTTTCACAAAGCACATCTTCTTCACTTTGAATGCCACATTGTCATTCCTTTGATAACACTATTGACGTTCACAAACATACAACCTCTGAGTTCATACGTCTCAGAGAAGGGTGTTAAGTTAAGAGAAGTTGCCTTCTCCGCTATCAAGCAGATGTACATTTGTAAAAGTCAACATTATGATCTTAGAAATGCAATGTAAGACATTCGTCCATACAAGTTGTCCAGAAGCAGGACAAACCGAAGGTACTTTTCTCGGTCATTACTAGGTGAGAAGTCCTTGTGGTTCTGAGGTCTTTTTCATAACAAAGATACCACTGCTACAGTATAGTGAATCGGGAGTTTATCCCCAATTAATCAACAGTAGCCCCTCGTTAATTTTCGTCTCAATATCTCCATCTCCAATCATCTTCATTCTTTGAACATGTAAACTTATTCGAAGTGGTTTTCAAATAGGAGTCAATCAAAACCGACATCGGTTCCTTCAAAATCCAATTATCGATAAAAAGATGTTGAGTTCATAAGCGGATATCAATCATCAATCAATTACTTGATCTTTTATAAAATATATTTATTAGATATATTCTTTCTAATTTATTTCATTTTTCTTTTTAAGTATATATGGAATCATTAAGCCTCGTTTATTAAATCATTTGATTTCTTTTAAACCTCTTTAGATCTTGAAATAATTCCAATCATTTTCCCTTTTACTTAGGAAATCTTTTCCTAATTATTTATTAAATCTTAATCAAAGATTTTTTTGTCTTAGATTAATCCTAAGTTAATTCATTCTTTTGCTTTGGATAATATCTCAAATTTGCTCACTTAACACTCGATCCAAATTCCTTAACTTTTAGATGGGTCAAAAACAATGTTTTTAAGATATTGTTTATTGTAAACCCTAAAATCAATCTTAGCAAACTCATCCAAGTATAAGAAGATTATCTCTATGTAATCCAATTTGTAGTCTATTAATTTTGGAGATTTCTTAAATTTTTGATAATACCAATCTTCTTTTATTTTAAAAACTTAATATAATCGTTTTAAAGCATCCGGGTTTTTCTTTCGATCTGTTCCACCCCTCGTCTAAAAGAGGAAACATATGCCAGGTAAGCAGGGCACCGGTTGATCCATTTATAATCTTAGTTAAACATCTTATTTTATTTTCCTAGATCTCACAGGCGGGATAAATGTACTAGTCATTTCTGCATATTCAATTTGTTATTACATTCAATATTCTTTACTTTTTGTTTAAGTGGTATCAACAATTTCCTCTTAATCATTTATTCAAATTATTATTAAAACTTACAAATCATATTTAAATTAATTAATTATTCTTTTAAAATCATTCACAAAAGAATTATGAAAGAATTGCTAAGTTTAAAACTACATTTCAAAAGTTATTTAAAATTGCTGCGAAAAGCGTTGCGAAAAGTGTTGCAAATAGTGTTTTAAAAGCTGTATTCTTCAAAATGATTTTTATATCATTTAGAAATTCATATTTTCAACTTAAATATCTTTTTATAAATTTTAAAGGATTTTTAGAATTTATTTCATATTTTCAAAACATTTAAAATATCAATTTTAAACTTTGGTCACTTTGCTGCAAAAGCGCGATTTTTCTGAAAAATTATTTTGGACATATTTTAAAATATATAAGATGAAATCTTGATTTTATTTATTTATTCCTTTAAACATATTTAAATGTTTATAAAATATTTCTAACTCATTTTGAAACTATTTCCAAAAGGTTTAAGCATTTCATATACACCATTTCATTTTCAGAAAGAAAGTGATTTCTTTTGTGCTTATCGACGTGTATTTACGTGACTTGATAAAACAATTTAACAATCATATCAAACAATCAATGCTTGATGATCAAAGCATATATAATCATCCATGGCAATCATAACACATCATCAAACATGTATATGTATACATATATATGTTAAATATAGTTTCTCACCATGAACCAAAGCGATTAACTTCCTACCAACATTCTAATCAATCAACACTTCACTAATTAATCGACACTCCATTAAACACTAGAAAATAACATCCTCTTACTTCCAATAGCTTGTTCAAAGCTTGAGATGGAGGTTGACCAAAAGGATAGAGAAGAAGCGGTAAAGCTTAGAACTTGAATTCCCCAGATTTAGATCCGAAAAATAGGTTATCTTGTATCTAATTTTAGGCCCTCAAAATCTCAAAATTTAGAAAAGATGTTAAATAAAAGTTGTTGAAAATTATTTTCTCTTGAATTTGAAAAAAAGAATCATTTGAATACAAGTTGGTATGAGGGAGATATGATAGAGTGAAGAACAGGTATTGTCGGATTAACAAAAATGAAGTCTGAAAATGTACTTAAAAGAATTGAGTTTCACATATAGCAAACCTCAGAACTGGAAAAAGCGATCGACATAAAAGTTTTAGCCTTTGGAAATTTATGTGGTTAGGAAAAAATTAATTTCAGTTGAATCCGTTATGATCAAAACAAGATGGGTTATTCTCCGTCTTAAAAACTGGGCCAGAGAATGCATGGAAAGAAGTGAATTTTTGACATAGTTAGGTTTAGAAACAGAAAAGGTGGTAAACATGAAAGTTGTAGTCACTGAGAAAACACATGATTTGAAAAAAAATTGCATTTTGATTCGGTTGTGAAGAAGTTATAGCCAAGAGAAGAAGAGGTAAAATGTGGAAAAAGGAGGAGTTTGATTTGAAGAGATGAACATTGATTTCTTTTGAATATTTTGTAAATATTTTGAGATTATTTCTTTCTAATTTTTTCGTATGGCTTGGAAGCCATTAAAGAGGAGAGGAAGAAGGTGAAGAAGCTTCAAAAAAGAAGAAGAAGAAGAAGAAGAAGAAGAAGAAGAAAAGTGAGAATGAAAGTGAAGAAGGAGGTGAGTATTTATAGAAAAAGAAAGAAGTTGTAAATTTACCAAAATAAACTCTTACCAAATTACCAAACTAACATTACTTCAACTTGAAGCAATCTCCACTTTTTCAACACTTAACATCATTCTTTCACTTCTTACTTTATGTCTTAGTCACTTAAATAGTAGGTAAATAACGTAATTATTTTGTTGGATTTTGACATGATTTGTATTTGATGTTTACTTTTGACTTTTCTTAAACTTACTTGCTTTTCTGAATGATGTTCTAGAAGTTTCCTAATCATAATTAGTAAAAGTAAACATGTTTAGTTATTAAAATGTGTAATATATACATTAAAACATGTAAACAAAGGTGTGATAACGTTGCGGCAACTTATTTTGAACAAAACGTTGATTTTCGACAGAACGTTTTCCATCACATTTTGACGTTTTTGTTAAACTATTTATTCATATAAACAAAACTTCAAAATAAATTTTTTATTATCTTTAAATAATTGAAACAAGCATATTTGACTTATAAAATAATGTAAAACATTATCCAAATCTTTTTGTAAAAATACGACATCGCCTTATCGATATGCGACGAAATTTGTCAACTTTTATAAAACAAGTTTTATATATTTATCGAACCATTATAAATTAAATTACTATTATTATCAAATGAGTTTGATATCGATTATATATATTTAAAAGGAATTATTTATCCTTTAAACAAATTCTTGAATATTTATCTTACTTTATTGGAATCCGACTTTTGTCAATTTTACAATGAAAATTCAAAAATTTTATTCAATATCAAAAATAAGTTTACCATTCTTATATATCATATAAAACTTGATTGTTTAAGTTTGAAAATTATACATTTTAATATTCAAATAAATTATATAATCCATTTTCAAAATGGTAAAATTACGGGTCGTTACATTTTCCCTTACTTAAAAGAATTTCGTCCCCAAAATTACCTTGAACCTAAACCCATATTTTATTTTTTACCTAAATCATTATTTCACAAACTTAAACCCATAAGATGTACCCAAATCATCCATATAAAATAACTGATTTGATCTTCTATTCGAATCCACAACTTTATTTACGAACTAGTATCGATCCCCTGATCCTCTAGTGCGGACTTTGATCAAGCTTCTAGATCAGATACACTTGCTTTCCTTGCATATTTCTCAACTATGATAGAAAATTCGAGTAACCAACCACAAACTATCATCAATGCTCGCAGTCGAGAAATCGAATGATAAATCCTTTTTCGGATCGGTGTAAGCATCTCAAAGTTCCATACTCGGATATTAAATCAAAATTTGTGTGACGAAATGATTTATGTATAATTTGCATATTTATTCCTATTGGTTTTTCTCAGTTATACCAAATTCTCTTCATTCACGTCCTTTATTTTTCACATTCATTTTTTTAGTATATTTTCTTTAATACTAATATTGTTTATGAATCATTTCGTAAAATTATTACTTAAGTTTATTATATCTTATGAATACAACTACGTAAATCCATCACTTTTAAAACTTAAGTCCAAATGCTTAATTAATGTTAGAATTCATTAATAAAATATTTTTCAGGTTACAATTTCCTTTTTTTTAAAGAGTCGTTATCTGACTTAAGTGTATAAATAGTTCATGACTTAAATCTAGTTTTGTATAATACCCTTATACATCCTAATAGTATATATACACATTCCAAATTCCCGATCGGTTTTATATCCGGGTGAATTACTGTTTGTTGTAGGTTGCTATCATTTCAAATTCATAATTACAAAATTTATTTCTGATTTAATGCTATTATAAATTTCTCCACTTTTAAATCCTTTTTATTTATAATCACATTTATAAATTATACTTATCCAATTTCATTTCAAATATTTGACAATTGTTTATCTTTTACCAAAAGTTTTCATAAATTCCTTATCTTTGAGTTTGGTGTGATTTCGAAATTTTCGACTGTCTAAAACCATCGAGAATCCCGCTTTATCTTATCAATTAGCGATTCCAAATTTATCTTTGGTTTAAAAACTTTTATGAATATTACTAATCAATTTATCAATCAATGATTCACATTATCTTTTTAACTTAAGAAAGTTAGATAGACCGACTAACTCCAAAATAATACAAATGAACCGGGTACTACCAATAGTATTATATATTCTCTTAACAAGAAGAGTAATACTTAAGAGAAGTGTTTACCATCCGAACACATCTCCTACCCATTTTTAGTTTATTTTTAAGACATTCGAACTAGTTATCATAAAATATCTCTTTTTAAAATCCTTTAGAGATTACTTATGTTTATAAAACCTATTTTATAAATTCATCTTATTAATTAACTTCATTTAGATTTCCACGATTCTTTTAAATTAATCGAATTTTAAACCTTCATTCCTTTTATATTTTCCTATAATCATTTTATATTATATCATTTTTATCTTATATATCCATTCCTTAAACCAACCTTTTTATCAAACACCTTATAGTCAAATCGTGAAACTTAATTCACAAAGTATTTGTACTTTAACTTTTAAATTAAACAATTGATCAATTTATGATAGTAACTTAACATTATCATTTCTTAATTTACTATTTTGATATAAGTATTAAAGATCTTAATTACCTTATCGGATTTCTTACTTATCGATTATCTTTATGAAACATCTTATAGTCAAACCGTGAAATTCTAATCACAAGATGTTCATATTTAAATTTCACTAATCTTGATTTCTATCTATATAACTTTTCAAAATATATACTTTGTAATCAAAATATAATCCTCTGTAAAATAATTTCATTTACCAAATTTTCAAAACAAAATCTTTATATATAACATTAACAAATATGCGCTTATATATAATATTCTCAACTCAATCTAGAGTATTACAAACCCTATCTATAATGAGTTACTCATCATAGGGTATTATTAACCCTATCTTTGAGGGGTCTTTACCCCACCAAAGCCAAGGTTCTCGCTTAAACTTCAGCTCTGATATCAAATGTAAAGGCCCGAATTTCCATACCTTTTGAGCCGACAATAAGCCAGAAATGTCCAACTCAAATTGCACGAATAAGCGGATCATTAAGGAGTGAAAAAGAAAATAAAGACATAACAGAATCTCACACGAATGGAATAATATATATAATATTGAACAATACCTTTACAACGGAATTTTTTTTGAAGATACATATATCATAGTCTTACCTAAATTCAGCTTTGACAGTTATAAACATCTGTCCTTACAAATGCTGACAAACATCACACAACTGCAGCGGATAATAGAATGCGTCTATACGTAGATGAATATCTCCAGCTCTCCTCTGGAAACTCCAAATGTCTTCACTAAACCTAAAAACTACTCGGATCTGACCTGAGTATTGAAAGTACCCAGATCAGGCTTAATATACCAACGTGACAAAAACTCAATAATAAATGACAGTGTCATATATCAGCCATTGAATAAAATCCTTTGAAAAGAAAGAGTATCTCATAAGACCACACCCACACATAAACACGGATGGATTTTTACCTTATGATAACTGAATCGCTTTAAAATATCAAAACATTTTATATTATTTTTAATGACATATCTTTGAAAACATTGCAAATAAACTTATTAATGTTAGTCGAAATGGTAACTCCTGTAGCATTTCGAGGCTATTCGTTACGCCAATACAAACAAAATTGTAGGTTCTTATTGGAGAATGGATTCCATACAAATGATAAGGTAAGAGACCACCTTCCGACAGTACACCTCTAGAGGGATGCACCTAGGGTTGAGATACTCGGCGCCCAAACCAACAAAAGACCAGTCCACCCCTCACGTTGGATAGTACCGAATATGTCATCACCCCGGTCATTATCGACCATTAACAGGCACACAAGTCATACATTCACCACATATTTAGACATGTGTAGAGTAAATCTAGAAGGATGATGACATCTCCTAATTGGGAGCAAGCCACTTAGCCTTTCTTCTTCTACCCTATTTTTGTTATTTTCGGGTGATGAGGTTTGAGGTAAACGGTTACCTTTTCACATAGCACATCTTCTTCACTTTGAATGCCACATTGTCATTCCTTTGATAACACTATTGACGTTCATGAACAAACAACCTCTGAGCTTGTACGCCTCAGAGAAGGGTGTTAAGCTAAGAGAAATTGTATTTTCCGCCACCAAGCAAATGTACATTTGTAAAATTCAGCATTATGATCTTAGAAATGCAATGTCAGACATTCTTTCGTACAAGTTGCACAGGAACATAACTAACCGAAGGTACTTTGCTCGGCCATTACTAGACGAGAAATCCATGTGGTTTTAAGATTTTTTTCATAACAAAGAGACCACGGCTACAATATAATGAATCGAGAATTTATCCCCAATTAATCAACAAGTAGGCCCTCGTTATTTTTCGTCTAAATATCTCGGCCTTCCAACATCTTCATTCTTTGAACACGTAAACTGGTTCGAAGTGGTTTTCAGATAGGAGCCAATCAAATCCGACCCCGGTTCCTTCGAAATCCAATTACCGATAAAAAGATGTTGAGTTCATAAGTGGATGTCAATCATCAATCAATTACTTCATCATTTATAAAATATCTTTCTTAGATATATTATTTTCAATTTATTCTATTTTCTTTTTAAGTGTATATAGAATTATTAAGCCTTTATTAAATCATTTGATTTTTAAAAACGTCTTTATATCTTGGAACAATTCCAATCATTTTCTCTTTTACTTAGGAAATCTTTCCAAATCATTTTATTAAATCTTAATCAAAGATTTCTTTTTGTCTTAGAGTAATTCTAAGTTAATTCATTCTTTTGCTTTGGATAATGTTTCAAATTTCCTCACTTAACAATCAATCCAAATTCCTTAACTTTTAGGCAGGTCAAAAACAATGTTATTTAAGACATTGTTTACTGTAAACCCTAAAATCAATCTTAGCAAACTCGTCCAAGTATAAGAAGATTATCTCTATCCAATCCAAGTTTTAGTTTATTAATTTTGAAGATTTCTTAAATTTTTGATAACACCAATCTTCTTTTATTTTGAAAAACTTAATATAATCTTTTTAGAGCATTCAGGCTTTCCGTTTGATCTGTTCCACCCCTCGTCTAAAAAGTCGAAACATAGGTCAGGTAAGTTCAGGGCATTGGTTGCTCCATTCCTAAATTTATTTAAAAACCATATTTTATCTTTCCATATCTCACAGGCGGGACAAATATACTAGTCATTTCCGCATACTCAATTTGTTATTACATTCAATATTCTTTACTTTTTGTTTAAGTGGTATCAACAATTCCTCTTAACCATTTATTCAAACTATTATTAAAACTTCCAAATCATACTTAAATTACTTAATTATTATTTTAAAATCATTCCCAAAAGATTTAGAAAAGAATTGTTAAGTTTAAAACTACATTTCAAAAATTATTTAAAACTGCTGCGAAAAACGTTGCGAAAAGTATTGCAAATAGTGTTTTAAAAGCTATATTCTTCAAAAAGACTTTTATATAATTTAAAAACCCATATTTTCCAATTAAATCGCTTTTAATATAATTTTAAAAAAAATTATAATTTATTTCATATTTTAAAAACATTTAAAATATCAATTTTGAACTTTAGTCGCTTTGCTGCAAAAGCACGATTTTTCTGAAAAATTATTTTAGACATATTTTAAAATATATAAGATGAAATCTTGATCTTCTTTATTTATTTATTTAAACATATTTAAATGTTTGTAAAACCTTTCTAGCTCATTTTAAAACTATTTTCAAAATGTTTAAGCATTCCATATACATCATTTTATTGTCAAAAGGAAAGTGTTTTACTTTGTACATATCGACGTTGGTAAAACAATTTAACAATCATATCAAAAAAAAATTTGATGATCAAAGCATATATATAAGCATCCATAGAAATCATAATACATCATCAAACATGTGTGTATATATAAATATAGATGTTAAATAGAGTTCCTCACCATAAACCAAAGCGATTACCTTCCTACCAACATTCTAATCAACCAACACTTTACTAATTAATTCATACTCCATTTAAACACTAGAAAATAACATCCTCTTTCTTCCAATCGCTTGTTCAAGGCTTGAGATGGAGGTTGGACGAAATGATAGAGAAGAAGCGGTAGAGCTTTGAACTTGAATTCCCAAGATTTAGATTCGAAAAATAGGTTATCTTGTATCTAATTTTAGGCCCTTAAAATCTTAAAATTTAGAAAATTTGTTAACTAAATAGCTGTTGAAAATTATTTTCTCTTGAATTTGAAAAAAAGAATAATTAGAATACAAGTTATTTTAATGGAGATATGATAGAATGAGGAAGAGGTGTTGTCGGATTGATAAAAATGAAGCTCGAAAATGCACTTCAAATAATTGAGTCTCAGGTATAGCAAACTTAAAAATTGGAAAAGTGATCAACATAAAAGTTGTGACCACTAGAAATTTATATGGTTTGAAAAAAATAGTTTTTTAATTTGGATCAGTTATGATAAAAAATGGACTATTCTCTGTCTTTAAAACTGGGTCAGACAATGCACTGGAAAGAAGTAGATTTTTGACATGGTTGGGTTTAGAAATAGATAAAGTGGTCAACATGAAAATTATAGTCGCTGAAAAACTGATTTGAAAAAAAGAATTTTACATTTTGGTATTGTTTGAAGAAGTTATGACCGAGAGAAGAAGAGGTAAAATGTGGAGAAAAGAGGAGTTTGATTTGAAGAGGATGAACAATGATTTCTTTTGAATATTTTGTAAATATTTTTATATTATTTCTTTCTATTTTTTTCCTATGGCTTGGACGACATTAAAGAGGAGAAGAAGAATGTGAAGAATCTTGAGAAAAGAAGAAGAAAAAGTGTGAATGAAAATGAAGAAGTAGGTGGATATTTATAGAAAAAGAAAAAAATGGTAAATTTACCAAAATAACCTCTTATCAAATTACCAAACTAACCTTACTTTAACCTAAAGAAATCTCCACTTTTTCAACACTTAACATAATCCTTTCACTTCTTATTTTATATTTTAGTTGCTTAAATATTAAGTGAAGAAAACTAATTATTTTGTTGGATTTTGATGTGATTTGGATTTGATGTTTATTTTTGACTTTTCTTAAACTTACTTTTATTAATGATGTTCTAGAAGTTTCCTAATCATAATTTGTAAAAGTAAAACATATTTAGTTATTAAAATGTGTAATATATATGTTAAAACATTTTAACAAAGGTGCGATAATGTTGCGACAACTTATTTTGAACAAAACGTTGATTTTCGACAAAACGTTTTCAGGTCACATTTTGACGTTTTTGTTAAACTGTTTATTCATGTAAACCAAACTTCAAAATAAATTTTTATTATCTTTAAATAATTAAAACAAGCATATTTAACTTATAAAATAATATAAAATAATATCCAACTCGTTTTGCAAAAATAAGACATTGATTTATCGATATGCGATGAAATTTGTCAACTTTTATAAAATAAGTTTTATATATTTATCGAACCATTATAAATTAACTTACTATCATTATCAAATGAGTTTGATATCAATTATATATATTTAAAAGTAATTATTTATCCTTTAAATATGTTTCTCAAATATTTATCATACTTTATTGGAATCGACTTTTGTAATTTTACAATGAAATCCAAAATCTTTATTCAATATCAAAAATAAGTTTACCATTCTTATTTATCATATAAAACATGATTGTTTAAGTTTGAAAATTTTACATTTGAATGTTTAAATAAATTAAATATTCCATTTTCGAAGTGATAAAATTATGGTTCGTTACAAAGAAACAATCGTTGTTTCAAGATATATCAACTTCATTGTGAAAGAATTTCTTTGAGAAAATTTTGGTAGTTAAATGGAATTGGATCTGATCCATAGATAGAACTGATTATATAAGATGAAGTGAGATTAACTAACCTAAATGAACATTAGAATGTCTAATGAGTATTCTCGTATATCAAAGAGAAACTATGAGTTTCTTATTAATGTCGAAAATATACATTACCCTCGTATGTTCAATTGAACCATTAAGATTGTTGACTCTATATGGTATGATGTGCAAATCTGAAAGAATTCCACGTATGCTATCAAAATATGATTTTAGTGATGTAACAAAAGAGATGTGATCTATCGGCCAAGATTGTGTCTTTATTGGAAAGGCTAATGTGGTTGGAATTAAATAAGCAATGTTGATAGGAATAATATCGCAAATTTCAATTATTGAAATTAGCATAACAGATTTGGTATTCGGCATGCTCAAGTTAATTCAGATTTACTCACAAAATTATCGCCCGACAAGATTTAGTATTTGGTACTTATGTATTGAAACATAAAATTCTAAATAATGATTTAGAGTAAGACGTTAAAACATGTTAACCAAAAATGCCTCAAAGCCAGTGGGAGCGATATTAGGTTTGTGAGTCTTTGGATATGATCCAAGAAATGATACGGATGTATCATTTTATAATCATCCAGATTGTATAAGTATTTTGATAGAAATATCAAACAGTTTGATTTTCAATCAAAGTGCAGAGGAAGCATGTGTTCATAAGAAAGAACGTTAAAAGACGCACTGATATTTCTAAACTATATGTAAACAACGCATTATTGATTTTAACAATATTCTTGTCTTAAAATCAACTTTAATTATTTTAATACTCAATTTTGGATTATAAATGATGTCTTTTATGGTGAGTATAAAAGATATAGGGATTGTCTCAAAACGTTATATAAGAGCATCCTATTAAAAAGAGAAAATGTAAGTTCGATTCTTTATGCATTAGCAATAGGAGTTATCATACAAGTTATGTTGTGTATGATTTTTTGTTTTGTTTATATATTTGACACATGAAGCAAATATAAAATCCAAATTGATATCACCAAAATGGTTGTTTGAGATCTTCTCGTGTATTTATGAAATACTAGAGAATTGCTTATAGAAACAACGAACTTATTATGATGGAACGTTTGGACAAAAACTTTTATAAGTGATATTGAGTACAACATGTCGATAATAAAATTCAAGTTGAAATCTTTAATTTGAAAATGTTTCAAAATAAAGGTGATCGTGGTCGACTCAACAAAATGTTGAGAACATTAACTTGAATGGCACTACAATAAATCAATGTATATAGATATAAACGCACAAATTTATAATTGAGCCAAAGGTGATTGCACATGTTGAGAATCCCATAATATTGTTATAAGATAACAATGTCATGAAATAGGTCATGATAGAACTTAAAGCTCACTAGAAGTCGAAAGACATACTTCGAATTGTTCCATGTGATAAAGGTAGTTTATCAGCGTCAAAGAGAGTTAATGGACAAAGTAGATAATTAAAAAATGATGACATACCCATTCACCAGGGGACTGACCTAATTGGTTTTGAGAAAACAGATTGGAGATGTTGGAATTAGATTCCATAATTGACCCAAGTGCAAGTGAGAGATTGATAGAGTTAGGGGTATGTCCTAGGGGCAATTATTTAATTTGTTGTATATGTCTAACTCATTGACCAATCTTGTTGGAAATAAAAGGATTTTATTCCTATTATATACTTGATATAATGTGATTATATTAATTAATTAACTTAATTAAAAGTATATTTAATAGAAAAATCCATAAATGGTATATTTTGTCATAGTAGTTACAAAGTGTTGTAACCGTGACTAATTTATCATAACGAAACAAATATACCATTTAAAATGTTCATAGTCAAGATGCATCGAGACTAGATATCGACGTATCCGTCGAGATTGAAGTACGTAAGGCTCTCCAAATGTTGGGCAGCGTATTACTCATGACTGCTGGGGACACATAGGGGTTACGTACTAATAATTATTTGGTAAATATGGAACGACTCACTCGATAATTTTCTGTTAGTTAGTATAACTAAGTTCAAACAAAAAATATCAATGTGACTGATTTACACAGTTCTCTCAACTTGAGAATACCGTGGATCTTCAATATGAAAGCTCCGCTTTGATTACAGCCAAATCATGGCATGACGTCCATCGAGTGACTATAGTTATTGGAAGTGAAGCACTATTCAAGAGAGGATTCGTCTCCTTAGTTATATGCGGTTAGTATCACAGTCAACTCAAAATCAAAGTCTCTGGCCAGAGCATTTCGGTTAATAATAATTGTTATTATTAAATCAAAGACTTTGCATTTGGACTATAAAATTGAATGTGGATGAGGTTGTAATTTTGACCACTATCAAATTCCATAAGTCCAAAGTGATATAGTTTTGACAAAGAGAATTGGTGTAAAAAAATGTCACAACCGGGTAACGGTTATTAAACTAAAATTGGATTTTATCGAAAATGAGTAAGCGATAAATTTGGCCATAATGTCACATCACCTGCTAAGTGACGTGTGAACGTTAACATTAGAATAGTTCGATGTTAATCGCTGACCAAATTTACACCCAAGAGTTATACAGCCGAAATGATGAATTCCCTTATGACCGAACGATTTAACTAGTTTATAATTGTTATAGATTAAATCAATTAATTAATATTTATGAAATATTAATTATAAAATTTGAATATGATTTGAAAAATAACTAATGTTATATATATATATATAACAGTTATAAATATATCGATCGATGTACAATATCGACAAGTGATTAAATTAGATTTAATTGCATAGTATTTTGGCTTGGACTTAGATGGATTTAAGGCCAATCATTAGGATTGCAAAATTTCGGTTTTAGGAAGGCTTAGGGTGGCTAAAACATAGGGAATTGGCTTGGAGATAATGGGTTGAGATCAAGTGAGAATGGGTAAAAAGGTTTTCCTCGTTTCTCTCTAATATAACCCTATATGTGTGTATGTATCTCGAAAAATAATGACTAACCTTTTTTTGGCCGCCATTACCTTCTACACTGTTGATTAAAATATTGCTCTCAATCCACTCCAAAATTCTCAAATATATTTCAAATTAAAATAATACTCTTCAATAGTTAGAGGTCGGTGATTACGGACTTGTAATCTGACGAATCAAGAACAGTAAAAAGAAGGGGGTCATTACTTCAAAATGGATTTAAATGCATCATTAAATTGGTAATTTTAATTCATATTACAGTAATTAAATTATATTCTATGATTCCATAATGAGAAATTTCATATCTGTTTAAATATATTGCTACTATATGTTTAGTTAGGTGAGATTTGATAAGTAGATGTAGTTGTCATAAATCAGTTTGGTTATGTGCATAATTTGTTTATTATACTATTTGATTCATGTATATACAAATGTTGTCTACTTTACAAAATCAATTTTTGTCATTAATAATTTTTTGTATACATTTATTAATAAATTCACACACACACACACACACACACACACACACACACACACACACACACACACACATATATTAGTGTATATTTCTCTCTCATAATAGCATATATGCACATATAAGATACATACATAAATATATATATATATATATACACGATTTAAAAAATTTAGTACACTTATTTATATATAATATGAATTTGAAAATTTGAAAATTAATTATCATACATATATTTATATTTTCAAATCAACATTTATTTAATTTTTAATTTTTTATTATATATAAAATAATTATTACATTAAAAATTCAATTATATATTTTTTAAAAATATTATATTATTCCAGAAACGTATAGAAAAAATTTAGGATTTTTTCAATAAACTTAAGTATTTTAAATAATTAATATTATTTTGAAAAAACCGTTTATGATTTATTAAAAATAATAATTTAATCTACAAATTCTTCAAAAAAATTCATTTATGATCCTAGAACTTTTGAAATTTTGAAATTTAAGTAATATATTATTTTATATTAAATAATTATTGCCAAAATCAATGCATTTGTTTTTTAAAATAATATTTCAACTTTGAAAAATCTCCAAATTTTTTGTAAGCTCTAATTTATGATCCTATATTTCTGAAAATTGTAAAATTTAATTTTTCTTCAATAGATTATTTTATATTAATTATTTATGGATGAAATCATTATTTTATTCATAATATATACAAATTAAAATACTAAAATTATTATGTTTGTAAAACTAAGTTAATTTTTAATTATAAATAATTTTTAATAGTTGTTCTCACTCTTTCTATATACATATTTATCTATATATAAATATTTTATGTTCATGTATTATATATAACATATTTATACATACATGTGTGTGTGTGTATTGTAACACATATACACGCATGTATTTAGACAACATACATGATATACAAAATGAGCTAATATGTCTATTGCGATGTAAATTCCAAAATCTACATATGGACATATTATACCTTTCACGGATTATTGTGTTACATGTGCACTCATACATATATGTATATGATACATTTATGAATAAGTTTAAATCATATAAAATTTATTTCATACCTTAATATATTTGAATTTAAATAAAATGAGTGATTTTATTTAAATGAAATTTAGAAATGTTCTAATTCGGTTAGACTTCATAGGCCCAATAAAGATCCAATAGAGTAAAAAATTTGAAATTCACACATAACTTCCGTTGCGGACTGGTCCAGTTCCAACATCATGTGTTTTAAATGCAGTCTTATGAATGTCATCTTCATGCACTCTAATTTGATGATATCCTGATCTCAAGTCTAGTTTAGTAAAATACTTTACACCGTGCAACTCATCATGTAAGCCATCTTTTTTTTCTTACCATGACTACAGGGGAAGAAAAGCACTACTGTTAGGCCTTATAATGCCTGTTTTTAACATTTCTTAAATTATGTTTTCTAATTCATTTTTTATGTGATGTGAATGTCAATATGGTTTTAAGAAAACTAGCTTGGATCCATGCAATAAAGGTATTTTATGATGTTGTGGCCTGGTGGGTGGTAGGGTATCAAAAGGTGCTAACACCTTAGGAAACTCATCAGGAATTGCCTTTACAGATGCATGTATATTAGAATTTTCATCGGTAGCAAATTGAGAACAAAGCATCATGGCAAACTAACCTTGTATGCATTCTTTTTTGAGTCCATTTTTGTCTATGATTTTTAATTCCTCGGGCTATATACCTTGCCAGACATGCACTTTATTATTGTAATTAAATTTAACTTGCAATTTTTAAAAATTCATTGTTACCTCCCCTAATGATTTCATCCATTGATCCCCTAAAACAACTTGGTAGCCATCTAGAGGTAGTAACAAAAGATCAACAAACATACAATAATTTTGGCATTTTAGGGGTACCTGGTTGCACATTCCAATGACATGAAGCCTCTCATCATTTTCTACTTGCACTTCAAACCCTCTTGTCTTATCAACAGCTAACTGCATTCTTTTTGCTAGATTACAATCCAAGAAATTATATGTGAAGCCAGAGTCAATGAGAACTTGCACTAGTTTCCCATAGATGGTTCCACATATCTTAATGGTATGAAGAGTTGGAATACCACACATAGCATAAAGAGTGTGTTATATGTCTAGTATACCACAATAGAGAATAAACAATTATAAACTCATCTCACAAGTTTATAAATCAGATTTCCACTACTCTGGAATTCGGATAACGTCTAGGGCTTGTCGTAACAATTTTCTTAAGAATTTTATTTCAAAATTCTCCCAAGATACAACAGATGTAAGCTGCTCGAGATTGTGGTGAGTATGTCACTCTATGATTGATAATTAAGATAGCAGTAGGAGAGAGAAGCAGAAGAAAAAACCCAAATTTAATTCGGTTGAGAATGTGATCAGTATTCCCTTGATTTATATTTTCGTCTGCACCCCTTCGAACAGTCGCGTCCGCCTGACGGGTTACACCCGTTGCCTTTCATTGCTCCTGTTTATTAACGGGCCGCACCCATTCGCTACTAGTTCCGCGTTCGCACCCGCTGCTGCAATAAGTCGCACCCGCTCGCGTCTAATGGGTAGCACCCTCTTCCATCTGCTAATGGATGCATCAGTTCGCCAAAAAACCCACGCCCGCTTCGGAAGTCGCACGTCCTCGGTCAAAAACCTTGTCTGTATCCTCACAACAGATCTACACCCATTTGCACAGCCTGATATTGTTTTAAAAAACATGGCCCGGTTTTAAATAAAAATAGGATCATATTAATCCAAACCCAAACCCAAGCCTGATCCCCGCCCGGTTCGGTCGGACGGACGGCGGCGATGGCGCATGCATGTGGTGAAGCATGACTTCCCTCCTCACAACAAAGCACACATTTGGGAGCCCCAAGGCCCTAACCTCCTCATGAGAAAGTTATTCATATACTTAGCTTTTTTTTTTAGTTTTGGTGATGTGGGATAAGTGTATTTCATTTACACTGACACTAGGAATTCAACCAATCCCCCACATAAATGATAATATACTTTTCCCCCACACAAAGTGAAATATCACAGAGTACATATGGAATAATGTTTTATCGTGGATAAGTAGATATTCACTTTGAACTTTCTCTAGTTAAAACTTATCGGATCTACTTGGCTAATCGATGAATTATTTCATCTTGAACCGTCGACCTTTATTGTATATCCAGACAATAAGCTTTACGAAGCATTGATTACATTCTCATCCAATCTCTTGGTTGTGTTCATTTTGGTCCTGAACAATTTTTTGTTCAACAAGTGCTTATTGAAAATATAAGCCTTTAATATTTTCATAAGCCGACCCAGCTCACACTAACATAGGTGATCGCAACCATTAAGAGTATCCTACATATACCCCACTTGTTATATTCAAGATATGGTCGTCATTAAAAAACATAGTTCTAACCTTTAAATATTTCTGTAGGCACGCATTTATATTGTGCACCATAGGAATGGAGTTGGACTATGTCCAAGCAAATACATTACGTCTTGAGTTACTCACAACTGGTTTGCCTATTGATCCTAGTCTGTAGGATCTCTAGTCGCTATGATAGATTCCATATAAGATAACTCTTGGTGGTTTAGGCTTTTAAACTCATTCCTCTCGTTGCGCAGTCAATTTTCTCTCTTGATAAACCTTTAGTAAATGGATCCGCTAGGTTATCATTTGTTCTTACATAATCTATGGAAATAGTTCCATTTGAGAGTAACTGCCTAATTGTATTATGGCGTCGACGAATGTGTCGTGACTTTCCATTATACACAAAGTTGTGCGCTCTGCTTAGCGCAGCTTGGTTATCATAGTGTATGCATATGGCCGGTACAGATTTAGGCCAAAATGGAATATCTTCTAAAAAAACGACGAAGCCATTCTGCTTCTTCGCCTGCTTTATCTAAAGTGATGAACTCTGGTTCCATAGTGGACCGAGCTATGCATGGTTTTTTAATTGATTTCCATGACACTGCTGCCCCTGCTAAGGTAAATACATAACCACTGGTTGATTTCGACTCCTCTGAATTAGCAATCCAGTTTGCATCACTATATCCTTCTAAGAAGGTAGGATATTTTCCATAATGTAAGGAATAATTTGTGGTATTTTTTAAATATCCAAGCACTCTCATTAGTGTTTTCCATTGTTCATTTCCTGGATTGCTTGTATGCCTGCTCAATCGACTTACTGCATTAGCTATATCTGATCTTGTGTAATTCATGAGATACATGAGACATCCTATTACACGAGAGTATTACAGTTGCATTACACTCTCATTAGTGTTTTTATGCAATACTTCTGATGGATTAAAAGGTGTTCTTTCTCCTTTAATTTCAAAATTTTGAAATTTTTCAATCACTTTGTCTACATAGTGTGACTGAGATAATTCAATTCCATTAGGTGTTCTTATTATTTTGATTTCCAAAATGACGTCTGCAATTTCTAAGTCTTTCATATCGAAATTGGTTATTAACATCTTCTTTATGGTCTCTATTACCTGAGTTTTTGGACCAAATATTAACATATCGTCTACATATAAACAAATCATCACATACGATTGTCCAATTTGTTTATAATAAACACACTTATCATATTCATTTATACGAAAACCATTTCTCATCATGACACTATCAAATTTTGTGTGCCATTGTTTTGGAGCTTGTTTTAGTCCGTATAATGATTTTACTAATCTACAGACTTTGTTTTCATTTCCTTTAGAAACAAAACCTTAAGGTTGCTTCACGTAGATCTCCTCATCGAGATCACCATTTAAGAATGCTGTCTTTACATCCATTTGATGAATTTCTAAATTATAGATCGATGCAATTGCTATTAGCATTTTTATAGAGGTTATTCGTGTTACTGGTGAATATGTATCAAAGAAGTCTACTCCTTCTTTTTGACGATATCCTTTGGCTACTATTCTGGCTTTATGCTTGTCGATAGAGCCATCTGCTTTCATTTTCTCCTTGAAAATCTATTTACAGCCAATAGGTTTTATTCCAGGTGGAATATCAAGAATTCCCAAGTTTTATTACTTAGAATTAAATTAATCTCATTTTGGATTGCTTCTTTTTTACATGAAGATTCAGAAGATGACATTGCTTCCTTATACGTTTGAGGTTCATGTTTAAACACAAATGTGAAAAAATCTGAACCAAATGTCTTGGAAGTCCTAGCCCTTACGCTTCTTCTTGGTTCAACTTCCGCAATCTCATGATGAGCTTCATCTTCATGTGAATTGCTTGACTCTTCTCTTGTCCTTTTAGGGACATTATTCCCTTCATTCCTTTTGTGCGGAAACACATCTTTAAAGAATGAGGCATCTCTAGATTCCATGATTGTATTTACATGAATATCAGCTATATCAAACTTGAATACCAAAAATCTATAGGCACTACTATTTTGGGCTGGCCATAGATAGTAACAATCTACTGTTTTTTATCTAAGTTTGACTCTCTTGGAAGGCAGAACTGGAACTTTTGCCAAGCACCCCTCGCTTTCACATATTTAAAGCTTGGTTTGTGTCCTTTTCAAATCTCATATGGAAGTATTCCTGTTTTATTGTGAGGGAATTTGTTTAATATGTGATTGGACATATTTAAGGCTTCCCCTACAAGTTCATCGGTAGACTAGAGGTTAAAAGCATGACATTAATCATGTCTTTTAACGTTTTGTTCTTCCTCTTGGCTACACCATTTGGTTGTGGTGAATATGGAGCTGTTGTTTGATGAATTATACTATTTTCGGCACGGAATTGTTCAAATGGTAATTCATATTCTCCACCTCGATCAGATCTCAATATCTTGATCTTTTTATTTAACTGATTTTCAACCTCAGCTTTGTACTTTATAAATGATGTAATTGCTTCATCTTTAATATTCAAAAGATATACATAGCAATATCGCGTATAATCATCAATAAACGTGATAAAGTACTTTTTCTCACCTTCTGTAGGTAATGATTTAAAATCACATAAATCTGTATGAACCAAACCTAGTGGTTCGATGCTTCTATCAACATATTAAAATGGTTATCTTACCATTTTTGCTTCTACAAATATCTAACATTTTTAGTTCTTATCCACTTGGAATTTCGAAATTAATCCCAAGTTTGATAATGTTTTCATTTTTCGAAAATTTATTTGTCCCAATCTATTATGCCATAGTAAAATTTCATGCTCAAACAAGTAAGAAATTTTAATTTTATTAATTGCACAATCAGAATACATAGTTTTATTGCCGATAACGGCTACATTTGCCTTAAATGGGCCATCACATAAATATCCCCTTCTGATATACATTCCAGCTTTGGACAGAACCATCTTATCTGACTCGAATACCATTTTAAATCCTTTCTTCGACAGTACTGCACCAGAGATGAGATTCTTGCGTATGTCTGGAACATGGAGCACATCATTCAACTTGATAGTTTTTCCAGAAGTAAACATGAGGATTACCGTGCCACTGCCTTCGATCATTGATACTGCAGAATTACCCACATAGAGTTTTTTTTCATGATCGAATTTCTGGTATATAGAAAACGTGGATTTATCAGAGCAGACATGACGAGTAGCGCCTGTATCTACCCACCATTGGTTAGGATTCTGAACTAAATTGCATTCAGATACAACGCCGAGTAGTTGGACTCGTCTACTTCCATGTTGTCTACTATATTTGCCTCTTTGTTGTGTTCCTTTATGTGTCTGCAATCTCTAGCGGTATGTCTAACCTTTCCACAAACCCAACATCCGCCATTAAACTTTTTGGTTCGTTTGTTGTCATTTGTTTTGTTGTCTGAAGCTTTTTTTTCTTCTGGAAATTCTTCCTTTTGTTCTTGGTCTTTGACCCTTCAGTCACAAATGCCTTCTCGCTTGGTTTTGTAACTCCACGATTATCTGCCTTAATTTTTAGTCGGACTATGAGATCATGTAAAGAGATTCCCTTTTTCTTATGCTTTGGATAGTTTCGGTAATCTCTCCATGACGGCAGCAGTTTTCCTGTGATGGCTTCAACCAAAAACGATTCTCCTACCTTTTGATCTTCCGCTTCGAGTTCATGAATGATGATTTGCAGTTGAGCAGTCACTGGTTTAGAGTCAACCATCTTGTAGTCCATGAATTTGTCTACAACGAATTTCTAAAGACCAATATTCTGCGTCTTGTACTTCAAGGCAAGTGCATTCCAGAGTGCTTTTGTTGTCTTTAGAGGCTGATATACTTTGTATAGCACTTTGTCGATACAATTCAGAATATAGTTTCTGCATAGAAAATTGGAATGCTTTTTGACGTATCAACATCTTATTCCTTGTTTGGTGCAGGAATTGGTTCCTCCTCCTCGAGATACCATTGTAGACTGAGTGTGGTGAGAAAAATAGCATTTGATTTTGCCATATTATAAAGTCATCACCATCTCCTTTGAACGGATCAGGCCTATTGTGTGTTGTAGCCTTTATTGAGAGCTCTACAGTTGCCATCTAAGTTTTAGCAAAAAAATTCTTAAGATGTTATATGTCTAACAGAGAATAAACAATTATAAGCTCGTCTCACAAGTTTATAAATCATATTTCGACTACTCTAGAATTCGGATAACGTCTGAGGCTTGTCGTAAATTTTTCTTTAAGAATTTTATTTCAAAATTCTCCCAAGATACAATAGATGTAAGCTGCTCGAGATTGTGGTGAGTATGTCACTCTATGATTGATAATTAAGATAGCAGTAGGAGAGAGAAGCAGAAGAAAAAACCCAAATTGAATTCGATTGAGAATGTGAACAGTATTCCACCTATTTATATTTTTGTCTGCACCCCTTCGAACAGTCGCGTCCGCCTGAAGGGTTGCATACGTTGCCTTTAATTACTGCTGTTCGTTAACGGGCCGCGTCCGTTCGCTACTGGTTCCGCGTTCGCACCCGTTGCTGCCATAAGTCGCACCCGCTCGCGTCTAATGAGTTGCACCCGCTTCCATCTTCTAATGGATGCATCTATTTGCCAAATAACCCACGCCCGCTTCGGAAGTCGCACCTCCTCAGTCAAAAACCGTGTTTGTATCCTCACAACAGATATGCATCCATTTGCACGGCCTGATATTTTTTTTAAAAACCCGGTCCAGTTTTAAATAAAAATAGGATCATATTAGACCCAAACTCGGTTCGGTCAGACGGACGGCGGCGGCGGCGCATGCATGTAGTGAAGCTTGACTTCTCTCCTCACAACAAAGCACACATTTGGAAGCCCTAAGGCCCCAACCTCCTCATGAGAAAGCTATTCATATGTTTAGTTTTGTTTTTTAGTTTTGGCGATATGGGACAAGTGTATTTCATTTACACTTACATTAAGAATTCCAACAGAGTGATGATTGGTTTAATCTCTTCTTTGTCGGGGTCTGTTACCTCCTCAACTTCTTTGGTTTCTTAGACTTCATGATTGTCTACCTCATCATCTTTATCATTACCCATGTCTGATATGCCTTCAAGGACATAAAATTGCCTTTTTGTTTTGCACTAATGGCCTGGTTGCCACCTTTCATTACAAGTGTAGCACTGGTTCTTCCTTTGCCTTTCCATAATTTCTTTTGATGTCATTCCTTTCCTCTTAGCAATCCCTGTTAGGGATCTATTATGGTTAGTTAAAGGTACAAGGGTCTTTTGGGTTCTTGGTGAGAAATTCTTGGATACTGATGGCTATGCAGAGTTAGTAGGTTTATAGAGCCTCCTTGGGTTGGACCACCTTGTTTCATAAATCTTTGCTAAAGCAACTGCCTCCTTGAAACTGGAAGGTCTTGCTGCTTCCAAATCTATTTTAATGTCTTCCTTTAACTCATCCATAAATTTTTCAAATACATAATCAGGGTGCAGATGTGGAAGCAGGCCTTGCAGTTGCTCAAACTTTGTAAGATATGATTGAACGAAAGAGAGTTGTTTGAGATTGGCAAAAGATCCAAATGGTTTCCTTAACTCATGGGGAGCAAATCTGATTATAATCTCTTCCTTGAAACCTTATAGAGATCATAATTCTTGACATTATTAGTCAACCATTTAAACCACCTTTGTGCATCATCCTTCAAGTGGAAGGAATAAGCAGATACCCATTCAGTCTTAGGGGTGTGATGGTATTTGAAAAGTTGCTCGACTTGATCTGTCCACTCAATCATAGTTTCATCACCACTATAGACAAGGAATTCCAGGTTAATGGTAGTGTGCCGGAGCAAGGTAGGAGGGGTAGGATGCTGGGTTGTTGTCTTGGGTAAGAGTTTTGATTCAGATCATTAGAGTGGGTTGAGAGTGAAGAGTTCTGTTGTAGTTTCTCTAGAATGCGGGTACATAAGGGCGATTTCTTGATGGTGGTTGGGATTCATGATGTGAATTAGTTGGTACAATTCTTTGGGACCTCGTCTCTTGCATGAATGATTCCAAGGTGGCTGTAAGAAGATCGAATCTACCATTGAATTCATGAGTATTTTATTGAAATGTCTGATGAAGTTCTTGTTGTGATTGGTGAAGTTCTTGCTATGCATCTACCAACTGATCCGGAGTTTGTTTTGTGATTTCATTAACGTACTGTTGGCATGTCTTAAATTCCTCTACATCACTGAAATCAGGGACAGAGAGATGGTTGTTGTCATCAACATTGCTGATGTCAAAAGTTGGGGATTGGAATTTGCCCTAGATGATTGAGTTGGATCCTACTTTGATACCAGTTTTGTAGACCCCTGCTCCTTTGATTGGTTTCTTGTATGAACCATGATGTTTAAAATGGAAGAAAGTGATTTAACATAGATGGGATATGAATATATAATGATTGAAGGGGATGTGAGTTAATCGCAGTTGAAAAAGAAAGAAATGTACACAAGTCTCAGAGATGTAGGAAAAAAGAGATTTATCAAAGAACAGAACTTAAAAAACGAGAAAGGAAGAAATGCATTTAAAAAACATGCACAGAGAAGATAATTTGAGTTTTATTTTATTCAATGCAATACATGCTTTTATCTTACAGATTCATATATATTTATAGAGTAGGTCTAACGGCTATATCTTTTGACCAATTCAACCTTAAACCAAATTACAATTTATACAATTTCTTCCTGCAATTAAGTGCACAGTGGCCTATGCATATGTGCATGTGCACAAGGTGCACAGTCCAAACTCTCTCTCTTTCAACTGGTATCCAACATACTTGCTGCAACTGCCACCTGAGCCATGTCAGCAATGGTTGGTATTGCTATGAAGAGGAAATAATGATGAAGAGAAAAAATCTTCTTATTATCTCTCTTGCTTTATTACAGGTAGTCTCTTGTATTCATAGAACCTATACAGACCAATAGAAAAACAACATGTCAGCAATATACAACCCATTTCTTTTCACAAGTTGTAATACCACCCCCCCCCCCTCAAGATGGACTGTGAAGATCTTTTACAGACATCTTGGATAGAAGAGGAAACAAAAGAGAAGATGGCAAAGGCTTAGTGAACAAATCAACAAGCTTCTGATGAGAACGGATTGGCATCAACTTGATAATATCTTGTGAAACTTTGTCCGAATGAAATGACAGTCAATCTCAATGTGTTTAGTCCTTTCATGGAAAAATGGATTGGAAGCAATATGAATAGCTGCTTGGTTGTCACAGAATAACAGCGTTGGAGATGAAACTTGAATTTTAAAATCATGAAGAAGTTATTGAAGCCAACAAATCTCACTTGCGGTGGCAGCTAAAGCTGTATATTCTGCTTCAGCCGAAGAACGAGAAATTGTCGTCTGTTTCTTGGCCTTCCAAGAAATAAGGGAACTGCCAAGAAATATGCAAAAACCGGTTATTGATTTTCTAGAATCAAGACAAGATCCCCAATCCGAATCAGAAAACGCCTTGAGCTTGAAATTAGAATCATCAACATCATTATTAGTTCTAGAAGACTTTGAAACAAATAACAAACCTTGACCAGGCTTATTATTTAAGTAGCGAAGAAGATGATGAGCAGCTTTGAGATGAGGTTCTTAAGGCTGAGACAAAAATGGACCAAGCTTGTGGACAGCATATGTGATGTCTAGTCATGATAAAGTGAGGTAAATAATCCTTCCAAAAAGTCTTATATAAATAGAAGCATCTTCAAGAAGGAGGCCTTCATGAGCACTTAATTTTAGCTTTGGATCCATAGGTACAACAGTAGGCTTACATCCAAGATACCCTGTTTCTTCAAGAAGTTGAAGAGTATAATGCCTTTGTGACATGACGATTCGTTCGACTGAACGAGTTATCTCAAGTCCTTAAAAGTACTTCAAATGACCAAGGTCTTTAAGTTCAAACCGAGAATGAAGAAAATTCTTAAGAGACTCGATAACATCATCATTTGGACCTGTAAAGGTGATATCATCGACGTAGACAAGGAGTGCTATGAAAGTTGATCCTGTTCCTTTAGTAAATAAAGAGTAATCACATTCGGATTGAATAAATCCATAATCAACAAGAGATTGTGAAAATTTTGAGTACCATTGCCGTGAGGCTTGCTTAAGGCCATAGATAGACTTATGTAGTCTGCAAACAATTTTCTTCCCCTGAATGCTTTGTTTCTTCACTTTGTCATAGCCCAAAGGCATATCCATGTAAACCTCTTCGAAGAGATCACCATGTAGAAAAGCATTATTGACATCTAGTTGAGTTAAATGCCAAATATTATTAGCAGCGAGTGCAAGTAAGACTTTAATTGTGATCGATTTTGCGACAGGCGAAAAAGTTTCAATAAAATCAATTCCATTTTTGTTGTGTGTATCCTTTAGCTACCAAACGTGCTTTATATCTTTCTATAGTGCCATCAGAACGATATTTGATCTTATAAATCCATTTACATCCTATAGAATGTTAGTTATGAGGTAATGGGGTAACTGTCCAGGTTTTTAGTTTCTTCTATGGCAGTAAGTTCAGCTTGCATAGCTTCACGCCATTCTGAAGATTTAATAGCTTCATGGAAAAATTATGGTTCATAATTTGAAGAGACATTTAGCACAAATCTTTATCAGCAGATGATAAAGTGTCATAAGAAAGAAATTTCTACAAGGGATATGCAGTTGAACAGCTAGGAGGAGGAATGTTTTGTTGAGAAACAAGACGATAATGAAAGTCACGAAGATAAGATAGTGGTTTTGAAAGTCAAGAAGATATTCTAACATTAGAAACATTATTTTCAACAACAGGAGTTTCAGAAATATCCACTGTATGCTCATCTTGTTCTAGTAATTCATGAATTTGTTCAGTATTTGAAGTTTCAGGTTCAGCAACTAGAACATGAGATTCATAACTTCCATTCACTGGAGTAAAAGGAGATGTAATTGAAGGAGATACTGCTCCAAAAGAACTAGGCACGAGCAATACTAAATCTGGAAATGGATTAATCAAATCTGAAGTAGAAGCTATAGTCTGAAATCTAAAATAGAAGCTATAGAATGAAACGGAAATATCTCCTCATGGAAAATTACATCACGGGAAATATAAAAAAATTAGTTTGAATATCATAAAGGCAGTAGCCTTTAATGCCAGGTGGATATCCTATGAACACACACATCCTGGATCTAGCATCAAACTTGGTTCTATGTGCAGATAAGGTAGAAGCAAAAGCAAGACACCCAAACACTCTAAACATAGAGTAATCCACACAATTTTTGTAGAGAATTTCATATGGATTTTTGTGATGCAACTGAGGAAAAGGGGTACGATTGATCAAATATGTGGCTGTAAGTACACAGTCTGACCAAAATTGAATAGGCTCCCTAGACTGAAAATATAAAGCTCATTCCACATTTAGCAAATGTTGGTGCTTTCTCTCCACAACTGAGTTTTGTTGTGGCCTTTCTACACATGAAAACTGATGAAGAACTCCAATAGAACTAAAGAAATCAGTGAAAAGTAATTCTGGTGCATTGTCTGAGCGAATTTTTTTAATGTTGGCTGCAAAATGAGTTTCAACCATCTTGAAAAACTTAGAAATAATGGAAGCTACATCAGATTTATGCTTCAGAAGAAAAATCCAAGTAAATCATGAGCGAACATCTACTAAAGTTAGAAAATATTTGTAACCATTATAAGATGAAGCATGGTAAGGGCCCCAAATATCACAGTGTATTAAATCAAAAGAAATCTGAGACATATGATTATTAGATTCAAAGGATAACCTTCTTTGTTTAAACAGTGGACAAATGTAGCAAGGATCTGCTTTATTGAGTTTAGAAGTATCACAACACAATTGAGATTTCAAACTATTCAATTTTTAAAAAAAATATGGCCTAATCTATTGTGCCAAGTTTGAGCAGAAATTTGATTCACATAAACTGTTGGAACATTGTTGAATGATTTGGTATCCAGCATATAAAGGCCTTCACACTTTTCACCCTTGCCAATCGTCTTCTTGTTGTTTAGCTCCTGAATAATAAAGTGGTCAGTCAAAAAGCTTATAGTAAGTCCAGTCCCGTGAGTAAGAGAACTAACAGACAACAAGTTAAATTGAAAATCTGGTACGAATAGCACATACCTGAGGATAACATTATCGCTTGAATATCTTCAGAAAGGAAAACTAGTATAACAGTGTGATTGGGCAATGTAAAAGTGGATTTCGGAATTTGTCTCAAAGATTTAAATGCAGAAGCCAAAGAACAAATATGATGAGTAGCACCGGAATCAACTATCCAATATCATGGAGAAGAAAATTTTATGCTCCATGTAACTGAAAAAAAGTACCTGTGGCGAACGAGGCAGCTTTGTTGTCTTGAGGTTTATCCATGTTGTGATTGGAAGAAATTAAATGACTCGACAACATGGACATAAGCTACTGGTACTGAGAGGTATTCAAATTATGAAAAAAAACTGCTAGCAGCTTCTTGATTAGACTTCAAATCTTGACTAAAAACATTGTTGACAGAACTATAATTGACTTGAGAAGAAGCATTGTAACGGTTCTTTGCCTTGTAGCCTGGTGGATATCCATGGATTGTGAAGCATTTATCGATATTATGACCATGAAATTTACAGTGTGTGCAATAAGGTCTGTCCTTCCTTGAAGCCTTAGCATAAAATTCATCAACAAACTTTTTATTCTTTTCAGGAATAGATTTAATAGCAAGAGCCATGGCATTAGAAGCATCAAGGTTAGTATTTGAATTGGTAATAGTACCAACTTTTCTCTGGCATTCTTCTTGTGAAATTAATTCAAAGACCTTATTAATGGGAGGAAGAGGATCTGTTAACAAGATCTGACCCCTAACTTGTGAAAATGAATCAGTTAGTCCCATGAGAAAAGACATTATATACTCCATCTGATAATGAATATTTAATTCTTTAAGTCCTCCACAAGAACACTTTGCACAAGTACAACTGATCTGTAATTACTCAATTCTTCCCAAACAGTCTTCAATCTTGTAAAATAATCGCTGATAGAACTCCGATCTTGAGTTAAATTCATTAGTTATCTTCTTAATTGGAATACTCTTGGTCCGTTTTTCTATTGAAACCTATCTCTAAGGTCCAACCACATATCATGAGCAGATTTAGCAAAAATTATACTTGCAGATATATCTTTAGAAACAGAATTTAATATCCAAGAAATTACCATATTGCTGTTACGAATCCAAGAATTTGTTACATCAAAATTTGTACCATCTGGTTTTAGAATTGAACCATCAACAAACCATAATTTATTCTTCACAGACAAAGCAATCAACATTGCACGACTCCAGGAGGCATAGTTATCTCCATTGAGTGGTTGAGAAACAAGAACGGCTCCAGGATTGTCAGAATGATGCAAAAAGAAAGAATTGGAAGAATCATCAATGACAGATCTAGTCCCGATGGATGAAGTAGGAATCATCCCAGAGCAAGAAGATTGATCAAACTCATTCATTTTGCAAAGAATCAAGATCAGGAAACGGAAAATGAAAATTAGAAGGTTGGATTTCGCTCTGATACCATATTGCGATGAAGAGGAAATAATGATGAAGAGAAAAAAAATCTACTTATTATCCCTCTTGCTTTATTACAGGCAGTCTCTTATATTTATATACCTTAATGCTATAACCAGTACAAACCAATATAAAAACAACATTTCTTTTTACAAGTTGTAATAAAAGGCTTGCTAGTGATCATCTCTGGTGGTATCTTTGATGAACTTTTGGGTGAAGTGCAGTTTTTTTGGCTCTGTGCACATTAATGGTCGTCAACAGTTTTTGGGCATAACATTAACCTACATATTTAATTCACAGATTAGAATCAGATTACCCATTCAATAAAAAGATGGATGTTTATGAAGATGAAGGAAGAAGTTGCAGATAATAAAGAATCAATAATCGAAATTGAATTTGATTGCATTGGAATTAAGGTAGAACATGAAGGTTTCATAATGTTGCTCAGAATTTGATCCTAAATCGTGAAGCGGTTTTTCTAGTTTCGGATTTTTAATATGAGGAAATTTTGTAGGTGAAGATCCGTAAATTATTTGGAATGAGGCTATGAACGTCAAAATGGGAAAAATGAAAACCCTCGAAAAATGGTTTAATATATAAACATATTCTTTGACTGAAGAAGTGAGAGTTAGTATGGAAAGTTGCATTGATTTTCAAGTGACACTTGGCAGAACATGGTTAAAGGCAAAGTGTGGTTTCCATTTCAATGTAGACTAGTCTATCGATAATGTTACGCACATGAGCGTTGTTATAAAAAGTTACTTAGAGTATAACCATGTAAAATTAAGTAATTTTACGCAGGAGATAAATGTATATTTGTATTATATTTTGACTATGTGCGCAAATGTAGAGTGTGTGTGAGTTAGTTTAATATAGTAGATTTTTAGTAAAAGTTGAGGTCTCCATTCGCTCCACAAAACCCCCATTTACAGTATAGAAAAATACAGATAGAATGCCAAAGAATGAAAATACACAAACCAGTAAATTTTGACTAATTTTTTGTATTCAAAAATAGTCAAATTTGCAGACATCTTGTCACTTTGAAAAGATTCAAACTATAACAAAGTAAGCGTATAGCTCATTCCAATATTAATTTTTTTATTAGCTAATATTGCATGTAGAATTGAAATAAATTCAGTTATACATCTGTAGACTGTCTGTTATAGCCCATAAATTGCAGAGGGTTCAAATAATTAAGATGAAAAAATGAGTCCACAGAAAGTGCATGCAAATAAAACTGGATAGGACTCTTCTTTTTTCGTCACACATAGTATAGCTACTGAGATATATCTAAATATCTTGAAGGAGATCTATTTAATGCCGAGCAATTTAGAAAGTACGGACATCAAACTGGGCCGCATAGTTAAATTGTCTAATGTCAGAAACAATTTTAGGTTATCAAAAAGAAATTACAAATGGAAATATATCCATGCCTAATGCTATATATATCTATGTGTGTATGAAGTGCTAATAGCCTTTCACAGCAACAAGTGGCGACAGAAAAACAAACACATTAAGCAGTCAGTTAACAAATGCGAAGGTTTTCCTAATATATTCAACAATGGTAGCGAGCAGCTCTGATCCATTTTCACCAATATCATAGACAACTACTTGGTCCAAAGGGTTAGGTGTGGCTCGCATTGTATTAGAGTGAATGCGTAGATTGGATTATGATTAGTCCCACATTGTAAGATATTCTAAAAGAAATCAGCATATATGTGAGATTGGTAGCATGTAACAACAAGGGATTCCTTTTGTTACAAATAAATGTTGGCATGAAAATATATGTCCTCTAGGAGGATGTAGGGATATCCTATCATGACACTGGCACCAAAAGAGCTTCATTCAGTGGTCTTGCTTCTTCTACACTAAATGAAGTGCGCGCATAGCAGAAGGTGCGAGGGGGTGCCGAAAATTACGACATGGTATCAGAGCTGATGGTTCGATGGGACCAATATGATGCAGCGTTGACCTAAGTATGCTCCAATATGTGTGGTTTGAGCTCCGGATTCTTATTAAGGTGGAGTTATAAGTTAGAACATGGCCTGCGCCAACCGTGTGAAAGAGAACTCTTTGTGAAATAGCTTGGCCCAATTGCTGGAGGTGGTAGCGACCTATTCTAAACTGCTGGAGGTGTTAGCGACCTTATCCAAGTGTTTGAGGACTCCGTATAACTTCAAGTTGAATTGAGAAAATGCTCGCCAAGGTAGAGATCCGTTAGGTATGGCTCGTATTATGTTAGAGTGGGTGCGTAGATTGGATTATGATTAGTCCCACATCGTAAGATATTCTAAAAGAAATCTAACAATAAGGGATTCCTTTTGTTACAAATAAATGTTGCCATGAAAATATATGTGCTTTAGGTGGATGTAGAGATATCCAATCATGACGCTGGCATCAAAAGAGCTTCATTCAGTGGACTTCCTTTATCTACACTGAATAATAGTGCACGCATAGCGGAAGATGCGAGGGGGTGCCGAAAATTTCAACATGATTGGATTTCCCTACATCTTCTAGGGCATATATATTTTCATGGTAACATTTATTTGTAACAAAAGGAATCCCTTATTGTTACAAGCTACCAATCTCATATATATGCTGATCTCTTTTAGAATATCTTGCGATGTGGGACTAATCATAATCCAATCTATGCACCCACTCCAATATAATGCGAGCCATACCTAACAGATTTGCATAACTCCAAAAACGCAGTGGAATGCTAATGTACAGAAACAATCAAAAGAAGGATCTAGCTTGTCGATTAATTATCAACCACAAGTTCAATGAAAAATAATTACCAAACAAAGAAAATATAGAAGAGCGGAGAACACAGAGAGTTAACGTGGCTCGGCTACATTGCCTACGTCCACGGACCCAACAATTATTCTTTATTTCACTGAAGAAAGAGAGTACAAAAGAGAGAGATTACAAAATTATAGGTAGTAGTAGAGAGACTAACCTATAATTAAAAATTGAATAATCAATTTATCCAAAGACTTGCATACGCTCAAAACTCCTAATTGATTGACTGTAGAAATTAGGGTTTAATGAAGAAGAGGATAATGGTGGATACTCTCTCACATGCTCACACAAATATGAAGATGAACTTCTTTCATTTAAATAGGCATGAAAATGAAGGATGCTTGGGGATGAAGAAAATTAATTTCTAGATTATGTTTGAAACCTTTGCGAATGTCCATGATTTAATTTCTATGTAAATGGATAAAGGTGATCTTGGTTTCCATAATTTTCCTTGCTTGAATCAATCTCCATCAGCAATCTTTTCTTTCTTCATATAACAAATTCTTTGATTAATCAATTAGATAGCAATTAATTAATTTCCCTTCTCTAAAAGATATCACACATATCCTTCCTCTTTATCTTTCCATATATAGCCTAATTAATTGATTTACTGAATCGATTAATTATTTTCTTGTCTTCTTTGGAAAATATTTGAATCGCATAAATTCAACACTCCACCTTGATTCAAATATAACAATCTCTCTACATCACCACATCTCGACAAATTGTTGGATCTACGTCAACAAGCTCAATGTGAACTATTTTGGGTAATATTGCCCAAACAGAGCTTCCAAATCTTTCCCAAGCACAAGAAAGATAGTATGCACATCATCAAACATAATACATACGAGAAAATACCAAAATTATTCAACAAATCTGATGTTGGAGACGAACATGTAAATACTAATCTTCGAGAGACCAATGGAGATTTAACAACGCGCTTCACATTCTCCATTCCAAGTTGAGTGAGGACATACTCAATATTATCTACTCCAATCTCCTCCAAAAGAATTTTGCCATACTTTCCTAAGTCAACATCAGCAGACTCACCAACAAGCTCCACAACATTCAAAGCATAAGATGAAGAATCATCGCTACAAATGTGCTTACAAATAGGGCCATCTGAACCAAAAGACCTTTCCAGCAAATGAGCACCACCTAGAGTCTGAATCTCTGTATTCTTCTCATCAACCATGGTATCATCATAAATACCAATATCTCTTCGAATATGGAAACAATCTGATGACTTCAATGTGTTTGGCAATTTTCTGTCCTCCCAATGTCATCACTTGATAGAGGCTCTACCTTCAACAAAGACCTCTCATCAAATATCGCATGCCTGCTAGTCACAATTCTCCTAGTTGTTTTACACCACAACCTATACCTCTTCACTCCTTCTCTATAGCATAACAAAATGTGCTTGCTTTCCCTAGGCTTCAACTTGTCATGTCTCTCATCTTCTAAATAAGCTGAACAACCAAACACTTTAAGGAATAATCAACAGGCTCTCTTTTCCGTATCTCTTCTAGGATCTTCATATCTATGGCAACAGAAGCTGTGCGGTTGATGAGAAATACTACCATAGATATCGCTTCTGCCCAAAATCCCTCTTTTAGACCAGCAGTCGTTCTCAAGCTCATAGCTCTCTCCGACAATATCCAACACATGCTCTCCGCCACTCCATAACAATGTGACTCAACAGAAATAGAAAAATCTCTAACTACATGCTCGGACCCACAATAGTTAGTGAATTCTTGTGACATAAATTCACTACTATTTTCAACTTTGAGAACCTTCAAACGCTTCATCGACTGCTTCTCTACCAAGGTCTTCCACTTACAAAACTGGGCAAATATTTCGTCTTTGGCCTTTAAGAAATTGACACATACCATACGTCAGAAATCATCCACAAATAAGACGAAGTAACTGGCCCTACCAAAAGATGCAACTGGGTGGGTCCCCGCACATAAGAATAAACATACTCTAGAAACTCTGTAGCTCTAGGTCTTCCAACATCAAATGCGACATACGTCTTCTTTCCAAAAGAACAATATCCACAAGAGCTAGGCTTCGACCGACAAACACCATCAATCAACCCATGCTTCTTTAATACTTCAAGACTCTCCTCATCAACATGACCTAAAAGAAGATGCGTAACTGAGTAGAATCTGAAATACTAGAATCAGTAGAAACTACCAACTTTTCTAAGACTGACTCTCCATGAAGCAGATAAATATCATTAACTCGCACCCCTTTTATCACTACCAAGGAACCTTTCGCTACTCTCAAATTCTCTCCATTTATTATTATCCTCATACCAAGTCTACTCAAAGCTCCAACCGATAATAAACTTCTACGCAGCATCGGAACATGTCTAACATCCATGATAGTCCTAACAACACCATCATGTATCCTAAACCTCACACTTCTAACGCCCACAACATGACAAGACGTGTCATTCCCCATATGGACTGCTCCGCCATCAATCTTCTTGTAACTGACAAAACAGCTCCTATTTGGCGTCATATGACAAGAGGCTCCATAATCAATCACCCAACTATTATGCCCTAAAGGTGAAATACTGGCTGAAAATAATGATGTATTACTATCACTTCTATCTGCATCCGATCTAACTACTGCCGTAACTGAAGCTTTCTCCTTCTTCTGTCTCTTCTTTCTAAGAGTTGGACAATCCCGTATGAAATGTCCCTTCTTCTTCTTACAATAATAGCAAGCACCCCTTCTAGGACCCTTGAAGTGGGACCCATGCATATCTCTACCTCCAAGGTGCTTCTGGCTTTTATGTCTTCCTTTAGATGAACGAAGTTGTTGCTGAAGAACACCGTCATTAGTCTTCACCTTCCATGTCCCAAAAACTCATTTTCTAACAAATTTGGTAATGCCATAATTTTTCATACCACCACTGAAAGAATTTGCCATTGATAACTAATCTAGAACAAGACAGCTAGCTTTGAGACCAAACTGTTGTGAGGAAATTTCAATTGATTTGCACAACTTCAAAAACGCAGCGAAATGCTAATGCACGGAAATAATCAAAAGAAGGATCTAGCTTGTCGATTAATTATCAACCACAAATTCAGTGAAAAATAATCATCAAACAAAGAAAATACAGAAGAGCGGAGAACACAGAGATTTAACGTGGTTCGGCTAGATTGCCTACGTCCATGGACCCAACAACAATTCTTTATTTCACTGAAAAAAGGGAGTACAGAAGAGAGAGATTACAAAACTATAGGTAGTAATGGTGTGACGACCCGGAATTTCTAGCAATTTAAATTTGAATAATTAATTGATTTTTTAAAATATTTAAAGGTTAATTTTAACTTGAATTCAAGATATCAATATTTACTTGATAATTAAATCGTTGAATTATATAGTTTAAATATTAAATTTAATAATTGAACTTGGGTAATTGTTGAATTTGAGATTCTAAGCCAGTTTATAAATAATTTGAAGGCTTATAAAATTTATAATGATAATTCCGAAGATAATAGAATGGTTGGAATTTAATTTAGAGATGATTTGTTCAGTTTTAATAATATTGCGTTTAAATTGGATTTAAAAATAGCCTTCCGAGGCATAGTCTCGGAATTCGACGAAACTAGTTCCATTGGATCCGTAATAGTTAGTTATTATTGGATTTCAATTTTCGTAGCAATCGGAGTTGTCGGTTGACCCTGGTAGCTCGAAACGCGTAGATTTACTTTAATCGATTTAATTGAATATCGATCGTTTAATTCTGTAACTCACACATATGTTCAAATTAGCCTCCAAAACATGTTCCATTGTGTTCAGAACGCGGGTAACACTTTATAGTAGCCTAGCGGCATGCGCGATGGTGGTTCGAAGTTTCAAGCGGGGTAAAGTGAGATATTTATAATAAAATATTTTTATCTGTTAAATCAAAACCTTAGCTTACCCTATACGACACCGTTCCCAGTTATAACCCCATACCCTTTCCCTTCATAGAGCATCACAAGTTCTTTTTCTCCTCGGTCCTTTTCTTTATAACGAAATTGAATGAAATCTGAGAAAATCGAAATTTTCCCCTCTCTAATCTACTAACAGGAATCAAGCCGTGCCTCTCCATTATTTTCAAAATTAATCTCGGTTAAAAAAAAAGAAATAAAATAATATGGAATGGCCGAAGCATACGAATAAAAAAGCATGGCGACGCGGGCACATTCAGGCTCGAACTCGAGCTGGGGAGGATGGGGCAGAGTCGCAGTTGCTCGAAGGGAGGTTTAGGGTTTCGGTTGTCTGGGTAAATCGCTGCGCGCGATGGTTGATTTGGGCGAGGCTGCTTCGATGTGGGTGAAGCTTGTTTGAGGCTCGAGGTTGAAGCCGCAGGCGATTGAAGGTATTTCGAGCGGTGTGGTGATGGTCGTGGAGGCGGCCGATGTCGATGTGGTTCGAGCGTGGTGGTGATCGAGGTATATTCCTGCAGTTTTTCTTTTACTGAAATCAAAATAATATGTTTTACGGTAGAAGATTTCAAAAAGGGAAATTTAATCATTTGTTAAATAAAGATTGAGTTATATTAAATTTACAAAATGGAAATGAAATTTATCTAGTGAACTTATATAATCATTTGGTAACTGGAACATATTTTTAATCAGAAAATTAGTTTGGAATTAACTTATTATATAAAATGGAATTTACTAAAATAGAAATTGAACTTGATCGAATATTAATGAAAATCATCCAATGTCTATGCAAGGTCAATAAATTGATAAAGGAAACTGTTAGTTTGAAATTTAAGTTTTTGTTTAAATAAACCATTGGATTAAATATAATTAATTAGCTAATTAAAATTTTAGAGGAAAATTTATTGTTCAAATTTATTCAATCTTAATAAAATTTTATAATTGTTATACAAGGTCAAAAACCAGGGAAACCATGTCGAGAATGAAGTGGATTTGCAAATAAAAGCAAAAGGTGAGTAAATCTCACTCAGCTGAGTTGTTATTAAATTCAATAGTCAAATTTAAATGATTGTTTGAATGCTTGAATTGATTTGATGTGTGTTGAGAATTGATGATTTGGTGACTTTGGTTTGTTGGATGGTTCTCAAGAAAATTTTTGTTCGACTCAAAGTATTGGGGTTTAAATTGTTTTAAACTCCAAAAGTAAATAGGGATCGAATTAGTTGATTAAGGATTAAGTTAAGTAATGAAGTTTAATGAAGTTAGAATAACCAGTGGGAGGTTTAATAAGTAGTTACGTAAGTAATGAATAAAATATAATTATTTTGTGAGATAACTCAAGAGATTAATTAAAATAGTTAATCAAGATATAGTTAATTTATTTAATGAAGTAAATAAAAGAAGTTAGATAATTACCGGACGAGGTTAGTCGAGAATGATTAATATTGGATTGGATTAAAGTAATTGATTTAGATAGAACAAATTAAAACTATAATTGGAAATCATTAATTTATATAATTAATGAAGTAACTAAAGATTTAAATAATTGAGATTAATTAATTCATAATAAGTGACTTATGAGAAGTTAATTAATATAAGTAATTAAAAATTAACGTAATTGATTATAGTTAATTAGTTCGTGAAGTAATTAAAGATTACTCATTGATTTGGTAAAAATAATTAATGTTGTGAAATTAATTAAAGATAATTACTTGAATGTAATTGAAAATAATTAATCCAGGGTGATTAATTAAGATGGATAATGAAGGGTTGATTAATTAATTGTTCTGGAATTAATTAATGAAGGAGTCAAAGTGATTGAGGTTTGAAATTCAATTAGAATAAACTGAACTAATTGTATGTGATTAAGCCTTGCTTATGAATGATTGAATGGTATTGGATGTTTTGAATGAGTTGATATCTCTAATATGAAATGTTGTAAATTCCATTTGAAAAACTTGGGTTAGGATTATATGAGTCTCGAAGAGACTAGGGTCGGGTACTTGGGAAATACCCGAAACCACTTCGAATATTTATATATTAATTTGTGAAATCAATAGGCTGGATTGAAATGATTTAAGTAGTCTGGAATATTTATCTAAGTTTGGTACTTAGAAATTGATAGGTGAAATAAGTGTTGTCTATAGCGAAATGTGAATTGGTTAAATTGATATAAGTTGCCTCGGGTTTTATATAAGTTGTTTGCTTTAGTGTTCCATGTTAGAATGGTTTACTCACGCTGGTTTCCAGCCTGACCTGGGTGTTACTTTGGTGTAATGCTCGAGTCAGACCGAGTATTACAGATTTTTCAGGTAGGAACGTTTTAGAGCTCAGGAGGCGAGCTGGATGGCAATATCGTATAGAGTATTCCGCTGTATTTATATTATTGTTAATCTGAGACTTGATAATTGTATATATTCAGTGGCTGTATTTATATGTGAAACTCTGATGTGTATTAAATGTAATCGATAGATATAGTATTTTTTTGTAAACTGTCATTAATTATTATATTTTATCCGCTGCGAATGTGAGATGTTTGGTGTTTCTGTTCTTCTTCTTCTTCTATCTCTTTCTTCTTTTCATAACTATCTGAAATTTTCGGGTTAGAAAATTTCGGGTCGTTACATTTGGTATCAGAGCTGAAAGGTTAAGCGAGAACCTTGGCTCTGGTGGGAATTACTCATTGAATAGAGTCCGTAGTACTCTAGAATGAGTTGCGTATATATATATGAGAGCGTACTTGTTATTTGTTTATAAATATTTTTAATGATTTTATATAAAAATATACTTTGATATATATAGCAACATTTCCTTTTAAATTATTGGAATTAAGTTAAGAAGCAATATAAAATACGACCAAATTGAAACTTATAACCAAAGTTGAAAAGTAAACTTATATAACAAAATGGAATATGAAATATAGATTGTAAATATAATTTATAAATTGAAATAAATTTCATAAATAAATGAGATTATAATTTGAAATAGAATTACGGAGAATATTTGAAAATAAAGTAAGATGAAAATTCCAAAGTAATGTTTAAATATGAATTGGATGGATTGGAAATTTGGAATTTTTGGGAAAATTTAAATTTCCTTTGGATTTGAAAGTGGTTTCCAAAGGTTTTGGAGAAATAATAGTATTATTTCAAAAATATTTTTGGTGTTGAATTGGAAATATGGGAGATTTGAAATCAAAAATATTTGGTAATGTTTTTAAAGAAAGAAAAGCATTGAACTCTTTCGGTCACTGGAAAATAACGTCGGTGATGACTGCAGCATCATCGATGTTTATTCTCGAGTTTCTAAAAGAGAAATTGCTACCAAAATGTTTTTAATTGGAATTGTTTGTGAACTGGGTTTGGATTTGAAATTCAAAGGGATAAATGAATTTGCCAAAGAATTTTGGATATAGTTGAATGCTAAGGTGATATTGAAATTTTGGAAATTTGTTTAAACTCTGGAATCTTGATTAAATGTTTATGGAATAATAAAAATATATTGGCTAAATAGAATGTATAATTCCGAGTCAAAAACAAAATGTGAATGAAATTGATTATAAATAGAAATTGTAAAATTTATATTATAATTAAAGTTGTACAAGTTTAAAGATCAAATGGAATTTGATTTGAAGTTGGAAGGAAATTGAGAATCAACTCAAGTTGAATTGGGAATGAATCAAGTCCAATGGAAATTGGAGTTAATTAAATTGGGATTGGGTTAATTTAAATGGAGTGGAAATTTAAATTGAATTGTTGGGGAAGTGAACAGTTTTGACTCTAGACCATTTTCAATGTAAATTGTTTTAATATAAATAGTTTTAAATCTATTTACTATACAACTTTCTTTTTAAAAAACCCAAACTATTTGATACTCGTTTTGCCACTACTTTTGGAACTCTTTAACTATTTTACAACTGTTTTATAAACTAATTACTAATTTTTAACTAAGTTACGAATTAATTTCTATGTTACACCTATGTTGCAATTATCTAAGATTTCTATAACTATTTAATTATTTTCCAACTATTTTACAATTAGTCAACTATTCTACAACTATTTTGCAAACTAATAATTATTTTTCAACTACTTGTCTATTTTTAAAATTTTCAAGCTATTTTCTAAATATAAACTGGTCGGAGTTCAAATTGTTATTGATTAAATACCCAACTGAGATAAGAATTGAAGTAATAATCCAAATAAGGATTAAGGAAGTTGATATTGGAAAGGGTAATCAAATTTGAATATTTGATTTGAATAAACAAAGTTATATATCTTTGTTATATAAGATAAATCTTCTCTTGTTGAATTTATTGCTGGAAGAAAAATGTTTATGAAAATGTTTGAAGTACGAAGGAATTTTATACGAGGTTGAAATGATCCAAGTTTTTAAATTTTATATATCTGAATATATATAAAGGATCTTATGAGGATTTTAAAAAGGTTGTGGGAACCTTTGGATTTGGAAAGGCTTTTAATTTTTGAGTAAAATCAATATTGAATTTGGAAAGCCTAGTTTGAGAATTATCGATTTGGGATAATCGATTTTGTGCAAATGAGCTTTGTATGAGATCATACTTGGTGTATGATTTGAAGATACTATATGTGTATAGTATAAAAAATTTTGATGATGGTTCTGGGGAAAAAGGCGCTCCCTTGAAATGAACTTCTCAGGAGTACCACCGGGTGGTGCTGCCTTGAGCCCCAGGGGGTTCTAAAGTTGATCCTGTGAGGAGTCCGGACAAAACTAGTTCCTGAGGATTATGAGTTGAGTATACCATAGTGGAAGTCGTGTGTGCTGCTGAGAGCCAACAGTCTGCGTTTGATTTTATATCGGTAGACTGCGACCTATGGTATAACATAGCGAAAGTCGTGTGTGCCGCTGAGAGCCAACAGTCTGCATTTGATTTTATATCGGTAGACTGCGACCTATGGTATAACATAGCGAAAGTCGTGTGTGCCGCTGAGAGCCAACAGTCTGCGTTTGATTTTATATCGGTAGACTGCGACCTATGTAGGAGTGGAGAGGTTTCATTTTGATAGCGAAATCAGAGGCCGCGGAGAGCCTGCAGTTACATTGACTTTTGCTGTGACGGCAACGTAACCCTGGATGTAACTGTGATCTGTTGTGTGGGATCCATGGCGTAATTAAGAGGCCGCGGAGAGCCTGCAGTTACAAGGACTTTTGCTGCGACTGCAACGAAAACCCTGGTATGTAACTGTGACCATGGATGGGAGTGATGATTTCCAGAGCATTCTCACCAAAGACATTTCCTCTCTTTCAAAATGCTTTCAATATTTTCAATAAAATTATTTTCCAGGTATTTTTCACTGGATGTTGAAAATGAATCTGCTAAGTACTTATAGATTCTCAGTCCTACGCCTGATCAACGTATGACTAAATCTCTATGAGAACAAGGATGGACTGGTTGAGACATCGAGTTATAAAAGACTATTTTTATAAAGAGTTATTTTATTAAGTATGAGGTGAATTTAAAAGCATTTCTAAATTTTTAAATAAAGGTGTTGGGATTTTAGGAAAATTTAAAAAGAGATTCCAAACTGGAATTATAAAATAAAATTGAACTCAGAAAATTTAATGAAGTGATTTTTGTAATAAAAATGAATGTTCATTTAAATAGTGAAAGTAAACTAATCAACTAAATAAATTATTTAATAGTGTATGTTAATAAAATTGAACTTGGGTAAATAAAATGAATTGTAAGTTAATAATGGAATTTGACAATGAATTCAAATTGTAAATAGAATTCGACTTGGATTTGATAACGAAATAAATAAGAAGAGATGTTGTAAAATAAAAATAAAATAAAGTTGGATTGAAAATGAGATGATTTGAATTACAAATAAAATTCAAGTGTGATTTGAATAATATTTAATGAAATTTGCAAGTAAATTGGATATAAGAGAAGTGTGGTCATATGATATGGAAGTGAATAATAATAGAAATGGTTGGGTTGCAAACAAAACCCAAATGAATAGAAATAAATTGAAAATGACTTGGTATTAATAAAATAAATTCGATAATGAATTAAGTAAGTAAATTTAAAATTTAAAATGGGATGATTGAATTAAATAATAAATGGATAAAGTCTGATTGAATAAAAACTAAATCAAAGTTGTAACTGGAATTGGATTATCAGACTGAACTTAAGTTCGGTGGCATATGAGCTTGGATATTATTTTGATAAATGGAGTGGTGAATTAAAATTAAAATTTAAATGAATGGGCTAACTGAAATTAATGGAATTTGATTAAATGAGAATCAAATAGAAGTAGACTTAAGTTTGATGTTGGAATAAATTAAAATAAATGAACTTAAGTTTAAAGTTTATAGAAGCTTGGCTTCGAATAAGAGTGAAAGCCCATCAAAATAAAAGCTTGGATTGAAGAATGGCTAGTAGTATACAAGAATGAATATGTCGAGCTAAATAAATGGTGGTGAATAAATTAGAAATGAAATAAAAGGCATATGTATGGTAGTGAAAAAGAAAAAAAAAATTGAAATGGAATTAAATGCAGAAAGAGTGGAAAATTAATTTAAAGTAGTTATAAACTAAAATGAATCAAGCTGATGAATTAAATGATGAATGGTTGTGAATAAATTAAAATGGAATTTAATTAAACAAATGGAGTCGGAAATTAATTTAAAACGGTTATAAAATTTACGTAATTATCTATTCAAGTGGATATTATCAAATTGCGTAAAAATGATTGTTGTTTGGCGTAAACTAAAGTAATTGAATTTCTGTGAGTTGATTGAGATTTAATAAATTGATTTTAGAATCAATTAAATTGAATATGAGCTTGTTTGGATTAGAAACAAATTGAATATAAGCAATTGAGTTGTAATCAAATAAAATTGAATGAAATAGCTTATAAATTGGTTGAAAGCAATTGAATTAGCTTTAAGATTATATAAATCGCCTATGGAAAGGTTTTGGTGCTTGTTGCTTATGATATTCATGCGTAGCTATTGAAAATAAGTGAAATGCTAATAGATTTTATTTGTATGACACTTACATATTCAAATTGAGTAAGTACAGGTACCTGAAGGCCGTTTGGCTGGATTTGGATTGCACTAATTGCTAAAATTAATAAGCTGCTTGCTTAAAATGCTAAATAAGGTACGCTTACACAATAAAAATAGGAAATATGAACTGTTTTTGCTTTTTCCGACCGGGTGGGTCGATGTATATATATTTATATCTCTTGTCAAATTGCAAAAGCTCCTCTGTACAAAGGAGACTCTGTCAAAAATTTTCGAAAATTTTAGGAGTTAGAAAATTTTTGGGAAATTTTTTGTTAATAATAGAACGATTTCAAATTGGAATTTCATGTAAATCAGTAGATGAAACTAATATGAGTCGGTTATAAATGAAAGATAAAATTTAATACTCATAAGTGAAGACAAATTGAATTCATATGGAATGGGAAAACTAATTTTGAAATAGATATGAAACATATATGAGGAAATGTATAAAATGATTGGAAATGTTACGATTGGATATTATTGTTAAGTAAGATATGCAGGTATTAAAAGGGGAAAAGAAAATTGGATTTGATTCCAAAAGATTAATGTGAATTGCCCGACAAAAAGGTATGTATTTTAATTTCTGTATGAAATTGGATTGGGTTTTTGATGTAGCCACTTGGCTTTTGTTTTCTTTTGGTATTTGGAAGCCCGTAGAGGCCTTTTGTAGTACTACCGAGCCAGCCGCGCAAAGGGGACGCTAGCAAAAAATTTCGGAAATTTAGAGAGTTAGAAAAATTTTGGAAAAATTTTGATGATTCAAAATTTGGTTTTAAATTGAAATTTAGATGATTGAGCAAAGGGGTGTTGTGAGAAACTATAGAAGGTTTTAGGAAATTGGTTAAGGTGAAAGTGGGCCTTTAATTAAAGATAGTGGGTAGAACGTTGAATTGTGAGTTTGGGGAGAAGATAAAGGGGTATTGGACCATTCTTCCTATCTAGTAATTTCGGGGACGAAATTATTTTAAGGGGCGAGGAATGTGACGACCCAGAATATCTAGCAATTTAAATTTGAATAATTAATTGATTTTTTAAAATATTTAAAGGTTAATTTTAACTTGAATTTAAGATATCAATATTTACTTGATAATTAAATCGTTGAATTATATAGTTTAAATATTGAATTTAATAATTGAACTTGGGTAATTTTTGAATTTGAGATTCTAAGCCAGTTTATAAATAATTTGAAGGCTTATAAAATTTATAATGATAATTCCGAAGATAATAGAATGGTTGGAATTTATTGTTCATTTTTAATAATATTGCGTTTAAATTGGATTTAAAATAGCATTCCGAGGCACAGTCTCGGAATTCGACGAAACTAGTTCCATTGGATCCGTAATAGTTATTTATTATCGGATTTCAATTTTTATAGCAATCGGAGTTGTCGGTTGACCCTGGCAGCTCGAAACGCGTAGATTTATTTTAATCGATTTGATTGAATATCGATCATTTAATTCTGTAACTCGCACATACGTTCAAATTAGCCTCCAAAACACGTTCCATTGTGTTCAGAACGTGGGTAAAACTTTATAGTAGCCTAGCGGCATGCGCGATGGTGGTTCGAAGTTTCGAGCGGGGTAAAGTGAGATATTTATAATAAAATATTTTTATCTGTTAAATCAAAACCTTAGCTTACCCTATACGACACCGTTCCCATTTATAACCCCATACCCTTTCCCTTCATAGAGCATCACAAGTTCTTTTTCTCCTCGGTCCTTTTCTTTATAACGAAATTGAATGAAATCTGAGAAAATCAAAATTTTCCCCTCTCTATCTACTAACAGGAATCAAGCCGTGCCTCTCCATTATTTTCAAAATTAATCTCGGTTAAAAAAAGAAATAAAATAATATGGAATGGCCGAAGCATACGAATAAAAAAGCATGGCGACGCAGGCACATTCAGGCTCGAACTCGAGCTGGGGAGGATGGGGCAGAGTCGCGGTTGCTCGAAGGGGGGTTTAGGGTTTCGGTTGTCTGGGTAAATCGCTGCGCGCGATGGTTGATTTGGGTGAGGCTGCTTCGATGTGGGTGAAGCTTGTTTGAGGCTCGAGGTTGCAGCCGCAGGCGATTGAAGGTATTTCGAGCGGTGTGGTGATGGTCATGGAGGCGGCCGATGTCGATGTGGTTCGAGCGTGATGGTGATCGAGGTATATTCCTGCAGTTTTTCTTTTACTGAAATCAAAATAATATGTTTTACGGTAGAAGATTTCAAAAAGGGAAATTTAATCATTTGTTAAATAAAGATTGAGTTATATTAAATTTACAGAATGGAAATGAAATTTATCTAGTGAACTTATATAATCATTTGGTAACTGGAACATATTTTTAAACAGAAAATTAGTTTGGAATTAACTTATTATATAAAATGGAATTTATTAAAATAGAAATTGAACTTGATCGAATATTAATGAAAATCATCCAATGTCTATGCAAGGTCAATAAATTGATAAAGGAAACTGTTAGTTTGAAATTTAAGTTTTTGTTTAAATAAACCATTCGATTAAATATAATTAATTAGCTAATTAAAATTTTAGAGGAAAATTTATTGTTCAAATTTATTCAATCTTAATAAAATTTTATAATTGTTATACAAGGTCAAAAACCAGGGAAACTATGTCGAGAATGAAGTGGATTTGCAAATAAAAGCAAAAGGTGAATAAATCTCACTCAGCTGAATTGTTATTAAATTCAATAGTCAAATTTAAATGATTGTTTGAATGCTTGAATTGATTTGATGTGTGTTGAGAATTGATGATTTGGTGACTTTGGTTTGTTGGATCGTTCTCAAGAAAATTTTTGTTCGACTCAAAGTATTGGGGTTTAAATTGTTTTAAACTCCAAAAGTAAATAGGGATCAAATTAGTTGATTAAGGATTAAGTTAAGTAATGAAGTTTAATGAAGTTAGAATAACCAGTGGGCGGTTTAATAAGTAGTTACTTAAGTAATGAATAAAATATAATTATTTTGTGAGATAACTCAAGAGATTAATTAAATAGTTAATCAAGATATAGTTAATTTATTTAATGAAGTAAATAAAAGAAGTTAGATAATTACCGGACGAGGTTAGTCGAGAATGATTAATATTGGATTGGATTAAAGTAATTGATTTAGATTAGAACAAATTAAAAATATAATTGGAAGTCATTAATTTATATAATTAATGAAGTAATTAAAGATTTAAATAATTGAGATTAATTAATTCATAATAAGTGACTTATGAGAAGTCAATTAATATAAGTAATTAAAAATTAACGTAATTGATTATAGTTAATTAATTCGTGAAGTAACTAAAGATTACTCATTGATTTGGTAAAAATAATTAATGTTGTGAAATTAATTAAAGATAATTACTTGAATGTAATTGAAAATAATTAATCCAGGGTGATTAATTAAGATGGATAATGAAGGGTTGATTAATTAATTGTTCTGAAATTAATTAATGAAGGAGTCAAAGTGATTGAGGTTTGAAATTCAATTAGAATAAACTGAACTAATTGTATGTGATTAAGCCTTGCTTATGAATGATTGAATGGTATTGGATGTTTTGAATGAGTTGATATCTCTAATACGAAATGTTGTAAATTCCATTTGAAAAACTTGGGTTAGGATTATATGAGTCTCGAAGAGACCGGGGTCGGGTATTTGGGAAATACCCGAAACCACTTCGAATATTTATATATTAATTTGTGAAATCAATAGGCTGGATTGAAATGATTTAAGTAGTCTGGAATATTTATCTAAGTTTGGTCCTTAAAAATTGATAGGTGAAATAAGTGTTGTCTGTAGCGAAATGTGAATTGGTTAAATTGATATAAGTTACCCCGGGTTTTATATAAGTTGTTTGCTTTAGTATTCCATGTTAGATGGGTTTACTCACGCTGGTTTCCAGCCTGACCCGGGTGTTACTTTGGTGTAATGCTCGGGTCAGACCGAGTATTACAGATTTTTCAGGTAGGAACGCTTTGGAGCTCAGGAAGCGAGCTGGATGGCAATATCATATAGAATATTCCGCTGTATTTATATTATTGTTAATCTGAGACTTGATAATTGTATATATTCAGTGACTGTATTTATATGTGAAACTCTGATGTATATTAAATGTAATCGATAGATATAGTATTTTTTTGTAAACTGTCATTAATTATTATATTTTATCCGCTGCGAATGTGAGATGTTTGGTGTTTCTGTTCTTCTTCTTCTTCTATCTCTTTCTTCTTTTCATAACTATCTGGAATTTTCGGGTTAGAAAATTTCGGGTTATATTGTGACAGTTGAACATGACACCGAATCTGATGTGAACGTAACCTTGATTGCCAGAATGGTCATATTACTAGATCTTGTATAGTTTATTTTGTTATCTGATATTCAGTGGAACAGTTATAGTAGCATGACTACTACCCTATTGACATTGTTGCTATGAATTTTCTTCTTAAAGCGGGTCACAATTTCGATTTTGCCTAACATGAGCTGAAGTTGTACATACTTGAGTTGATTGATTTACAGTGAGATACTCCAGTTGTATTTTCTCCTATATGTAAATGATTTGGAATGGGCATAATAGTATTATGCCAAACAACCAAAATATATGTTTTCTTCATATATAAGTAAATTGCTAAACTGATCTCTTACTGCCTCTGTCTGCTTATAAAAGTTAAGACAAATATAATTGCTATAAATTTTCTATATGCAGCAAGAAAACCTATGCATTTTGATAATTACAATATATGACAATCTGATTAGTGTTTGAATCTTTTTCAGTGTTATCTATGATTTTTAGGCTTTTTTATACTTTGGCTAGTGGCACTCACATTGCAGAATTTAAGTATGTCTGTGGTGTGAAGCAAACTACGGAGCATATCATTTAGACAAAAGAAATGAATGGTTTCCAAACTGGTTGCATGTACAGCAGTTACAGTGTTTAAGATTTATTAGAAATAAAGTATTACATTAGATTATATGTCGTTCTGGTTCAATTATGTTTTATGAAATTGTTTATTTAGGTGATACTGTAGTAGTAGATTGTCGTAGTTGACAAAATGTAATTATTGAATTGAGGAAATCAGCTATTGCAACGGGGAATAAAATTTACATATAGAGTGACAATAGATACAAAGTATGAAGTAATCAACTTGTAAGAAAAGTTTCATGTGTTGCTGAAAGTGTTATGAGTTTTAAACTAAATGACATGGTCTTACCATCAATATCTAACTATGATGTTGACATTTTTTGTTTAGTCGTAGACTTCAAATGAAGTCCAAGCAGTTGGTGTGGCACATGCTACTAATTTAACACACATTACCAACTAAATCATTTACCTAATGACGATGTTAAACAGAAAACGGTCCAACATTTATAAGTTTTTGTTTTATGTTAGTGCAAGCCAACGCACGATATATAGTTAGAAGTTCTTAGTAAAATCATATTCAAAGCGTTAAAATGGACAGGACACACGTATACTACATTTGATACTAGTATTGACTAAACGAACTCTACTCATTTGAATATTAGAAGTAAAAATAAACAAAAAGTAATTTATTTTTTGCACTTGTAAAATAAAAAATAAAATTAATGAGCTAGTATAAAGTCATCAAAGTGCCATTCGTTTTGGAATAATATAAGAAGTTAAAGAAATATATAAATGAAAAAACATATTCGAATGAGACCTTCTCACTACAAGAGAGAATGACTATTCTAACGGCTCCAAGCCGCTGGCGGCCGTTGGTAGCAGTTGGAAAAGCTGTTGGAATAGCGTTCACGCTTTCCAACGGCTTCCAACGGAAGCAACGGGGTATTTCTAACGTACTTCCAACAGCAAATAGCCGATGGAGGCCGTTGAAAGCCGTTACAATAAAATGACCAAATAGCCGTTTGTAGCCGTTGGTAGCCGTTGCTCATCTGGGTGAATTTTTTTCCATAACAGCAAGTCATTCGCCTTCCAGCCACACATATTCAATATATATCCATTTTTACTACATTTCACACACACACACATCACATATCCAACACATTATACCACAAACAATATAAACAACCAAAAATTAACATCAATCATTGCATTTTCAAACCAAACTACAAGTCAATATGTACATAAACAACAAAACCCTCACCAACACCAACTCCAATCCATATTCAAGTCAAAATATACAATGCAAACACTTAAACCTCACCACCTCAAAGTCAATATATACAATAACCAAATACAAAGACAATAATCATCATACCTCTCAAGCATCATCCTCACCTCCGGAAGCACCAGACGATGAAGGGAAGGAACCATGCCTATGCGCGTACTCCGCTAAACGTTGATTCAGCTGCTCCATTTGTATAGCGCGAAGACGGTCCTGCTCATGCAGCTGCTCAACCATGGCTCTAAGCTCTTTTATTTCTGCTTTGTCACACGCCTTTTGAGCTGCCCGAACCTACAAATAGAATGTGAGATGTTCACATTTGTATTATAATCATTTTCTTAAGCAATGCATATTTTAAAATATAGAAACGTAAATGACGTGATCTTAAGCAATGCATATACCATAAGGAAATGCATATTTTATTAAATGATAATGGTGCAGGATGGTAAATCACGTATATGTTAGATTTAACTCAGGTAGAAATCATCATATGTATAGTGTATCTAAAGGTTAATTTATTAAATATAATATTGCAATGTTTATAAGATTACTGCTTGGTTTCCATAGACATAGCGCCCTATTCCGCTGTGTCGGATCTATGATAACGTCGAAAATATTATCTTGCTCCTTTACCGTTAACTCATCGCGATCCGATTTTGAAAGCAGCTCTACCCGTGCCTCTTGAAACTTTGCCTAAAATAAAAAACAATTACAGGTTAAAAGTAGTATAATAGGATTTAAACTTATCGATATTAATAAAATAAGATTTAAAATATGCATACATATGCAGCCGTCGCCTTATCATCCTCATCCCACAGATATGTAATATTGCCCGCATTGTCTTCTTATCTTGATGCATGAGTGTGGGTAAATACCTCCATCATAGACACGGGACGTCCAAGCGATCTTTCCTACAATAAATAATTTATATATTTTAATTTTTCATAGATAATTACTGAACTGATTAATATACAAAATGTAATAACGGTTTAGATTCGTAATTGATAAATTTACCAAGTCCTCACGGTGATGCTGAAAAGACTTGGATCCGCCACGATGCGTTACAGGATTCCTACTTCTATTAGCGGAGTTCCTCTCCGACTCCACCTGCAATTTAAATTGAATATTAGATTTACTAATTGCGAAATAATTAACTATATATTTGGTAGATTTACCTTGAACTCGTCGGTCACCCACCAACTCATCCAAGAATCCCATACGGAAGCGCTCATCCAGTTCGGTTTCTTCCCCGATTTTTTAAGAGCTGACATTACCTCCCTGTAATTTTTGGCGACCTTCGAATTCCAATGGCGCTGAACCATGGCGACATCGGGCTCCGCCAAGTCCAATTACCCCTGTACAAAGAGAAAATATTACTAATTGTTCATTTATACTTATTCATATAGTAAAGTGGTATAAACTCACCAGAAAATCCTACCAGATGGCCTCCCTGACTTGGTCAGGGATCTTACTCCACTTAGGCCAGCAACCTGTCATCCTGCTCATATATGATTGCTTGAAAATGCCAAGCACAACTCCTGAGGGCTCCAAATCAAATCCCATGTGTTAAATATAAAACAAAGCTTTAAACAAGTATATATATGCATGAACAAATTTATATTGTTATCATTTTAATTTTGATATTTACGCTCCATCGGCCTTCGGCTGCAAATATACAAGTGGTCGAGCCGGAGGCTCACCACTACTCTCGCCGGCCAAGCGAGAAGAGCTACGACGTCTGGAGCCTGACATAATACCTGTTGAAAGTTTCATTTTTAATTATAGACATAGATAAAATGACGATGATATATGGTGCATGTAATAGTCATTTTTAATTGGTAGTGCATGTAATGATGATGATGATATGTGATGCGTGTGCGTGAATAGTTGTAAAAATTACCGGATACTACTCAGTCCTCGTCGTTTTCTGATTCAGACTCGGTCTCGTGTTGTATATCGTTTTCCTCTACACTCTCAAATGCTTCGACCAATACATTTGTTTCATCATTTAATTGTCCAAAATCAGTTTGATCGTCTGTAATTGTGATTTTAACATTTTCCTCAATATCTGCTAGATAGGCTTGTTCTTTTGGAATATTCTTTCCATCGAATGTAAATCTTGCCTTAGTTTTAAAAACCGCAGACAAATCCCCTTTATCTCTTTTTAGAGATGGATAAGGGGCGTAATTAACTTGCAGGGCTTGTTTGGATAGTACAAAAGGATCGTATTGCTGATAACATGAGGTATGTTTTATTTCTATAAGATTATACTTTGGATGCACGTTAATACCAGAACCTACAACATTGCTGAGCCAGTTGCATCTAAAGAAAAAAACTTCCCCTGCGGGTCTTATAAAATACGTCAATTGCAAAATCTGGGTTAACACGCCATAAAAATGATGTATATGATTATTAGGATCATCACTATCTTTAACAAATACACCAGCATTGTTTGTTGATTTTTCAGCACCGTATTTTTTTGTGTTGAATTTATATCCATTAACGAAAAATATTGGATACGTTTTAACTTTCCTTTTCGGTCCCAACGCCAAATGTTTTAATCCTTCATCGACCACATTATTTGTAGGATCACAAACGTAGTTCGAAAACCAAGTAGCGAAATTTTTGCTTAAATCGTCGTTTGGATTTTGTGATTCATAAACACTGCAAACAAAAACATAATATATTGCTTTATTATTAATTTACACATGCAGTATTAAATTAAATTTATCAAAACTTGTAATCTGATAATTACCTAATAAATGGTGCAACTTCTGGACAATTAAGAAGAATATATGTGTGTGCTACATGGTAATCTCTATCATCTAACCATATTTCTACACATTTTCCAGCATGTCGACCATGTTGTTTAAAAATAGATAACATTGCTTCAGAAAAAGAATCTTGTTCAACAGCCTCATCATTACGCGCAACACTTTGAAATGATATATTCACATGATCATTGAAATCACGAGAGAAAAAGAACGATGCTTCTTCTTCGATATATGATTTGCAAATCGAACCTTCGACTCGAGCTTTTTGTCTCACTTTTTCCTTTAAATGATTTAAGTACCTAATAAAAAATATTTCATATCAATATTGATTTTTATTTATAGTTAAATTAACATTTACATACTCAGCATTAATAACATATCTCTCGAATGGATACATCCATCCATATTACACAGGACCTCGAAGATGTGCTTCAAATGGAAGATGAACAGGTAAATGCTCCATTACATTGAAAAAAGGTGGAGTAAATATTTTCTTCGGTTTGCAGAGCAGTATAGAGATTTCTACCTCAAGTTTACGAAGACGGTCAACTTTTAACGTAGTTGAACAAAACTCCTTATAAAATAAACTAAGTTCTGTTATAACCTTCCAAACTTTTACGGGCAACAATTCTTTGAGAGCGACGGGTAACAAATTTTGCATCATTACATAACAATCATGGTTTTTCATCCCACTCAGTCTTCCGTTCTTATAGTCGACACATCTACGAAGATTAGATGAAATTCTATCAGGAAATTGTAATCCTTCCACCCATTTTAACAACACTTTAACTTGGTTGTTATCTAGTTCATAACATACTTTGGGTTTTATAGTGTCATTTGGCTTCATATGAAGCTTAGGACGATTGCATATTTCTTCTATATCACGTCTTGATTTCAGATCGTCCTTAGTCTTGCCCTTAACATTCAAAAGTGTATTAAACACATTATCGAATGCGTTTTTCTCGTTATGCATCACGTCAATGTTATGACGGATTAAAAGATTTTTCCAATAAGGCAACTCCCAGAATATACTCTGTTTGCACCAATTATGAAACGTCGATTTACCTTGGATTTCAGTTTGCTGCTCGGTTTCATGTATCTTTGGATAATCTTTTACAAGTTCATATATATCTTCACTTGACCAAATCGTTGGTGGTTGTAAAGTCTCATGTCTATTAGCTATGGAGCTTTTTTTGTCCCTTCTAAAAGTATGATTAATATGGAGAAAACGTCGATGACAATCAAACCATGAAATTTTCTTCCCATGCCGTAAAGAAAATGCCCGTGTTTCTTCCATACAGTAATGACAAGCAAAATGACCGGCAATACTCCAACTCGAAAGCATTGCATATGCAGGAAAATCGCTAATAGTCCATAACAAAGAAGCGAACATCCGATTTTTTTCCGATACGTCGTATGTTTCAACTCCTTCATACCACAATGTTTTCAACTCTTCGATTAGTGGTTGTAAGTAAACATCGATACCCTGTGTTGGATCATCAGAGCCAAGGATGACAATTGTGAGAAACATATATGGAGTTTTCATACACATCCACGGGGGTAGATTGTAAGGTGTAATGATTATAGGCCAAGATGAATATTTAGAACCAAACTGAGAAAACGGTGAAAATCCATCAGTACACAAACATAGTCTTACGTTACGGCTCTCCACTGCGAAATCGGGATATTTTTTATCAAAATACTTCCATGTTTCTCCATCAGATGGGTATGTTAACGTACCTTCTTGAGGTGTTCTCACACTGTTCCATCTCATATGATGCGCTGTTACGGATGATGCATATAACCTTTGAAGTCTAGAAGTGATAGGTAAATAATGCATACGCTTGTATGAAACTTCTTTTCCCTTTTTTTTCTTAGTTTGTATCTTTCTTGATTACATGTTTTACAATTCCGAAGACTGGCATCATCTTTCCAAAACAACATGCAACCATTTAGACATGTATCAATTTTTTGATACGGCAAACCGAAAGATGACATACATAATAATTTTCGCACATTAAATTATCTGATGGCATATGGCGTTTAGCAGTTTGTACAACAGCCGTAAATCCAGCTTCTGTGAGGCTGTACTTTGATTTCATTGCAATGTACTCTGCAATTGCCGATAATTGAGTGCTGCTAGTACATCCATTCCAAAAAGATTTCTTAGCAGCATCCAATAAATCATATATTTTTTCGCTCCAACATTTGGTTCCTCTTCGACGTTAACATCATCGTTATTAATTTCAACAGTAGGGGACATTGATCGCATCTTCAACTATACGTTCTATGAGATTCGTCGTACTAACTTCACCACTAATGACCTCTATTGACTATTCTTCGTTGCATGTTATAATTTCTTCATGACGATCCCACACCAAATAATTGGTTATGAAACCATATTGGCGCAAATGAATCCAAACCATATTTGGTACTAAATGCTTTAACAATTTGCACCTACTACATGGAAAATGAATTTCTACGCCGTTTCCAAAATTACTTAAAGCAAATTCGACAAACACATTTACCCCGTTAAGAAAATGTTTACTTATTGAGCCTCTCATTTCTCTTCTTTGATACATCCAGCTCCGATCAATAAAATAATTGACCATTTTTCCTACCGTAAAACTTATGATCAATAGTAAAAAAATTATTAATCAAATTCGATAAACACATTTAGATTTTACTGTTTTTTATAATCCATTTTCGTTTATATACAAAGTTATATTTCTTGATATTTTTTTAACATTTTTATACCTTTTGTGATGGTCGGTCATCCTACTTCCCATTACAAACATAATAGTAATTATATTTCTTAAATCATATCATTATAAACGATTTTTCAAAATTTCGGCAGCACTTCCCCCGTGTTCCTTGTATCGTACACATATGCATGTACACAAGGAGCGAAAAGAAAATGCTGTCAAAATTTTGTGAACCGTTTATAACGATATGATTTACGAAACGTAATTACTTTATAGTGTTTGTAACTTGTCCAATACAGGGACAAATCCAATAGATATTGTATCAGATAAATATGAATATCCGTTTTGCAATAAAAACGAATATTCATACAACGATCACATACAAACGGAGCCAAAAATTCACTAAGGGATTTAAATTTTGTTTATATGTTACCGTTTTATTAAATATATAAAATAAAGCATATTATGCATTATTTTATTTATATTCTACTATTTTACTAAATATATAGTAAAGCATATGATTTTTACTATTTCACAAAATATATAATTCATGTGTGTATATATACTAAATTATATACTTATTTATTTAATGCTAATATATTTTGTAAAAGATATAACTCATGTTCGTAAAATAGTCGACTAATTCATGTTTGTCTAATATTTTACAAAACATACGCAAAATAATTTAAATCAGTCCTAACTAATCTAATGCTAATTCAAATGCGCATTTACACTAAATTATAAACATATGTATAAATGTGCATAATATATACACAAACAATTTGGACATTTGGATGGTAATAATTGTAATTAGCACTTAGTTTGGTATAATAAACAATCAATAGACCATTAGATACAACTATAACAACAAATTAACAAAAAATTAGAAAATTTTAAATTTTTAGGGTTTTAAGCAAAACCTGATTTGGAGATGTCTGGGGATGGAGAGAGGGTGCTGGCGTTGATTGATGGCGTCTGAGCGGCTGCCGGTTGCGTGGTGAAGCTTGGGAGCAAGAAAGGAGGAGGAGTGGAGGAGGGTTTTGATGTATTTGGGGAAGAAAAGAATAATGAATCAGTATCGGTCTCGCTGCAGGTTTGCACGAATATTTCCAACGGCCGCAAACGGCTCTTTTTCCAACGGCTACCAACGACATGTTAAAAAAATAACGAGCCGTTGGAAACTCCCGTTGGCGGCCGTTGAAAACCGATCGTGGCTATATACTGTATTTCTAGTAGTGTCTATTAAAATTTATCTCAAATTTAGTTTGAGATATTAATATCTCGGCAAGATGAGTGTCAAACATGAAAATAAAATTTTTAGTGTCTCGTTTCGCTAAATCTCGCCTCACTCAAGTTCGAAAATAAGATCTCGAGGGAGATCGTAGGTGAGATAAACGAGATATGAAACAGTGGTTATTAGTAAATATATTTGTTTGAGACCTTATTATATATGTCCTATTAGTTTTATTTGGCTGCATTAATTGCATATGTATGTTGTTTTATTTGAATAATTCGATAATGTTTTTGGTATTTGATATGAATCTATTTGAATATTTCTGTATGTGATATATTTGCATATGCGATAGGTTTTAAAACTTTCTTTTGCATGCAACTGCATTTGTAGAAGGCAGATTTTGAAAGTACGCTAGTAGGCATCTTCTGAAAGAGCGTCGATGATTGATTAAGCGAATTCCAAAAGCGACCAATTTATAAATGTTATAAATTTAATACATAAGTTAATATAAATGTTATATTAATTTATTTGAGAGAATTAATGTTATTGCAGCGCCTAGATTAACTAAATTAAACATATAAGTATTGTATATGTTTTTTTAATTAAAATAGCTGAATAATATTTAAGCAGATAGAATGTGGATTTTGATTGTTTAAAAATGATTTCGAATCATGAGTAATTTTTTTATCATTATTAATATAGGCCGACCCCCATTGTATAGAATACATACTGATGTATTTTTTATTTATTTATAACGTTTGATTTTATTTATGTAGAGATAGAATAGACCAGCCCTAAAAGAAGGGCTCTCCACTTTATTAGAATACATACCGATGTGTTTTTGTGAAACCCTAATAACCACAAATATTTTCTCACACTCACTCTCGAGACTAAGATCTCCATTACGGTTTGCTAGAAGACTTTCAAGGATGAAACACTATCGATTTTTCAAATCTAACCGTGAATGAAACAAAACGGGAAGAAAATAGGTTATTCATTTGTAATCTAATATGTTTTATTTATGATTAAAAATCCTTTGCAATCAGCGCTACAAATCGTGGAGTCTCAATAATTATATTAAGAAGAAAGAAAATTATCATACCTATTAATTAAGGTCGGCACTATTAGCATCATCAAAATTGCATCAGACGCCCCATTTATTTGGAAAGAAATTGCACGCCCCACTATTTTTTTTTACAACCCTTTGTCTATTCCATAAATAACCATGTTCTTTCAAAATTTCCATCATTGGCCTTTTTTGTTATATATATATATATATATATATATATATATATATATATATATATATATATATATATATTGCTTGGGTTGATTGTGGTTTTGTATAAAACTTCGCTCAGACCGAGTAAGGCACTCTATGAAACATCGCTTCGGGCAAGATGAGTTTTGTATGAAATCATATTTTGATCAAGGTAGGTTTTGAAAGGAACGACAACGTATGCAGTATTACAGGTGGAAAATCATATAGATTTCGTTTTAAGTGGGCGTAGTTTGTTAGGTTTTTTATGTTTCCACCGCTTAGTTTCTTATGTTTCTCCATCCAACTTGGTTTTTGTATGAATCTACCCCTTTCACAAGCATGGATAAAATTCAAATAATTTATGATGATAGGTCAACTTTGTCTAAATTTATTTATTTATTTATTTATTTATTTTTTTTTTTTTACAGAGAAGCAAGACTGGTGTTAATAGACTCTTGTTAATTAATTTAATAATTAAACATTAGTGCTGCATATCTCGATTTGCATATTTCATCTTCATCGCAATTACTGTGTTACCTTTTTGTATCAAAGACGGCCATCTCACGCTCGATATAATTCTTTACCTGAGGAAGGATGCCCAAGCGGACGACACACACATATTCAAGCGAAGATGCAGCACCAAATGGACCCGAAACCGATCTCTTCGTCTACTACTGCAAACACTGCAGTTCTCACGCTTTAATCACCGGTCTGTTCTTTTCTCTTTTTTAATTTAACCCCAAATGATAGTAAATTTGTATACATGGTTTTTCCAACTATCGATCTTTGTATGCTATTAGTTGTTTCCCCCTTTAAGTTACCGATTGCACTTCTGACTAATGATAGAATATTGGATTGATGAGTGAATGAAGTAAAAATCCCATCTTGGAATTGGGCGTGTTGTGTTTAGAGACAATTCTTAGGAAGAACATATTTTTTTTTTTGGTGGCCTTGGAGTTTGTATTAATTATATCAGAAGCATGGAATTGTGAGGAATTATTTCATTGTGGAGAATGAGCTAAAGCAACTGTTCTCAAATTCTTACCAACTCAAGAAAAAAAAAGTCATTTTTTTATAAGTAGTACAAATACAAATAGCTTGCTTGTGGACCAACTTCTCACCAGTTCATGTGAAACAGGGAAAAGCTGACTTGAACTTCATTACTACTTTTACATTTGTTGGCGATTATTTCTGAACTGATAAATTCTAATGAAAACGCTTATGTTATTTTGGGGTTTTATTTGAAAAAAAATTATATGAATTGGAGGAGAAAAGTGGACGTCTCTTTTCACCATAATGATTATTTTGGTGAACGAGTCCTCGATGGTATGCAATAACGATAGGGATCGTAGTTCGCATTTTGTATACATTAAAATTGATTTTGATGTCCGAACTTCTGCATCTAAACATAAAACTCTATTTTCTTTTTTTGTTCCATTTTCATTTTGTTTAGGAAACATTAGACTTAAAATCATGGATCCATTAAATACATTAAATATATCAATATGGATTGATTAATTTTTCTAAATTGTGATTTTTACTAAGTTTGAACCAGAAAGTAAATCGAATCACAAAAGGAGGGATTCAGTTTGAATCAAGATTTAAATTGTAAGAATTTGGATAACAATGCGTCATTGTGTAAGAGAAAAGAGGAAAATTATTTCAACAATTTTTTTGATTATTATTTAGCCTTAATGAAAACGTATATATAATAAACAATCATCAAAGAGATACAAATTGACGGAGTGTGTCTGTTGAATGAACAAACTCAGATTGGATGTATCTCTTAAAAGAAATCAATTCAAAAAAATACTAGTTATGTTGAAAAGACACCCCTTTTCTTCTCATATTCATCTCAGTTTTCTCCAAAACAAGGAAATAAAACCCTAAAATAACATATACATAAAAAAAAAAATTTATTAAAATTTTGTGACAGTCATCTACCAATTCTAATAAAAAATTCACTTGTAAAATAAGCAAGGAAACTTGTGCATAATTGTAAATGTTATGTTGATTTGAATGCACACATAGTGATAACTCATCAATGCATGCCATGATGCAGTTGTCGACGAAGCATTAAACCATTGATCCTCTACGACATTTTGGATGTGTTTACACATTCATTTTCTAATTCTTCAAATAATATCAAATGTCGACACGTGGATTGATCTTGTGTTTATATCCCAATTTCATAAAATGTCCTTAGAGACCGAGCCACAGTATCAGAGAACATTTATATATGTTGGTTTATCAAAAGTACCATGTAATATACACTTCAATATAATTGATGTTATAAACATAGTAAGTACCAAACGATAAAATTTACACCTTTTCATTATTGATACTAAGCACTTTACTTTGGAATGGAATATAATATTGATTTTCCAACTAATGTTGTATTGCATCCAACTACATGTTGTAATGTAATTTTGCTCATTGAACTCAAGATAATACATTACTACGTCATGTTGAGTTTCCATCATTAGTGGTTGATTATTATTGGTTTAAAACTCATTCCCCTTAATGTTTTTCATTAAAATCTTTGCAAGTTCTTTTAACAAGCGAAATGCCAAATTGGCTTGATCTCATAATATATATGGTAATTACCCCATCAACGAGTAGTTAGCTTACCGAACTATGCCCTAAATCGAAATGCCTAGTAGATTTGCCTCTATGGCTATAAACTTGTGATAACAATGCCTGAATATCACCGTGCACAAATACATGTGACACATGCTTTGGTCATACTTAAATTTCTAATAGTAATTCCTTAGTCATTCTGTTTATTACTACCAAAAGCCAATGCTCTAAATTTAGCATCCGTGGTAAAATCAATAATACATCTTTATTTATTTCTAGCTTAGGATCTAGCTCCTATACCAAGAGTGAATATCCATTCGCTATTTGATTTGTGATTCTCACTTCTAGCATTCCAATTAGCATCTGTACATCCTTCTACTGTACTGTTATTCGCTCTACAGAGTTCAACAGTCTAATGAATATGACTTGAAGCTGATATATCTACTCATCTTGCTTATGTAACATAAATAATATATAGAGTATAGTGCATATTATTACATACTTTAAGCGAAAAATACCTCTAGCATATTCTAATTGATCCACTGAGTTACTAATAATAGAAGATAATATTTTATTTGGACCATAAGGAGTGGAAACTTAGCTACAGTTAAATTGGGTGAACATTTTCAAAATCTTCTCGATATACGAAGATCGGGTTGTAGTTAACCCTTCTAATGGTTTTTCAGTTTTTATTCATATAAACATGAAGATATAAACCTATTTGTTTCTTCTATACTCGAGTTTTCAGTCCAAAATATAAGTATGCTATCAAAGGAAGGGCATATAATCGCACCTTCACTAGCATGAAACTTGCTACATACACATTTGTATGATTCACAAATCCTTAAATCCATTCTATACTAGGGTTTTATCATGTTGTATTAGGCGCATTGACGAGGTAATTGATGAAATTTCAAAAAAATATCCTTTATTAATATCGCATTAGATCTTTATTTTGTGTTTGCGTGAATAATTAATTTGCATTAAATCATATTTGATGTATATTTGATAAAAAATGAGTTGCCATTTGAATTTAAATTGTTTTATTTTTTTAATACTTAATTCATTAAATTATATAAGATAAATTAGCTTATTGTTTTAAACTAACTAAATTTTAATTTGGAATTTGTTTTATTTTATTTCATCAAGATTCATATTCACAATATGAATCTCACCATATGATATAAACTAATCTAAGACATTTATGAGATTAGTAATATAAAGCATGTATATAACTATTGTGATTTACGGTCATATGATATAAAATGAGCATACAATATCGATATTTAATGTAATATCTCCTTTATATTTGTGTATGTTTATAGAGGAATATGCGCATATATATGTATGTGTGTGTATGTATATGTACACATACACACACACACACATATGTGGATATTAGGGACATATTTTCTTTCTTTTTTTAAATTTATTTGGTTTACATAATTTCTTTTTAGAAACTATTTTCCACATCTTTTTCCTTTGAATTTTTTTCTCTTTTACCTCTTTCGTTTCTATTAAAAGCGGCCGTTTGACGTGTATTACGATCGTTATGAGTTCTAGACGTATACCTTAAAAGCATTGTTAAAGCTAGTAAAATTACCCAAATATCTTCGTGAATTTCTAACTTTTCTTTGAAAATAGGGATGTAATTTATAAAAGAAAATTGAAAGGGACCTAGCATTAATTTTTTATAATTATAAGGATGCATGCCAAAATTTTTCTATATATGTAATTTGGTTTCATCCATACATATAAAAAATAAAAATTTTGCCTATGAAAAATATTTTTTTATTATTTAAACTTTTGGCATTAAAGTTCTGAACGAATATAATTTATTACACGATGTTATATGATATATATATATATATTTTCTAAAATTTGAATATTTAAATCCACTTTATTTTATATTCGGTCGGAAGGTATATATAATTATTTTCATATATATATATTCATAAATATGTATATTTTAAAAATTGAATTGAAATTATATCCATATATAATTATATCTATATGCATGTTTACCAATTTTTTAAACAAACACCGAAAAGAATATTTTTATTAAACTCATGAGAAAATCACACACACATATATAATTTAAGATTATATATACATACATGTTAAATATAAAATATATAAAAGTTATTTTAAATTTGATTGGAAATATTTTTTTGTTTATATATATATATATTATGTATATGCACACATATTTAATAGTACCGTTGTTTTGAGTCCCTGGTGTAAACTCCTTCCTAAGTAATATTTAAACATTTTAAATATTAAAGTCTGTACGGACTTCGTTAAAGTACAATATCGGGTACGATTTCAGTTGCTTATAAATTATTTAGGTGAAATTCAATTTTTAACGATACAATAACACATTCCATACACTTACACCCCATAATGGTGTATACAACAACCAAAATACACAAGCAAAATCGTTTCTTAATAATATTTCACAAGGTAGCGAAGTGGAGCTTCGACACAAAACAAAAATAAGGAGTGAACCTAGAGTTATCCAACGCACGCTATACCAGAAACTAGCCCATAGCATAGGGTATGCGCTATGTAACCTCTAATAGTGCACGTGTTATCTATGACATGAAATAGCATGCTATTTTGTTTATTTATTTACTTTAGGCATGTACATTTAAAAAGGCTCAAATAAAATTAAATGACACAAACTAGGACATGGTTACACCAACTAACCATATATCTTCAATAATAAAACAAAATTGTTCATCGAAGAAAGACCATGATTCCTTCAAAATTATATGTAGGCGATTGATAGGCATATTATACCTCATAACGTTTATGTGGAAAAAATTTATACTTCTGTTTTTCTCCAGCTACATTAATAGGTAGAAACTTTATAACTTTAATATTCATTTTATATTTTCTAGTGATGTTATTTACATCATGTAATGTTTTTTTTACTTCATTTTAGTAGTTTGCAATATTGGACTTTGTTGTTGGTGCAAAAAAGAAAAAATAAGAAGGTTGAACATCCTTTTCTGTTAAATTCTTTTGAATGAACTCTTGAAAACAAAATTGTTTTGATAAAATATTATAAAATTTCAACTTTCGTACATCAAAGGTGCTATTTACCACAATTTTGAAATTGACCTTATAGACACAAGGTTATTTATGGTTATACAAATAATCAAATTATTCAATCCAAGATACCAAACTTTGGCGCATAATGAATGACATTATTTTCTAGTTTGTTTTTCGTGAAAAATTAATCATTCAACATCTTTAATAATAGTTTAATAGCTTTGGTATCATATTTTTTTGGTATCAACGTGGACTACTAAAAACGTCTCTATATATATTATCAAATCTTAATCACTTAACAAAAGGATCTAATATTAGACTTTTTTCACAAATTCAAACGCCCTTAAAAGTAGGATCTAACAATTAAATATGTTTTACAAATTCAGAACGCTTCTAAAATAGAATCTAAAATTTAACTTCCTTTACAAATTCAAAATGCTTCTTTACAAATATACAAATTTTAATATCACTTGAAAATAAAAAATCATTTTTTGACGGACTTATAAACAAAACAATTCACGCTCGAAGCGTGTGCCGCAACGCTTATATCTTTAATAATAGTTGTAATACCTTTGGTGTCACACTTTTTTGGTATTAACGTGAACTGCCAAAAATGCTCCTCTACAAATATTATTAATATTAATATCACTTAAAAATATGATCTAACAGATAAATTTTCTTTACTAATTCAAAACGTTCCTCTATGGATATTATCGAAATCTTAATATCACTTAAAAATAGGATCTAACAAATAATATTTTTTTCAAAGTCGTTTTTTATTAATTAATAATAGAAATAAAAATTCAACTAATAAAAAACAAAATTCATTTTCTATCAATTGATAACAGAAATAAAAATTCAAACCAACAAAAAATTGGATGTTGCAATTTAGAAATTTAAATTTAAAATTAATTGCATATCATTTCAATGCAAAAATACGGTTAAATATTCGTGCAAATCATATTTTTTTCGATGGAGTTAAACATATACAATTTGTAAAATAACAATTCACATGCGAAGTGTGTGTCACCATCACGCGTGAAGCGCTTGCCGTACAACTTGTAATAATAAACATTTTAATTTATGATCTACCACTACCTAATATTACAATGCTATTGGTACAATTCATATATAACTTAAGTCCCTTTTCCGTATCTAATTTACATCATAAAAAAAGCGAAAAAAATGAAATCAACATCGAAAAGTTATATTAAAATTAATTTAAAGATATATCAAGTTTAACAAAATTACGATTCAGCATAGAGATTTTGAAAAAAATAACTATTTAAATAGCCGATCTCAATTAGGAAAAAAATAAATACGACGGGGATGATAAATCAATGGAAACAACAAATAAATTGTTAAACGGATTTTTCCAAGATACATTTTAAGATTTTAAAGCATGGTATAGAGTTTTTAATTTGAATAGAAGGCACTAACTAACATTTTACAATGTAAATTAAATTGTAAATTCTAATCCATAATTAAATTAGTGTAAAATTTAATAAAATAATAGTGATAATCATAAACTAGTAGTTTAGTATTTATGTAAACATGGATCATGACTACTTTAGTGTCATTTAGTATAATATAAAATAATACAAAATTCAAAAGTGAACAAAATTGCGTGCGCTATAGCGCATAGCGCAAAATAGCTCATGACATAAGCATCGCGTTAGTTGCTATTGACTACTTTGAATGAACCAATACCAAACGTAGCTAGATTTGACACAAGGATTACCGATGTCTCATGGAAACCAACCACAAAAAGAAGACAAGGAACGACCACAAGTCCTCAACTGCGTAAAACCAAAAGGCCCATGATAAACTGACTAGAACCACCACCAATAGCTCATCATCCGCTACTCTAGGGAAACCACCATGAGAACCATTCGACGACAAGCGAAGGGGTTGGTTAGACTTCAGGCAATCAATGAAAGAGCTGCAATGAGCCTCAATTTACAATTTGAAGGGAGCTACAAGGAGGCAACAATACTCAAATAACCAGCTCCACTGTCATCAACAAACAATAAACAAAACTCAAAAATCAAAGCAACAATACAAACTCAAAACCAAGAAACATACTAGATTTTACACAACACCATCACTGCCAAAGCTCATGAACTTCGGATTTGAGGCTACGAACAGGCGACGTTCTTAGCCATTTTCATTGAATCAACCACATTCTTTCACTTGGAACATTTCTAACTTAAAAATCTAAACAATATAAGAAATTATTGGCTAGGCATCAGGCACGGAGGGCGTGATCTCCGTCGAAACGATAAGAGAGTGTTAATGGAATTGAAATGGAAAATAAGCTGAGGTTGTCTTGCCATAATGCTGGAGATTCTGCTATAGATCTGAGAAGCAAGCATTGAGGATAGGGAAGACAAATGAAAACATTGCTAAAGGACGCAAGGGCAAAAATGAAGAGGGAAAGGAAAGAGCGAGGATGAGAGGAGGTTATTAAGGGGTTATAGACAAAGTTGAGAGGGAAGAAAGGAGCATGGAAAGATGAAGGATAAAAGAAGTGGAACCCTAGCCGACTTTTTAGGACTATAACTTTTTCCTAAATATTTTAGAAGTGAATTATAGAATGTTAATTTGATCCACCTACTTTGTTTGGTACATTAAGTATAATTGATATTATAATAATGTTTATGTGTATGTTTATTTCACTATAATATTATATGTTATTTTTAGCTATTCACTTGATAAACCATTGTTTTTAGTGTTTGGGATTTATGCATAGGCGTTAATTGATAACATTTACTATTATTTTTTAAAACTGAAAATAATGGGTTTTCGTGGCGAGTGTAACATAAACATATATAATTGATAATCAAGAGAATTAGTTCAATTGAAAAACTTTTAAACAAATATTTGTCTTGAATCTTTAGGATGTAAAATTAGTAGGCAAACATGAGATAGTGGGTCTGGACTAGAGATTGATCTTTTGGATGGGGATTAATCGAAGATTAATTGGAGCTAGTTGTTTATGATAAACTCATACAAATAAATTTTAGAAAATTTATGCAAATTTTCTTTACTACAGTATATAACATAGATATATCTAATAATTGAAATTTCTAAACCGTTTAAAACAACACGTATATGCTTAGACGAGATGTCAAATCTCACCTAGTGTCTAGAACGTTCATAAACAGATGCCTAGGTGAGGTAGTAAGTCTCGCTTAGTGTCTTGATGGGGACTAGTCAGATATCATCAGAATTTTTACAACAATGTCCAAAAAGACGCCACTTTCATAAATTAGCCCAAGTACAAACCAATATTCTTCGAAATCATTTTTTCATCCAAATCAACATCGTCCAGCCTGACCAGCCTCTAACTATACCTCATTCCTTGATAGCTGCACCTCCTCCTTGTTGCCACCTCACAATCTCGCATGCTCCTCCTCTTCGTCCTATTCGTGATCCTCCTCTTCGTCCTATTCATGCTGCACACCGCCTCATCCTTGCCACGTCAATGGGCCTCCACCACACCTAACCACAACCCCCTCCTTCTTGTCGTGTCTCACCGCACCTTCGCTTCCGATACTACTTCGTTAATTTTTACAAATCCTAGCAACGGGTACAAAATGTCATTTAGTATGATGTAAAAAATAAAATGCATATAAAGCATGAAATAACATTAGGCAGTTCGAACTACATAAGAAAATAAAACGAATTGCTAGTTAAGAAAAACGAAATGCTACATAAAAATTGTGTACTTACAGTTCTATTGCCAATTATATGCTGTATTAAGTGACGGCGATGAAATACTACATAATAAAAACATACATGATACATGTTGATAGCATTTTAAAATGAAATGTTATATTCAACCGAATGATAAAACCATAAACATAGAAATATGAGAGAAGTGTACATAAACATAAAAAAAACTATGTTTGCTTAATGTCATCCTAATAACAAAACCTACATATTCTAAACACTCAAAAATCTAAACAAAAACACATAAAACTTGTAAATACACACTTCAATTTGAAATGCATATAACATTTTGAAACAAAAACGCATAGACATGACGATGTCAGGGGTAAAGATGATGAAGAGGAACGGTGTTGTGATTACCAAAGGTGGAACTGGAATTGGGAAGAAATTGCTTTAGCTCGCAATGCTAGTGTCAAATGGCATACTGCGAACTAAAACTGAATATAACAACTCATGTTTTAATGCTTCTAGTAGTATTTTTATGTTTTTCTATGATTTGAACACTAGATATCACAATTGGTGTAAAAGCGCAAGCGCATTTATGTAAATTAAGTACGTGTGTGAATATAATTTTTCTAGTTAACTAAAAATTGTTTTTCTTTCTTCACTAGTTCAACCATCACCTCCTCCATCAAAAGTCAATCATCCCCTCCACCAACATCCTCTTCAACCAGCATCGTCATTGCCTCCTTCACCATTAACCATCACCAAATCCTTCCAGGGTTTTTACCCGCCGACGTTATCAAAATCGAAAACTTAGGCTCTGTTTGGTTTGCAATTTTTAGTTTTTGGGTTTTCGTACAAACCAAAACGCGTTAGGTGTATGTAGTTTTAGAAAACAACCAAGAAGTTAACATATAAAATAAAAAATAAATTTATCTTGTTTTCCATGTTTTGACAAATAACAAAAGCACGGAAAACAATCCATCTTCTCCGCCGTCCCTCCCTCTTCTCCTCCGTCCCTTCATTGTCATAATGCTTAGAATTTTATTTTTTTCCCATCTCTTCTCATATTGTAATAAATGTAAAACACAAATACAAAACTAATAATGAAACCAAATGGATCCTTAATTTTAGTATCGTAAATGGATGTGAACTTCACTCTGAATTTTTGGATTTTGCGATTTTTTTGGCCTTTAGACTAATAAACAAACTTACTGCCCTTGGAGTTAATTTCTTTCCAAAATTGTTCCCGAAACAATTTCTTCTTGATAATTTGTGTACTTGATCAATAATAAAGGACTGAAATTTGATTATTTTGTTTAGATAATGGGTTAAAGCAAATTGCATTTCATTATATCACATAAACTAAGGAGAAAAAAAGAAAATAGACATGGTAATTATTTAGTTGCTTCTTCCTTTGATCATTTTGCTTTCATTGTCTCTTTTCTTCTTTCGTAAAATGGATTTTGATAAGATTTCACAGTTTCACTACTATCGTAATTTTGATTTCAACGCCTAATTTTCATTAAATCCAATGTTATATATATCACAAAAACTAAAGGGAAAAAATGAAAATAGTCATGGTTCATTTCAACACCTTTTTCGTCAGGTCTGAAAGAGTCAGTGGGGCAGGCTACCCTCCTGGACCCTATTGGACTCCGCCCGTGGTCTTCATGTCTTCTCCCCTTTATTCCATCAAAATTAATCCATCAACCTTTTTTATTTTGGTGTCTCGGATCAAACTATTTTCTTGTTGATATGATGTTCTAATCGTATGTACTGTCTTCATAATTCAGAAAATTTTCTCATTAAAAACTGTAATGCAATGTAAGTTGTTGGAAATATTTATTTTATTCCTTAGTTTAGAATATTGTTTTTAGATGGTTATAAATTTTGAAACAAATAACTTTTTTTGTTTGGAAAGATGACTAAATACTGGAATGACTAAATACGTAGAATATTATATGCATAGCAGTTGACCTGAGTCAAAATATCTACCTCAAAATTGATCAATGGGGAATAAAAATATGGAGACTCACATACCCCCTTAATATATACATGCGTAAGTACATATGTATGTGTAATATCTATATTTGAAAATTGGCAAACGATGTCAAGTATACTTGATCTCAAGATCTCCATATCTACACTCTGTAAGTCTTAGCACTCGACTAATGGGGTCGTTCACAACATATAAAATGGACGATTCACATTATGCCCTTGTCATTAATCAAATGAACAAAATACTCTGCTTAAATCCCTTAAGCTAGGCCTCTATCTCAATATTTATATACAACACTGTTTGTTACAAAACTACCTCACTCACTTTACTAAACGAGATTCATCTTTGAAATATGATAAATTAAACAAAAAATTTAAACAATTTTTTTAATACATAGAGAATCAAGATTCGCTGGTAAGCTTTGAGGAAGTATGTATTAAATCCAGAGTACATATTCAAAGTATTTTTGTGAAGTGTGTTGTATGTTCACCAGCGTCCAACTCGTAGCTTTTGTTATTCACCCTTGTCTTAAAAAATGATTATTTTAACACTAGTTAATGATGTTAATTAGATCCAATATCAGGACCTGTAGATCAACAATTTAGTCTCTCACCACCTTACTAGCTATCAGTTTATGGGTTTTCTAGCAGTGATAAATGTTAATTTCAAATTCATAACCATATTTTTAATATCCAGTATTTTTGTATAAATATCACAATAGTGATATGTTTTCACCATTTCGACGACTACACTTGGTTTTTCAAAAAAGAAAAAGGAAAAAAAAGACGTTTTATCTTTATTTCCAGTTCATAAAGGATTAATATATCCCTTTTTGTACAATCCGAAAAGGTAGGCGATCTTTCTTGTATAATAAGAAAAGAAATATCTACTTTCTTTAAATGATTGGAAGTAAAAATGGTATTTCTTTCTTGATGAAGAAAGTATTTTCCTTTTTCAGAAGGACGATGAACTTTTTGTTTATACAAAAAAGGAGGTTCAACTTCATTTCATGGTTTAGGACGAAGATGAACTTCCTTTAGTAAGATTTAATTAGGAAGTCAATATTACTTTCACTAAACAAAGAGAAATATCTAGTTCTTTTTTAGGGAATGAAAAGGAAGGTGAACTTCTTTTCACAAAATGAAGGAAGATGAGATTTCTTTTGTGAAAGAAAGATTGTGACAAGGTGCCCTTCTTTTTAATGAGGTTTTAATGATGGTGACAAGTCATTATTCCGACTTTAATTCAAAATTGTGAAATTTTAACATGTCTTATTAATTTAAATTTTATATCTGCACAACGTCTTTTATAAGAACGGCTACAAAATTTGTGGTTTAATAGTTTGGTTCACCTAAAAACAGTTCTAGCAATTTGAAGAACGAGTGAAATGAGAAGAAAATCTTAAAAAGGGCAAATTAGGAGATGTAAGTTCAAGCTGATTAATGACTTTTGAAATAAGCAATATTCCCTTATCTATGTTTATTGTTTAACTGTACAATTATGGAATTTTCTGTTAGTTTATATCTATGTTACCAACAGTACCGCTGCCTACTTCTGCTGATATCAAAGTTAAAACATTCCAAATTTGGTGAACCTTGATTCAAGAGTTAATCTTAGTCATATATATGTAATAATCCATCAAATAACTTTATCATCTTCTTCCTATTTAGGGCAAGCACTTTGACTCAAAACAGCAAATTTAATTGGTGACTAGTTTTGTATAAAACAATCATAATTTATATTTTCCACACCGTTTCACTAGCGATTTGTAATTCAACCACATTATTATGTGTGGATCCTGATGAGTTAATAATGATAGTATTAGTACCATTTACTTCGTCAACTGATAAATTTCTATGGATGTGCTTCTTATTATTTACAAGGTTTCAATGCTAAATACTACCATATATTGTTTTTCGAAGGACAATTTGTTATCCTTCAATGTTCAGCTACGACTGTTGGTCTAGTGAACAACAAAAGTCATCGTTGTTCTTATTTTATTATGCAATTCTTTGCTGCGTTATTTTCTCCTTTTAGCAGTGTCATTGGATATGAATAACTTGTACTAACGATGTTCTCTGAAGATACCCAATTGCAGAGGATGCCGAGACGTAAGACTGATAAAGCATATGTACTTGACAAGAAGAAACATCTTGCAAGATTGAATGTTAAAGAGGCAGGAAAAATCCTTCTAAAGCGGTAATTTAATATCAATATTTTTGATAAATTTCTTTCAATGCTCTTATAAATATACAAATTAAGCTATTACCCAAATATTTCGGTGTAAAACACCCGTTAACCTTTTACCAAACACCATCCTTCTGTTAATTCATGTTTAAAGTCATTAGTTTAGTTTACTCCTATTTGATTGAGTCAATTTTGAACCAAAATCCATGACAACAATACTTACATAACATACTTAAATTCTAGCAATGAATCATGCAATAACGTCTCCAATTATTAGCACTCTATCTTCTTATGTATATTTTAATGTAGAGACACAGTTATCCGCAATCAAATTTTTATTCAGATCAAGATCTTTAATTGACAGAAAAAGTGTCAAATTTGAAATTATTAGACTAGTTTTTGACAATTCAACCATTATGTTGTAAAATACGCAAGCGCTGTTGTCTGTTTCGTTCATAGAAAGACACATGGGTGCTAATTGCACTTTAAACATGAAATGAAAATATTTACACAATTATATATAGGCAAAACTGCTAATTGCACTTATATATGTTTCATGAAATGAAAATTCATGTTTACAGCCATTAGTTTGCCCCTATTTGATCGGGTCAATGTAAAATTAAAATCCATGACAACAATATTTACATAATTTATAAATTCTAATGATAAACCTGTTGCATCAGGTGCATCAGGCAACGGGTGTGACAACCCGCATCTCCGGACACACCGATCCAAAGCCTAGGGTGAGTTCCGACCTGTGTTGTGCCAAGAAGTACAAACTATCAGTTTTTAAAACATTACAGAGACTAAGATAATATCTAAAACATTCCACACTTTCAGATTTACAACGGAAGAGATTAAAATATAAATACTGAAAATAGACATTTCATAAAACAGTATCCAAAAATGCTAAGTTCATATACACTGTTTTCAAAGTACAATATAAAGTTTGATAGACATTTAATAGAATAAATAGCTACACGAAGAACAACGACGACTAATAGAACTTCAACACTTAGCTTCTTTCTTCACGTATTATGCTAAATCAACAGCTGTCATGTCTTCCTGTGGTGGGGGAAAATGAACGGGTTGTATTACCAAACATATGGCGATCATAGACAATTTACTTCATTTATAATCTATATGATCTAGTATATCCTACTTCTGTTTGTGAACTACTTACTAAGGTTGGTTTCATTAACCTGAGAAACATTAACCTAAGAAATATAATTTTAAATACATATACCTAACAGTTCATGAAGATTTACATGTAGGGTCAAACAACTAATCGAACCTTAAAACAACGACGAAACGGACTAATAACTAATGGAACTATCCTTTAACATAGGATCGCCTACATTATTAACCTTGGAACTACATTCTCAAACTACGACTAAACGTATCGTATTATACATTGAGAAGGAGTCCGCAACGCCGATTCGCGTCAAAGACGTTTTACGGTCCGCTGCATGCGTGTCCAGTCTCAATGGTAACACCACTTAAGGGAAGCCCGTAATGCCGACTCACGTCAAGACGACTTAGGGTCCTTTGCATTCGTGTCATCTTTCATTGGTAACGCCACTTATTGCACGGCGCCGGGCATCCTCATCAGTGTTTATGCAGAATTGCGTATGTACACGGTGGAACCTTCCATTAGTGCCATGCCACACACCTCTCCAAGCATCCACATCAGTGCTGCGCGTATACCGCATACACCGTAGAACCTCATGTGAGTACAATTTACAATCGAATCGTCCCTGTCGAATATTGACTTCGTCGAGAAAGTAGTGTCTAGACCGAATTGCCCGCGTACACATCCATCCAATTCCGTATCATCGAAGTGTCGTCAACTTAGAGAACTAATTTTCTTACTAATATACGACATATATAATATATACAAATCCATTAGGCCTTAGGCCGAGGCTCAACTTGCGCCAGAAAATCAATGACCAGTCAACCGTCAGCTACTAGAGTGGTCGACCGGCTCCAGTGAGCTTGTCGACCGGTCGAAATTAATTATCGTTAATTCTTACCTTTTGTTTTTCATCATTCTGTGTTAATTATCGTTTGTGTTAAATATAGTAAACTTCTACTTTGTTAATCTTCAATTTCAATGTGCTCAATTTCAGTTTCTAACCTATTTCACATATCCGTTCAAGTCTACAATTCTGCGTGTAATTCCAACGATTTCCATGTTTAATCTGTAATTTCATTTATACAATTTCAACTTAACATATATCTTTTATAATCACGTATGTATATCCAAAATCGATTCAGGGTGAAATCAACATGGTGTATACATTTTAAATCTCAATTTCAATTCAAATCAAATAAAAGGTGTATCAAGTTAAATCATGTCTCAACATTAATTCAAAGCAATTAATTTCTATATGCTTGCAATTATCAATATCTCAGATTTCAACGATCATTAAATAAACTTTTATCTCCATGTAATTGCAATTAAAGTAATTTCCAAATTAAAAAAACTTTTTATTTGTTGATTTTATCTTCTATTTTGTTTATCTTATCTTCTCCTTTAATTTGTTGAATTTTCTTTAATTTTTGTTTTGTTTTGTTTTGTTTCAACGGCTTTTTGAGGAGACTGAAAAATTTGAGGTGCAGAGTTTCTGGGATTCTAATCTACTATTGTAAGGTTACCATGCTATTTATAGCTGTAGAGCTCATCCCAGCCGTCGATTTTTAATTTAAATAAACCTGGGACGTTCAATCTAGGTTTTTCCTAGCCGATAGCGATCAAGCGATCGACCGCTTGGTTTGGAGCGGTCGACCACTAGGGGTCGCCCGGTCCACACCAGACTATCGACCAGTGGAATTTTCCCAAATTAAATTCCCTCCTTATATATATTTTAATTATTTTCTATTTCAAAATTTTAAACTTTAATAACTTTTTCATACGAACTCCGATTACGAAACTATGTATGAAAATTGAGCAGAAAATCGCCATGAGCGCAATGGTGTAAGTTTTATAGACAGATTCCGACGTTTGTTCAAAATTTTAATTTATCATCATTATTTATAATTTGGCTTTTCTTAATAATTTTTCGATATATTTTGCAGGGTGTTACAACAGGTTTGAAAAAGCAAATTTTAGAAAAATTCTTTTTAATTCGTTATGCACTAGATCTTTAATAGCGTTATCATGAATAATGACGATGACACTAAATCATATTTAATATTTTATTGGTTGATTTTGATTTGAATTTTAAGCTATTTTATATTTTCATTATATTTTATCATTAATGGTATTATAGCATTTATATTTTTCAAAATGTTTGATAAGATAATTCATTATCAAATTAAATAACATTTATTCAAAGGTAAATTTAATAATAAAATATTTATGTATAGTGATATATTTACATATATATATATTAACATTTGAACAGTCACTAAGTAATTTTAATATAAATTCAAACAACAATTTTACATTCAATGTTTATTAAATTGATATCATAAGTTTAAATGATTATACTTGTCTTACTTCAAATATCAAACATTCGATTCAGACGAATTATGTTTTAATATATAAACTTTGGTTTGCGAGGTGAAGCTTTGGCGCAACGGTTAGGTCACCTGCATGGTGATCCGGACGTCCAAGTTCGAGTTCGGAAACAGTCTCTTCGTAATGCGAGGGAAATACTGCGTACATTATCGACATTCTCAGAGCCCGCTATCATGCGGAAGCCTCATGCATTGAGTTCCACCTTATATAAATTTTGGTTTGCAGTGTTCATTTACAAATATACCGATATCAAATTATTATGTGTATATATATATCATCTAAATAAGTCATATAAGAGTGTATGATATAAAGTTATATGATACAAAGTTAAATAACATCAACGTATTCAACATTTTAATATGAACTCAACGTCGCAAGTTGTATGCAAAACGAGGTTCGCATGTGGAAGTTATGAAGGTTGCAAGTTATATGGGCTTGTGTATAAATTAACAATTATTAAATAAATCTGTAAATAAATAATAGATAGGGGCTTATCAAAATTTTTACCTCCCGCATCCAAAACCCTAGTCGCCACTATTTGCCGACTTCACCGCCATCAAGGGCCACCGGATGCGCCACTGCTATCACCAATGGATTGGTCTAGATGAGTAGAGTTGAATGCCCTAAGATGCAAACTCGATTGCCTTTCCTCGAAACCTTAATATGCTTCGCCTCGATAAATCGTCGTCGCCAATGATAGTTTGCCGCATCGACGTTGCTGGGAAGCTTTTGCAAGATCGACTTTGAAGCTAACACCTATGGGGACTACGACCTTGGAAGTCGATGGCGATGTACCCAGTATCAGAGATGGACGTGCACGAATGATACATAATAGTGAAAAATCAAAATCATATGAAACAATTTTAAAAACCATCTTTTTCAAAAGCGTTTTGATTTTTTCTGATAATCCTACCGGTCAAATACACCTTGAACTGTCAGTATTTCCTTTAAAGATCTTATGTCTAACTCAATGGTGGAGTTGCAAATTCCGCCGTTAAGATGTAATTTATTTTCCATGAAGAGAATGAAATTCTGTGTCTAAGAATAGAGGCATCCATATCTATTGATAGCAATGAGCTATGTGGATATCTTATCCCCATACAACAATCAGAGTACTTATCTCTTTAATTAATTAAACCCATTCAATTAATTCATACCCACATATACTTTGGCCCCTTACTTTAAAACAATTTTAAAATTAAAAAAAATGTATATGATATACATATTATATATCATATTTAAATTATTATATTGGCCCTGAAAATAATTAAATAAATATGCAACAATTATACATTTTATTAATTAATGTAAGGTCCTTTAATAATAAAGAATAAATTAATTAATATGACTATCATATTAATTTCTCCATAATAACAATAATTCATAACTTAAATAAATTGTTCCAATAAATTATCTTTGGTCGATAACTGAGAGTTGCGTTGTGCGACTACCAAGTGTGAATTCAACCCTTGGTAATATATAAACAATTTAAATATTAAAAAATCTGTATGTAATATTAAATTTTTTGTATGGAATCGGCTAAAGCACGCTAGTAGATACGAGTTCAGTTGCTTACAGATTATCCATGTAAAATTCAATTTCTTATCTTTAAAAGCGACATCCTTAAGCAACGATATATTCTGCACGTTTTTTCTGTCATAACTATATCACTTAAATATATAGAGCTCAGTCAATGATTAAAACTTTATTAATATCCGTATTAATTGTGAAATCCAATATTAGTCCATGGTTCAATTCGATAACAATTATTGATTAACCGATTTGCTTTGGTCAAATATTTTGACTTTACGTTGACTACTAATTATAATGATACTTAGGACTGTTATAGTAATGATAAATTTACCATTACCATACCAATATCAAATAATTGATAATCAATATTAAACTACATTGGTATACCAAGACTATCGGTATGGTAATGTTAATGGTAAATTTACTTGGTAATCAATATTAAACTACATTGGTATAACAAGACTATCGGTATGGTAATGGTAAATTTACTATTGTTAACGGTAAATATAGCGATAAAGATATATCAAAACTAGTGGTAACGGTAAATTTACCAGTCATAATAATTTTTTTCACTATTTAAATTTGTCGTAACCATGGACACTTTGAAGTTATATCATTTTTTGAAAGGTTTTTAGTATTAGTTATAATGATGTTTCTATTTTAGTTTTATCAGGTCCAAAGTCTAATATTAGCAAGTTATTATATCACATTGTTGTAATAATGTATGATGAATTATGAAAATTTTCTCTCCACTAAAATAAGTCAAAATAATGATAAAAACCATGGTACGAGGTTTTGGTCGAAACCACGAGATCTCGACCATCTCGTTTCGGTTTCGGTCGAAGCCGGTACGAAATTTGAGCAAAAATCCGGTTTCGGCCTAGCAGCAGCAAAAAAAAAAAAATAGTAGAAAAATCGAAAACAATGAGCAACAGCTGAAAAGAAAGGTAGCAAATCACATACCTGAATCGAGCGGTGCAACAAAATTTCATTTTATGCGAAGCGATCCAATCCCAAGCCCTAATTTTCTTTTGAGCTGGAAACCTAGTTTCCGCCATTTGCATTCGTAAGTTTCACAATCGAGCCTTGCTTCTTCATGTCGATTCGAGGGAGAGATTTTTTTCTTAACACCGTTGCTTTTTAATTTTTTTTGGTTGCCCTAGTTTAATCGATATTTTGTAGGAGTGAAAATGATCTAAGTTGGGTTGCTTATGTACAGGGTTAGGCTAGGCTGGTTTGGTTTTTGTTTATTTTTAATTAATAAAGGTTGTGGTTAATAGTTGGATGTTTTATGTTCTGGGTTAGGCTAGGCTGGATGGACTGGGCTGGTATTGTTATTATTAATTAATAAAGTTTGTGGTTAACTTAATTAGAGTTTAGGGTTTCATATGATTGAAGGCAGTGCTTTAGATTGTTTAGTTTAATTAATTATGATTTTAGGCTTTGTTCAACAGTAAATATATAACTTAACAAAACGTAGTTTAATTTGATAAGATTGATTACAAAGATCGTAATTTTTTTACAAATTATATTTTATATCTACAAAGATCATTGTCATATTTTCATTAACAAACAATCGAAAATCGAAACTGGACCGAAACCGAAACCGAAACCACCGAAATTATCGAAATCAGCCGAAACTAAGGAATTCTCAAATGACCGAAACCGAGCCCGAAACCGAGTTCTCAAACCTTGATAAAAACATTAATAGAGTTAGAATCAGGATCAAAATCTTTACTTTTTTATCATTATCAAAATTTTAATGCAATAAAATTTGAATGTTTTATGTATTGGTAAACTTACCATTACCAGTCAATGTTTTACCAGTTCATCATTATACCAATTATCATGTTACCAATGGTAATGGTAAAGTATTTGTAGTCATCTTTAACTTACCAATAATATTGGCATGGTAATTATTTTCTCGTATCAGTAGCAGTTACCATTACCATAACTTCTATAGTGATACTAACCTTTTATTCGAAGGAGGAAAATTCTTTTTTAGATAGTATTTCACTTCAAGTGATTCAATTTATATCCAATTATGGCCTTAACACGTGAGTTTCGACACTCTAACGCGTCCTCATGTACGCGCTTCATTGTGTGTAATGACATCATCAAACGAAACTTTCAATGTGTTGGCGTTCTGATTGAACATCCCTTCATCGCATACTAACGAGCACATACATGGTCTTGGCAGCACTTACTTGTAACAAAAATAATCTCAATGTTATGTGCCACCAATCTCATACGTATCCACGTCATATTTTTGCGATGTGGGACTTATCCGTCCAATCCACGCAGCCACAATGCAAGCCACGTCTAACAATCTTCATATTGGCGAGCATTTCCTCAAATCTTCTTTGGAGCATATTGAAGAAGCTCTACAGTTAGGCCAGACTGCTTCCATTTCATTCCATCTCCACCTTAAGACGAGTACTTCTACTCAAGTTATCTTGGAGATATCGAGCCCTCAACGTAGTGGAGGAGAGCTGCGTATTTATAAGTCCTCTTGTAGTGGGTCAGGCTGCTTAAACATGTCTCCACGTTGGCGAAACAATTTTCTTTGCTCAAACCTTAAGAAATCATGCTTCAGCCACTCTTGCATTATCTAATGGTCCCTCAAACCATCAGCGCTGATACCATGTTGAGTTTCGGCACTCTACCACGTCCCATGTACGCGCGTTTCAATGTGTGTGATGGTGTCACCTAATGAAGCTTTCAATATGACGGCATCCCGATTGAGCATCCCTTTATCGCCTATCAACGAGCACATACGTGGTCTTTACAATACTTGTTCTTAACAAAAGGAATTCTCAATGTTACGTGTCACCAATTCCATATATATATATCGTGTTATACGCCATATTTCTTACGATGTAGAACTTATCCGTCCAACCTACGCACCCACAGTGCGAGCCACATCAACACTTAACACGATCAACGTTGTCGGAATTGACCATACTCAAAATATAGTTTAGACACTTAAGATTTACAGTATTCTTAAGTCAAAAGACTATTACACATTACATCAGATATTCGAATTGACTTTTAACCTATATAAGACTTTTGATGAGTAGTTCTATAATTATTCCAAACTACTATACGGGCGTAACCCTTTGGCGTCCTTAACGGTCATGAATAATTTACACATCATGTGAAAAGCGTTGCGTATACCAGTCTCAACAGATATATTGATATCTCGTTTTTGATGCATTTTGACTGGTAACATATAAGGACAAATATTTATTTTACTCCATTCAATACTCATGGTTACAAATACATTCGTAACTGCAATTGATTAGATATTTTTTCGAAGGATTTTCTATTTGTATATTTTTAATGTCTTTATAACATTATTTATATTCCAGTAACATTATATATAACAGAAAATAAAATAAGATTCACTATAATAGTTAAGTTATACAATCAAATTACATAATTGTCCTAAGTTATACCTTTGGCTCTATCAATCTCACCCATACATAGGCGAATTATGACGACTCATAACCATACACTCGATCAATTTTCCTAGACAAAACCGAGAAATGGTCTTAGTGAGTGTAACTGTAATATTATTATTTCGTATATGTTTGTCGACTGTACTTCTCTGTCATATCTCAACTTCTAATCAAACCGTCGGGTCTTGTTGCAATATATGTTATGTCATCAATATTATAATACGTTTTACAATGGCTGGAACCATCCATAGATTTCATATAAATTTACGCACATATACTGTTTTGTTTGTGACATTATTCAAGATGATGTACTTAAACTTTTATAGTTGAATCTGCTATAGCTTCTCGTTTGGAACATTTTCAATTTAAAGCCCCTTAGTAAGGGTAAACATGAATTTAAGACTGACTTGCTATATTCGATGTCACTTATGAAGTTCGAATTCGAATACTTCTTCATAAGAAGTTCGTAATTTCCTAGTATTTCGTAAATACCCGAGAATACTCTTAACTGCAATTCAATGATTTTAACTTGGATTCGATATTCGCTTAGTGCACCAAGTGCATAAACGAATTTCGATATGGTACATAACATATATGATGATTTCTATTGCCTATGCGTAAGAAATTTATCTCACATGCTCCATATTAAACATTTTAATTGTTGTTTATGTATGTTGATAGGGACAACCCCAACATTTATATTGGTATAAAGAAAACCTCTTTCAAATCCTTTATCGAGAATTAAACAACTAAACTTTAATCGATTTTAACATGGGTTCATCGTTACGAATAAGTAGCATGTTGTTTACTTACAATATTAGAAATGTCTTAGTACATTTAATTTTCTTTCTTATAGACATGTTTCCTTTGCATTGTCACTAACATTAAACTATTTGATTTTTCTATCAAAATAGTTGCTTAACCTTTGGAAGCTTCTTAAAGATTATATCTTAAAAAATCCACAAGCTTTGTTACCTCTTCCACTAACTTTGAGACACTTTAGCAATGGTGTACAAACAACATCATCTGAATCATTGTTTAAAAGGTCTATTTCAACATAAATGTGCTAAAAAAGTCATATTCTGCGATAATTTACAAGTATAATCCGGATGGACTTAAAGCATGTTTACTACCGACATTGCTCCATTAATTTTGAAATTTGAAATCTACGACGTCATTTTCCTTCAACTTTGCGTTATACATTTTTGCATTGATATTCTTCTCGAAGACTCACTTAGGGCCGATGAATCATATCATTTGAGGCGCAATATCCAAAATCAAAATTTGTTAATGTACTTGAAATCTGTTTCAAATTTAAAGCAGCACGCTATATGACAAAGTTTGTACTCTCCTTGGCCTGACGATAAGTGAGTAAAATGTTATTGTTGACAATCTATTTTCTGGATATCGATAAGAAACTTGTAGTTTCTTTTCAATGTGTAAGATTTTTTATTAGACATTCTAATAAGTAGTGTCCTTTTGGACATGGTTAAAATTTTCTCATCTGTGTAATCAGTTTCTATGTATGAATCTCAGATCGTATTCAAATCTGTCGCACCGCCACTAATTTTTCGAAAAAGAAATTCATTCAGTAAGAAAATGCTGTCTTGAAACAACAACTTGTTTCCCAACGCGATAAAATAAGCATTGAAAAATTTTATGAACCTTCTATAGACTTACATAAAACATATGTAGTCTTGAATTCACGAAACTTACATTCATAACGTCATATCTTAAATTATTTAAGAGATGTTTCTTCTCATTTCATATTTTATATGTAGTAATCTTAATTTTATATGAAATCAAATTCAACTTATATGCTTAATCTCAAGTACATCTACTTAAAGAAAGAGATAACTCAACTTCACTCATTATTAATCATATTTTATCCAACAAAATTCGATTACTCCTTATCGATACATCAATATATAGCATATGGAGAAGTGATTTTGAGAATGAGGCTTATTCTCTTTTAGGTATTTTTGGAACTCTTATCCAAGATACTCATCTATTCATTATAATCAAATTTGTTTTAATTCCTTTGCATAATATTTATTTCTATTTCTATTTTATATTCTATGAGTTTATCATAGAAACCTAATTTATATATCAAATGTTCATATCTAAGGAATTCATCGATGCATCTAATGAAGCAAGTGGATCCGCTTTAGGTATCGTTATATTTTGGATCGCTCCCACCGAACGAGTGTTTTGCCATTAAAATCATTTGAGATATAATTCACAAGTATCATATGATTCACAATAACATGATTAAATAATAATTTCTCAATGATATGCCTTACTCCAAGATTTTAAAAATAATTATGAGATATTTTAGACTTTTTGTATTTTCTACTGTTAACACATCACTATTGTTATGAAAACAAATACCATCGGCGATATATAAAAAATAGACTTATCTATTAATGGATGTTCATAATATTCATAAAAATAAAGCTGCATCCATTTTCAATTAAAACTGAAAAATGTTATTATTTCATAAATAATATTTAGTATACGCAAAAGTAATCTTTTAAAACTTGATGTGCGCACTAGCAAGTGTTGTTATGGCGATTTTGACTTAAGACCACTCAAATCAAAACCTCAGTGCACACAGAAAAAACGAGATCATGATAAATAGCGTAAAAACAACCAATCCAAAATCAATCACAATAATCAAACAAGCAATATAAAACCAAAATAATAACAAAAAATAAACCACACAACGATTTATAGTGGTTCCACTAACTTCGTGTTAGTATACATCCGCTTTGAAAGAGTGTTTTTATTAATACCAATGAGAATAGTACAAGAAATTGATTACAATGATCAATATTCGATAATAGAATAGATTTGTGGGGAAAAAATTGAAGAAAATTAGGTTTTGATAAATCCTATTTTAATGGAGGATAAAACACTTAATCTCTTGGATTGATCAAGTCTTTTGAATAGAAAATAGCTTATATAGGAGAGTAGAAAAGCTAGGAAAATTCCCGAAATGCCCCTTGAAGATTCACAATTCATCACACCAGGCCCGCGTTAAAAATAGGCTGAAAGTCGTCACAGAAGTCTGTCATAAGTTTCAGAAAAGCGTTCTCTGAAACCACATACGTCTGTCCCAAGCCTCGAATTTCAAATCCTGCCTCGAATTTCATATCCTGCCTCAGATTTCAAATCCTGCTATCATAGACCTTTGTCACTTTATGACAAACGTCTGTTGTCTGATGCTGCCTACAACACTCCATCTTCATCGCCATACCTTCCTCCTTCGAGCTCCGATTTACGAACAGTCTTCTCAATCACCAAACTACATCCGTCCACTTCAATTTCTTCATGTAGTGTCGCCAAAATTCAACAAGTATCATATGATATGCTTTTGCTATTTCCGCTGTTACAATAACAACATTTGAGATACGGACCTCCACAATCACTCATTATGGACTATTTATTTCTTCTGCTTAATCAAATTACATTCGAGAGCTTTGGATCAAATACCTCAAACACAAGAAATGGATTTTATAGAGAATAATTTTCTATAAGAAAAATATATTTGGAAGAAAAATTATTTTTTTCGTTCCTTATTAAGCATCTAAAATTATACAATTTCGTTTTCAATGTCTCTTCATGAAGCAGAAGTGACCATTTAAATCTCTTCATCGCAATTGTGTCTATGTTACATTCACTTTTTGATTTTCACTTTTTTAAAATTGTCAAATCATTCATAAGGAAATCATTTATTACAAAACTGCATCGAATTTTTTACAAAAAAGTATGTTCGGTCATCCTTAACATGTTAAGAAGATCGAATAAGTTGCACTTAAGTAACAAATATGATACTGTTAGGTGTGGTTCACATTGCAAATGGAGTGGATGCGTGGATTGGACAGTTAAAAGTTCCACATCGCAAGATATTTGGAATAATCGTGGTATATATATGAGATTGATGACACATAACATTAAGGATTCATTTTGTTACAATGTATTGTCAATACCAGATTATATGCTCGATGGAAGCTATGAATAGATGTTCAATTGGGACGCTTGCAAAGGAGACTTCGACCGTTGATGCCGACTAGACACGGTGAAACATATTCGTACGGAACGCGGGAATGCCGAAACTCAACATAGTACAGAGCTCCATGGTTCGAGGAACTAGTATGATGCAGCGTGATCAAAGCATGACTCTAAAGGGGCTTGAGCATGGGATGCTCGTCAAGGTGGAGATATGGTTAAGCAGCCGCTCCCTGCTTATGAGAACTCAAAGTAGCAGCCGTCTTCCCTGCGAAAAGGACTCAGTATAATTCTAAGGTGACTTGAGCAATGCTCGTCAATGTGGAGATTATTAAGTGTGACTCGTATTGTAAATGGAGTGGGCGCGTGGATTGAACGGCTAAATGTTTCACATCGCATGATATTTGAAATAATTGTGGTATATGTGAAATAATTGTGGTATATATAAGATTGGTGGCACGTAACATTATGGACTCCTTTACAATGTGTTGCCAAGACCAGATTATATGTTCGATGAGAGGCGATGAAGGGATGTTCAATCGGGACGTCGGCATAGGAGACTTCGACCGTTGATATCGACTAGACATGGTGAATCGTACGTGTATGGAACGTCGGAATGCCGAAACTCAACAGATACTTCAATAATTGAATTCCTAGGCTTGTCTATAGTCTTTGGTTCAGTATTGTTTTCAGCACAGCAAGATAGTCATTGTATTCAACCTTATTGAACACAGAATCTCATACTGTGGTTTAGTTGCTTATTTTGAATGAAACAGTTTCATTGAGATTCCATATGTTACAGAACATGATTATTCAGCATTTCGTTTATGGTCGGGTGTGGATGGAATAACCAAAATCTTGTATTGTTTTGAGGTCAAAACTCATAGAAAAACACAGCCTAGGATAACCACATTTAAGCGATCAAGACACGCAAAATTTTATTTGTTGTATTTTGCATGGGTATTGAAGCAAGAACATGCCAAAAAACTAATTTATTAGTAAGTAAATTATTATCGTTCATTAATTTTTAATTAAGTTTGTTTAGTACATTTTAACCAGTAAACAATTTTTATCAATTTCATTTTCTATGCAAATTTATTATAATGGATTATTGTAATATTATATATGTTCTTATACTTATCAAAATAGTTTATATATTTTTCTAATAAGGCGCCCATTAAATTTTACGTCCCTGAAAACCTTAAATGAGATGTGTGAATTGCATAAATTCCCGTGTTAAGGTCCATTTATCATGTTACTACAACTTTGAGGGTGCTCAACAATTGTAGTCTCCATAAATAGTAAATAACACATTATTAGTTATATTTCATATACAACTTCTAATCAAGTATTCTTTTCTTCTAATCATTTTTATGGTCTTGAGGGTGCTTAACAAACCATAAAGTCCATTAGATACTCATAACTCGTTTCATGATTGCATAACAAAAATTTGTAACCTTTGAAATTGCTCAATGAAGTTACAAAATATTCTTACCAATAGAACAATATAAACATCACCATAAATATTTATTTTATGCCTTGAGAGTTACCATAATTATGTGCAGCGCTCTATTTATGTTATAAATAACAGAGAGCAACATTATTTTGGATTCAACAATCTCAAAATAATAACGATGAGTATGCCATCTATAAGGAACAATAACATTCACAATAGTCAATGTCATCAAATCGCCATTATATGCACGCGCGATTATACACACTTTTATTCCTTATAACTACTATGAGTTTTATTTCGATTTTAATGCTTAAAGCCGTAATATTTTATTTTATATACATTGTATAAGATTCTGTTATTTAGTTATATAACATTTGCAATTTAATTACTTGTATGTGTGTAATAAATTTATTGTAATCTTTTATATTATAACATTTATAGTTCATGTTATAGTTTAAAATTATTTTTAATATATTTATTTGTAACTTTTATAACTTTGAATTCAAAACAATTTCGAACTAATTTATTGACAACTTTTGTAATTTTGAATTTAAATAATTTTAAGTTTGTTTATTTATAACATTTATGAACATAAATTTAAAACATTTTTAATCCATGACACTTGTAAATTTTAATTTAATTTAAACTTCTTTTAAATTAATTTATTTATAAATTTTATGAATACAAATTTAAAAATAATTTTTATTTTTTCATAACTTTTATAAATAAACTTGAAACGGTTTTAAGGTCAAACTTTATATATCATTCATAATATCACAATGTTGGGTTTGATAGCATTGTTAGATCTAGTGCATTGGGCAACGTGGTGGGAAGAGCAAATTTAATTTCTTTTCATTTTAATTGAATATGCACTAGATCTTTTATAGTACTACCATGAATAATGCAGATAACATGAGTAAGTCTATTTGATTTTTATCCTATAGTAGACTTTCAGTGAGTCGTTCTGTAATTGTTTCAAGCAACTACATGTAACCCCTCTATGTCCCAACTGTCATTAGTAATTCACAGTGTATCATATGCAGGGCGTTGCATATACTAGTCTCAACAGTTATCAATATTCCATTCTCAACGCATCTTTGACTAGGAACATCTAGGGATAATATTTATTTTATTCGATTCAATATTTATAGTTACGGACACATTGGTAACTGCAATCGATTGATACTTTTTTAAGGATTTTCTAATTGCGTATATTTTAATGTATTTATAACATTATTTATATATCACAATGTAACAACATATGCAATAGAAAGTAAAATCAAAAACTTTATTCCGAACAAGATTCTATGCAAGAGTTAGTTATATAGTCTGATTACGTAACTGTCTCTAGGACACAACTTTAACTCTATCAGAATCATGCAATAACATCACCAATAATTATTAGTGCTTTGTCTTCTAATATATATTTTAATGCAGAGACGCATACTCATTCGCAATCAAAGTTTCATTTAGATTAAGAGTGATAATTACAAGAAAAAACACTCACATTTCAATTATTTTCAAAAAATAGACTAGTTTTTGACAACTGAACCATTTTGCTGTTAAATACATAAGCGTAATTGCCTGTTGCATTTATAGAAAAACACATGGGTGCAATTAGCAATTGCAGCGATGTAGTTCTTTAATAAAGGCACATAAGGCGGGAGACTACAAATCCTTTATTCCCAGTTCAAATCCGGATGTTGCCTGATCAACCAAAGATTTTTTATTTCTTATTCTGCCGATCTAATTCGATGAATTATTGCTCCGCAAGAAGTGGAGGCGTGGACGTGTCAATACTTGATTTTTATAAACTATAGCATAAGTTTTAGAAAAGACTGTAACTTTTTTTCTTAAAATCTTAGTCTAGCCCAAATCAAATTGGCAGTAATAGGGATGAAGCAAAAACGTCAATTATTAGTATGCTGCTCCCTCATAGTAATATGAAGGCAAAACTGCTAATTGCATCTATACATGTATCGTGAAATGAAAATGACTTTTGACCCATTCACCTTAATTCAAGTTGTACATGGTCTTATTTTCAGTCACTGCAAAATAAATAACAATACTATACTCATTCTCAATCAATATGTTAACTTTCATCAAGATGGATGATAATTAATCATGTAAATATACTCAAAACAATGACAACTGTAAAAAAATATGCAGACAATTTTTAAATATCATTGGAAAAAGCAACCGATAGCCTTTAATAGTCACTGTTCAACAAACTGACCAACCAAAGTAACCTAGGTAATTAATATTGATACAGTCAAATCCCGTTCAAGGATCAATATGCAATAGTTAACAAATATTGGGATAATATCGAAATAATACTATAACTATATTGGTAACCTAATCCTAATCAAAGGATAGAAAATTACGTATTTCATTATTTTTGTTATTATATTACTATTATTTTCTTCTCAGTCAAGCAGGATATATGCAAAAATTAAGATTTAGAATTGAGATAAAAAACTAAAGAATTATCACATTGATACATAATTTTAAAAGAAATTTCTTACAAATTGTAGATGGCAAGAACTAATAGTAAATGTGTGTAAATCGAACGGTTTACCTAAATTAAAATTTTAAAATTCAATAGAACTTTCGTTATAAGTAATGACCAACTTCTATTCATGGAAATAAAGTATTTATATTTATTGTAGTATGCAAAAAGTCAGAAAATTACAAATTTAATCTGTAGAGATAGATTTTTTTTTTAATTTCATTTCCATAAGTTATGAACATATTTTTTAAAGAGTATTTTATATCTCGTTGGTATTTTGCGACAAAGATCGGATTGATATATTTAGGTCTGTCAATGGATACATTCGAATACGGATAGTGTCATATTCGCATCTGCATTTAAAATCAATTTCAGATATAGGATATTCACATCCGCAGATATGGATGGATATCAGATATTTATCTGCTCCGCTCATAATAAATAAGTCCAAAAAATAATGATTTTTTGATCCAACATAAAATCTTTTCAATAATAATGCTAATACAACTATAAAATGAAAAATACGACAATAATAATCTATTTTTGATGGCAAATATTAATTAATATATGCATAAATATGAATTGTTACCATGATAAAACAGTATATATCACTCATTTTATATAGTAAAATGCGCATAATCTCAACTAATATTTAGATAATTCTTACCATCTACGGATTTTCGGATGTTCATACTATCATATCTGTATCCCTTTTTTGGATTTCGGACGTTTTCTCGTTTTTGGAAAATGTATGCGGACCTATTCTGGATTTTTTGGGTACTCATTGATAGCCTATTGCTATTGACATTTTAATAGACATTTGCAATAAAATATTGTTTAAATACCGATATGTGATACATCAGTGAGACATTACCCGATATTGACTGCTTAGAAACTAATCAAACATAAATTATAAAGATGGTATTTTTGTTCTATGTCTTCATATTTTTTGAATTGTTAAGACGGTTCCATTAGAGTTATCGGCGGTTCCATTAGAGTTATCGGCGGTTAAGAATGGACGACTTTTTTCTCGTCTTGAGATTGTAGCCTTTGTTGAGTTTCTCTTTCATTGTACTGATGTATGGACATGCAAGATTTGGATACATATGCACTTTGCACAAACATGAAGCGTTTCAAGTTTTTCTGCTAGATTGGAGAACTTCATATGTGATGCTTATGTGCAGTAAACAAAAATACTACCAACATTAGGAAAATGGTCTATCGACTGTTGTGTCCTTGTAAACGAAGAAAATTTCGAATTGTGCATACATTTTTGTTCAGGCACAATTGAAAATTGCATCCAAATATTTTTTTTTTTTAAGAAAATAGCTACAAGGTTGAATATCAAAGAACCAACATATAGTTTCAAATAGTTAGAAATTTGTCCACATTTGCTAATAATTAAAAAAATTGGCTACAGAGAATGTTTGTCCTTCATTTTAGTGAATGAAACAAATCCAATTTGCATTTCATTTCTTCGAAATATAAGATACGTGTATACAAGCATCGGAGAGGTATTGAAGATCATTCACCTTGTCATGTTCACTTCAGGTTCAACTTCATGCTTCAGCCAAAGCCTCTTTCCCTGAATTGATTTGCTGTCTTACCATGGTACTCTTTTCTTCATCTCATGGTAATTTAAGGCGTGCACCGATATGTTTTTCTCTCTCTTGTTTCTCAAATTCAATCCCACTCAGAAACTCATCATATCGTCATTGTTTGCTACAATTTCAATATCAAACCATCATTATCAACTTTCACTATCAAACTTGATGCCACCACCTTCAAACATGCTTTTGAACTAACAAACAACATCACACAATGTCATTGTGTGTATCACTGTCTATGCATCATGTTCCTCATCCTTCAGTTGCACTAGAAACACTTTACTCCAAATTTTTGTGCCACATCGACGATCTTTCACTCTATTAGCCTAAACAATAGCCATAATGACTTCATTTCTGCTTTGCCATATACTGTTTTCTGTTGAAAACCTAATCCGTTGCTAGTCATATATCAATACCAGCTGCAAATCAAGCAGTGCTGCTGCTGCTGCTATTATTGTTGTATCTATTTGATAATAGTTCCTTGGCTCGTCCCTAAGTGTGTCTGAGGTATAATACCTCTTCAGCGAATAACATAGCTCTTACTATACAAGTGTGATTCTAAGTGTTAGTTATGATCTCCTCCATCACCTAAAAAAGGTGAGTGCCGCAAGGTAAGATGAAAGGAAAAAAAAGAAAGCAAACAAGATGCAGAATCAGGATAAATGTTGGTCGTCAATAGTATTAGGTTTTTCGATGAATACATGAAAATCTGGAATCCGTTTGCATTCATGTTCGAAAATACCAAAATAATATAAAACTCGAAAAGCATATACGTATACCTGCTACCCAAATGACTTTTCTGATATGAACACCGATATGATGGTATTTGCATCAGAAAAGATTCCTTTGGCATAAATTGAATATCCATCTTCTACTATGCCTTTTTAAAGTATTTTTGGTCAAAGACCATTTAATCAAAATCTATGACCACGCCTCTCTGTTACAAAGATAAAGCTCCAAACCCTAATTACATGTTTCGTTTCTTCTCTTTTAGTTCTATCTGAAGGTGAGTTTGTTATTTATCAATGTATTTTGCATGTGATTATTTTTCGTTCATTTATGCTAATACATATTGTCTGATCGTCTATGATAAATTGTATTTTATGCGAAAAATGCTAATTTTACGGAAAAAACTACATTTTATGTGAAAAACATTATTTTGAGATAATTGTTAATTTATTTTGTGGTTTCTATCTCAAAATTTTCTGTTACTGGAGTGATGTTAGTTGACTGAATATCAAGTCTGTTACTGGATTGTTGTACTTGTACAATCAGAATGTATCAATAAGAATAAATTTGTAATTTAGAAACAATTTGGTCAACCATTGTATCTCTGGTATAGTGTTATGCTAATATGAACGAACAAAAACATAGAATAAGTCTGATAGCTATCTGAATGTCAAAATGTCTGCGTGGAAAAACTTAAAATAATAAGGTGAGAGAGACAAAGATTGGTAAAGGTAGGTTTCATTTAAATAAAAAATAATCACTTGTTTATTAACACCGGTTAGTGCAAAAACATCTTTATTTTTAATACTACTAAAGTTTTTGGATGGTCTACACCTTATCCAAAAATAATGTCTATTATTAGAAAAAAAGACATTACAAAATATGAACCCCTATTATAAGCACCTATAACATAAGTATCTTATGTCAAAATGAGAGATGGAATAAAATGACATGAATGGATGTCATGAGGTGGGTAATTATGAATCTGAATTCTCATGAGGATAACTTTTACTTGGGAAAATAATCTGGCTTGATTTTCTATATAAAGCTGATTGCTAAGAGCTTAACATACAAATTATTTTGTTGCATACAACCTCTAGGTTAATACCCGACTTATTTACCATCATTACTACTCTAAAACAAATATTTTTCTTAGATCATGGAACTTTGTTGAAATTTTCCTATCTGCAGGGGTGAAGGAAAACTTGAAAAACAACTCCGCATGAGTTGCATAGGCTGTGACCTTTTTATTTGTTATCGATCGGAAGAAGACATGGAAAGTGCTGCTTATATATATGTTGTTGATGGTGCATTGAGCTCCGCTGCAGCAGAAACTAACCCGCAGGTACTCATCTCTAATAGCTAAAGTAGAATTTGCAGGGGTCATAAGTTAAGATTTGAGAACAGTGAATGAAAGGAGATATTATCTCACTTTTTCTTTCAAGGAACCTGCACAGTTTTCAGCACTGTATGGAAAGTCCTGCTTTAGTAATTTCAAATGAACTTGTAAAACTCGAAAAAGAAACTGAAAATTCATGTAATGGACACACATATTGCATTTACAAATGAATGCTAATACATTTTTTTATAGTTTGAGTCTTATTTTTTTCCGTTTCCATAAGAGAGGCTATGGTTTTTATGTTGGTTATTGATTAAGAAGGATGGCAAGCGTTTCAAAAAACCAATTTGGTTTCATGCCCGTGAGGTCGACCACAGAGGTGATTTTCTCGATAAGACAACTTATGAAGAGATTCAAGGAGTAAAAGAAGGATCAACACATGGTATTTATCGATTTGAAGAAAGCTTATGACAAAATACCGAGAAAGGTTATGTGGTGGGCTACATAAGAAAGTCCCAACAAAGTACATTACCCTTATCAAGAATATGTACGATAATGTTGTGACTAGTGTCAGAGCATGTGATGGTGAAACTAGTGATTTTTCCATTAATATAAGATTACATCGAGGGTCAGCTTTGCACCCCTACATTTTTGCCTTAGTGATGGATGAGATTACGAATGACATATAAAGTGAGATTTCTTGATCTTATGCTCTTTGTTGATGATGTTATGCTAATGAATAAAAGTAGGGTAAGGGTTGATAGACAACTGGAGCTGTGGATGCAGACTTTAGAATCAAAGAGTTTTGAGGTTACCAGAACTAAAACATAGTATATGAAGTGCGAGTTCAGCGGTGTCAGGTCAGAGGATGGAGATGTCACTCTGACCGGACAAGTAGTGTCCAAGAAGGGATCCTTTCGATATTTAAGATCGATGATACAATATGATGACAAGATTGATGAAGATGTTAGTTTTAGAGTTAGAGTGGATGAGTTGAAACGACGATTAGCGTCTGACATTCTTCGTGACAAGAAAGTCTTACAAAAGCTTTGCAACACGATAATCAGACTTGCGGTGTTGTATAGTGTAGAACGTTGGCCTACTAAAATACAACACGTCCAAAAGATAAGTATAGCAGAGATGTGTATGCTGCGATGAAGTTGTGGTCATACAAGACGAAACCAGATTAGAAATAATGATATGTGTGAAAAACTTGGAGTAGTACCAATTGAAAAGAAGCTAGTCCAAAACGCTTAAGATAGTTTGGACATCTCCAACAGAGGCCTTCCTAGGCACTTGTGCGCGTTGGAATTATAGACCGCATCTAATGCTCAAAGAGTGGTAGATGTTGATTAAGTTTGACATGGTAGGAAGTAGTAAAAAAAGATCTGAAGGATTAAAATATACCTACAAAGCTGATGTCGGACAAGAGCACGTGAAAGTTAGCGACCCATGCACTAAAACCACGAGTTATGATTTTTTTTGCTTAGAGTTGGTTTAGGGGTAGTGTTATAAGTTTTAGATTATAGGACTAATGGATAGAAGCCTAAGACGTATTGTTTGGTCTTCGGTCCCTATTAATATTAGTACCATTATTACTATTATTATTGTTATCATGGTTTTTTTTAATTTATTTTTATTTTTATTTTATTTATTTTATTTTTATCTTTATTTTATTTTACTTATTTATTATTATTATTATTCGTTTAATTATTTTACTTTATTTTATTATTAATATCATGGTTTTCTATTATTATTACTTTTAAATCGACTTTGTCGTTTAGTTTTGAGTTCTATCTCCAGTCGATCCCAACTTGGGAATAACTGCTTAGTTTTTGTTGTTGAGTCTTATTTGTTTATTCTTCCATATCTATTTCTATTAGAAGGTAGGCTTGGTTTTGTAGGAAGGCAAACTTTCCTGCGACCTCCAGATCTAGCATGAAATTCAAGTTTTGGGGATGTTCTCTTAGAGTATGGATAAGCTTAATTCCCTGACCCATCCTTAATTTAAGCCTTGTTTAGTTGGCTCTGTCCCTTTTATTTATTCACATAAGAAAGAATAGGAGCCTGATTATATTTATCTTCTACCGTATACTTAACCACTGCAGTTCTCACTTCTTATTCTCTAACTCAGAGTGTAACCACGCATTTTTAAACCAGTTATCTATCTATCTATCTATTTATTTCAGGATGCCCCTGTACCTCCTTGCATATCACAGGTGGAAGGTGGTCTGGTCCAAGTTGCTATTGAAGTAGAAGATCGCTCACAACGCTCAGCAATTACGAGTTAGTATCCTTTGTTTGTACCTACAGTAATTTTTTCTGTTATACATGCTTATAGTATACTTTATGCTTATTTTAAAATGCATTTTCAATAATCCTTGCTGTGCTGAGCAACAACTTCGGTCTTCAGCTTTGTTCTGGTAGGAGATTAGTTGCAGCAAAGTCTTGAGGATTATTTTTATAAGACCACACTAAGTTAGAGACTTGTCATATGTAATTATGGTTGAATCAAATATAATAAAGATTGTTCTCCATCTCCGTGTGTTTCTAAACTAAACACATGACTTGTGCAAATTATCATATTTTTTCCATCTTTGTTTTTTTGTAGGTTTGAAGGAATATTGATCATATGACCTAAACCCATTTCACTAACACTAGACAGTTCCTTAAAAGGCATTAACTTTGTTTCTGGCATGAAAAAAAAATACAGATACACTTACAGAAGAATTGAACAACAATAATGTATAAGACTTGGTTGTCAAGATAAATTACTTTAGTGTATTATTCCTTTTACAGTTACATGAAATCATGCACTTTCCTTTTAAGATTTCATGCTCTCGAATTTATCCTGTTTGATAGTATGAGTATAATGTTTTTTAAACCACAAATAGCGTGTTTATGTTATTATTGATATTCAAAAATTCTCAGAGTGAATCATTTTGGAAAGCAACCTTTCCCTTTGATATCCTCTGATGCTTTTCCCTGAAATTGAACCTCATGCCGTAGATACACATTAACTCCAGCCCACCCCAAATTTTAGTGGCATGTAGGAAAAATAAGAAATTATTGTCAATCTCTTTTGGCGAGTTGTTGTTTCTTCTTCCTCTGACTGCAGCATCTTAATTGATCAGCTATTCAAGTTCTCTGTGATTATAACGAAATTTATACTGCGAAACTGAATGAAAAGTAATTATGGTTCACCAGACACAATTTTTCCTGATTTTTTTTCACGTTTCATTCACTAACAAAATTATTTTCACAAAAAATACTCTATTAATAAATGGATAAATTTTAAATTTGGGCCAGTTTTAAAAACTAATTACAAATTTAGATCAATTTAATAACTTATTACAAAAATAGACCACTTCGACCATATCAACGCCATCCGTATTGGAGGCATCTCAAATGCCGCCAATACAAATTAAAAAATTGGCAGCATTTGAGATGCCTTCAGTGTGCGGCATTTGAAATGCCACCTAGAGTTATTATTTTTTTAAAATAGGTTGCGGCATTCGAAATGCCGCGAACTATTTAAAGAAGGAAAAAAAATTGAACTGACGGTATTTGAAATACCGTCAGTACGCGTGACGCTGATGTGGCATAAAGTGGGCTATTTTTGTAATAAGTTATTAAACTGGTCTAAATTTGTAATTAGTTTTTAAAATTGTCCCAAATTTAAAATTTATCCTTAATAAAATGGTTGAATCTTTTGTGTCTACTACCATTGTTTGTGATTTTGGTTGTAACTTGGGAAATTTCAGCCGTCTCTGGTGTGATAATTTCCAGTCTGAAATTATCATGAATTACTTGGCATTGGTTTGTAAATAACCATCGAAGGTAAGGTAATGTTGATGAATTCAAGTTTTCAAGCCTCGGTCTCGACCTAACTTTGGAATTTATTCAAATTCTATCACCTCAGTGAAATGCTCTTCTATCTCATTACAAACTGTAATGTTTCTTGAATACTACTTAGACTTATGGTGCTTAGATTTTTGTCTTCAGGGGTAAATGCTGATGATATTCGAGTAACTATTGCAGCGCCAGCCAATCCTGCAGATGCTAATAGTGAGCTAATGGAATTCATGGGAAAGGTTTGTATAAAATTTACCAAGTACTTGCATTAGTTTAGGTTTTCATAAATATTTACAAATTAATACTTGCATTAGTTTCCTTAACTTGATTGTTTAGATAACTTAATAATAAAGTTTAATATAACCTTGTTATATCTCATAACACAGGTCTTGGGTCTGAAGTTTAGTCAAATGACCCTTCAAAGAGGATGGAGTAGCAAATCAAAGCTTCTTGTGGTGAGTTTCAGCATCTGCATTGAATTATTATAGGTCTCAGTTTGTGATAAGATGGTAATTTATCATTCTTACATTCTGAAACATACAACTCACGCGTAATGAAGTAAAATTACTAATAGCAGCATCTGCTTATCTATGGATGTTTTTGTCAAACTGAAGGAATGTAATTATTCACGTGCCATTTTAACATTATGCATGATCTGTCAATCAGTATAAAATAGTATCTTTGGTATGGACTGGTCCACGCACACAAACACATATATGTATGTATGTATCACTCATATTGATGGTAATGTATGGTATTAGGTTGAGGACATGTCCGCACGACAAGTGTATGAGAAACTTCTTGAAGCAGTGCAACCCTAAATCTGCCTTGAACTCATATTGTGGCTCCAGTGTTTGCATTCATATGCCTAGAAAATTTGTCACGCTGTATGTTACTGGAAGGTAAGTGTTGATGTCCTTAGAACATTGGTTTATTTTCCCTTCATAAGCTTATGAAATGTAGAAACATATCCAGGCTTTTGACTGGCTTTGCCCTTGCTTTGTTATCAGCAACTTTTGTAGACAAAGCTTCAACATCAACTGAATAAACATTCGCATATTATGATATTCCTATGACTTTTTAGTTATTATTTTGCTGTGCTGCCAAGGTAGCTAAAGTTCTTCCTAGCATCCTTCCTAATTTGGTAAAATTTAACTCTACCTAATACCACTATTATTATAATTCGCACTTTAATCAACCTTTGAACCCTTCTTCACGTACCCTTAACTCTGAGAATTAAGGACAAAAGGACCGACCTGCTTTTTTTCTTTGTCAATTATGCTATGTTTGATAAAACAAGGAATACTCATATTCCAAGATTTGTATAATTGGGATGTTTTGAATTATTTCTAGTACTAAATATTGAAGATGCTAGGATTGATGATCTTAGGGTGCATTCTTGAACATCAAAATGCTCTGGGAACATCGTTTGCCGTTTCTTACTTTGGGAACATTTTCTAAGTGGTGGTGGCTTTCTAGCCTCAGGACTGACGCCATACTCATGGAAAGAACAAGGATGGAAAGCAACCAGAACATTAAGGCCGCGGTTGATTTACGTTTATAATTTTGGGTTTTCGTCTATACAAAGATACAAAAGATGCATATATATATATATATATATATATATTGTAAAAAATGATCAATTTAGAAAATGAAGTTACCATACCAAATAGAAAATAATTTTATTTCTATTTTTCGTGTTCTGGGAAATAACGGAAGCAAGAGAAACAATTCATTCTTCCGTCGTCCCTTCATCACCAACGTCATTCCGTCCATCTTCTTTTTATTAACTCCGTCGTCCTTCCACTCTTCTTATATTTTTGTACTTAATGTTGAAACTCAAAACACGAAATAAATTAAATGGATTCTAAGCTTTCAAGCTCTAAGGAATCCCATTCAAGTTCTTGCCCCTAGAGAATTTTTGTAGAAACATTTCGCCGCTCAAAAACGAAGTGTTTTTAGGACATCGGATATAATCTTATCTTTCTTATAAATACCTCATTATACTTTCTTAATTAATTCATCAGTTTTTTCAATTTGATAACTGTTAAATACAGAACTCAAAGTCTGAATAATACAATATGGGAAAACACCCTTCTTTATTATTCACTTGCACTGGCATATTTATATGCTTACATAGACTGAAAAAAACAGAGCAAAATATCTACTTAGAGCAGGCTATAAAACTGCATTGCGTGATTGCATGAAATAGTCAAATTCTAACCACATGTCCCTATAAACAAGGGATTATTAACAACACTAACTACTTACTTTTCTTCTTCAACTAAGAAATAAACCTATAAACGGTTGTATTCTGAAACAGAAATATTGAAAATGCTGTATTTTTCATGACATATAATAAGAGAGTTTATAAAACAGAAAATGTATTTTCAAACAATAAAATTTATGCCCCGTTTGGCGTCGAAATGAATTTTGAATTTTCAGTTTTTAATTCGTATTAAACGAGTGGTGGGAGATGAGGGGAGGTGGAAGGGGATTGAGGGGAAAGTTTTCTATATCCTCAAAAAGCGGAAAAAAACGAACGATTTGTTTTCAAAAACTCGCTCTTCGTCCTCTTCTTTCTCATTTCCTTCTCTCCGTGTTGCATTCTTCTTCTTTACCATTTGAAGTATGAATTGAAAACAGAAAACACAAAATTTATTTTGAAACCAAGCGGATTCTTATATTCTTGAAACTTACGGTGGTCACCACACGATTGGTGTGATTGTCAACAAATGGGGAAATCATGTGAGTTGCATATAAACAAATGGGGTAATCATGTGAGATTGCATATAAATTTTCAAGCAATTGCTATTTTAGAGGGAGTTATATGGGATTCAGAAAGAAAAGTTATTACCGGTGATCTAGAGTTCTAGCAACACTAACAAGATCTTTATTCTTTCCACATCCAAAAAAGAAAAATAAATTAGCATACAAATGATGGTTTGATTATCTGTTGAAGGATCATCAGTCAATAGAAGAATGTCATTTTTCGATCAAATACAATTCACGTTTCTAACGTTCCTAGTGTGTAAAGATGCAAAGGTTGTGGTCCTCCGGGAGATCTCAGTAGACATGTCCAGGGTGATGAGAGCACCGAAAAAGATATGGATGAGTTGGATTGTACAAACGTTGAAAACATCAATAATATTACATTTTCTCATGATCTTTCGTATAGCACGCAACGTAAATGATCGTTATTATGTGCAACCATCCCAGACAGTAAGGGAAACATCCTGCTCCTGCTCGTACTATTGTTGCTGCTGCAACCACTTCTGTTCCTTTCACTTTTGATCATGACTGTAGACACCCCACGATCTAGGGAAGCCATTCAACATATGCACCATTTGGGACCAACACCAGAAACTACTATTGTTAGTTAATGCTTTCGTGAAGTACCGTAAGCAGCTTAGAGGTTGGTTTTTTGAAGACTTTATGCATTATCATTTTATTTTCATATATTGAAAATTGTTCATATTTTTCTTCTTCATCCAATTGCATATTTGTTCATATTTGTTCTTTATCATGAATTATTGGTAAGAGAAAGTAAATTAATAAAAATATTAATAATTATTGTTAATTTATAATAATGAATAATTGCTATAATTAAATGAAAATTTTACATTCTAAACCTGCTTCTAGCCAAACTTTTGTGCAAGAAGACCACTCACCAACCTCTAGAGGTTAACCTCTAGAGTTAACCACTAGTCCGATAGCGCATCCTTAGTGTTGAAAATCTTTCTTAACATTAGAATGTGCGCATGCACATAGACATATACACACTTATATACGCAACCATTACACCCCTGTATCGATACACTCTAATCTACGCCCATATCATTTTTATGCACGTTTTGAAATCAAACGGACTTTGGGAATGTTAAATCTGTTAGTATGAACATCATAGCCATATGTTCAATATATACTATGAATATCATGTCCATAAATATGATATCTTTTCAGAACTTCTAGCATGTCCAAAATATTAAGTTAATATTAATCGCTTGACTATGCATTTTAACTATCGATTTGAATTATTATTTTGGTTATGTTCGGATTATCCAAATTATCCATAATCTTGTAAAAATGATCTTTAGACTTGTAAGAACACACCAAAATTTTCCTTTTGATTTCAAATTATGTAGCTCTAAATCCCCTTCACTGTAAATTTCTCTTCTCTCCCTCTTTGTTTTTAGTGGAAAAAAAGGCCAAAACAAAATAACTTTTTGTAGACATGTCTATTATATAATGAGCTCATTTACCTAAGCTTTTAAATCATTTTGGCACTTTCAGCCTATTCAAAATCACAAGTCAATTTGAAGCATACAAAATATTTAAATAATCTCTCCAATGAATACTATACATACATACGTGTGGACGCCCGTGTGTGAAAGTGTGTATTGAAAAAAAGATTCTTTATCGATGATGTCAAAGAACGATTAGACAGTTGTCTCCTTCAAAATCCTTGCCAACATAGCTAGGGAAAAAAGTGCAACACCGCTTAATATAATAAAAACACATCATCCTCCGTTGAATATACAAATACATTGGAAATAAATTAGAATTAAGCCCATAATTACATTCCACACCCGGGCCAAATGTAAACACATCCAAAATTTTCTTTTGATTTCGAAATGTGTTAGCTCTGGATCCCCTTCACTATTAATTTCTCTTCCTTCACTCTTCATTTTTAATGGAAATTTTTTCCAAAACAATATTTTTTTAGATATGTCTATTAATTAGCGAGATCATTTACGTAAACTTTTGAATCATTATGGTACTTTTAGCTCATTCAAAATTACAAGTCAATTTAAAGTGTAAAACATATTTACCTCAACTGACAATTTGAAATATAATTTGTATAGATAATCTCGCCAATGAATACAACTTGTATATAAAAATTTATTCTTGTATATATACATATACATACATACACACACATCTATAGTAAAAAGGGTTCTTTATTGACAAAGTTAAAGAATGATTAAACAGTTTCTCTCTTTCAAAAACCTTGTCAGGATGGTTAGGAAAAAGAGTGTAACACCGTTTAATAAAATACAATACAATACAAACACATCATTCTTCACTGAACATACAAATACATTTGGAAATAAATTAGAATTAACTCCAAAATTACATTAGACGCCCAACCAAAATGTAAACATACATGCGTACGCGTGTGTGGAGGAAGGGAGTTGTAGTATTAGATTCACCTCTTATAGATCCTACACTCGTCTTACCTTCGCCTTTTAATGTATAATGATCTAGGACCAAAGTGTTTTTTTAGATATGTTTTATCTGTTAGAGAGATCATCTTATCGTAAATTTGGATTATTCTAAAACCTATGATGCCTAGGTTACAAAGAAACAACCACACCGTATGCTAAGGAGCACATTTCATTTTTATAAACCCTCCTCTCATCTCCTTGTGTTTTTTGGAGCAAAAAAGTTCTAGGGCAAAGTTAATTTTGCATATATGTTATGTTCATTAGCAATATCATCTTTTCAATATTTGGAAGCTTTCCAAAAAATTTATCTCCTTTCAATTTCAGATCTGTGACAATTAGCATTTTGCAACACGTAGAATCTCAAATGTAGAATTTTGCAAGGTTTTATTTGATGTTAATAAACATATATTTGTACTTAATGTGTGTTGAGCTATATGCAATTATAGGAAGTATCAAGCTCCTCGGTTGTGCTCAAATTCAAGCATTGTTTTATGTCGTGAATTAAATTTGTGGTACAGAAGGTATTCGAAGCAACAAAAATTGATATATTAATTGCAAAGTATTTTGTATTATATTTTTTTCTTAGGTACAATTTTCAAGACATAATTCATATGGATACGTTTAACACAATACAAACTTTTCAAAGTATAATAGTCGTTGACTCATACTAATACAAATCTTCCTCAAATACTACAACAACACAACTATATCCTAACATATACATTTGACCAATCAAGCTTATAATAGATACAAATCTGATTTTTCACAATTCATATATCTGTTGGATCTCGGACAGCGAGGTAAAAGGAGCAAATTCCATAAAATCATTTTGATTCATTATGCACTAAATCTTTTATAGCGTTATCATGAAAAATGTTGTTAGCGTTAATTTATAATGACGAACAATTAATATTAATTTATAATGATGAACAATTACTATTAATTAATAACAATGAATAATTACTTTAACTAAATAAAAACCTTACATTCTAAGCCAACTTCTAGCCAAACTCTTATGCGAGAAGGCCGCTCCACCAACCTCTAGAGTTCAACCACTATTCTAATAACTCATCCTTTGTTAGGGTTGTCTTACATATTATAAGAATGAACGATGGATTGGAATTGGAATAATCCCACATCGCTAAATAGCTTGGAGAATTGGTGTATATATGATTTGGTAGACATGTAACATTGGGAATTCTTTTCGTTACAAGTAGTGTTGCCAAGACCATCTATGTGCTCGTTAGGAGATGATGAAGGGATGTTCAATCGAGACGTCGACACATTGGAAGCTTCATTAGATAGTGTCATCACACATAATAAAGTGTGTATACATAGGAACATGTTGGAGTGCCGAAACTCAACTTGGTATCAGAGCCGAAAGTTACGAACTGTGTCATGTAGACAAACAATGCTCTCAAAAATACTTCAAGGGGGTGAAAGTAAGGGAGATTGTTAGGGTTGTCTCGCATGTTACGAAAATGAACGACAGTTTGGAATTGAAATAGTCACACATCGTTAAATAACTTGGAGAATGGTGTATAAATATGAGTTGGTAGGTACGTAACATTAGAAATTTCTTTTGTTACAATAAAGTATGTGTCAACTCATATGCATACATCATGTGCTAGAGATGGAGAGCTTGGTCCGACCGTCGTTACATAATACCCTTAGTGTTGAATTTTTTTCTTAACATTAGAAAGTGCTCATGCACATACACACACTCAAATAGACGCATGGATAAATTGCTACATCCCTCTATCAATACACTATATCATGCACACCTATCATTTATCCACACATTTAAAAATCAAACGGACTTTGAGAAATGTTAAATCTGTTACTATTAATGTCGTGTCCATAAAAATGATATCTTTTCAGAACTTCTAACATGTATAATATGTTATGTTAATATTAGTCACTTAAATATGTGTTTTAACTATTGATTTGAATTATTATTTTGCCCAGATTATCCCGATTGAGACGTGTAAGAATACACCTAAAATTTTCTTTTGATTTCAAACTGTGCAGCTCTTGATCCCTTTCGCTATAAATTGCTCTTCCTCCCTTCTTCGTTTTTGATGGAAATTTTTTTTCAAAACAAAATAATTTTTTGTATATATGTTTATTAATTAACGAGATCATTTACGTAAATTTTTGAATCATCCTAGTCCGTTTAACTCATTGAAAATCACAAGTCAATTTAATGCGTCAAAAATATTTACTTTAACCTATAATTTGAAATATAAATTGTATAGATAATCTCGCCAATGAATACACCATATATATATTAGAGATTTATGCATATATATATATAGTATTAAACGGTGTTGCACTCTTTTTCCTAACTATCAGCGCATGGTTTTTGAAAGAGACAGACTGTTTAACCGTTCTTTATCGTCGTCAATAAAGGGTTTATTCGATGACGATGTTAAAGAATGATTAAATAGATTAACTCTCAAAAACCTTGCTAGCATAGGTCGAAAAAAAAATGCAACACCTTTTAATGTAATACAATACAAACACATCATTCTCCACTGAACGTACAAATACATTTGGAAATAAATTAGAATTAACTCCAAAATTACATTCGACACCCACCCGAATGTAAACATACGTGCGTGTGGGTGTGTGTGGAGGGAGGTGCGGTATTAGATTCCTCTCTTATATATCCCGCTCTCATCTTACCTTTGCCTTTTAATGTAAAATGATCTCGGATCGAAGTGGTTTTTTTAGATATGTTTTATCTGTTATGGAGATCACCTTTACGAAAATTTGGATTATTTCGAAACCTATGATGCCCAGGTTACAAAGCAAAAACCATACCATTACGTTAAGGACCACATTCCATTTTTATAAACCCTCCTCTCACCTCCTTGTGCTTTTTATTGCAAAAATTTCCAGAGCAAAATTAGTTTTTGCATATATTTTATGTTAATTAGCAATATCATCATTTTAATACTTAGAACCATTCCAATTTCTTAAACCCTTTTTAATTGGAAACAAATGACAATCCACAATGGTAATCCCCCATTTATAACACGTAGAATTCGAAAATGTAGAGTATTGTAATCAATGGTTTGTTTGATCGTAGTAAACATATGTTTTTATTTAATGTGTTTTATGTTATATGCACTACAGAAGTGTCAAGGTCAGTAATCACAACACATTGTGCTCAATTTCAAGCGTTGTTTTACGTTGTAGATAAAAGTTTTTTTGTAATTAATACATAGGTGATAGTACATAGTTATATCACAAGTCTTATGTAGTATATAACATACTAAGTCAACATATTTTTAGTGGTTTAATACGTTCCACGTAGGATTTGAACTTGTAACCCACGAATCAAACCCAGAGCACCTAACTGTTGGGACAGTGGTGCTGGACCGTTGTGGATATAAGTTTTTTGTACAAAAAATATTCAAAGCAAAAAAAATGATATCGTAATTGCAATGTATTTTGTATTATCTTTTTTTCTAGTGTAAGTCTTCAAGGACATACCATTCGTATGGATACAATACAATAACACCCAAACTTTTCAAAGTACAATAACCTTCTCGTTGACTCATATTGGTACAAATCTTTTTCAAATGCTACAACAACACAACTGCAAATTTGACCAAATAAGCTTATATTTAATACAAATATGATTTTTCACAATTCATATTCCACTAGATCATATGCATCATGCATGTGAAAACCCATGATTTTATGCTTAATAATTAATCATTGAATTGAAGAGTTAATGAACTGATGACTTAAAAAAAGAATTTATTTTTATATGAATGAAATAGGACTCGAGGCCTATTCTATTATGTTCATAACGTTGTTTATATATGAAATTCATATAAAGTTTGTTAAACTCGTATGGATTTAGCAAATGAAGAAGAAAAGAGAAGGTAGGGCAAACATTCTTTGACCAACATTTTATTATGTAATTTTGAAATGAGCCATCCTCCTCTTCATCTTTTCATTCCCACGTTTCTCTTCATTTTTCACAAAAAGAAATTAAGGTTTTCAAAAGTAAAATCATCATAACTTTCCTTAATAAAAAAATTCAAATTAAATATCTAAATTCAAGCTAGGAGATTTTCTACGATCCAAAGCATCTAGTTTACATTTTGAAGAAGATAGAAGCCGGATTTCAGGAATTATAGGAGGGCTTCAAATTTGGTTCATTTGAGCTTAGGTTTTTAGGAGATTTAGTGGGTAAGACCTATTCTCTATACCCTATGATCACTAACATGATATAATCATGATAAATGTCCAAATGTTGGCCAGGACTTGAGTAGCAAGCTTGATTTGGTATTTTGGAGATGATAATCCAATTCATAAATGTTTTGGAAAAGTAAATTATAACTTGATGTGTTAGGATGTTTGGTATGAAATGAATTATGTTTGTTTGAATTGTCGATTTGACTATTGATGTGATAATAGTTAGAGTTGTTAAGTAATAATTACAAGATAATTGAGGTGGTCATTGAAAGATGGTTAAGGAGTTGAATTGGTTGATCGAGTTGTTAAACTTGTATGGTTTGCAAAGAGTTTAAGTTTTGAGATGATTCATCGAATTGCCCTCCAGTGTTATTCGTCCCATAGTAGATTATCAGTGGTATGAACTCGAGTTTATAGTAGGCGGGTACAAGGTGGCAATGCCACAAGCTCGACGTTGGGGGCAGGGAAGCAATGCAAAGGTTGAGCAGAGTTTAAATGGTGGGATAAATTTCCTTTGGGAAAATTTTCCATCCGGGTTTAGGTTTGCGTCCCCATAGGCGAACAATCGAATGGTCAGAGGTTATTGTGGAGGTAGGGGGACAGAGAGTTGGAAACAGAAAGTAAATAGGCTAAAAGCAGCCTAAAATGTCGATTGGCCAGGTTCAAACAGTCGATTGTTCAAGGAGTCAATCGAGTGGTAAACCTTGATTACTCGACTATTTAAGTGTAGCAAATATTTGCTACAGTGAGTCAGTCCACCGACCAAGTTGGACCCAGTCTATTTATAGACTATAGATTAGGAAAATCCAAGTTTTTCTCCGGTTTTGTTGGAAACTTCAAGACGTGATAATTTGGCATATAAATTCAAATTGAGGTGCGGTTTGAACCAACGTTCATCATTTTTCAAGAGCTAATATCTGAAAAGTTTTGGCAAGTTTTAGAGCACTTTGATTCTGAGACACAAGTGGGATCCATTTCGACATGCATTCCAACCATAGATTTGAAGATAGACGGGAAGGTGTATCGATGTTGTTGGATTACAAGGAGGCTATAAGTGATGCTTGCGATGTGTTTTTAATCGTATGGTGATTTTTATAGAGTCATCTGGTGATTTTTAAGATGTAGTAACTAGGGTATTGAGGTATATAATTTCATACGATATTGCGTATATGGAGTAATTCCGTACCTCTTGGCTTCAGCCTTATGATTTGATATTTATAGACCATTTTTAGCATGAGCATTTTTTGTGTTAGTTATAATTCTTTGGTTGGCTTTGACATAGAGGTAGGAGATGTTCTATGTCGGTAACATAGGTTGTGGACGGCGGACTATATTATAATAAGGGTTATGACCTTAAGTTACTTGTCATTAGTCCTCATGATAAATAGATGATAGTGGTTAGGTATGTGTTTGCGCCAAAATTGGCCACAAACCCCAAATACCATGAAAGCACTAGTGTATGAATACAAATTAGCGATATTCAAACACAAATCACAGATCTCAGCAAATTAGTTGATTTTATGTTGTTCGTAGTGAGTGGTTTATGCAAATACGTAAAAAGCAGGGACTAAACTGTAAAAGACACACAGATTTATAGTGGTTCGGCCAGAATGTGCCTACGTCCACTTTATATGTTATTCTCCTTTTCCGATCAGATTACAAGTACAAAGCCTTTAGTATAAGAGTATGAAAGTTGTTTGAAAGTTCCTTCCGTGCTTGAGCTCTCAAACTTGTCTCCCATTGTTGTACCCATGCCCCTCTATTTATAGAGTGAGGCTGGGGGCAGAGGTCTTGGATGTATATAGCTGCTGGTGGGCCTGGGCTGATGCAATCTGGCCTGGCAGTGCTGGTTCGGCAACACCTTGGTTCGGCGGTGAGTGGTATGTTGTTTGGACCGGTAATAGGTTGGGAATGAGTTTGGTTCGGTGGTAGGTTGGACCGGTGAGATGGAGCTGGACCGGTAGTAGCATGGTTCGGTAGAGGTTGGTTCGGTGGTGATTGGAGGTAGGTTGGCATGATCCGGTGGAGATGGTTGGTTCGGCTGGTGTTGGACCGGTAGGTGGAGGAGAGGGGAATTGGTCCGGTGCCTCGGTTGGTTCGGCAGTAGGGGGGAAGGTGTTTGGTTCGGTAGGCACAGGGAGAAGGTTGGTTCGGCTAGGAGTTGCTTTGGGTTTGGTTCGGTAGGAAGTGGAGCAGGGAATGGTTCGGCATGCCGTGGAGTGGCATCTGGTTCGGCATGCCGTGGAGTGGCATCTGGTTCGGTAGTACCTTCTTCATACCTTGCATCGATCATATCTCCTTCATACGAACCCCGATTAACCTGAAATTTGAAACATAGCCTCTCCTAATCCTCATCATCATCTCCAATCAATTTCGTCCTGATCGGGGCTTAACCCCGACATCCAACATTCCTTACCAATTTGTTGATATTCCAGTTTTGACCAAAAAATGGGATAACAGTATGTGTATATCGATTTGGGTTTGGTAGTATTTTAGGTGGTGGACGATGCTGATATAAGACCAATACTACGATGCTTCAACGCATCGTCCACCACCTAAAATACTACCAAACCCAAATCGATGTACACGTACCTAACCACTAGTCAATTGTGTGACGTTTTACTTACGATTAGTGCAATGTTGTTTAGTATATGATACAATTTTATCATATAGTCTAGGTAATGACTTACCGATAGGTTTTGGACTTAGCAGGAGACCCATGGCCCACTAGTTTAGTGTGCGACGTTTTGGTTACAATTAGTTCCATGTTGTTTAGTATATGATACAGTTTTATCATACAACGTAGCACTATAGTAGAAATGTGCTAACTTGTTGGATGCAAGTTGAAGTATGGTTTCATTACCTCAAGTATTATCATTTTGGTAATATTCATGATATAGTAATATATTGGAAATCATGCATATTAGTGATGTTTTCTTTTCACAAGCCTTTATGTCTGACCTTTTCTTTGTTATCTCTTTTGTTGTCAATCATTTGAGTAGTTTGACTTAGATATGAGATCTCTACTAGCTGGAGACAATTCATAAAGCAATAGCTATATTACCGCTATGATTATATCTAGTTTTTGGTGTATTTACGTGTAGACTGTAACAACCCTAGATTTTTGAAAATATTTTAAATTAGAATTTATTTTATTTTGAAAATATTTTTAAAATTGATTTTATTTCAAGATTTTATTTTAAAACGTTTTTTAAAGTGTAGTGGTAATTTTCCAATGTTAATTGTATTTTGTTTACAATTTTAAATTTTAGTTTCAATTAAATAAACTATTTTCTTATTTATTTTCTATTTTTCCTAAAAAATATTTATTTATTTTCATTTCTACTTTATTTTGTTTTCATTTTCTATTTTATTTACTTACTTTTTATTTGTTTATCTTGAATTAAAAGAAAGTGGGAAATTCAAAGAGACAATGCTTTTCACATTAACTTGTGATCTTTCCTTTCTTTGTCTTTTCATGTGCTTGGCTTTTCATTTTTTAGTTTTAGCGGTGCAAAATTCTCATTGTTATTCACGTGAGAAACTCCTCATCACTTCACAATTCACGACATTCCATTTCTGATATATTTTGGTAAGTTTTAACGACTTCTTTTTCTTACTTTTCCTCTTCTTTTCCATTGATTTTGCATTGGATCTCTCTTGTGTTTGCTCGGCCATTACCACCATCATCTCCACCGACCACCACCATCACCTTTCCTTTATCATCCACGGCAGCAACCACCTCCTCTTTCCTTGTCCAGATTTGGTCGTGACCACCATATGAAGCAAACATAACAAACTTTGCAAAAACTCCTTGAAATGTCTAGCCAAGCCCATAATTTCACCATCCCCTTCATTTTTCACCTCGGCCATCACTCCTAGAACCACACCACTTGATGAATTCACCTCTGGCCATCACTTCAGCACCGACCTGACCTGAACCATGCATGGCCGAGCCCAAATAATGACCAGGCCGAGCCTATATGCACCATATTCCACCTATGTGCACTTGTCCCTTTGTATTCTTCATGTTGTAACTCCTACCCCTTCACATTCCTAGCCTAGCCGTGTGTTTTGACCCATACTCGAGCCTATAACACAATCATGGCCGAGCATATGATTCCCCTAGGCCGAGCACTTGAGTGGTTAAAGCATGGTCAAGCCATCTTGTTCTTTGTTGCTTCTTATTTCCAATTGTTTCAATGATGTTTTGTGTTGAATATATGTGTTTATATTGTCTTGTTTTATTTGTTGTTTACAAGATCAACATCTTGGCTCCCTACCCACTTGAATCAAAAGTCGTGCTATATCGTGCTTTCTGGATTTATTTGTGTGTTTTGATTTTCTAACTCCAGCTTGAAAAGGTGACTATTCACGCTTGACATTCATACTTATAGAACTGTGAAGTGATAACAAGTGAATGTGTAGAAATATTATATCATGTTATACATGCCTGTGATATGAATCATATGATGTTAACCCTTTTTTATAAACCTGTCACATCGGCTGATACTTCTATATGTTGCTATATTGTTTATTTTATTATGTTCTCACACTGCAAGTTCCCTGTAGAATAGAATCACTATGGGCTGAAATGGTACGTACCCGAACGGACTTTAGAATAGGGAAAAATCGTTATGGGTTGAAATGATAGGCCTGAGCGATTTTTATTTATTTTATTTAACTTGGGATTGCGGGTTTGAAATGATAGAACCCGGATTTTTATTTGTAAATTGCGGATTGAAATGATATATTATCCGTGTCATTTGACTTAGGTTAGAAAATTTTATACAGACCCGTGGTTATTTTATAAAGTTTTTCTGAAATTTTTAAGTATTTTTAAAATGTAAATTTATGATAATTCGATTTAAATTGAATTTAAAATGTTTAAATAAAGGATTAGTGATTTTTCGATAAGTTAAATATGTTAAATAAATGAATGGCTAAGTTGAAATTTGAAATATAACTTAAAATTGAAATTTGAGATTTTGTCTAAAAATGAAGTTAAGTAAATAAAATGGAAATTAAGTTTATATATTTGAAATGGTAATTAAAACTTAAGTGTTAAGTTAATTTTAAATTGCAAAGAATAGAAAATTGTACGCTTGAATTTAATAAGTGAATTATTTAAAAAAATTGATTTTATGTATAAAATTTTACTTTATAATATCATAAGTTAAAGGGTATTTAAATGAATATTTTTGAGTGGAAAAATATGATTTTTATAAGTTAAAAGATTAAAATCAAAGTTTAATTGTTTCTGAAATTTTATTGAAAATCTGGAAATTGAATTAACAGCATTTCAGAAATGCTATCATTTCTGAAGTTAACTTAAAATCTGAAGTAAAGGATACTACAACACTTTGTAAGTGCTGTGGTTGATGCAAATAAACTATGGCTGAAATTTAACTAAGAGATACTACAGCACTTGGTAAGTGCTGTGGTTGCAGAATGAAAAAAAAATCTGAAACAAATAAAAGGGCTATAGTAGCACTTGATAAGTGCTGCAGTTGGCTGAAATGAAGATTTTTCAAGTGTAACCGAACTACTACAGCAGTTATAAATGCTATCTTTGCTGAAATGAATTGTTTTCAAATATAACTTACCGCAGCATTTTCTAAATGCTGTGAAAAGCTGAAATTTCAGTGTTTTGTAGTTTTTAACTGAATAAATGAGCTCAGAAAAGGCTAAATTTTTTGGAATTGAATATTTGACTAGTAGGTATAATGACTTCACTTTTAAATAGTTTAAATGGAGTATTTTGATTTGAAATATATACCATTTTGAAATGTGATTTGGAATGGTATTTAAACTAAAAAAAATGAGTGAGGTTTTGAAAGGATATGATATTTTAATATTTTGAAATGGATTGGAAGTGATTTGATCTTTATTCTGATAAATATTTGAATTTGAAATGATATTTGATTTTTGAAGTATAACATACCATTTTGAAATATATAATCACGGGTTATTAATAACGATTGGTTGTTAAAGAGACCGGGATCAAATATGGACATACTCTCCGTCGATACCGAAAACCAATTTAACAACTGTGTACGCGGTGGAGTTTTCAGAATGAAGTAGGATGGTGGCGACGATCCTATTGTGGTATGAACGTGGACCCGACTCCCGTGAGTTGGCTTAAGGTGGCTAAAACAGAAGCGATCTCGGGCCAAAAGGGGTAGCTTCTCTGGTCGGACACATTTCTTCGATACCATTCTATTACTTTGTGATTGTTTTGGTGGCCGCCCTTTGATTTGGGAGTGTGTTCCGAGGTGGACGTAGTGGCTGCTACGTTACCACCAGCCCGTGTGCGTAATTGGTATATCTACCATGGCATTGCCTTGTGTGCCGTGTCACCTACCATGGCGAGCTTTACTACGAGTTTGATTTATATCGTACCTATGGAGTATCTTCTCATAGCCTCCCGATCTGGAGGTACGCAGGTACTGTGTAGTCTACTGGCACTATTACGTGTTAAGGGCTATATGGGTAACCCCTTGACGCTATTTTAAAGTATGTTTATTTTACTATTAGACATTATTATAATAGTGAGTATTACTACAAAGTAAATAGTTTAACGGATCCTTAGAGGATGGGCGGTCCTAAGCATCCTTTAAGTTACTTGTATATTTATCGCAGTTCACTTGAGTTGGTTTACATTGTATAAGTATGTATGTCCTGACTCGAGTGTTTGTGTTTTATTTACGCTCGGGTCAGCCTGAGTATTCACAGCTTTGGATTTCTCTTTCTGGAGCTAGGAATCGCTGGAGATTCTGCTTATCTAGTTATTTATGTATTTCAGTTTCAGTTGTTCTATTTCAGCTCTTGTATTAGTGGACTTCTATGTATTTGAGATTTCTATTGTAACTGTTTTCTGACTGATATTATGTATTTGTTTTGAGATTTTGTTATAGTAGCTTCATGAACTACTATGGTATTTTAATTTCCGCTGCGAGTTATTTTGATATTTCTATGTCTGTGATTGATTTTTTTTGCTCCAAATTTTATTACAATCTGTTATTTTGAATTATTCAAGTCTGACATGTGTGGATTATTGTTGATTTGAATGGTCCAAAATAGTGGGTCGTTACATAGACCATATATATTATTTTGAGACATGTATTCGTATGGGATGTATGTACCGTTAACACAATATGTATGATATTGAATTTGATGTCTTTTGATATGTTATGCATCTCGTCTTCTGCATGTTTATGTTGATATCATATTTTATATTCTTCCACTGCGAGGGTTAGCTTATTGAGATAGATACACTCTGTGGTATTTATTGTGTTTTGTATATCTTACCCTTAACGGAGTGTCATCCATGACACCATTGAGGAATCTGGTTGCTTGAGTGGGTGGATTTTGGTTGTTACGGGAGGTGGGTCATAACATTTGGTATCAGAGCTTAGGTTACCCGATTGCCATAAATTGGGACAAGTTGAGGGAATGTATTTGTATTTTGATGTATTTATGCATATAGAATTATGCAATCACACTTTGGTTTATAACATTCTGTATTATCTTATGGACAAGTTGCTAATATTTTCCATCTATAGAAGCTACTATGAGTCGTGTCACTTGTGCAACAACAGCTAGGGACAATGCTGAGGCTGCGGATCTTCAAATGCTAGCATGGTTTCGAAGATACCATCAGGCTACATCACTGGCTACCCAACCTCCAATGGGAGTCCTTCCAATACCAACAACTGTTGAGGTGATGCCTATACTTTCACAGCCTCCACCATCCATTCTTTATTTCCCCTAGCTCTTTAGAGATTACCTTCATATGGGAGGTAAGTCTTATTTGGGACGGAGCCATTCATTGAGTCCCAAGCATGGCTTCGCACTAATGAGTAGATCTTTGATGACATGACGCTAGAGACATTGATAAAGAGATGACTTTCTTCTAGGAAAATTTAAGAGGAAGCTTTGTGTTGGTGGGATGTTGTGATAGAAGAGGTGGGCGAGCATGTTATGGCTTGGGAAGAGTTCCAAAGTGTAACGACCCGAAATTTTCAAACTCGAAAATCCCAGATAGTTAGGAAGAAAGAAGAAAGAGATAGAAAACGAAGAAGAAACAACACATCTCACATTCGCAGCGGATAAAATATAATAACAAATAATAACAGTTTACAAAAGAATACAATATCTGTCGATTACGTTTTAATACATCAGAGTTACACATATATACAGACACTAGATAAACACAATTACCATACCCCGGATATACAGTAATATAATACAGCGGAAACACTCCATACGTTCCTGCCATCCAGCTCGACTCCTGAGCTCCAGAACGTCCTTACCTGAAAATCTGTAATACTCGGTCTGACCCGAGCATTACATCAAAGTAACACCCGAGTCAGGCTGGAAACCAGCGTGAGTAAACCAATCTAACATGGAATATCCAAGCAACCAACTTATATAAACCCGGGGTAACTCGAATAAATTTACAGATTCACAATTTGATGTTGACATCACTTATTTCACACATAAGTTTTCTAAGTACCAAAACTTGGATTAAATGGTCCCGTTCCCTTAAATCATTCCATTCCAGCCTATTGATTTCACATACCCATCTATAAGGAATCGAAGTGGTTTTAGGTATTTACTAATACCCGAACTCCGGTTTCTTCGAATTCAATATCACCTTAACCCATGTTATTCAAGTGAAATGCAATTCAACTTTATATAAAAGATGTCATCTTTTTACCCAGCAATGCATCATTGATAGGTAACCACATTATCATTGTCCACCCAACCATATCATATCACGAACCCTTTCATATCGGAGGTATCAATCAATTCAGGGCGTTTAATCATCATTTAATCATACATAAGCAAGATAAATCAATCACACCATCTCGAACAAATCTAATTAACCATAATTGAATTATATCAATTACCTTTAAGTCCTGCTTATTAATTAATTACAACCCAATCGATTTTCCATCCCATAATCATTCATCTTAGTTAATCCTCCTTGATTAATTATTCTTTAATTACATTAAGATTATTACCATTATCTAATTACTCCCATTAAGTATAATAGCCAAATTCCATGAATGATAATCATTAATTAATTAATTGAACTTAACTAATTGTATAATAAATTTAAGTTAACGTCCTTCTTTAACAATTCTTTAATTACTTCTCTACAGTAATTAAATTTAGATTAGCCATTATTAATTACAAATTAATTATTCTCGATTTATTAATCTTAAACCTTAATTGATTAACTTAAATTCTTAATTATTAAATTAATTAATTATCCATTTTAATTACTTGAATAATTTAATAAATCTCAAATCCTACTTAATGTTAAGATAAATCTTATTGTTACTTATGATTGAATAATCATTAACAAAGTAATAAAAACAATCATGAATTATTCATAAATCTGTAGTCTTCTTATGATACCACAATGTCACAAATTCCCAAAATCGATAATCTCCTCTTCATTATCTTTAAATCAATTAATTAATCTAAATTAATTATCAATTAATGACTTTAATTATCAATCAATAAAACTTAATTACCCATTTATTATTCACTAATTACTTATTTAATCAATTATTAATTCGTAATTAAATTACTTAATTAGTAAACTACTAATCATACATTAATTAACTTTAAGTAGTTAATTACAAATTTATTTATCACTCAATCATTAATTAACCAATCTCTAATTACTATTAAAGGTCATCTCTCTTAATTTCCTTCTAAAATAATTAATTGATATTAATTATTCATCTTAATTATCATTTTAAAGTCTGCTTTAAATTTTAAAAATCAATTTATTACTAACTGCGAACTTAAATGTAAATTAATTTTATACTTAACTTAAATTAATTACTTAATTAAAATAATAATTAAGAGTAAAAAACATTGTTAAGAATTAACTAAAATAATTAAAACTTGTATTTAAGACTTAACTTAAATTGTTAAACCTTATTAAATCTACAGTGCTTTAAAACCTGTTGAAACATTTTTCACTTAACTTCATTTTTATAATGCAATACTGCAGTTAGAAAAACCGAGACTTCCCCTTGCTTTACTTGAGTAGCACTTCGAGTTCCTCCCCCATTTCTTCGAGTCACTTTCCATGTACGCAACTTCTTCTTTTCTTTTTTTTTTATTCCAGTAAGTTTACATTTTAAAACTTAAGTATAAATTAAGCATCAGGATCCATGTTTACGCACTCGAAAGAAACCCGAAGCAATCAACCTCAAAACTCGAGTAACAACTCGCGACCCATGACTTCAACGTTACTGACACCAATCCCCGCTGCCGTACACATGCACGGTGACGCGACATAACTCCAGCGAACCCCAACGCCATCAGCAAGTCGCAAAATCCCCACAAACTCGAAATCCAAACTCACATCGTCTCCAACAACTTCAAATCGAAATTTAGTCATTTTGCTCGAAAATACTACAAACATGACCACTAACTAAAACCACACGCCACCGCCGCACAAAACACCGGAGTCACCCAAATTTCATCCACACCACGACAACACACCAAGCAACCATCCTCCAGAGATTCGTGCAACTCGATCACTCAAAGAAGACGAATATGCCTCGTTTACTGACAGGTCCAGAAACTCGAAACTAAACCCTAAATCGATATCGTTTCTTAAATTCACGCAATAGAAAAATTTTCCGATAATTTTCGCAAAATCACCAATGTTTATACTTGCTTCAACACAAATTTCAACATTTATTATTGGATCAATCATCAGTAATTGGTAAAAATGCAATTTTTGTTCAAATTCAAACTACTCTTCGAATATGAAACTAAAAATCTTCATTTTTGTTTTAAAAATCATAAATTGCAGTAAGCATTCAAGTTATGATCTTGAATTAATATTTTACAATATTCAATTTTATCAAAATATCATTTGAAACCTGTAAAACAAGATTTCATGTAGTAATATTTCACTAACATGTTTAATCAGCTTGAGAAATCTTGATTGAGATTTAGATTTCTTGTTTAATTGAAACTTAAAGTTTACAATGATCAGTTGAGAGCAAATTCGAGTTTGAATGATAATCAACCCTGTAATCCATAACAGAGAAAACCAATATACATAGTAACTTATATATGCACAGAATTATATTCAAAGATCAAACAGATACAATACCATATAATAAATGAATCATCTTTACTGATTTTAATTAAACTTAAGACTTTAAAATTGATGTTTACTCACCTGCAAGTTTTTGAACAGAGAAAAATTCTTATTTTCTTTTGAAAACCTGAAGTATATATCTGCCTTTAATCCCTGATTGATTTTGTTGAAATGAATTTTGAGTTTACTTCTTTTCTTATCTTTGTTTTTCTTTGGTTTTGTTAAATTATTGCTGAACGAACTAAATAGAAAATTGTATACACATATATATAGAAGAGAACACAGGTGTTTAAGGGAGGTGTTAGCTGGTAAAGCTTCTTTGTTAAGATTGATCAGATTTTCTCTTCTGAAAAGTAAAGATTTGTAAATATTTGAATAGACTTATATTAGGCTGAGATGATGGCATTTAATGCCTTCGTTTCCAAATGTGTTTGCATATTATCATTACAATTTGCTGTATATAGATATTTTGTTTGTAATTATACACTTGCAGGTAGACATGGGTTATGTATATGAAGATATTTTGTATTAGAAATGTTTGTTTTGTTATCTTCTAGCTTGAATAGTTTATACACATATTTGTGTCAGGCTTACTTTTATACTTTGGTCTTGTGAATGAAGATATGTTGTATGTAAATAGTTGTTTTATTATCTTCTTGCTTACACAATTCATATACATGTTTTTGTCTGATTTCACTTTATACATTTGTGCTTACAAATGTTCAGTTTATGTTGCATGCATATCTTAAATACTTAGTTCTTGTTTTCATTTATTTGATTTTTACTATCAATATTTAAATTATATTCATATGGTTTACTTATATTTTATATTGATAGAATTAGATTTTATTTTAAACATTATCATCCATATATATTTATACCAAATGTTAACAAGAGAAAGCACTTTAATTTAATTATATAAGATAAATTTTATTTTAAACATTATTAAAAGATTTTATTTTAAAATTTTCAAATCAAATCTTCATTTTCAAAATACAAATTTATATAAACAAATGGCAATTATTCCAAAAGTCATATTCATTTTAAAATGATAACTTTACATTTTTATTTAATTAGATTAAATATTTATTAAAATAATGTTGCCAAAATAATGGGTCATCACATTTCTCCCCCCTTTGAATCTTTTCGTCCACGAAAAGGAACGAAGCCAGATTTATTAAAATGCTTAAAATCAGATAAATTTTCTTTGATCATTTTTAAATTACTTTAAAAATCTATATAATATTTCTAAAATAGTTTTTATAAAAATAATTTTGATAAAAATACTTTATAACTCGATGTTTCGACAAGTCCATTCTTATTCTCACATAAATTCGGTTATACGTTGATCAGACGTACGACTGTAAATCTATAAGTGCTTGGTAGACTCGTTTCAACACCCAGTGAAAATACTTGGAAAAAAAATAATTTTATTGAAAATATAAAAAAACAGTTTTTGAAAATAGAGGATATATCTTTGGTGAGAATGCTCTGCAATCATCACCCTCATCCATGGTCTCAGTTACATTCCAGGGTTACGTTGCCATCGCAGCAAAAGTCCATGTAACTGTAGGCATCAGCGCCCCTTGATTTTCGCTGTCGAAATGAAACTTCTCCACTCCTACATAGGTCACGGTCTACCGATATAAAATCAAACGCAGACTGTTGGCTCTCAGCATCACACACGACTTTCGCTATGTTACCATAAGTCGCAGTCTACCAATATAAAATCAAACGTAGACCGTTGGCTCTCAGCGGCACACACGACTTTCGCTATGGTACATACTACTCATAATCCTCAGAAACTAGTTTTGTCCGGACTCCTCACAGGATCAACTTTAGAACCCCTCCTGGGGCTCAAGGCAGCACCATCCGGTGGCACTCCTGAGAAGATCATTTCAAGGGAACGCCTTTTTCCCCAGAGCCATCATCAAAACACTTTATACTATACACATATAGTATTTTACAAATCATACACCTAGTATGATCTCATACAAAGCTTCTTTACACAAAATCGATTATCCCAAAATCGATAGTTCCTCAAAATCGATAGTTCTCAAACTAGGCTTTTCAAATTTCAATATTGATTTTACCCAAAAATCAAAAGCCTTTCCAAATCTAAAGGTTCTCAAAACATTTCTTCCAAAATCCTCATAAGATCCTTTATATATATTCAGATATATATAATTTTTAAAACTTTGGATCTTTTCAAACTTGTATAAAACTCCTTTTATACTTCAAACACCTTCAAAATTCATTTTTTTCTGGTTACAGATTCAACAATGGGAGATTTATCTTATATAATAAAGATATATAACTTTGTTTATTCAAAATCAAATATTCAAACTTGATTACTCTTTCCAATATCAATTTCATTCAAAATTGTATGATGTACACTTATCATCCGTACGCTATACCAATCTGATCGCTCACTCGATCACACAATTTCACTTCCGAACTAGTATCGTTCACCCGACTTCCTAGTGCAGACACAGATCTGGTTTCTTGATCAGAAACCGTTATTCTCCTTGCATAGCCATAACTATGATAGATAATATCCAGAGCCAATCAACAATCCATATCCAGGTTCGCCGTCGAAAATCGAGTGAAAAATCCCAACTCGGATCGATATAACAATCTCGAAATTCTGTGCTCGAATCTATATCAAATCACCATGCGAATAGAATAATATACGCACATCCTACGTATTTAACTTCATTGATTATTAGCCAAATCAATTTCCTTTCTATTAACATTCATTTAGATTCTATCCACTTACTCACATTAGCTTTAATCCCCATTTGGATTATTACTTCAATTCTTATCTCAGTTGAGTATTTAATCAATAACAGTTTGAACTCCAACCAGTTTATATTTAGAAAATAGCTTGAAAATTTTAAAAATAGACAAGTAGTTGAAAAATAGTTATTAGTTTGTAAAATAACTGTAAAATTGTTAAGTAATTGTAAAATAGTTGAAAAATAGTCAAATAATTATAGAAATTTTACATAATTGCAAAACAGTTGTAAAATAGTAATTAATTTGTGAAATAGTTAAAAATAGTAATTAGTTTATAGAGCAGTTGGAAAATTGTTAAACAGTTCCAAAAATAATTATAAAACAAGTATAAGATAGTTTGGCTTTAAAAAGAAAGGTTGTATATATATAATAAATAGCTTGGAAAAATAGATTTGTACTAAAACAATTTATTTTGAAAATATTACAGAGTCAAACTGTTCAACTCCCAACCTCCAATCCCAACAATTCAATTTAAATTTCCACTTCCATTTAAATTGACTCCATTCCAATTTAAATAACTTCAATTTCCATCGAAATTGATTTATCCCCAATTCAAGATGAATTAATTCTTAATTTCTTTCAAATTTTCAAATCAAATTCTAGTTAAGTTTTAAACATATTCACTTTAATTACAATTCCTAAATTATTCAAATTAATTTAGACGAATTTCAAATCGAATTTACTTCACTTTCAACTCATTTCAATTTCTATGAATTAGTCCTAATTCCCATCTGAATTTGAACTCATTAAATCTTCGATTTTATTTCAAATTAATCCAATTCAAATTTCCCATTTGATTTTTTTTTAATACTTATCTATCTTCAATTCCAAACAAAATTCAATTTGAACTAATGAAATTTAAATCTCAATTTTTAACCCATCTCGAATTATATAAATTCGAGTTAAATTCCCAAATGTTGGTTCAACCCCTTAAATCAAACTAACCTTTATTTTTACATTAATATTCCAAATCTTTAAACAATTTAATTCTGAGTCCAATTCTTAATAGATAAGAAAATTTATATTAGATTGTACTACCATAAAATATTCCATACATTAATTGACTACATGCTAGTAGTTCATACCTTACATACATTTATATAAAATAAGAGTCTTACAGAAGTCATAAATCTAGATGCCTTTCTATTACTTAGAGGTTTGGAAGAATAGAGCCCTGATACTCCTACAAGAATCCTTTCTATGGACTTCCTTCCAAAGGGAAAATCCCGAACATACACTTCTCAACAGGGTGTCCCCACTTATAACATTTGCCACAAAATGTTTCTACCCTGTCATAAATCTGGATAACCTTCACGCCTCCAACAGTACGTTCCACAGCTTTACTCCTCTTCTGTCTTTCAGAACAATTCCTAGCAATGTGTCTCGTCTTCTTACAATGATAACAAATAGTCGACTCATTGACCGATTCAACTGGTTTACGCTTCACCTTCCTCACTTCAGGGCAATGATTTAGGAAATGTCCTTTCTTATGACACTTAAAGCACAAGATCTCAGAGCGAAACCGATGGAATGTACCCTTTAACTCCTCCCTTGTTTTACTGCACTTGGCTGCGTAATGACCCTTATTGAAACATCTATAACATGTGACATTATCATAAGGTCCTGGTTCATCCCTTTCCTTAACATGTTTCTCATACTCTTGAATTCCTTCTTCTCGATCCCTACGTGCAGCTGCTCTTTGCTCTCTGCACCTAACCTTCCATTCTTCACTCTTAGTCATCTCTCTCAAGGACTGAATTCTAGAGGAGCTTCCTAACCTTTAAATTAGACTTAATTAGATTACTAAGTTATACCTTATGTTTTAACATCTTTGGTTTTTTAATTTCAAACAAAGTTTCAAACAACTTCTTATTTCGAAATAAGATTACTTTCCAGAACCATTCTGAATAATATTATTTATCATTCCCTTCAATAATTTGAATCCAAACTTAATTCTAATGTTCCTGATATGAATGGTACATTCTATTCAATTCCTACTCGGATACATATATTTACCACTTAAATTCTTATAGGGTTCCTACTTAAATTTTTAATTGTTTACAACCAATTCGCAACAACTTCGTTCAATTTAAATGGTTTACAACATAATTACTTACATTCAATTCATTTTTAAACAAAACAAACTCATATTCACTTCAATTGATTTTAAAATCGATTTATTTGCTTCTATTAATTCATAGTATTTCATTTTAAATCAATTTAATTTTAATTTGGTTATATTTACGTTACCACTTAATTTAATCCCAATTCAAGATTTCAATTTGGTTGTACAATATTACTTCTTAATTTAATTCCAACAATTTAACAACCAATCACCTTAATATTTATTAGAAGGGAATATTGCTTTATATATCATTTTTTTATATATATAACCATTTAAAAATTTTATATAAGAAAATAACAAGTACGCTCTCATATATATACACACACACACTCAACTCATTCTAGAGTACTACAAACTCTATTTAATGAGTAATCCTCACAAGAGCCAAGGTTCTCGCTTAGCCTTTCAGCTCTGATACCAACTGTAACGACCCGAAATTTTCAAACCCGAAAATCCCAGATAGTTTGGAAGAAAGAGATAGAAAAAGAAGAAGAAACAACACATCTCACATTCGCAGCGGATAAAATATAATAATAAATAATAACAGTTTACAAAAGAATACTATATCTGTCGATTACATTTTAATACATCAGAGTTACACATATATACAGGCACTAGATAAACAGAATTACCATGCCCCAGATATACAATAATATAATACAGCGGAAACACTCCATACGTTCCTGCCATCCAGCTCGACTCCTGAGCTCCAGAACGTCCTTACTTGAAAATCTGTAATACTCGGTCTGACCCGAGCATTACATCAAAGTAACACCCGGGTCAAGCTGGAAACCAGCGTGAGTAAACCCATCTAACATGGAATATCCAAGCAAACACTTATATAAACCCAGGGTAACTCGAATAAATTTACAAATTCACAATTTGATGTTGACGTCACTTATTTCACACATAAGTTTTCTAAGTACCAAAACTTGGATTAAATAGTCCCATTCCCTTAAATCATTCCATTCCAGCCTATTGATTTAACATACCCATCTATAAGGAATCAAAGTGGTTTCGGGTATTTACTAATACCCGACTCCGGTTTCTTCGAATTCAATATCACCTTAACCCATGTTATTCAAGTGAAATGCAATTCAACTTTATGTAAAAGATGTCACCTTTTTACCCAGCAATGCATCATTGATAGGTAACCACATTATCATTGTCCACCCAACCATATCATATCACGAACCCTTTCATATCAGAGGTATCAATCAATTCATGGCGTTTAATCATCATTTAATCATACATAAGAAAGATAAATCAATCACACCATCTCGAATAAATCTAATTAACCATAATTGAATTATATCAATTACCTTTAAGTCCTGCTTATTAATTAATTACAACCCAATCGATTTTCCATCCCATAATCATTCATCTTAATTAATCCTCCTTGATTAATTATTCTTTAATTACATTAAGATTATTATCATTATCTAATTACTCCCATTGAGTAATTATACCTAGCCAAATTCCATGAATGATAATCCTTAATTAATTAATTGAACTTAATTAATTGTATAATAAATTTAAGTTAACGTCCTTCATTAACTATTCTTTAATTACTTCTCTACAATAATTAAATTTAGATTAACCATTATTAATTACAAATTAATTATTCTCCATTTATTAATCTTAAACCTTAATTGATTAACTTAAATTCTTAATTATTAAATTAATTAATTATCCATTTTAATTACTTGAATAATTTAATAAATCTCAAATCCTACTTAATGTTAAGATAAATTTTATTCTTGCTTATGATTGAATTATCATTAACAAAGTAATAAAAAGAATTATGAATTATTCACAAATCTGTAGTCTTCTTATGATACCACAATGTTACAAATTCCCAAAATCAATAATCTCCTCTTCATTATCTTTAAATCAATTAATTAATCTAAATTAATTATCAATTAATGACTTTAATTATCAATCAATAAAACTTAATTACCCATTTATTATTCACTAATTACTTATTTAATCAATTATTAATTCGTAATTAAATTACTTAATTAGTAAACTACTAATCATACATTAATTAACTTTAAGTAGTTAATTACAAATTTATTTATCACTCAATCATTAATTAACCAATCCCTAATTACTATTAAAGGTCATCTCTCTTAATTGCCTTCTAAAATAATTAATTGATATTAATTATTCATCTTAATTATCATTTTAAAGTCTGCTTTAAATTTTAAAAATCAATTTATTACTAACTGCAAAACTTAAATGTAAATTAATTTTATACTTAACTTAAATTAATTACTTAATTAAAATAATAATTAAGAGTAAAAAAACATTGTTAAGAATTAACTAAAATAATTAAAACTTGTATTTAAGACTTAACTTAAATTGTTAAACCTTATTAAATCTACAGTGTTAAGACTTAACTTAAATTGTTAAACCTTATTAAATCTACAGTGCTTTAAAACCTGTTGAAACATTTTTCACTTAACTTCATTTTTATAATGCAATACTGCAGTTAGAACAACCGAGACTTCCCCTTGCTTTACTCGAGTAGCACTTCGAGTTCCTCCCCCATTTCCCCGAGTCACTTTCCCTATACGCAACTTCTTCTTCTTCTTCTTCTTATTTTTATTCCAGTAAGTTTACATTTCAAAACTTAAGTATAAATTAAGCATCAGGATCCATGTTTACGCACTCGAAAGAAACCCGAAGCAAATCAACCTCAAAACTCGAGTAACAACCCATGACCCATGACTTCAACGCTACTGACACCAATCCCCTCTGTCGTACATGTGCACGGCGACGTGGCTTAACTCTAGCGAACCCCAACGCCATCGGCAAGTCGCAAATTCCCCACAAACTCGAAATCCAAACTCGCATCGTCTCCAACAACTTCAAATCGAAATTTAGTCATTTTGCTCGATAATACTGCAAACATGACCACTAACTAAAACCACATGCCACCGCCGCACAAACCACCGAAGTCGCCCCAATTTCGTCTGCACCATGATAACACACCAAGCAACCATCCCCCAGAGATTCGTGCAACTCGATCACTCAAAGAAGACGAACACGCCTCGTTTACTGACAGGTCCAGAAACTCGAAACTAAACCCTAAATCGATCTCGTTTCTTAAATTCACGCAATAGAAAAATTTTCTGATAATTTTCACAAAATCACCAATGTTTATACTTGCTTCAACACAAATTTCAACATTTATTGTTGGATCAATCATCCGTAATTGGTAAAAATGCAATTTTTGTTCAAATTCAAACTGCTCTTCGAATATGAAACTAAAAATCTTCATTTTTGTTTTAAAAATCATAAGTTGCAGTAAGCATTCAAGCTATGATCTTGAATTAATACTTTACAATAATAAATTTTATCAAAATATCATTCGAAACCTGTAAAACAAAATTTTCTGTAGTAATATTTTACTAACATGTTTAAACAGCTTGAGAAATCTTGATTGAGATTTAGACTTCTTGTTTAATTGAAACTTAAAGTTTACAATGATCAATTGAAAGCAAATTCGAGTTTGAATGATAATCAACCCTGTAATCCATAACAGAGAAAACCAATATACAGAGTAACTTATATATGCACAGAATTATATTCAAAGATCAAACATATACAATACCATATAATAAATGAATCATCTTTACTGATTTTAATTAAACTTAAAACTTTAAAATTGATGTTTACTCACCTGCAAGTTTTTGAACAGAGAAAAATTCCTATTTTCTTTTGAAAACCTGAAGTATATATCTGCCTTTAATCCCTGTTTGATTTTGTTGAAATGAATTTTGAGTTTACTTCTTTTATTCTCTTTGTTTTTCTCTGGTTTTGTTAAATTATTGCTGGACGAACTAAATAGAAAATTGTATACACATATATGTAGAAGAGAACACAGGTGTTTAAGGGAGGTGTTGGTTGGTAAAGCTTCTTTGTTAAGATTGATCAGATTTTCTCTTATGAAAAGTAAAGATTTGTAAATATTTGAATAGACTTATTGTGACGACCCGCAAATTCGTACTCCTTGAATATACACTAATCTCCATAGATTAACTCAAGATGAACAGAAATACGAATTATCAATGTTTAAGAAAAAGAAAAAGACAGAAGGAGAGGGAAAAAGAAAGAAAATAGAGAGAAAAGAAAATAGAAAATAGAAAACAACAGAACAATATCAGAATCTCACAATTCGCAGCGGAACAACATATAATGAATAAATGAATAATCTTTAAACAAAGAACTATATCAGTTATTACATTACATCACATTACATTACATCATCATCAGAGTGTACAACAAACAACAACAAACAGCGGAAAAGAAATACTATATACTAGTAATACGCCGTGCCATCCATCTTGCCTCCAGCAACTCCAGAATATCCTGAATATCCTGATAAACCTTAACTCTTGACTGCCCGTGTGGAAATTGGTGGGCATCCAGAGTTTAGGAAGGAAAACAATAAACTCCGAGTCAGTCATGTGACTGGTGTGAGAACTCCAAAACAGTTTATTTATCTTTGAAAACAAAATAGAGGAATATTTTTAAAGTCAATTCGCAATGCTTTTAAAAATGAGACTACCATAAGGCCTCCCGCACACACACAATGCAAACGCAGAATCGGAGGAGATTTCTCCTTATGATAGTCAAAGATGCTTGATACGCATTTAAAAGAACATTTGATATTATTACTAGTGCATAGTGTAGGAAAAATTCATTTCGAAAATAAAGATATAAATCTTAGCCAACATACGACCATTATCGTATGCCTACTATAGCTACCATCTAAACAGTGGTGACCACCATAAGTAAATGGCAGGTTTTACAACTAAAATCGTACAGGGTTTCGTATTGGGAATTGGATTTCCAACAAATGGTCAGACCAAGGAACTTCCCATTGCCACATGAGAACGCCTCTGGAAGGACGTCCCCGAGAACCAAACCGGATCTCTGCCAACACAAGGCCGGGTTACCCCTAACTGGGTAACAACTGACACGAGTATGCCATCCCCCGGTCCTTTGGGACCTTTAACCGAGCGCTCGTCACCATCATCACACAATCATAAATAAAGTGTTTCAACATGAGTAAGTATCTGGGCTCCATACCATGATACCACCCTTTTCCAGAAGGAAATGCACATACCCTAAAGGGAGCTACCCCTCATAACCTTGCCGCATCTTTCCTGTTTTGACCATTCCGGGGTGTGAGGCTCGACGAAGTCACGTCCACAAAAACACACTTTATACAAAAGTCGTGCTTTGGGTCAACAAATGATCATAGAAATGATCACAAAGATAAACGATCAAATAAATGATCCTATCACAAATGATCAACACAATGATCATTTCACAGCAACATTCAGCATGTCACATTACCAAATTGGGAATATATCGCTGATAACCATCAACTACATAACCTCTGAGCTCGTACGTCTCAGAGAAGGGTGTTAAGCTAAAAGAATAAATTCTCCGCCACCAACAGAAATATATTTGAAAGAAATCAGCTTTATATCTCAATTTGTAATGTCAGACATACAATCCATACAAGTCTGTTCCGGGCTCGAACAGAACCGAAGGCACTTACAAAGAAGTCCTTGCAATCCGGATAATCTCTAATCACGTCCGGACTTCCCATCACATAGGGAGTCTCTATACCGTAGCTACTCGGTGCAAAGACAATCGACGAGTTGTCCTTTCGCTTTCAAAAATATCCGGTCTTTAACACCGGTCATCAATGCTATCCATTACGTCGTATCACTATTCGGAATGGGTAATCCGAATAACGAGCGCAATAATTTAAAAATAAGTGTAGCATTCAAATTCAAACAAATCACAACAAATACCTTTCAAAGGTAAATATTGATAGTCGGTTATTGAACTATCAATGGGTATGCACAACATCACCAGATTCCAAATAATTTTCCAAATTATTTATTTCCCAAAAATATCTTTACAAGATATATAATTTTCACACTTCAAAAATAAATCAATATTTATTTTTAAACAAATTCCACTTTCTTTTATAAATTCCATAGTGAATTTATATTTCACAATATCTATGAATATACGATTTCATTTATTCATTTTCAATTTATCTTCAAAAAAATAAATTCTCCAAAATATTCACTTTATATTGGAAAACATTTCCATACTTATTTAATAAGTAATTCACAAGTCTTTTTATTTTCTACACTTGGAAAATATCCAATATACTTAAATCGAGATTACGTACATATTTCATTCTTTAAGGAAATTATTCTCTTAAACATATTTATTTGGGCCAAAACGAATGTTACGTAAAACATCGTTACGACAACCCAAAATCACTAGTTTAGGGTTTCGAAATTAAAATAGATAGATAAATCCCAGTCCTATACAAAACATTTCCTTTCGGAAATCATTTACTATAACAACAGTGTTATAGTCCACCATTTCCTTTTATTTCTCGAAAACGTCTATTTCAACAATGAATGTTGAAATCTATGATTTCGAATCTTGACACCTTTAAAACATCGTTAGATCGTTTTAATTCTATTTAAAATATCATATCCAAAACATTTTCTTTAACATATTATTCACTATTCAAAAACGTGAATATAATGCGTTAACCAATTTCATCATTTCTATTCATTTTACTTTAAAGGATTATTCACTGTATAAAACGTGAATATAACTCCATTAATAGGTTTCAACAATTTTCTTATCAAAATAAGTCGTTTGTGAATTTATAAAACAATGTTTATAAATTCTATTTCTATTTGTTTTATAACAACTTCCTTTTATAAATTCCTTTATTAACCTATTCAATTTATAACTCAATTATAAACCAAAAGTCCATATTATAAGTTAAATGCTTATAAAACGATTATTTTACAAAATCGTTCTTTTTAAGACTTTCTAAATTATAAATCTTATAACTTATAAGATTCATTTATTTAACCAAATCTATTCTTTTAATAACTTTACAAATTTTATAAACCCACTGCTTATAAAATTCATTTATAACTTCACTGTTTATAATTCTATAAATTTCATTCATTTATGAAATTCATTCACATTTCATTCTAACACTTATAAAAACTCGTTTTTATAATTCAAATATTTTAATTTATAAATATCAATTTATAAATCTTATATAAATCAATTTATACTATTATTCTTTTAAAACATCTTTAAAGTCCTTTATAATTTCATCATTTTGATATAAAATAATCAAATTTTATAAATCCTATTTTTTTACTTTTTCTAATAAATTCAAAAATCCCGATTAAACTATTTTGTAAAATCATTAGCCTCATATTTTCAAAAATCAACCTTTAACTATATTTCTCAAAAATAAAAATTTTTATAACTTTAAAATTTATAACGTTATTTATTTAAAATGGATCAATTCCAAAAATATTTTATAACGTATACTTTCAAAAATCACTTCAAAAATCCTTTTAAAATTCCAAAATTTGGTCCAATGATGCTACACACCAAATAGTCAATCACGACTACAACGATATCATATATCGATATGATAATCAACGAATATCAAAATATCCATAATCAAATAAATAATGTTGAGGAATCCAGTTGGATCCCTCCAACCTGTTTTCCTGCATCCAAAAACATTAGCACAATACCAATTTCGTTCCAGTACGAAATTATCGCGGTATATGGGATTTAAAATATTATCCGCTTAATAGACGGCGCAATAGGGTCTCATCCGCTATACAAATGCGGGAAATCAATAACTGCAATATATACATATGCCAATATATATATATTGCTATTATATATAATACAAATTTCACTGTTTATGAAATATTCGAGGTATATGTTTTTAATAAATAACATCCGCTTACTAACGGCGCATAATGTCTATTTTAACAATCAATAGATAACAATCATCATTCAAATGTGCATTCAAATATTTTAAATCTAACTATTTAAAATTAAAATCGAAACTGATTCGATTGAGTGAGAAGTTCTCACCTTGATTTCAATTTCGTTTTAGCGATTTATTTCGAATAAAATTAAACGGACGTTTAATTTTACCCGAAATTATCACTAACTCCAAACGAATCCAATCCAATTCCATAACATAGTGCTCGTCCATACGATTCCAACGCAACTGGTTTCGCGCGTTTTCGACCTCGTATGAAAAAGTTATGAATTTTCAAAGTTTTACATGAATTTTATATAAAATTTACAACATAAATTTTAATTTCTTAAACCTATTTAGATCATCACCGTTGGATCCAAATCCCCCCCCCCCCATCTAGACCGTGCCTTTGCTTCTCCCCCAAACTCCATCTTCACGCGCGTGTATCCCTGTAACAGCCGAAACCATCTACATTTTTAGGGTTTATTTTTGCTCCTCCAACACTCGACGATAATTCGATCAGGAACTTGCATCTCGAAGAACATCCAGCAAGCTACACTCGGCTATAACCATGGTGAACTCGGCTCCACCCTCACCCTCGAAATGCGTGCGCAACCGTGCGCCTTCATCTCCATTTTCCCGTTGATCTACTCATCAATTTTCGATCATAGCCGTTGAATATAAGGATCTCACATAGCTCTACAACTTTGCAGTTGGAGATTTCTTGAATGGGTTTGTGGATTGAAAGATAATTGAAGAAGAAGACTGTAAATTTTCGGCCTTTGGTTCTGTTGTTGGCGGCTGGCTTGTTAGGTTTAGGGTTTTTTTTTTTTGTTTTTTTTTTCTTGTGAATGGAGGGGCTATTTATAGGAAATTATTGAACACTATTCATCCGGGTTTTCAAAACTCCGATTTACGCGCGGTGACCAGCATTTCTGGGGTTTACCCCGCGTTCCGGACACAATGGAACAGGTTTCGGAAGCTAATTCGGTCATCTGTGCGAGTTATGGCAATAAACGTTCGATTTGAATTAAACCGATTTAAACGATTTTCTAGGCGTTTTAACTTGCACCGGACAAACGGTAAATCCGATTGACACGAAATTTGAAACCTTATAATAATATCACATTATGGATCCGATGAAACTAGTTTCGTCGAAATCCGAGACTTTTTGAAAAATGGCTATTTTAACTCGCCAAATTAATATTAAAAACAATTTCGATGCGTTTCGAGCTGCCACGATCAAACGATAACTCCAATTGCTACGAAAATTGAAATCCGGTAATAACTAACTATTACGGATCCAATGAAACTAGTTTCGTCCAATTCTGAGACTGTTCAAAAATTGGCTAATTTCACTAGTCGATTTAATATTAAAATATTCAATTTTCACAAATTAACTTTTAATTCGATTTTAAAAGTTCTAAAATATCATTATAACTTCAATATGATATAATAAAATTTTACAAATTATTTTTAATCATATTTAACCCAAATTTCAATTATTTCCATAATTTAACATATTAAATTATCGATTTAATTATTCAATTAAATCCAGTTATTCGAATTAAAATTATTCGACTTATAAATTTCACTTATTAATATTTTAAATTAATTAAATATTCAAATTTAATTAATAAAAATTCTGGGTCGTTATACTTATATTAGGCTGAGATGATGGCATTTAATGCCTTGGTTTCCAAATGTGTTTGCATATTATCATTACAAGTATATAGATATTTTGTTTGTAATTATATACTTGCAGGTAGACATGGGTTATGTATATGAAGATATTTTGTATTAGAAATGTTTGTTTTGTTATCTTCTAGCTTGAATAGTTTATACACATATTTGTGTCAGGCTTACTTTTATACTTTGGTCTTGTGAATGAAGATATGTTGTATGTAAATAGTTGTTTTATTATCTTCTTGCTTACACAATTCATATACATGTTTTTGTATGATTTCACTTTATACATTTGTGCTTACAAATGTTCAGTTTATGTTGCATGCATATCTTAAATACTTAGTTCTTGTTTTCATTTATCTGATTTTTACTATCAATATTTAAATTATATTCATATGGTTTACTTATATTTTATATTGATAGAATTAGATTTTATTTTAAACATTATCATCCATATATATTTATACCAAATGTTAACAAGAGAAAGCACTTTAATTTAATTATATAAGATAAATTTTATTTTCAACATTATTAAAAGATTTTATTTTAAAATTTTCAAATCAAATCTTCCTTTTCAAAATACAGATTTATGTAAACAAATGGAAATTATTCAAAAAGTCATATTCATTTCAAATTGATAAGTTTACTTTTTATTTAATTAGATTAAATATTTACTAAAATAATGTTGCCAAAATACCGGGTCATCACACAAAGAAGATTTGAGGCTCAATTTATCTCTAAGGCCGAGAGGGGCTTGCAAGCTGAGAAGTTTTTGTATCTTATAGGAGGTGATAAGACCGTGAAGGATTACATCAATGAGTTCACACCGTTGGCTCATTTAGAGATGGACATGATCAACCCTCCGGCTAAGAAATTTGTTGTGGGAGTCAGTCAACCTCTCAATAGTCAGTGCTATCTTTAAGAGTCTTGTGGAAGTGGTCATGTAGAACTCTATTTCTCAAGGGGCTTCTAAAGAGCAGGAAGCTAATGTGGAAGTCAAGCCAAAGTTCCAAGGCAAGAGGAAAGGTAAGTGGAACAAGAAGGACCAAGGTCAAAAGAAGAAGGTAAGGCTGACTTGTCATTTATTCCACTTGAAGGGGCATTTTGTTAAAGATTGTAGAGTTAAACCCAAGGAAAGAAATGTTTCGATTGTAATCAATCGATACATTTCAAGAAGGATTGTACATCTCTTTCAAAGAGTGAGAAAATGGTCAAAGCCTATGTTATCCAAGCAACTCCTAGTTTGAGCACTCCGCCAAAGCTCAACAATGGGAAGAATATGATCATAGAAGGTGTGCTTTCTATTTGTGACCTTCCTGTTCATGTTTTATTTGATTTGGGAGCTTTACATTCTTTTGTTTCTAGTCATATTGTTGATAGTTTGCATATGGTGCCTAAGTTATAGATGACTCTCTTATTGTTTCGAATCCTGTTCATGGATCACACATCTTTCTATGATATGTAAAGACATTTAATTATCTCGTGACAGGTCCGAGTTTTCTTGTGATGCTTTAATGCTCGGATTTCAGGCTATGGACTTATAGTAGAGATGGATGAGATACTGAAGCATAGGTTATTATGATTGTGATGGGCATGTAGTTTGCATGAAGGATAGTGGGGGTAAGTGGCTTAATGTTTATTAGGAGTCAGGGAGTTTTATGATGTTAAGATATTTATACTTCTTGGATCTCTCTTACGATGAGTTGATGCAAGTTCCCATTGTTAGAAATTTCATGGATGTCTTTGAAGAAGTTTCAGTTTGCCTCTTTATTGGAAAATTTATTTCTGTATTGATCTAGAGTGAGATGTGAAGCCAGTTGTTTTACCTATTAGGCACATGGCTTCGAGAGAAAGAAGGGAATTAGAACTCAAATATCTAAGCTTTTAAAAAAGGACCTTATTTGAAGGAGTACATCATAGTGGGGAGCACCCATCGTGTCTGCCATTGAAGTGGACGGATCCTTGAGATTACTTGTCAACTATAGAGAACTGAATAATGAATATTCTCTTCCTCATATTGATGATTTATTTAACCAACTCGGGGAGTGAAGATGTTCTCTCAACCTGTGCAGTTAAAGCGCTCGATAGATTTAATGAGGCGGATGTGCGAAAAGTCATAGCAGGGATACAGCGAGGATATCGTGAGATATAGAAAATGACTCTTAAATAGCATATAGAACATGTACTTAATGTTTTTATGAATATGTAAATGGTAATTAAATGAAAAATTAACATTCAAACGAATTATAATTAACACATAAATAATATTAAATAAAAACATGAGCGAACATACTATAAATAAACGTAAAGCTATTATATAACATAACTGAATTTAGTAAAATATTAAAGTATTTTCATTTTTGAAAATATCTTAAAAATTCAATTAAATAAATTAATTTCATAATTTTTATAATGTATAAATGTCAATTTTCAATTCATTTCTTTTAAAGAAGATATAGCGGAAATAATGGAATATAATGGGAATAACGGGATATAGCGGAACTAGCGGGGCTTAAACGCAAAGGCTATATTTGGGGCTACATGGAAAAATCATAGCGGTAGAAATCTGCTATGAGATACAGCAAGGTTATAGTGGGATAATAGCGGTGTATTAACTGCATAACTATCAACTTGATCTTGCTACGTGTTTTATCAACTAATGATGGCTAAAGATAGCATTCCGAAAACCACCTTTAGAACCGCCGATGCATCTTATGAATGGTTTGTAATGTCGTTTGGCCTTATGGACACAGTGACATAATTTGTTGGTCTCACGAGTCATGTTTTTTAGGACCAACTCTATAAGTGTGTGGTGGTGTTCGTAGATGATATTTTGATATTCTCTAGAATAAGAAGAACACAAATTATACATAAAAGAAATGTTAGAGGTATTGAGGCAATATTGTTTGATGCATTTCTAAACGTCACTTTTAGAGGAGAAAAATTTGATTCTTGGGTCATGTTGTCTTTGAGCATTGGATTTCCATTGGTCTAAGTAGGGTTGGAGCGATGCAAGATTGGAAGGTACCGAGTAGTGCAATTGAAATTCGTAGTTTCTTTGGGTTGATAGGATATTATTGGGAGTTCACTAAGGTTTTTGCGAAGGTTGCTACACATTTAACCTGTCTTACTAGGAATAATCAAGTTTTCTTATGGGATGTACGTGGTGAAGAATCTTTCATTAAGATGAAACAATTGTTGACTAGTGCTTCTGTTCTTGTTATTTCGAAAGGGACTATACCGTTTACCACATGCACTGATGCTTTTGATACGGGACTCAGTGTGGTTCTTATGCAAGAAGGAAATTTGGTTGCATATGTAAGTAGGAAACTTAAAACACATGAGAAGAACTATCCAACTCATGATTTGAAGTTGATGGTCATTGTTTTTGCTTTGAAGACATGGAGACATTATTTATTCGGTGAGATGTTTGACGTATTCATCGATCATAAATATTTCAAGTATTTATTCTCCTAAAAAGATCTCAATCAAAGGCAACAAAGATGGATGGAATTTCTAGCACTTTATGATGTTGGAATTTCTATACTCTCGGAAAGGAGAATGTGTGGTAGATGCATTGAGTAGAAGGCGTGTTATATTGGGATTTATGTTTGTTGAATGGAAGGGTTTAGTATATGTTGTAGAGTTCAATTTTCGACCCTCTTATAATATGTTGCCCGATATATTGGCAACATTAGAAGTTTGACCTGCACTTATGAAGGAACCGGGCCAGCCCGCAATGGAAAAAATGGGTGAACTTCAATTTTTTTATCCTATTGGATCTTAGTTTAGCTTATGAAACCTAATTTAATTAGAACATTTCTAAATTTATTTTAAATAAAATCATGTATATTATTTAAATTAGTTAAAGGGAAGTTTAAATAAATTTAATTTTAAATGTATAGTGTATCAAATGCACCTAACTTTTATTAATAAGAGTTAACATACATAGGGAATGAAACCTTTCATTTCTATCCCTGAAATAAGTAATTAATTAAGAGCATTAATTGCATTAAATGGAAAGATGAACCTTTCATTTCTCTCTTTAATTTAAAATGATTGATTCATTAAATGTCATTAATTAATAATTTATTCATGGCAAGATTTATTACTATATCCATATGTATTCTAACCGTACAAATTATAGTTTGAGGTTTGTTTAATTTTTGTTTTATTTATTTATATAAGTATACAAATATATATGTATCGTATATGTATATATACATATATGTGTGTGCATGTGTAACATCATAATCTATGAAGGGTATAATGTGCCCGTATATAAATGCTTGGATTTACATTGCAACAGACACATTAGCACATTTTGTGTGTACTGTAATTTATCCAAATATGTGCTTATATAGTATGCCAAAGCAAGATATTAATATATACATGTGTGTGTGTGTAAATTTTATTTAATAAAACAGTTTCTATCATAATAAATTAATGTAAAATAATTATATGAAAAAAATTAAGTGTTACAATTTTATAAAATTTGGAAACATATTTTGGGCTTAAGATCAATTTATGGATACTAAAATAATATTTATTATTAAATATAATTGATAATAGCCCGTAATCAAATTAATTCTCAAAAATATGAAATCAAGTTAAAAAATTCTAAAACTATATCTAGAGGCACCCGAGAGATATTTTGGGCTCAGATAAATTTTTTTGGAATTTTCTCAATTGAAATAATATTTTTAATTAAATAATTAATTACTGGTCGAAAATAAATAAATTAAATATATTATTAAATTAAGTTGTAAAAATCTGAATTTTTTTCCAAAGGTACCCAAGACACATGTAACAATTATAAAATTTCTAGAAGTTTCTCAATTGAAATTATATTTTTAATTAAATAATTAATTGCAAGCTGAAAGTAAATTAATTTTTGAAAATATTAAATTAATTTTTAAAAATATGGAAATTTTACAGCATGCTTCTTACATGGTGGAACAAATAGAAAAAATATAAACTCAGAATTTCGAACCGTTACTTATTTTATACATTATAAACAATTCAAAAAATCATTAAATAATAATAAAATATGTATATACATATTTAATAAAATATTTTTATATTTTATGATTCACAATAGGTATAAATCATCACAAGAAAATTTTAAGATTAAATATATACGAAATATAATCATATATACAGTCATACCTACTGACAATTTATAGATCTGTATACATTTAATCTAGATCTACATATACACATTAATATAAATCAAAATTAATTTTTTTTCTCTTCAAAAAATTAATTTAATAATAAATCAATAAACAAAATATTACAACAAGCACATAAACAATCCAATTGTAACAAACACATGCACCCACAAAAATCTCACATAATCCTAATAATAAACATAACTAAATATAAATAGATGATTTGGATGTAAGTCTACTTTTATATGATGAACTTGAAATCAAAACAATAATAATAAATGAATGTTCACCTCCTAATGAAACCTTTAAGTCCACATTGAATAATGATTTCTTTTCTTAGAACAATTCCTGATCCGTAAGGTTGCTAATCCGAGATTGAATACCTTATACTACAATTAGTATTTTAAACTGGATTGGATTTAAGAATTTTTGAGGATGATTTTAGTGGATAGTTTCTGCCATTAAAATAAGGAAGAAGAAGAAAAAAAGCGGTGGCTCAAAAATGAATTAAACTGTAATTAGGGTTTTGAGATTGGTTTTTGCATGGATAAGACAGAAGAGCAAATAATGATCTCAACCGCATATCTCAAAACCTAATCACACATGTTGTAGCCACCTCCTATCTTTCTCCAAATCAATGCCTATCAAGTCCAAAAGTCATGGGTTGTGAGCCTATTTGACCCAAATTAAATAAGTACAATCATATTTTAACCTATTTTGTTATTAATATCTCATATCGATCAATACATTCATAACTTTTATAAATATATGCAACAATTTTATTTCTCAACTCATATTCAAATTTTATAATCAATATTTTATAAATATTAATTTATTTGATTAATTTATAGCAAGTATAAATTAATTAAATCATGTAGACTAAAGAGAATTCATCGTTTCGGTTGTATGACTCTTGGGTGTAAATTCAATCAGCGATTAACGTCGAACTATTCGAACATTAACGTTCACACTTTATTTAGCAGGTGGTGTGATAAATGGCCAAATTTATCGCTTAATCATTTTCAGAAAAATCTAATTTTAATTTAGTAAGCGTTACCCAGTTGTGACAATTATTTTCAATAATTCTCTTCGTCAAAACTTTATCACTTTGGACTAATTGAATTTGGTAATGGTCAAAATTCCAACAATGTCCACATTCAACTCTATAGTTCAAACACAAAGCTCTTGGTTCAATAATAACAATTATTATTAACCGTACTACTCTGGCCAGAGATTTTGACTTTGGTTTGACTTGAGTTGACCGTGATACTAATCTCATATAACCGTGGAGACAAATTCTCTCTTAAATAGTGCTTATCTTCCAATACTTCCACTCGATCTAACTATAGTCACCCGATGGACGATGTGTCATGATTTGATTATAATCAAAGTTGAGCTTGCATATCGAAGATTCACAGTATTCTCAAGTTGAAAGAATTTTGTAAATTATTCATATCGATATTTTCTGTTTAACCTTAGTTATATTAACAAACAGAAAACTATCGAAATGATTCGTTCCATAGTTATCAAATAACTATTAGTACGTAACCCCTAGGTGGCCCCAGTAGTTATAAGTAATATATTACCTAACATTTGAAGAGCGTTACATACTCTATTCTCAACGGATACATTGATATCCAGTCTCGATACATCTTAACTAGGAACAATTAAAATGGTATATTTAATTTTATTATGACAAACTACTCACGGTTAAACACTTTGTACTATCACAAAACATACCATGTATGGATTTTCTATTAAATATACTTTTAATTAAATTATAATATCACCACTTTATATCAAGTATATAATAGGTAGAAAATACCTTTATTTAGAACAAGATTGGTCAATAAGTTAGATATATGCAAGAAGTTATATAAATGCCCCTAGGGTATACCCCTAACTCTATCAACCTCCCACTTGCACTTAGAATTCATTATGGAATTTATTCCCACTTCTCCAATCGGTTTTCTTAAAACCAACTAGGTTAGTCCCTCTATGAACGGGTATGCTATTATGTTTCAATTATCTACTTTGTCATTCAACTCTTTTCGACGATGATAAACTATTTTATCATGTGGAACAATTCAGAGCATGTCTCTCGACTTCAAGTGAGATTTAAGTTCTTTTACGAACTATACTGCAACATTATTATCTTAAAACATGACATGAGATTCTCAACATTTGGAATCGGCTCAGTTATAAATTTGTCCACTTATATTTTTATATACATTGCTTTCATTGTGGCGCTATTCAACGTGATGTACATAGCCTTTTTCATTAAATCGGTCATGGTCTTTCATTTGGAACATATCTAACTTAAAAATTTATTATTGACATATTATACTTAATAATACTTGTGAAAGTTCTAGTCTGAACATTCTTCATAAGGAATTTGTTGTTTCTGCAAACAATTATCTAGTAATTCATAAATACACAAGAACACTTCAAACAACCATTTAGTGATATCAATTTAGATTTGATATTTGCTTTATGTATCAAATACATAAACAAAACACGATATTGTTGACTACATAACATGTATGATAATTCTTATTTCCATGCAAGAAATTCATCTTACATGTTCCATATCAAACATTTTAGTAAGGTTCCTTGCATATCGTTTTAGGACATTCCCAATATCTTTTATACTTACTGTAACAAAAATCATTTACAATCCAATGTTGAGTTTAAAACAACTAAGGCTGATTTTAACACAACTGCATAGTTAAAATCGACAACATGTTGTTTACTTGTAGTTTGGAAATATCAATATACCTATTCACTTTCTTACTTATGAGTATACGCTTCCTCTGCATTTTGATTGACAATCAAACTATTTGATATTTTCATCAAAATGTTTGTTCAATTTTGACGCTTATAAAATGATTCTTTCTATCATTCCTTGGATCATATCCATAATCCCACAAACTTAATATCGTTTCCATTGACTTCAATACAATTTGGTTGTTATGTTGCAAACAGTCTAGTTTAAATCAATATTTAGAACTTTCTGTTTCAACACATATATACCAAAATCTAAAGTCATGCTTAGCGATAATTTTGTGAGTAAATATGAATTAACTTGAGTGCATTGAATAACGAATCTATTACGTCAATTTCAACAATTGAAATTTATGAGGTTATTCTTATCAATGTTGCTCATTAAATTCCAACTGCATTAGTCTCTTAAAGGCACAATTACAGTAGATGGATCACATCCCTTTGGATACGACTACAAAATCATATTTTGATAACGTACTTGGAATCCCTTCGGATTTGCGCATTATGTCATATCATGGAATCAATATTCTAATTTTCTTAATTGACAATTGGGGATTAACTATTCTCGACATTGATAAGAAACTCATAATTTCTCTTCATTATGCGAGCTTGTTAGACATCCTAATCTAATGTGTTCATTTAGGTTAGATTAATTCCATTTCATCCCACATAATCAATTTTATATTTGAATCATATCCAATTCCATCTTACTACAAATAATTTTTCAAAGAAATTCCTTCACAATGAATATGGTATTTCTTGAAAGAATAATTGTTTCTCATTGCAATGAAATAGGTATTCATAAAAAGTTTATGAATTGCCTTTTATATAAAACTAATTAGTTTTTAGTTTACAAAAATTATGTTCAAAAACATAATTATGTCATCTAATGATAGACTTTTCCAAACCCCTTTTAGGGAGATTCATACAAGATCCCCCACAAATAATTATTATGTGCAGACCTTTGACTCGCATATCCTGCCAACTACTTGACCTAAGATATGTTGGGTTTCTTATAAACCCTTATCTTGTATGTATTGTAAACTTTTATTTAGATGAAATAATATTAACCTTATGTACTACTATTAAGTACATAACCTTATTGAAAGAAATTAACTCAACTGCACTCACTATTAGTCGTACTTTATCCAACAAAATTCGATTACTCCTTATCGATGCATCATTATGTATCAAATGGACGAATGACTTTTGAAATTGAATCTTTATTCAATTTTAGGTACGTTCAGAACCTTTTTCAGTATACTCACTCATTCAATCGAATCAAATCATTTCTATTGCATGTTATTTTATTCACTTCTATTTTATACTCTTTAAGTTTTTATAGACATACTACATATGTATCAAATACACATGTCCATGTCGGTGATAACTCATCGGTGAATGTGGCGAAGTATGTGGAACCGTTTTGGTAATAATAGACTTAAGATTGCATACATCTATATGTATCAATCAAAAGAGTTCATCAACTCTTATGATGCTCCCATTGAATAGGTGCATAGCCCTTCAATTGTTTGAGATATAATTAACCAATATCATATAGTTCATAATCACATAATAAATATATTTCTCAAAACTACGGCGTAGTCTATAATTCCAAAATAACTGTAAATAATAATATATACTTCTGTATTTTCTAATCCATCAGTTTGTTATAAAAATAAATACAACATTATAGTTTTATTTCATAACGAATATTCATAATATTCACATTGAAATACAACTATGTCTATTTTTTAGTCGATACAAAAAAATAGTCATTATTTCATAATAATGTTTGGCATGTTCTAAAAAAATATTTTCCTAATTTAATGCAATCAAAAAGTGTTATATGGGATGCTTCCACAATTTCCGCCATTCCTATAATAGTGTACTGAATTTGGTGGTGCGTTACTCACTTAATATAGATTATTTATTTCATATACTATAGCTAGTTATAGTGGGGAGTTTTTGATCAAATATCTCGAACTCAAAGAAATAAATCTCATAGAAAACAATTTTCTATATGAAATACATTTTGGAATTGCAATTGCATTTCTTATTCCAATGTTAAGTATCAATTATTATTATTACAATTCTTGTTTTTGATGTTTCCTTATAAAACAGAATTGACCGTTCACTCTCTTCATTCTAACTGTACCTTGTATCACATTTACTCTTATACATTCGTTTTCCTTTTTAAATGGTCAAACCATTCAAAAGAAAACCCTTGTTACAGTATCATAATGAACTTTTTATAAAAGCGCATTCGATTATCCTTAACATTTAAAAACATCAAATGTATTGCGGTGCTTACCGAAATGCTACTACAAGTTTTGGTAGTGTTTTTTCAATGCTATGAAATGCCTTTTCTGGTGCAGTGGTAAATCGATCAAACCAACATTTCAGCATTTAAGTTCTTAGATTTATACTATAGTTTTGGCTTTATGCTACAATTAACAGAATAGTATCTTTTATTTAGTCAATCAAATTAAATACTTGATCTCATAGTACTGTTTATTGGCGTATTTCGAATGAACTATATTCATTGAAGTATCATACATTACGAACTGTGACCGTTCACCATATAACATATATATGTGATAGTATATGGATCAAATATCCATAGTCATGTATTACTTTTACAGTTTGAAACTCATAGAATGCAATACACGGCCTCAGTCAAATAAACATGTAGGTGACATATTACGAGCGTATTAAGTAGTTGTAAAAACCAGGCACTTGCATGGGTATAAAAAACATTAACATGCAATCGGCATTTAATAGCGAGTATTATATTATATTTCCATTTTTCAATTTTCAATTCAGTTCATTTGTATATATTAATTGATAAACATTTTATCAATCATATTAAATGCATAAATTTATCATTGTAGATAATTATATCATTATTTAGCATGTGTTCTTACAATATTAGAAAGGTTAAATGTTACCATTTTATTTTTCTAATAAGGCTCCCGCTAGTCTTTTATGTTTCTCCAAACCCTAAGTTGAAACATAGAAGTATTTCGACTTCACTAGTGGGTGTTAGGAATTATCTGTCTTGGTATTCTGACCTTGAGTTTGCTCAACAAATCATAGTCCCTCAAACGATGGATAACTCCTTATCGTTTGTATCACATACAACTCTTAACCGATGTTTCCATGTCTTAATCTCATTTCATCCTTGAGTTTACTTAACAAATCAAAAGATATTATTCACTCATACCTACCATATCATGACAGCCAAAATATAGTTTGAGTTTGCTTAATAAATACATATAGTTATCTTACATAATCTATTCAATATATTGGTAATACTACACATACCATCCTCATCTAGAGTTTGCTCAATGACTAAGGAGCATGCAAGTAATTTGTTAATATATATATGGTAGAGGACAACGTTATATTGAAGATTCATAATCTTCAGTATATCATATTGAGTGATATCGACTTAAGGAATAATGTATTTCTTATAAAACACGTGTCGTGATTCAAGTACCAGACACATTAGAAATCACGCTACGTATATTTACATCTGTATTTATTTCTTAGGTCTATTTGAGTTTCTTTAATGTTCCACATTCAGTTTATACATTCATATCATATAAGTTTTATCGTTATATAACTTTTATATCTCATATTACTTAAATGATAGACTTATGTATAATATTTTATTTAATTAAACCTTATTTAATTAATTAAATTGATTAACTCTTTAATTAATTTTATATAAGTATGCCAATACAACTTTTATATTGGACAAATCTATTATAACCTTTATAGCGTATACCATAACCTTTACAATATAACATATATATCCTATATACGCATATTTTTACTTAATTAATTAACCATTAATTAATTTATTTAACTAAACACTTTTAGTTAAATCATATTAATTTCATAATTTATCTTATATATACATATATTTACACTTAAGTTATCTTTAACACTTTAAAATTACATAACATATATCAATATATATAATACATGCATATAAGCATTAATTAGTTAACATCAATTTAATTTATTTATTTTATTAATCATATTAATAAACTTTAAGTTTCGAAATTAATATCAAATAGCTTCAACAATTTGAAATTTTATGTTATATTATAACCTTTTATAACAAATATGTTTTTATTTTATATTTAACTTTGAAATTCAAAATCTAGTCTTAGTTTTCAAAACTATTTTGGAAATTAGCCCAAGGCCCAATTCAAATTGGGCATTTTCTATTAGGAGCAACCTTTGGGCTCACTTCACCTTTAAGACCAGGCAGGTAACTAAGCAGAACATGGTACTAGAATATGCAATTCCAAAATCCTAGGCATCATTTTTTAGATACCGTACTAAGTGTGCAAGCTTAATTAGTTAGCCCTAACATGACTAATTTAGACAGCATCGGCTATTGGGCTCTGATACTATTGAAGTAACTGTGCCAGCCCGCAACAGAAGAAATGGGTGAATTTCAATTTTTTTACCCTACTGGATCTTAGTTCAGCCTATGAAGCCTAATTTAATTAGAACATTTCTAAATATGTTTTAAATAAATCTTGTATTTTATTTAATTTAGTTAAAGAGAAGTTTAAATAAATTTAATTTTAAATGTATAGTGTGCACCAAACATTTATTAATAAAAGTTTATATATATATAGGGAATGAAACCTTTCATTTTGTTCCCTAAAACAAGTAATTAATTGAGAGCATTAATTGCATTAAATAAAGAGATAAACATTTTATTTCTCTCTTTAATTTGAGCTGACAAATTCATTAAATATCATTAATTAATAATTTATTCATGGCAAAATTTATTACTATGTCCATGTGTATTCTAACTGTACAAGTTGTAGTTTGAGATTTTTTTAATTTTTGTTTTATTTATTTATTTATAAGCATACAAATATATGTGTATCATATACGTATATATATATATATACATATTTGTGTGTATGCATGTGTAACATCAAATCCGTGAAGGGTATAATGTGTCTATATAAATGCTGAGATTTACATTATAATGGACACATTAGCTCATTTTGTGTGTACTGTAATTTATCCAAACATATGCTTGTATAATATGTCAGAGCATGATAATAATATGTATGTGTATGTGTGTATAAATTTTATTGATTGAAACAGTTTCCACCATAATAAATTAAGTAAAATAATTATATGGAAAAATTAAGTTTTATAATTTTATAAAAATCTGAAAGCGCATTTTGGCTTAAGATTAATTTATGGAATTTTCTCAACTAAAATAATATTTATTATTGAATAATTGATAATAGCCCGTAATCAAACTAATTCTTAAAAATATGAAATCGAGTTGAAAAATTCGAGAACATTTTCTAGAGGTACCTGAGATATAGGCTTAGAAATTTATTTTTTGGAATTTTTGGAGTTGAAATTATATTTTTAATTAAATAATTAATTGTTGGTCGAAAATAAATTAATTATAAAAATTATTAAACTAAGTTGTAAAAATCTAAGATATTTTCTGAAGTTACCCGAGACACACATAAAGCTTCAAACAAATTTCTAGAATCTCCTCAATTGAAATTATATTTTCAGTTAAATAATTAACTGCAGGCCGAAAGTAAATTAACCTTTAATAATATTAATTTAAGTTCAAAAAATTTGAAATTTTACAGCAAGCTTCTTACACGGTGCAACAAATATAAAAACCGAAATTTTGGACAATTAATTATTTTATACATGATAAACAATTCACAAAATCATTAAATAATAACGAAACATGTATATACATGTTTAATAAAATATTTCATTTTTTTTATTCATAATAGGTATTAATCATCATAAGAAAATTTAAGATTAAATATATATGAAATATAATCATATATACAATTATACATACTAATAATTTGTAGATCTATATACATTTAATGTATATATATAAATCAAAAATAAAGTTTTTTACTTTATTTTTCAAAAAATTAATTCAACAATAAATCAATAAACAAAATACTACAATAAGCACATAACCAATCCAATTGTAACAAATGCATGTGCCCATAGAAATCTCACCTAATCTAAACAATAAAAAGATCTGAATACAAATAGATAATTTAGATGTAAATCAACTTTTATATGATGAACTTGAAATCAAAATAGTAATAATAAATGAAAATTCACCTCCTAGTGAAGCCTTTGAGTCCATGTTGAAAAATAATTTCTCTTCTTAAAATAATTCACAATCCGTCAGGTTGCTAGTCTAGGATTAGAGACTATATACTGCAATTAGTGTTTTTAATTTGAATTGGATTTGAGAATTTTTGGGGATGATTTTAAAAGATAGTTGCTGCCATCAACATGAGGAAGAACAAGAAAAAGAAAGTGACTGCTCAAAAATGAATTAGCTTGTAATTATAGTTTTGAGATTGGCTTTTATATGGATATGACAAGAGAGCGAATAATGATCTCAACCACATATCTCAAAACCTAATCACATATGTTGTAGTATTATTTCATCCTTATCCAAACCGTTTCCTATCAACTCCAAAATCATGGGTTGTGAGGCTATTTAATCCAAATTAAATATGTACAATCATATTTTAACCTATTTTGTTATCGATATCTTGTATCGATCAATATATTCATAATTTTTATAAATATATGCAACAATTTAATTTCCCAAATCATATTCAAATTTTATAATTAATATTTAATAAATATTAACTTATTTAATTAATTTACAGAAATTATAAACTAATTAAATTATTGGTCTAAAGAGAATTCATCCTTTCGGTTGTGTGACTCTGGGGTGCAAATTCGGTTAGCGATTAACGTTGAACTATTTGAATGTTAGCATTCACACTTTACTTAGCAGGTGATGTGATAATATGGCTAAATTTATTACTTACTTAATATTTGAAAAAAAACTCATTTTAATTTAATAAGCGTCACCTAGTTATGATAGTTATTACAACAATTCTCTTCGTCAAAACTATATCACTTGGACTTATTGAATTTGGTAATGGCCAAAATTTCAACATCGTCTACATTCAGCTTTATAGTACAAACATAAAGTCCTTGGTTAGTAATAAAAATTATTATTAACCGTACTAATCTGGCCATATATTTTGACTTTGGTTTGACTTTAGTTGACCGTGATACTAACCCCATATAACGGAGGAGTCGAATCCTCTCTTGAATAGTACTTCACTTCCAATACTTCCAATCGATCCAACTATAATCACTCAATGATGTTGTGCCATGATTTGATTATAATCAAAGTGAAGCTTTCATATTGAATATTTATAGTATTCTCAAGTCGAAAGAACTGTGTAATTTTTTCATATCGACAATTTCTGTTTGACCTTAGTTATTAACCAAAAAACTATCGAAATGAGTCATTTCATAGTTATTCAATAACTATTAGAAATAACCCCTAGGTGCCTCCAGCAGTCATGAGTAATACATTGGCCAACATTTGGAGATCGTTATGTACTCTAGTCTCAACGGGTAAGTCGGTATGCATTCTCGATGCATATCGTGCATCCCGACTAGGAACATTTAAACTGGTATATATAATTTTATTATGTGAAATTACTCATGGTTACAATACTTTGTAACTGCTATCATAAAACATACCATGTATGGATTTTCTATTAAATATACTTTTAATTAAATTAATTAATATAACCACATTATATCAAGTATATAATAGAAAGAAAATACTCTTATTTCAAACAAGATTGGTTAACGAGTTAGATATATGTAACAAATTACATAATTGTCCCTAAGGCATACCCCTCACTCTATCAACTTATTGATCAGATTGGTTCTAGCAAAAGACTCGATGCGATCATCATAGGGATCTTGTACCGGACTAGAAGGGGAGACAGGTCTAACTATATTGACTGGTATTCTATTTATATGAATTGTTGGCTTCATAGGGATGGTAGATTATGTGTTACTGAAGTGGAATTTTTTTTTATAAAATACTTCGAGATTGTCATCATTTAAGGATGACTACTCATCCCGGTGGCAACAAGATGCTTAATGATTTGAAACACATTTATTATTGGAAACATATGAAAAGGCATGTTCGAAGTTCTATAGAAGTGCATGGCTTGTCAATAGTCTGGCTAACCAAAAGAAACCTAGTGTTATATTATTGCCTTTTGAGGTCCTTCTTTAGAAGTTGGTACATATTTCCAATTGATTTCATAGATGGTTTTCCATAGAGTGGGAGATAAATTTGTGCATATGGGTCATCGTGGACCACTTGATAAAAAACACTCATCTTATTCCGATGAAGGTTTCGAGGACCGCTCCATCTTTAGCGACGTTATATGTCTATGACATAGTGAGGTTACTAGCATACCCTCTAGTATTGTGAGTGACCGATATCCACTCTTCATGATTGAGTTTTGGAAGAGCTTGCAATAGCAATGGGCACGAAGCTGAACTTGAGTACGACTTATCATCCCCAAGCCGAAAGAGTGAACTGTGTACTTGGAGACTTGTTGAGAGCTAGTGTTCTTTACTTTGGAGGATCATGGGAGGATTTCTTGCCTCTTGTTGAGTTTTCATACAACACTAACTTTCAAGCTAGTATCAACATGGCACCATTTGAAGCTTTCTATGGAAGACCTTGCAAGTCACTTACATGTTGATGGGAGATGGTCAAAAAGGTGATACTTGGACTAAATATGACAGTGAGACTCTGGAGAAATTGTGTTGGATTTATCTTCCATGTAGCTATGATGCCATTTACCCTAGGTGTTTTTGTTTCCATTTAGTTGAATAGAATCATATGTTAGTATAAAACTATCTTTGTATAGTTGTAATTGGATTGCTAGTTTTTTTGTTATGATGCTAAGTGTTTGTGAGAAAGGCAAGTAATTGTTGGTGCAATACATTATCCTCTCTTGATGATCTTGAGGGCAAAATCCATTTAAAGGGGGAGAATGTAAAAAAATTTACGCTTAATAATTGTTGTAGTTAATCGTTGAATTGAAGATTTAATGAATTAACGACTTAAAGACGAATTTTTTGTTTGATGAATGAATTAGGAATTGATCTCTATTCCATTGCATTCATAATGTAATTTATATTGGAAATACATGTAAATTTGTTAGAATTAGATAGAACTAGCAAATTGAGAGGAAAAGAGAAGGTAAGGGAAAAATGGCCATTTGATCGGAATTGTATAACTTAATTCTGAATGCACCACCTTTCTTTTCATCTCTTCATTCTCATTTTTCTCTGCATGTTTCGCAAAAAGAAATTATGCTTTTCAATAGTAAAATCATCATAACTTTTGCATTCCTTAACCAAAAATTCCAAATTAAATATCTAAATTCAAGTTAGGATATTCTTTATAAATCCATACCATCATGTTTACATTTTGAAGAAGATAGAAGCTGGATTTCATGAATCAAACGAGGGCTTCGAATTTGGTTCATTTGAGCTTGAGTTTCTAAAAGATTTGGTGAGTGAGATATATTCTCTAAACTCTATGGTCACTGAATATGTTATAATCATGAAAAATGGTTAAACGTTGGTTAGGCTTGAGTAGTGAGCTTGAGTTGAAATTTTGAAGGATAAAATCCAATTTACAAATGTTTTTGAAAACTAAACTATAACTTGATGTGCTAGGATGTTTGGTATGAAATGAATTGTGTTTGTTTGAATTATAGGTTTAACCATTAATATGATAATAGTTAGAGTTGTTAAGTAATAGTTCTAATATAGTTGGGGTGGTCATTGAAAGATGGGTAAGGAGATGAAATTGAAATGCTTAATCGAGTCATTAAACTCATACTGTTTGTAAAAAAATTGAGTTTTGGGATGATTCATCAAATCACCATCTAGTGGTATTCGTCCCAGGAAGATCTTTGGTGGTACGAACTCAAGTGCGAGATGTAGTAGGCAGGCCCAAGGTCGCAATGCCATGAGAGTCGAGGTTAGGGCAAGGAAAGCTGAGGCAATGGAAATTTAGCCCATCTAGGTTAAAGCTTATGTCCCTACAAAAGTACAACTGACTGCTTGGGGGATATCGACCGATCGATGGAGGAAGGGGGACACAGAATTGGAAATAGAAAGAAAATAGGCTAAAAATAGCCTATAAAAGGCGACTGGCAAAGTTCAACCAGTTGACTGTTCAAATAGTCAATCGACTAGTGAACCTTGACCAATCGACTATTTAACTGTAGCCAATATTGGCTAGAACTAGTCAAATGACTGGCCAAATTAGACCAGTTGATTGATCGACTATATGCTAGCAACTGTTATCCCAACTTTTGGCAAAGCTGAGATACCCAAAAATTAGCTGAAAATCAATGATTACTATTCTTGAATATCGACTGTGCATTGCAGGATAACCATGGATGTCGATGAATTTTATCCGAGTCCAGATCGGGCCGCAATTGACAAGACATGACGACCAAAGCTGTAGAAGCTAGCGTTTCAAATCTCAAGTCAATTCGAGCTCGTATGTGCAAGATATGATCGATTCAATCTAAGGAAAGGCCTCAGTTTCGTATCCATCTTCACGCTCCAATTCGAACCGATCTCGTTCGTACCGATCACGTTCGAATCCATCGGGATGCCTCAGTTCGACTCGATCACGTTTGAACCCATCGGCTTCCCCTGCTTCGTATCCATCACGGAAGTCCCTCTGCGAAACCATCTAGGCAGAGCATTTCATAACCATCGATTGTCATTGGTTCGTATCCATTGGTGCAACTACTGTTTGAATCCATAAGCATAGCCTTACTTCGAATCCATTGTCCTCGTATCGATCAGAGACGCAAGTCCCTCGCATCCATCTATCTCGAGTTCATCAGGTGACTTCATATCCATCGGAAAGTTTCACTTCGCATCCATCAGAAGTCTTTGTTCGAGTCCATGAACAATCACTTGTTCGTATCCACCAAGTCAACTAGCTTGGATGACGTGTCATTCCACAATATGAAGCAAGCAAGATCTAGGGAATCGAAGCGTTCAACTCGGAGAGAAGACCGGGTCGACTTGAAGGACGCGCGCCACCTCATCACAGAACCACGTGAGCTGATGGAGTCGAAGGCATCGATTCGAAGCCATGAATTCAAACCAGACAGCCACACGAAGAATACAATTTCGAATCGACCATATTTCGATATCCATAAGTCCAAATGCCACGAAATTTTCATAGAAGCTTGCATACATGTTGAAGAATGTCCACACCAAATTTCACCTCGATTGGATGATTTTATGATCGATTCGAATGGAGTTCGAATTGATCCCAAAGTGGGACCAAATTTCCTGAGGCCGGGCATGTGGGCCCCCTCGCGCGCCAGAAGTGGTCTCCCGAATTTTCAGCGAAATATCAGCATCCTACGCCTATAAATAGAGCCCCTGGTCCTACAGAAAAAGGATCTTTGGGCTCTCAAGCGCCCAGACTCTGCTGGATCAAGATCTACTTCCTTCCATAGCTGATTTAGCCGAAATTCAATCATTGTAACTGCTGCAATCACTTGTAACCAGCAAAGAACATCAATAAAATTAAAAACCCTTGAAGTGGACGTAGGCCGGAGATAGCCGAACCACTATAAATCATGTGTTCTTGTTCATAATTTCTGTATTTCTGCGTGTTGCTTGCTTAGATCTGTGATTTGTATTTGAATATTGTTGAATTATGTTCGTTGTTTGGTGCTTTCACAATACTTGGGGTTTGTAACCATTTTTGGCGCAAACACTTTGGTGCTTTCACTGAGAAGAACTAGCACCCGCTACACCAGATTCAGAATTCAGATTTAAGAGTTTGAGGAATCCCGACTCAGAGATAATGACTCGACAAATAAGACAAAGAGCTGATCGGAGCCAACAAGGAGGAAGCCAAGAAGCATCCTCTGGAGCTGGAAAGGGACAGGCTTCGATGTATATCACTAGAGATGAGATGGAGGCTATGGCTAATTCGTTATGCGAAAGCATGATGAAGACTCACCAAGAGATGATGCAGAATTTTCTTGAGCAGATAAGAACAACGAATGTGCAAAACCTTGGGCCAACTACAGCAGCTGCAAGTACAGGACAAGGAGTCAGGATTGCGGAGGCCAATGAAGGTCAGGTTCAAGACCGTAGTGCAGGACCTAAAGGCAATCAACAAGGACTTGGGGGCAGACCCTCAGGATCAGATACTGGAAGACCCATAGATGAAGCTCAGCAAGCTGGAGTCCATGCTACTGCTACTATTACTGAGCCACATGAAGAGTATGTACCGGAGCTCCCTTCGAGACTTGGAGGGCAGGATAGAAACATGACAAGGGGAAACCCCCGGATGGAGATGAAAGAATGATTGGTCTAGTGCGACGAATCATGAGAGGAGGATTGTCAAGTGGAGGATTGCAAGAAGTCAGTCGGAGTCCGTTCACTCCGAATATCAGGAATGCAGGAAATCCTCCGAAGTTCAAACTGCCTACGCTGGATCCTTGTGATGGGAGATCAGACCCAACGATGCATATTACTAGATACATCAGGCACATGGAAGTGCTGGGGGCACCCGAGGAAGTGATGGCACGATGCTTCCCTCTATACTTGTCAGATTTAGCTGCGCTTTGGTTCAGACAACTGGAGACTGGATCAATCGGGACATGGGGCAAGCTTGTAGATTGCTTCATGAGACAGTTTAGGATCCATGTGACACGACCCTAGAGCGTGATGACTTTAGCCTCAATCAAGCAAAAGACCGGAGAGTCCATAAAAGATTTCTTATTGCGATTCAATGCAACGGTGGCTTCTGTAGATCGCCCGGGTCCATCGATGATTTTGATGGCGGCGGTAGCAGGAGTCGGGGAAGGCACCGAATTCAAAGATTCTTTGGCGAGAGATCCCCCACAAGATCTTGGAGAATTTTATCATGAAGCTGAAAGATTCATTCGGCTGGAAGAGTCACGAGCCGATAGGAGAGAAATAAATGCTATGCAGGGCGAAGGAACCGCCAGGGAACAGTCCGGAGCGGACAAAGGAAAGAGAAAGCAGGACGATGGACGTGATAGTCCTAATAAACGAAAGAAATTCCGAGAGCCTAGATTCAGACAATACACGGATCTGACGGCAAGTCTAGAAAGGATTTACACTGAAACTCGGGGGCAACTCCCCTATCGAAAATCACCCAGGAGAGATCCCACTGAGCGGGAGCGCAGAACTGGAAAATATTGCCTATTCCATGAGCTGGATGGGCACGTTACAGATGAATGCCGTCACCTAAAGGATGAGGTGGAAGAACATGCCAGGAGTGGTAGATTGCCACAATATGTCAGAGATTGGACAACAGTGGCAAGGCCTGAACAACTACCGCCTCCACCTAACAGGAACGACCCTGGATCGGGATCACGACTCGTCATCCACTGATTAAAGATGGCAGGGGCCAAGTCCAGGATTTGGACTTCGGTCAAATAATTTCAGTAGATTTGTTTTCATAATAAACGGTTACTCCACTTACTCATGTACGGGAACCGGAGAGATCTCTAAGCATGCTCTAAGATGGAGATAGACCGATACGCCCGGAGAGGCAATGTTTAACCTTTTCCTGATGTTTGAGATTGAACATCTAGGACCTGAATTTAAATAAATAAATTAGAATTTCTTGAAATAAACCTTTGATCGGAGAGTCAAAGGATGAATATTTAATACCAATATGAAAATGATTGCTTTATGACCCCACCCGGAGAGGCGGGGTCCGGAGTGCAAGGAGTGAGTTGCTTCGTCGGAGAGCGACATGATCGACTCACATAACGTCGTTTCCCATTCACCGGAGAGTGATTAGATCGGGATTCGATAAGAGCCCGGAGAGGCTGTGATCGACCCACGATTTAGGCCATGACATCGCTTAATGTTCAGATACACTGAATCGGAGTGCAAGAAGTGAGTTGCTTCGCCGAAGAGCGACAGGATCGACTCACTTAACGCTGCCTCCCCTTCACCGGAGAGTGACAGGATGGGATCCAGCAAGAGCCCGGAAAGGCTATGATCGGTTTAGAACAACCAAGACATCACTATATGCCTTAGTTGGGGCCGGAGTGCAAGGGATAGAAGGCAACACCGGAGTGCAATGGGATCTTTCTATTCAATCGTCAAGTCTAGAATGGGCTTAGCAAGGGTCCGGAGTGACCAACGACAGTCCGGAGAGACTGTAAAATTTCATTCTTAATTTCCACAGAAAGAAATTGATAACGATTTGGCTCCGAACAGCCACGAGCTTAATTGAAAATGCTATAAGCTCTTAACAAAACATGAACTCACTACGTTCAATTTAAGAACGATCAAAACACGCCTTTTACCAAAAGGCATGTTTTGGGGGGCAAAATGTTATCCCAATTTTTGGCAAAGCTGAGATACCCAAAAATTAGCTGAAAATCAATGATGATTATTCTTGAATATCGACTGTGCATTGCAGGATAACCATGGATGTCGATGAATTTTGTCCGAGTCCATATCAGGCCGCAATTGACAAGACATGATGAGCAAAGCTGTAGAAGCTAGCGTTTCAAATCTCAAGTCAATCCGAGCTCGTTTGTGCACGATACGATCGATTCAATCTAAGGAAAGGCCTCAGTTTCGTATCCATCCTCACGCTCCAATTCGAACCGATCTCGTTCGTATCGATCGCGTTCGAATCCATCGGGATGCCTCAGTTCGACTCGATCACGTTCGAACCCATCGGCTTCCCCTGCTTCGTATCCATCACGGAAGTCCCTCTGCGAAACCATCTAGGCAGAGAATTTCGTAACCATCGATTGTCATTGGTTCGTATCCATTGGTGCAACTACTGTTCGAATACATAAGCATGGCCTCACTTCGAATCCATTGTCCTCGTATCGATCAGAGGCGCAATTCCCTCACATCCATCTGTCTCGAGTTCATCAGGTGACTTCGTATCCATCGGAAAGTTTCACTTCGCATCCATCAGAAGTCTTTGTTCGAGTCCATGAACAATCACTTGTTCGTATCCACCAAGTCAACTAGCTTGGATGACGTGTCATTCCACGATATGAAGCAGGTGAGATCTAGGGAATTGAAGCGTTCAACTCGGAGAGAAGACCGGGTCGACTCGATGGACGCGCGCCACCTCATCACAGAACCACGTGAGTTGATAGAGTCGAAGGCATCGATTCGAAGCCATGAATTCGAACCACACAGCCACACGAAGAATACAATTTCGAATCGACCATATCTCTAGATCCATAAGTCCAAATGCCACGAAATTTTCACAGAAGCTTTCATACATGTTGAAGAATGTCCATACCAAATTTCACCTCGATTGGATGATTTTCTGATCGATTCGAATGGAGTTCGAATCGATCCCAAAGTGGGCCCAAATTTCCTGAGGCCGGGCATGTGGCCCCCCTCACGTTCCAGAAGTGGTCTCCCGAATTTTCAGCGAAGTATCAGCATCCTACGCATATAAATAGAGCCCTTGGTCCTATAGAAAAAGGATCTTTGGACTCTCAAGCGCCCAGACTCTGCCGGATCGAGATCTACTTCCTTCCATGGTTGATTTAGCCGAAATTCAATCATTGTAACTGCTGCAATCACTTGTAACCAGCAAAGAACATCAATAAAAGTTAAAACCCTTGAAGTGGACGTATGCCGGAGATAGCCGAACCACTATAAATCGTGTGTTCTTGTTCATAATTTCTGTATTGCTGCGTGTTGCTAGCTTAGATATGTGATTTGTGTTTGAGTATTGTTGAATTATATTCGTTGTTTGGTGCTTTCACAATACTTGGGGTTTGTGACCATTTTTGGCGCAAACAGCAACGTCTAGGTTTTACTCCAGGTATTGGTGGAAATTTCAAGACTAGATGTAACTCTCATAATAAATAAATATAGAGTTTAATTTTGAGAATTAAATAATGAAATGTGATAGGTAATTGGGTGCACATTTACTTATCAAGATTATTACATAATAAGCTTTAAATTAAAACAAATTAAATGAGAATATGGTTAATGGGCCGGTGGCTGACCATTCATATGAATGAAGTTAGTTAATTTTAATTGTGGTGGTGTTCCAAGCAAGAAAAGAGGAAAAGAAGAAGACGAAAGCTAAGGAACTGGAAACCTTACTCAACTTAGAAACCCAAGTGAGAAATATATTTTCTAATTCTATTTTCTTTTCTAAATTACTTATGGACGAATAAATAATAAATGTTTCTCATACTTTTGACAATCCATTTGGTCCGAAAATTTAATATGATACTGTGAACACATTACTAGAGATGGCTTTTTATTTATAGAAATTTTTTATAAGTAAATAAATTGATATTAATTATTTAAGAGCTGCATATTGCAGAAATAATTAAAAATACGGAGTTTGAGAAATTTTATGAAATGAAAACACATATACATATTAAGATTTTTGGAAATAAAATAAGTGATTTTTAAAAGAAAATATACTAGGCGAAAAGGTGATTTAATTGGTGCTAAAGGAAGAATAATTAAGGTCTAGAGGTAATTTAATTAAATGAGAATTTAATAATCGGTCGGTAGACTAAATCCACAATTTTTACTGAACGTGTCAGAAAATTACGTCAAAACGGTAAGAAAAGACAAAGTCAAACTAATCAGAAATCGATCCATGTAATGGTAGTGTTAGACATGCAAAAAAGTAGCTCCCAATCTAGTGCCAAAGAATGCAGTGCCGAACCAAAAGTAAAATAAATTAGAACCCAAAGTATAGAAGCTAAATAATGCAAAGCAGGAGGCTAGGTTTATTAAATCGAAGGTATTAAATGAAGGCTGAAGGGGGGCGAGGGTAAAGGAGGAGCAAATGAATTTCCTAAAGAGAATTTATGCTAAGGCTTAAATAGGCCTAAAATTATGCTTAGAATATTGAGGATAATGTAGCAACATAGCTTAACTGATTTCTAAGAGAAAAGCCTGATGTATGATTGATTAGGTAGGTAAGTGTTGTTTGATAGATGACGTAAGTCCTGAGGTTGTAGTCAAGAAACTTAAGGCGAAGGAGTAAATACTTAGTGGCATCCGAAATACGAAAGTGTAAGTTTAAGTCCTTCATAATAACTAAAAGCATGAACGTTGGTGTAAGGCCTAATGTGGCAACCGTAATCGAAAACATTAGTATAAGGCCTAAAGTGGCAATTGTAATCAAAAATGTTTGAATGAGACCTAATATGGAATCCGAAACAAGAAAACAATTGATGTAAGACCTGTTATGGCATCCAAAGTTTTTATAGAAGATGGGAGACGTAATGTAGTGGTTAAGTACCAAAACTGAAGTAGGCGTAAGGCCTTAGTGTATACCGATATAAAAAAGCATAAGTTTAAGGCTTGAATTGAAAACTGAAAATGAAAGCGAAGTACGTGTGAGGCAGGATGTGGCAGTCAAAATACCAAAGCGAAAATGTAAGGCCTATATGGAAACCAAAACAGATTGGGTTTAATAGAATTAAGGGGCAGTAAAGATACCAAATTCTTAGATTAAAATATTTCATCTCTTATAGACGGTTTAAGGCCTCGGTGGTAGCCTAGGTTTGAGTGTTTTAGGTTCTGAAAAGGAAATAAAATGATTGCTGACTGACATGCTGAGAGAAATAACTATTGATCTTGGATATGGAAAATTAGTAAGAATAAGACCATTAAGAAAGAATTGTTGACTTATGCTTGTGTTTAAGGTTGTTAAATGAATATTATGTTAAAGTCGGAGGAAAACTCATTCTATGCTTTAATGGCTTGATCTCACTTTGTGTTATGTTTAAGGTAATATATTGCTCATACCAGACTTTTTATTTGAATCATGTTTTCATAGTTATTTTCCTATAAAATCATGGGTAATCATTCAAGTAGGATGCATTTATTAGTTTAGACAGGATGCTTTTGGGTGGACAAATTAAGAAGCCAAAGATGATGCAGCGGGCTTGGGGGTGTTATTTTTATTTTGATTCCATTGTATTAAGTGTGTATGCTAGCATCTTCATATATTAAGCATAACACTATTATCTATCTTGTTTTATATTTTGACCCCTGCGTAGGCATGAATCTAGGAAATTAATTATAGATATTGAATTTTAATTATGTATTACTTAATTTTAGTTAATAGTTGCTATGTTTACTTAAGATTTTTTAATGTAACTGATCCCATATATGTTGTTAAAAGATAATGTCATGGTGATTATAGCACATTGGAGTTTCATATTTGGGTTTCAGAATGAGGGATATTGCAGTGGTATTGGAGCTTAGGTTAGGGGACACATAAGTAAAACAAAACTAAGTAGAAGTTTATGTAATATTATAATCTTTAAAACAACACCCTTGGGAGGGCATACGCTATTATACGAGCATTTGCATTTTGCTATATAGAGATATAGATTGGTCCTAATAGAGATTTTCTATCGCTAAATCACTTTCTTCCTTCCATTTCTGATGTAGACTTTCTTGGCAAAAATGGAAATAAGGAGCAGGGAGTTACAGTATGAGGAACCAATGTTAGGAAGGAGAATAATAGCATGAAAATTATCAAAGGTGATGGAAAAAAGATGCCTCTGGTAGCTGAGAATGGAGCAGTCCCACTTGCTGTAGGAATGGATGTAAACCTTTTATTCTGGAAGTTCACGATATAGATGATGAGAGAGAATATATCGGAAATAACAGAGCCAAGGTCAGTCGTAAGAGAGGATTTTTTGAAGCCGAATCAGGACTGCTATAACCTGGGAGACATGATGTTTACCGAGAAAGAGCTGTGGTATAAGTATTGAATTGATTAAAGGTGAGTGAGTGTATCTTCAAAGACTTGGGGCGGAATAATGCGTAGGAGAGAAGTCCAACTTCAAGATACCTTAAGATGCATTGGATTGGTGGGAGACGGCAACTATGGAGATTCCTGAAAAGGAGATCACCTGGGAGTAGTTTAGGGAAAGGTTCAAGGCTCGGTTCATTTTCGAGTCTCAAGGAATTGTGTTATCGAAGGAATTCATCGATCTCGGGCACTGAGATCTTTCTGTGAAAGAATTTTAACACTCTAGATTTTGATACAAACAATCAATTAATAAAAAATAGAATTTTTGTAAATTTACATAATTTGAAAAACTAAAATTTTACAAATGAAGGATTTTGCGAAATTTGACTTTTCCATTGCACCAAGTAGACTTTTCTAGTTCAAATTCATATATAAAATGTTAGAAATGGTCATCGAATGAAGGAGATAGGGATCGTTTAATATAGCATCTGTTTCGAGGCGAAATGGTTCAAGGCCCAAGCGGGCTGATGGGGAATTTCAAAAAATTTGTCTATATAAGAGAGGTTTCTAATCCTAATTCACCTTATTCTCCACTTGTCTTCATTTGTAGCCCACACTTCACTTAAATTCACATTTTCTTCTTCTACCTCCATAAACCTCTCCAAACAAAAATTAAATCAAATTCATCTAAACAAAAGAATAAAATCAAATAGAAAGGAAGAGAGATTCAAATCCAATAAATTACAAGTAAAACAGTGAAGGAGAGGCGTCTAATCCAATTGAAACAGAGGAGGGGATTATGGTATTTTTCAAAGGCAGCGAATAGATGCAAGTGACTTTATCTACGAAATGAATATGATGTAGATAAGTGAGTGTGTGTGTATAGATTTGAATATTATTTTAAAGTTGATTTTATGATTTTCTATTGAAGATTTATATGAATGGGATAATTTGGAAAAACCCGTAATACTATTTTGATAGTAGAAATTCTTATTAATTGAGGAGAGGTAGATTAAATGAATTTCACCCTTAAAATCATAAAAATATGATTTTAATGCAATTGATGAGAATTAATTTAGCTTAAAAAGGTGAATCTATGTATATATATCCTTTAGAATCATTTAGTTTTTTATTCTACCAAGTTTGGATAAAATTGAATGTATGTAAATGAATCGTGGAATAGTTTATATACAGTCAATTAGATAAATTAAACAAAAGGTTGAATATGATGAAAGTTGAAATTATGCATAGATTATTGTTTAAAAGTGGGATTGTAAAAATTCAAAGTTGTACGTGAAATCTGGATAGAAGAACCAATGCTAAACAATCAAAACTAAAGAAAATAACAATTTAAAAATGTCAAACCCATTTTCTAGCAAAATGGTCGATTGACTACATAGACCAGTCCACTAAATGCTTAATGGAAAGCGCTGAACAAAGACAAGTCAAACATGAGCAAAAATAGTTCATTTTTTGAGGCCAAACATTTGACTGACTGTTGCCACAAATCGACTAAAATTTAACATTGTTAACTGGTTAGACTAGACGGTTGACTGATGGTCTGTATATAATAAAGAAATTTGTCTGCTGGAAAACAATCGACTGAAGCATAGCACTTGACCGATTGATATGTTTAGTAGACCATTACTCCGTGTAAAAGAAAAAAGATATAACTAGGGAATTAATTGACTAGCCTACATATTCAGTCTACTAATAGCTTATTGTCATCCCAGTTTAAACCTAGATCTGGCGCTGACCGAGTAAGAATGCTTTGAGGATTTGTTCCTGCTTCCTTGACTTTTCAAAGACCACATAGCTTTTCAATGTAGTATAATGTGATGTTCATCACGACGTGTGATTGTATTTCAATTAGTGATACCATTATTACTATAAGGATTATGTATGTGAGTTGCGGATTGCATGAGGTAGAAGGAGGCGTCCGTGTTTGCAAGGTTTACAACCATAAGGGCGGATGTACCTACGTAAGAAGTCGTATTGTTTATCGACCATTATATGCTATGGGTTGAATGATATGGGGGCACAAGACATGTTTACCACTGAAATTGTATATTCAATGTTTTGTTAGGCAGCTTACTACCAGGACTATATACACAATGCATGCCTAGGCATCGTAACTGTAAACTCGGTGTGTGTGACGACCTCCTTATACCACCAGCACCACTATAACTAAATAATGCACTGTGGACGTACCCGACCGATATAAGATAATCGTACAAGTTGAAATAAGAAAATGCAATCTATCGCCTGTCATATATCTCACAACATGGATAAAATATAATATCACATATACAATAGAAGAGACAGTAGTAACAGTGTAAACAAATAAACAACATAAGAGTATAATATCTAAAGAGTTATACATCAATAGTAGAGTTTATACAATGGAATTAAGCTCAACAACTTTCTCAAATACAATAGTAAGCAGAAATAGGCAGGCACTGTCACGGGCTCCATAGTATTGCTTAGTGGAATAAGCGTAGATTCCATATATGTAAATAGTACATGATAGCTCCATCCAGCTCGTCCTTCGAACAACTACTGCATCATCTAGATCTGTTATCTACTCAACTCGTTTATAAGTACCCGAGATAATAAGAAGTAAAACATAAAACCTCGAGTCAGAAAACAGTCTGGTGTGAGTGGTAAATGAATCCCAAAATGTTATACATGTAAATATGGTAAGGAACAAGGGTAAACAAGCCATACCTGACATGTCCCTACAACCAAAGAGTTATCACATAATATTATAATATGCTACTATACGATATCATAAAGGTAAAATACAACATAGAATAGTGGATGTCCCAATATCCCTATCTCGGATACCTACTCCCAATGATATCCCAAGTGATAGCCCAGAAAGCAACTAAGCAACTATAGCATCCATTAAACAATCCCTACTATTTCTCTTCCCCTATGCCCTCGTATCTTATACACTCGTATCTTATAGCCCAAAGCTGGATATGTGTCTCGCGGCCCAAAGCTGGACACTAGACCTAAAAGTTCAAGGGTATACAGATCTCTTGTTGGACCCATGGGAATCCCCACTTACAATACCTCTGCTTTGAGTATAAAGGAAAACACTTCGAGTTATCAATGATTCATTGGCACTTACAATCAAGCCCTCCTTTGATCCTTTTCGAACATCAAGCACTTCTTGCTTAATCCAGTTTCCATTATCCAAGAACCCACCATGTTCCTCCACTTCACAGCTCCCAATATGAGCCTCTTTGCTACCTTCTTCCTACACAAGTCATAAAACAAAGGTTACAGAGTCCTCAATCTTCGACACCCACTCCCATCACGAGTCAAAAATCGAAGACTCACAGCCTTCATCATGCAGTTACATCATCATCCAACCTAATATGAACAAGCCACAAGCTCCAGCACGACCTACGAAACCTCAACGACAATCCCTAGAAGTTCCACCATCCCCAGGCTCACCATGTGAAGTCGGTACCGACCTCTCAAATCGGTGCCGACATCTCCACATAGCCTCTCCACGACTAGTTTCCTTCAACTCCTTCCTTACTTTAGTACTTGATACTTAGGTGCTTTGACCTCGACCTTTCTATCCAAAACATATCATCAAAGAACAAGTCCACTCATCAAAGTTACCGACTTCATACCCTAGATAGAAACAAGTCGTCAAAGCCTTGAGCACTTGACCAATCATCAATCCAACACTATAGGTAACCTCCACTAGCAATACCATTGCACTCCCCAAAGTCACCACCATCATGGATTTACCCTCACATGTCGGTACCGACTTCTCATGCCAGTGCCAACATGTGTACTTAAAGAATCAGAGCTTGCGATTTGGACCCCAAGCTCTTCCGATCCTTCAGAGCTTCCCCTCCAAGTTTCGTCCAATTTTGACCATTTGCGCCTCCGATATGCTCAATTCTCCAACCTAACTTCCTATGGAATCACAACACTAACAAACAAAATCAAATCATATCATTCAAACATAGAATAACAAGTAATTTTATCCAATTGAACATATAATCCATCAAAACAAGATGAACATGTCAATTTATAACATAGATCTACATATAACATGAATATATAAGCGTAGCAATGGTAATTTCTAACCAATCTAGACCACATTCAAGATTTAACATGAAATTAATGTTAGAAAATGTTTATTGCTAAAAATCGATTTAAAACACGTTAAATACTACAATTCTACCATATAAACATGCATAGTATAATCAGAAGGCACATATCACTCACCAATTACCAATTTCAACCAATATGGATGTAGATCTAATCCGGACAGCAAACCAAAGCAATGCAAATCAGCCAAATGGATGAGCTCTATCTTCTAATTGATAATCTATTCGCTAATCTCTAATCCATTTTGATTCAAAGAGTAATTTGGATGATTTTGGATGAAATTAGGATGGAGTTGGAACTAATTAGAGCATAGACCTGGTTTAAAATGAGAGGGAAAGTTTTTATTTGACTCCTACAACTACTATTTATTGTGATTCTGTAATAGACTAATGGACCAACTAATGGGCTTCATTAATTACACACTAATCCTAACCAACAATTCTTAAAACTTACAACAACCATAACTTTCGAACTACAACTCCTTTCTCTGTTATGACCACTCCACGGAAAGGGAAACCATCGTCCTAGAGCAATGGAACTGGTTTGAAACTCTAATTCGACTCTTATCAAAAGTTATAGCCCAAGCAAGATTTTCAAGGTCAAAATAGTTGCATAGAAATTTGGAAAAAAATCACAAGTGTGTAAAATATCCCCAAGAGCCATATCCTAAAATTATAGAATCAAACAACCTCATATGAATAAAATAAAAATATTTTATGATCCCCTGATATGTAAAATACAGGTCGTTAAATTCTCCCCCTCCCACTTTAGGAATTTCGCCCCCTAAATCTCCAACAAGCCAAAGCGTAAGCAACCATTGTTATCCCACATGGCTATCAGTCATAAGCAACCATCACATAGATCAACCATGCAGTCATGCAACAATTAGTACAGATGACCAATCCTAGCATGCGGAATACTAACCTATCAGACATAACATATAGTGGAGAAAGCAGATATGATAAACAATGGATCTTACCATTCAAAGAGCTTCGAACATGTAGTTCTCATGCTCTCCTACGTCTCCAACTTACAACCATCACCACTTTTACTCCATTGCACCTTTACTAGCTTTACCGCCTACCTGCTAAGCTGTTTCATATCATCTGCAACAACTCGAAGTGGCTTACGGGATGCCATAACTTCAAGTTCACCCTCAACATCTTCTAGTCAATCTGATGCAACTACGATTCCTAAGTCGTGCACAAATTTTCGTAGATAAGAGACATAAAAGACATAATGCACGCTTGCCATCTTCTGAGGTAAGTCAACCCTATATGCTAGCCTTCCTATTCTCTCCATTATTGGAAAAGGTCCTACAAATCTTGGTGCCAACTTCCCCTTCCTCCCGAATAAAACCACATTCTTTAGAGGAGAAAACCTCACGCAAACAACATATCTTTGACAGAAAACTCTAAATCTCTTTCTCTCTTATCAGCATAGTTTTTCTGCCAATCTTGAGCAACTTTCATTCGTTGCCAAATGATCTCAATTTTCTTCGATGTTTCTCTTATCATACCTAGCCCAAATATTGATTTCTCGCTCGCTTCCCACCCATATAAAGAGGCGCTACACAATCTTCCATACAATGCTTCATATGCACTCATACTAATAGTTGACTGATAATTATTTTTGTATGCAAACTCCACCAAATGCAAATGGTCATCCCACAATCCATAAAATTTTATAATGCATGCCCACAAAAGATCTTCCAGTATACTATTTACTCTCTTGGTCTGCCTATCCATTGGCGGGTTATAAGTTGCACTTAGATGCAACTCCGTCCCCAATGCCTCTTTTAAGCTCTTTCAAAATCCACTAGTGAACAATGAGTCTCGATTGCTTACAATGCTCTTCGGCATACCGTGAAATCATACTATCCACTTTACATACAACTCTGCCAGCTTGGATACTATTCTACTCGACTTGACGAGTATAGACCTTGCACTCTTGGTTAACCGATCTACAATGATCCAAAGGCCATCTGCCCTGCTCGAATCCTTGATAGTCCATCTATAAAATTCATCGATATTTGTTCCCACTTCTATTCAGAAACATCAAGCAGTTGCAACAATCCATTAGGTATCTTCTACTCTACTTTCACCATATACCAGTTCATACACTTCGAGATGAATGCACCGACATCCTTTTTCATGCTTTCCTAGTAGTAGGTTCACTTCATGTCTCGGTACAACTTATTACCACCGGGATGAATAGTCAATCTAGAATAATGAATTCTCTTAGCACTTTATCTCGCAATTCATCCTCATCGGGAACAAACGACCTTCAATACTTATGAAGCCAACCATCTCGGTCGAGTTCGTACTGCTTCATATCTTCATACTCTACTCCTTCTTCTATCTTCCTTGTAATCTCCGCTAGCCTAACATCCCTCTTCTGACTAGTACCGATCCTTTCAATTAGAGTAGGTCTTAATGACAAGCTTGCCAATATTTCAAGTTCTAGCTCGCAGTGAGGCCTGGAATCGAATCCGGCAATATATTCCATTCTCTTCCATTCTAAGAACATTGCTCCCAACCCAACATATATTCTACTCAATGCACCAACGATTGCTTTCCCTTTTCCCATAGTATAAGAAATACCAAAATCATAAGAGACCAAGAACTCCAATAACTGTTGTCATCGAAGTTTGAGATCCTTTCGAGAAAAGGGACTTCAAAGGATTTGTGATCCATAAATAGCTCTATCCTTTCTCCTAACAAATAGTGCTCCATATCTTTAAAGTAAAAACAATGGCCGCTAACTCCAAATCATGAGTTAGATAATTACTTTCGTGTAGTTTTAGTTGTTGACTAACATAAGCAACAACTTTTCCTTTCTGCATCAAAATTGCTCCTAATCCAGTGCCACAGGCATTTGTATATACCGTCAATTCTTCATTGTTACTTGGAATAGTCAACACCGGAACACTCGTCAACCACTCCTTTAGAATCACAAATGCATGCTCATACTTCACATCCCATATAAATGTCTGATTATTATTCATCAAATTTGTCAACGGTGCTGTATCATCGAGAAGTCCTTTATGAAGCATCTTTAATAACTCGCCAATCCTAGGAACTGACATGACCTAAGAATCTCATTTCTCTCCCGAAGTTGTTGAATATGCTAGTATATGATTTTTGTTTGATGATAGTAAACACACACACACACACACACACACACACACACACACACACATATATATATATATATATATTCATTTAAATGAATTTGTTATCATGCTATTTTATTTTTCACATAATTAAATAAATATTTGATGAATAAAATAAATAACGCAGAATTAATATTCAAACAAATATTTTATTCAAACAAATATTTTGTTACAAATTTTAAGTAGCACAAACTTCAGCTCTCATTACATCTATTCAGCGCTCACAACATCTATACAATTTCAATTACAATTCAATTTCAATTACAATTCAGTTTCAATTACAATTCAATTTTGATTACATCACAGATTTCAATTTACAATTTTGACCTCACTACATATCACTCAAATAGTCATATTTATCTTCAACTTTGTTTCCAGCTTGTATCCAGCATCTTAATTATGTGCAAAATAAACACTTTCGCGGTAAAATTGAAAAAAAAAATTGCAGTGTGCAATGAAGAATGTTTTGAAAATCAATATTTGCCTCGGTTATTTGGGTTGTTCGTCATCATTTTCGTTTGAATCCATTCATACACTAACAACTTGTGACATGCACGGTGTATCACTGTACATGCCATAAGACTGTGCATACCGATATACACTTGATAAAACTGCAGGGACATGTGAGCAAAAGGTCAAATCCAAACGAGGTCGGATTCAACTCAAGTGCATATAAGTCTCGACCAAATCAACCAACATCCCATATACAAGATTCAATAACACATGAAGTCTCAGACAAGACCAAATCATCTCTAAAATACAAATGCAGGTTTAGAAATAAGAGATGTAAACAGACTTAGATAAAGTGGCAGGAACTACACGAAGCAACCAAAGAACACAACCCAATAGAACAACATGACCACATACATATGTATATATGCTTGCACACATGTATACATATCAGAAGCAACACTTCAATAAGACTTCAAAACGACCCAGACCAAAGTAGTTCGAATGCATGAACACAAGCATGGAAGGTCGAGCTACAGAAAAGTCAAAATGGGACAACAAGCTTCAGATAGTTAAATACAAGGCATGAAACAAAATTGTATCAAACTTCAAGAGGGACCAGCAAACATGCATTCATACAACATAAACCAAGCTTCAATGGAATCAAGGCTTGAAGCCACAACAAAATGAACACAATCAGGCCTAACATGAACCAGTACATCCAGATAAATACATGAAGACTTCTGGCCATCATAACTCAAGCACATGAAAACAAGTCTGGCCACAACAAGAACAGAACATGCTCACATGAATAGGAGAAAAGCAATGATAGCCGTGTTTCGACCAGACACAAACATATACACGTATATGAGTTCACAGAGTACAAAAAATCCTAACAAATCAACTTTCAGAATACAGGTTAGCACATGAATCATATCAAGCATGACTCAAAGAAAATGCAGTTCAGATAAGAGACTCAACTAGACCAGACTACAATGCATCAAGACAACCAGACTTAGAGTGATGCTAGGGAACAGAGACTGGTACATGGTAGCAGGCCTAGAATACAAGACCATATGACACTGCAGCTACCAATTGAACACAACATATCAACATGAACCAGAGTTCATGTATATCAGTTCGGGTATGAAGAGATGAACATGAAAACAAGATCAAAATAGGATGCAATGCTCATGAAGACACAATGCAATAGAGATGACAACAGAGCATCAAGCGGAACAAGGCATCACAACATACATATATGCATGCACGAACACACACACACAGATATATATACAGTGGAAACTAGACTTCATTCCAAGAAAATAGTGAATGGTGATATACAAATGTTATAACATGAAGTAGCTTATAGTCTTACAAAATAGTGCAAGTAGCAGTTCGAACAAGTTATAGTAGTGTAAAATACAAATTTAAATGCCAAGGTCAAAAATTCGAATATTGCCGGAAAATGAATGAAGCGGCAGTGTTTAAAAGAATATCAAGCCGTGGGTCATATATTTTCAAACAGAGGTATATACAGTAACATAAACAAGTTGAAGCTAATACATTATCTCAAAAATTCAAATGCCGAAGTCAAAGGAGCAAATAACGAAACTAACAATTCAAACAAGTTAAAGCATCAGAGATGAACAAGTCAAATTAATCACTAGCATTCAATCAAAATCGAATGGCCGAACAAAATTATCATGAAGAATTCAAATGAGAAATATACGAACGAAATTAAGGGATTTGATCCCTATTAATTCCCAGTTACATCATCGGCATAAAAGGGGATTCGAGTTCAAGCAAAATACAAGAGAAATTCATCGAAGAAAATCAAAAGTAAATAACTCGAATCGGAACATAGTTCGAAAGCAAAATCGAGTTCAAGAAAATCAATAGTGTAATCAAACCAAAAATTACATACCAATTTCTGTTCACTCGAACTCTAAAATTGAAGCGAACGCAAGCTATAAAAGCCAAAGAATCGATTGACCAATCAAAATAAAGCAAAATAATCACTGCAATTGATCAAATACAAGCCGTGTCTTCAAATTTGAACAAGGCCCTAACTCGAATTGAAGAGAAAACAAGGCGGCCACAAAAAGAAGCAAAAGGGGTTGGCAGATAAAAATAAAAAGGAAAAAGGGAGACATCTTCCTTTATTTCAATTGGATCGGTCGCTTTATATTTTATTTGGGGCTATTTTTTATTTAAGGGTTTTATTGTTTTTAGTTTTAACTTTTATTTAGAATTCCTTTTAAAATATTCTAGTCGTGTGACTAGGGACAAACTACATGGCGTAGTTTAAGAATTCGCAACTCAGTGGCTGAGTTGTGGCAGAGTTTTGAGCGTAGAGTTAGGTTAGTCATTAGCGGGTGTCGCAAGTTTATGCATGTAAGCGTTCGACTACTTAATTTCTATTAGAAACCTTGGGGACAGCACGTAGGCAAGGTTTTGCTGAAGCTTGGTAAATCTGTGTTGTTCTATTTCTCCTTTTATTATTCTGCTATTATTTGTACTGCAATTATTATATATTTCTGCATTAATTTTTATTATTTTTAGTATTACCCTATTCACCCCACCATTAGGGTGAAATTGATCCTACAAGTGGTATCGGAACCTGGTTCAAAAACCATTTTTTAAAAAAAAATTGATTTTTCAAAAACAAATTTTTGTTTTAAAATTTTGATTTTTTTTAATTGGTTTCTTTTAATAATGCTTTTGCTGAGGGACAGTCCATAGTTAGACCACTCATATTCAATGGTGAATATGCTTATTGGAAAATAGGATGAAATTTTTTCTGAAAACCATTTATGCTTGGAATATTGCTGAGACGGGATATAGGACACCAACTATAGAGGTAGATAATCAAGAAATTGAAAAACTGATGGATCAATGGACAGATCTTAAAAAGAAACTACAGAATGCCAATGTTAATTTTGTTATATGTTTATTGCATCAAATTGGATATAATCATGTCTGCATTGTCTAACTGCGCAGGAAATTTGGCACACACTTGAAGTGACTCATGAAGGAACCTCCCTAGTCAAAATAATCTCGCCTTGCCATGCTTAGTAGTGAATACGAGAACTTCATAATGGCCAAGGATGAAAATGTCAAAGAGATGTATGGACGACTTTCTAATTTTATATACAAATCAAAAGCTCTTGGAAAACCATACACAGAATTGGAAATAGTCCAAAAAAATCCTCAAGTTCTACCACGAAATTTTGAAGCCAAAGTCATTGCTATTCAAGAATCGAAGGATTTGAAACAGATTAAAGTCGAAGAACTTATCGAAAATCTCACCACTTATGAGCTAGAAATGAAATTCAAGGAAGAACGAGAGGGAGATGATATGCGAAATGAATCAATAGCACTCAAAGGAACAACAGAAAGTGACGACGACGACGACGATGATGGTGTAGCAAAACCGATGCTAATAGTAAAGAAATTCAAAAGGTGGAATCACAAGTATGGAAATCCAGCTCTAAATCAACAACTGAAAAGCAGAATAGTCAAAGTTCTAGACAACCCAGAAGAGCGGGAGATCATCTGTCACAACTGCAATAAACCCAGTCATATCAAGCCAAATTGTCCTCAGAATCGACTTAGCCGAGGAAAGAAACCGAAAAGGAGAAGTTTTGCAGCTATTTGGGATGAAACTGATGAAGTAGATAAATCACTGGCTGTGCGAGTGAAAAAAAAATTGTCATCAAGGAGAAACAACTGACAGTGATGATGACGAGCCAAGCAAGGTATCAAAACTTACTCATTTGGAATTACTTATATATTTTCATGAAGTAAATGGCTGTTTTGAAAGACTTAGGGAGAGATAGCTAAAATTGAATCACAAAGAGATAGTTTGATAAAATTAAATAAAAAACTTGATTAATTGATTAAAAACTATCAAAATAAGAGCCCTATGTGTGATAAGTGTCCATCACTTGAAGAAGAAATTAAAAAAATCAGAAATTAAAGTTAAATCACTTGAAAATGAAATTCTATTTTGAAAGAAAGTGAAAACACCAGGAGAGAAATTTTTATTAAAAAGTGCACTTTGTTATTGAATGAAAATGAATCTCTTAAAACACAAGTCCAATAATTGTCTACAACTTTAGAAAAATTTTCCAAAGGAGAAAGATCGCTAAATATGTTATTAGGGAAGCAAACTGTTAATACTGTTTGACAATGACTTGGGTATTCTCAATCTGAATGTGTTAGAAGTGAAATTAATAAAGTTAATTCCAAGTGCACGAGTTATGGAAAAACAGGACACAATCACAACAATTGTTGGTATAGGCCCAAACACTAAAAACCATACCAATTTGGGTTCCTAAAGGCACAAATATAAAATCCCTTAAAGTCAAACAAATCTGGATGCCGAAAGGAACAAATATAGATTGTCTTGGGTCCACTCAAACGTATTTTTCAAAATATTTTATCACTAACAACCATGGACCTATGAAAACAAATAGGTCACAAAAATATTTTCTCGTATAGGTGTAGTGGCAGGCTAAGGAATAGCAACAGTGTTACCTGGATTCTAGCTGTTTCAGGCACACGACGGGTAACATATCAAAGTTCCTTAGCCTAGTACAAAGGTGGCGGAATCACAATGGGTAGCAACAAAAAATTATCGGCAAAGTACAATTGGTAATGATACATTTATCTTGAACGATATATTAAATGTGAAAATCTGCACCATAATCTAATTTAATTCAGCCAGTTTTGAGATAAGGAAATAAAAGTTGATTTTGATTCGGATTTGTGCAAAAATGTTGACCAATCATCTTTTCGTTCTTGAACTATTTTATATAGATTTGCTTGGACTACCTATATTGCAAGTTTAGATGATAAAAGATGTTGACTTATATTGATTGATGATCACTCAAGATACTCGTGGATATATTATTTTATTCTAGACCTATCATTATGTTCACTGTTTGTTTATTTGCACGGTTATAATTCAAATCCAAAGTATTTCATTTAAAATCTATAAAATGATTATAAGGTATTTTTTGCACACTCCACGATTTGGCCTATGATAATGTTAACTTTGAGTCAAAGGGGAATTCAAATGTAGATTACACTGGTAGCCTAGTTGATAGAAAAAGTACTAGAGGAACGTGTTTTATGTTAGGACATTCATTAATTGCATCATTTTCAAAGAAAATATCTGCATATTTTTCATTTCAACTGATTTTCAATTAGCAGACATATTTTTTATAAAACCCCTACCAAAATATAGTTTTTGTTGACATCATTTCATATTAGACATTTTAGAAAATTTGATTTTATAATTATTTTTGGATTTGATCTTAAATGACCACATTAATTAATCTGACTCCCTACTGATTATCGAAAAGATAAATAGTGATTGAAAAAGTGATGAGTGTGATATTAATCATATATTATGACTTGAGACAGTATATTTAGTAAATTTCTTTAAAAATTTAAACAAGAATTATAATAACTTTTGATGGTAAAAAATTCCATAACCGTCTCTATTTCTATCATATTTCTAACGACCATCACTCATTATATTCCAACATAGTATGTCAAAATATGGAATTTTAAATAGGAAATTATTCATTTTAAATACGAACACGAACTGGTTTTTACCTTACGAAAACCAAACTATTTATTTTGGAAAATCCAACGATATTATAATAATGTATAAGGGCGAAAATATCAACAATCAAGTAGTTGTGATGCTTGTAAGCATACATCACAACAATAATAGGTATATAATCCAAAACCGCTAAGGCGCGTTTGCTAATTCTATAGCATTCCATGGAGATGCCCTCAGTACTCCAAGAACGGTCCTCCTACATAAGGATGTGGGTTATCCTTTCGAAGCAACAATACATCTTTAGTGATGTACAAAATGAAATACATAGCTGGCCATGCAGGCCAAATGCATCGCTCCATGCATGCAACTGTAGGTAACTCTGTGAACGAGACAACTACACCCGTATGGGTTAGCTAAACCCAGCTATGCTTCTTATCTCCAGTTTTAGTCATTACCGCTAGTGAGGTAACATCCGGCATTCCAGCACACGAGTCTCCACTGGAACAGATCTCAGAACCACACATGGATTCCCACACCTCAACAGGTCTTGGAATCACACATGAATTCCTACATCTCAACAAAGATCTCGGAAGCACACATGGATTTATAAACCCCAATGGGTCTTGGAATCATACATGGATTCTCAAATCTCACATAGATCTTCATATCGCACATTGATTCCTATACCCCAACGGGTCTCGGAATCACACAAGGATTACACCATATCGAACAAAAAACTCAAATCTCTGTCAAGCATAAAACTCGTATATGGTTTTGGAGTGGTTATGGTTTTGAGTCATCTCATATAAGTACACTCCCCCGCTCATCAGGTGTTCCAAAACCAATCGATCGATTTTTAGAATACTCAATAGTTGTACTTTTAGAAATAGTCAAACAATACATAGAGTGGAGATCACCTCCTAACCTTTTAAGCGGATGGATTTCCTTATCATTTGTCTTAGGAGAACAAAACGAGTTTATACGTACAGTATAACGTCACTGATGGTAACTATATCATATAATCCTCATGTTTCCCCTGGATATTTCCAAAGTTAAATCTTTCGATAAGTACGGAAAGAATATTTCTGTACCACTAAAATTAAGAAGGATTACATATTTAGGCCAAGATTTGATAGTCGGTTATTTAACTATCAAATAAACAAACATTTCAAATAGAGATTATATTTTCCATGGATACCACCAATCCCCGTAGATTACTTTTTCATTAGTTAAATCTTTGTCCAAAATATTTATCAAAGTATTCATATATGTATCTCACCGAGATAAGTATATTCACAAACCATTCATTCCAAAACTTGGAAAAACCCTTTTCACATTTTTATGAAATGCTATAAGTATATTCACCAAACGCTTAGAAAGATTTTCTATTTCAAAATCATATCAAAATGATCAAACCCAAATGTCATTAAAACGAAGATATAAATGATCCAAAACACCATTCCTTTCCATAAATCTCTTTTACTTTATAAATATCTCCTTTATAAATCTCCAAATCTATTCATAAAGCTTCTTTATAAAACTTCAATCTATTTATAAAACTTATTTATAAATCTCCAATCTATTTATAAAGCTTCTTTATTAAGCACCAAGTTTATTATAAAATACTCATTATAGATCTCAGAAACCCATTTATAAAACTTCCCCTTCAAATCTCTAAAACCATTTACAAACCTCCGTTTTGAAATCATTTAAAAACCAAACTTCTTTTCCAATTTCAAATCTCTTTCAAATTCATAAACTCCTTTAACAAATCCTTTTTATAAAACAAATATTTTTATAAACAATTTATTATTTAATTATAATGAATAAAATTTTAATATCATAAAAATAAACTTTAAACATTTTTAATAATGTAATAATAAAACTTTAAAAGCATTATTAAAAATATAATAATAAATTTTTTAAAAAACATTTAAATAATTAACTTTTAAAAACATTTTAAATAGTGTAATAAAATAAATTTAAGTAACTTTTAAATATGTAACTAGTTAATTTTTAAACAATAAACTAATAAAGTAATTAACTAGCGTTAAACAATCATTCATCAAATAATTAATTGTCTTTAAACAACCTTAATAAATAATTAATTATCTTTAAACAACACTAATAAATAATTAACTTTAAACCATTATAATATAATAATTAACTTTAAAACATTAATTATATAATAATTAATTTTACTATAGAAATGATTATATAAAACACTTTTTTTAAAATAATAATTAAATAATCATTTTACTTTGAATTAAAAAATTGAAGTTAATTTAACCCCTTTACTTTCCAGACTCAAAGAGAGGCTTAGCGACCCTAATGGTACTTAAAAAAGCTGCCATTTTATTCAATTTAACTTCCCATGTTAAATTACCGGTATTTACATAAGCAGACATGTATGTAAACCAAATCCATAATTAACAATTAATTGTTAACACATCATTTATCCAGTATTAATCAATTGACATTTAAATAAACGTCCAAATTAATATAATAGCAAAACGAGGATTTATTTTGCTAAACAAATATCGTTCAAAATAAACACTTCTATTTGTTATTGGACAACATTTATTTGGCCATATAGATAACACCAAAGAAGTATGCTTAAATTAACTACGGTATTATTTAAACAAGGTAATTATATTAAATCAATATTATTTAATCACTTTATACAATATCCATTTTCAAAGATGATAATTTACCCAAACCCAACAAACAAGTAAAACATCCAAGCATATAATCAATAATTTTTATCTACTATATAACATACTGATAAGAAAAAAGATGAGTTTAACTCACCGAAATTCCAGTTATCGCCGAAGCGTTCTAGTTCCGTTTAAAATATACAAGCTCCAATCTCAACTAATCCAATTCCAAAATGTAGATGACATTTCTACGACTACAATGCAACTAATCGCATTTGATTCTGACCTCGTATGATCAAGATATGGATAAAATAAGTTTTTTGATTTAATTAAATAATTAGATATACTTTATTACTTAATCAAATTGTTAATCACCCTTAACGGCTGCTAATTCGAGAAACCCAAATCGTGAACCCTCTCTTCAACCGCCTAAACACGATTTCATTAATTTTCTCTTCACCACCGCCATCAACCAGCACCGACCATTACACCAACATCCAAGCACGATCTCATCGAGACCTAACCATCGCTACCACCCATGACCTCCAATTCCGCCTGAATCTCCAACTCAAAATGTCAGCCACCTTCATCGCTAGATCCATAGCGCTATGGATCGTCACCGGCCAATTCAACCAACCATCTTACCCCACTCGCCCTCATGAACAACTTTGCAATTAGGGACGAGGCCCAATTCAGCCTCTAGAGGCACAGATCGGAAGGGGCTGTAGAATCAAGGGAGGTATTGAAGAAGGGCAGCCAGGATTTTATTCTAGTTTTGGGCAATAAAATGAGGGGCAAGGTCCTAATTCTAACCGATACTATTCGTATTCGAAAATACACGAACTCTAATCGACGTGTGCCTATTGGCGTTTCTAGCAAAATACCCCTATTCTGAACTCAATAAAACTATTTTCGAGACCTATTTCCAACATATATAGAAGTTAACTTTTCAAATCACTCGATTTTACGAACGGAACTCGACCTTCTAACTCTAAATCAAACAGTTGGAATATATCGATATTTATACCCATTCGGGCTAGCTCAGGTGATCTAGACCCAGTGGAAATAATCCCGAGTCCTAAAAAGCCCGTCTGCAATAAACCAAGTTTTTAGCTCGTCGATAAAATAAATCAACAAATAATCCAAAATTTTAGATATTTGAAACGCTCTAAAAATAAGGTTTGTTACACCACCATGTTCCTCAACCCCACAGCTCTCAGTATGAGCCCCTTCGATACCTACTCCCTATACGAGTCACAAGCCGAAGGTTACAGAGTCCTCAATCTTCAACACCTACTCCCATCATGAGTCATTCATAGCCTTCATTGTGTTGCTCCATCATAATCCAACCTGATACAAACAAACCACAAGCTCTAGCACGACCTATAGAATCTCAATAACAGTCTGTAGAAGTTCCACCATCCCTAGTTTCACTATGTGAAGTCGGTGCTGATCTCTCAACTTGGTGCCGACATCTCCACTTAGCCTCTCCACAACTAAGTTTCCTTCCACTCCTTCTTGCTTCTATTATTTTACACCTAGGTGCTTGGACTTCGAACTATCTACCCAAAACATATCATCATAGAGCAAGTCCACTCTTCAAAGCAACCAATTTCATACCTTAGAAACAAGTCATCATGCGTTAAGCACTTGACCAATCATCATTCCAATACCATAGGAAACCTCCACTAGCAATACCATTGTCCTCCCTGAAATCGCCACCATCGGGGATTCGCCCTCACATGTCGGTACCGACCTCTCATGTCAGTGCCGACACGCATACTTAATAAATTAGAGCTCGCGATTTGGACCCCAAGTTCTTCCTATCCTCCGGAGCTTCCCTCCAAGTTTCGTCCAGTTTCGACCATTTGTGCCTCTGATATCTCAATTCTCCAACCAAACTTCCAATGCAATCACAACACTAGCAAATAACATCAAATCATATCATCCAAACATAGAATAATAAGTAATTTCATCCAATCGAAAATGCAATCCATCAAAACAAGATAAACATGTCAATTTATAACATAGATCCACATATTACATGAATATGTGAGCGTAAGCAATGGTAATTTCAATCTAGACCACATTTACAATTTAACATGTAATTAAAGTTAGAAAAGGTTACAGCCAAAAATTAATTTAAAACATGTTAAATCCTATAATTCTACCATATAAACATGCATAGTATGGTAAGAAGGCATAAACCACTCACCAATGATCAAATTCAACCAATATGGGTGTAGATCTAATCCAACCAAAATAATGCAAATTAGCCAAATAGATTATCTCTATCTTCTAATTGATGATCTATTCGCTAATCTCTGATCTGTTTTGATTTAAAGAGTAATTTGAATGATTTTGGATGAAATTAGGATGGAATTAAGGCTAACTAGGGTTTAGACCCAATTTAGAATGAGAGAAAAAGTTTTCATTTGACTCCTACAACCTCTATTTATAGTGATTCTCTAATTAGACTGATGGGCCAACTAATGGACTTCGCTAATTACACACTAATCCCGATCAGCGGTTCTTAAAATTTAAAAAAGCTATAACTTTCTAGCTGTAACTCTGTTTCTTTATTACAACCACTCTATGAAAAGAGAAACCATCATCCCAAAGCAATGGAACTAGTTTGAGACCCTAATCCGACTCTTATCAAAAGTTATAGCCTAAAAAGTTTTTCAGGGTTAAATGGTCATATAAAATTAGAAAAAATCACAAGTGCGTAAAAATACTCCAAGAGTCATATCCCAAAATAATAGAATCATATGACCTAATATAAATAAAATAAAAATATTTTACAGTCCTTCTATACGTAAAATATCGATCATTACAATGTGTGCGACTTAGAAGGTTTAACATTAAGATTGTCCCCTTAATATATAGTTAAGCATTTCACCATTATGATCGCCATTCATCTTTTAAAACTTCTTCGTTTTAGGTTATTAATTCGCTAAATCTTCAATTGCCAGATTAATTACAATTTATTGCTAAACGTACCCTCTTACTTGATTTTTTAATGTTTTTTGTGCATCTTCTGATACTTGTCTTAGTGCCACAGAATATGTCCCGGTGCTGCTTCATTTTGCTTATGTTTCAAAACTTACTTCTTTTGTGTTTGTGCATTCACCTTGTAATTGAGTGTTTGAACACTTTGCAATGTGATATGCGACCATAGTTAACTGGAATTTTTGTGAGTTCACCAGTATATAGTTTTGCTTACACTTCATTTGGTAGATATGAGGCAACATCAGTTTCGATACGAGTTTCAGCCAAAGAAATACATTTCAATTTATCATATTGCTTCTCTATTCCACATTTCCAGTTCTAAGTTGTAAAAAAATTTCCAAATAAAAATAGTAGTTAAACACTTTCTATCAAACAACATCCCTCTTTTCCATTTTTTAACAAGAATAATTTTTGAACTGAAGGTATATGGCCCTCCCTTCATTAATTTTATGCAATCGTCCTTGTCCTTAAGATAAACTAGTAATGGTCTGTTAGGTTGCGAAAATGCTTCAAAACATGAAATTGGTTTCTAATCTTTATCAATATAACATTGAAAATGAACGTAATAGGGTCTAATATCATGCACATTGGCCATGAGTGAATTACCCCCATTTTTTAATTTTGGACTACCATAAACTTCTTCAATCATGTATGCTCGTTATTTTGAGTTGTTAACCTTTGATTGGTAGTGCTTTAAACTCTTGTCTTCATCACTCAGTCTGCCTTTCTTGTCTTGTTCGAACCATTGCTTCCCCGTTTTCCCAAATAAGGTTGAATTATTCCCTAATTTTGCATGACTTTCATCTGAATTCTATTCTCGGTTGTTAGTGTCCATTCTCGGCGAATAGTAATAGAACATTTGAGTAAGGTATTTAAAGGGGAAAGTAGGTTGAAAGGGGAATGTGTTTGGTAATGCGAAAGTAGTATTTGAGCAAAGCATTTGATATGTTGGGAGTTACTCCACGTTTTGCTTGATAAAAAACGGATAATGGATTTTTTTCTGTCTTTCGTTGAATCTTTTTCATGGCTTGAAAGTTAATTTTATAAGCCATTGATTTTTTTTCATGTTTCAGAATACACTTAACCAACATGTTAACTAATCAACTACGATAAATTGGATCAGACTTTAGAGTTTTTTCTTCTACAGTACATCAATGTGACATAAGCGTAAAAGAGTTTCAAAAATAATTTTTTATATGGGCTAAAAATGGATCACTTATTTTGGATTTTTGACCCCATATTATAGGGTGGATCTTGAAAGATACGAAAAATCTCCCAAAGTGGAAATATCATTATTTTGGCAGTATTATTTTAACTTTTGGTCCCAATCATATAGGATCCACATAAATCAATTATCAAACTATTTCTTCAATTTTTTGGGTTATCTTGCAAGTTTACTAAAAAAAATTAGATATTTAAAATGTGAATTTTAATTTAATCGAATAGGTGATTAATTATTTGTTTTTATTATGTAATATGCGTTTAATTAAAATGAAATAAAAGAACAAAAATCAAAATACATTCAAATTAATTATACAATATTTTAAAGATATAGATAAAATGTTACAACTGCAATATTTCAATGCAGCCCTACTGCAATATTTTCATCTCTTATGGTATTCTGTAATGTTGCCATTTCATTGTCTTCGTGTCGTTGTACATGTTCAGTCGCTTTGTTTGCAGTGGTTCTTCACTATAATATTCCTCCTGGTATTCGTTTGGAACAAGATCGGGCTCATCGTCATATGCCATAAAATTTGGATCACTATCATTGTATTTTTAAATAAAATTGTTATAGCAATTATACCAACAACAACTTTTGCTTGTGTTGCAAATGAGTATTTCGACATACTCTTCAAAATGGTAAAAAAATTCTTCCATATTCTAAATGTTCTCTCAATTGTCATACATAAACTTGAATGATAGAAATTTAAAAAATTATTGATCGAATTTGGTTGATTTTCAATTTCACGAAAATGAGGAGTATGATATCTACTATTTCCATAAGGTGATAAAAATCCAGGTTGAAATGGATATCCATACTCTACTAAATAACATTGTCCAAGTGGAGAATGAGAAAAGTTAGAGTTTCTATCATTTATAATTGCATTAAAAATTATACTATCATACGTAGTACCTTCCCAACCAACCGTAACATATGAAAATCGAACGAGCATGCTACTAAGATATTCTATGTAGCAAAGCATTTTCGTTGAATATATAGAATTACCCGATCTACAGATAAATGTGTCATTACGAATATACCGTCTATAACATCAACGTAGTTTTTAAAATAAGAGTAGTATCGGTTTGAATTTCTAATATATTCTGGAACGGTATTAAATTGAGGGTTATCCGGCTTAGCAATATTTTTAGCAAATAATAGTATAGCTTTTAAAACATCATGAAAATAAATTGAAATTGTGCTACCAGATTTTTGAAATGGTTCGCTCATTTTTTGGTTTGAGAACGTTGCAGCTACGGTATATACGAATAAGGCAACCGCTTCTTCGATACTAATACCTTCCGTTGACACCATACCATCATTCTGTAGCCTATCGTACAACGAGAGAAAACATAGCATTCTCATTTGAAAATTACTTTGACAATGTTCTTGATGCCTATTTAATATATCGTTCGCCCACTGTACACTGGTATCGTTTGACGTGTACATTCGACTAATATCATTTTTTCTTCTACATAGATATGCCGATATAACGACTAAATCTTAAACATCTTTATAGTCAGAATCTATTTTCAATCAATCATTGCTAATAGAGGAGAGGAGAAGAAAATAAAAGAGAGGGGTAGATGAGAGAAATAGAGAGAATATTTATATAACTTATATTTGCGTCGTATAGAGACATCTGACGCATCAGGTGCCAACGTATGTCTTCACAACTTTCCCCCAACGGAGCAAAGTGGTGTAGGCTATCCATTGGGACGTCGGACGCTTCACAAATGGTAACGTGGAAAAGTAAAACTAAGAACAATACCTTAGCCTTTTCCTTATGATTCTAGATGCAAATCCTAATTAATTTCTAAGGGATTGGTGGTTTCTCATGTTTCTCTCCTTAGTCATCCGCTCTGGTGACTATTTTCGCCATTTTAGTATTAGCTTGCATGTTATATATGTGTGTATGAAAAAATTCTATTTGGACATCAAATATAGAGACAAAGTAACAATCCAAAATACCAACAAGATAGACTATAGTTATCACCTTAAACTATCAGTGCTCGCTCCATGAAAACAGCTTTCTAAGATATGTATACATGTGTGTGTGTGTGTGTGTGTGAAATTCTATTTGGATATAAAACATGGAGACAAAATAGCAATCCAAAAATACCAACATGATAAACTCTTGTTATCACCTAAAATATCAGTAATCACTCCATAGAAACACCTTTCTAAAGTCACCTAAAGGAGTGCGATTTTCATAAATAAGATAGAGCTTGTATGTTAATTACAGAGTTAAATTACGGAATCATTAAATAGTGATGGTAGTAAATTAACGAGATATGTCGGTTGCATCATCTTTTAACCTTTCATATTGTATATTTGGCTTTCGGGTATCAGGCCCATAACCTATTTTTTCAATTCTCTCTATATTTAAGACAATCGAATGTAAAGTTGTATTGTATTATTTTGTTCTAGTTAAATCAATAAAGTCGGTTTACATTATTTCTTCATCAAATTCAAAGATTATTCATATTACAACAAATTCTTTATAAGCACTTCTGTTTAGACTTGCAACCAAAGTACCGAAGGGAATAAGCCCCGTAGAAAAGTTTTTAGGGTTAAATCAGATTATCAAAATTTAAGAATCTTTGGGTGCCTATGTTTCCCCTACTTGAGACCATATAACAATCATAAGTTAAGCTTTAGGTCTCAACCATGTACCTTTTTAGGTTATCCAACTAAGCAGAAGGGATACAAGTGCTTAGATGAAATAGAGAGAATATTTATAAGCAGACGTGTTGTTTTCAACGAGAAATTTTTTCTATTTGCCAATGCTAGTATTAAAACTACACATAGAGTATATAATCCAAAAGTTTCCATACCTGGTATACATGTGCAATCATATATATGGAATGCAGCTGAAACTGAGAAAGGAAGAGGAATCTCTGGACCACAGCACACTATGTCTTGAGGACCAGGTCATGATTCAAAAGGTCAACCTGATTCTCATGCTCAGTCACCTGCAAAATCAAATAATCAAAATCAAAGTGATCATGAAATTCAAACCGCAGACAACACTGGTCCTGATAGCAATTCAGACTCATCTAACACTGAATTACAGACCAGAACAGGTCATCATATGATAACCAGATCAAAAAGTGGGATTTATAAACCAACGGTTTATGCTGCAACAGTTAGTACCATAGAACCAGAAACATTTGAGCAAGCATTCAAAGATGAAAACTGGAAAACTGCTACGGATGAAGAGCAACGGGCACTAATGAAAAATAATATATGGAATTTAGTTCATACACGAATCAACAAAAACATCATAGGATGCAAGTGGACATACAAACTTAAAAGGAATCCAGATGAAACTGTTTCCAGGCATAAAGCAAGACTTATCGCCAAAGGGTACACATGACAGTATGGTGTTGAATTTAGTGAGATATTTTCACCAGTGGTGAAAACAACAACCATTAGAATAGTTCTTACTATTGTTGTGCATAATGACTGGGGCATAAGACAGTTAGATGTAAATAATGCTTTTCTGAATGGCATCTTGGAGGAAGAAATTTATATGGAGCAGCCTTAAGGATACAAGCAAGATACAAATCTTATGTGCAAATTAAACAAAGTTATATGGATTCAAGCAACCTCCTAGAGTGTGGCTTGATAGATTGAAAGCTACATTAGTCAATTTGGGCTATCAATCTACCAAATCAGACAACTCTCTATTCATCAAAATTAATAGCAGTCTTATTATTTAATATTGATATATGTTGATAATTTAATTATAACAGAGAATGATGAAAGTGAAATCAACAACATTATATAGTATCTCAACAAACAATTTTCAATCAAGGGTCTAGGGAAATTAAACTACTTTCTGGGAATAGAAGTCAAAAGAAAATCAGATTCAGAAATCTTCTTAAGTCAAAAGAAATACATCAAGGAGCTTCTGATCAAGTCAAAGATGGATGCTGCTAAAGCTCAACCAACACCAATGATCAGTCATCAACAATTATCTAAATACAGAAGTGAACCAATAGTAAACATCAAATAGTATAAAAGTATTGTAGGAGCCATACAATATTCCACTATAACAAGAACAAATATATCATTCAGCGTTAACAAAGTTTTACAATTTATGCAGGAACCACATGAAGAACACTGGAAATCAGTCAAGAGGGTTCTCAGATATCTCAATGGCACAACAAATTATGGTCTCACACTAAAAAAATGCAAAAGCTTAAGTATTATAGCATATGCATATGCAGATGCAGATTGGGCTATAGATGTTGATGACAGAAAATTAGTGACAGACTACTATATCTATTTAGGCAATAATCCAATTTCATGGTGCTCAAAGAAGCAGACAACCATCTCCATGTCCAGCACAGAGGCTGAATACAGGAGTATTGCAAGTGTACCAGCAGAAATTACTTGGATACAATCTTTACTTATAGAAATGAAAATAAAAAAAGAGATAAAACCGACAATATTGTGCGACGATGAAAGTATGGTTTACATGACAGCTAACCCAGTGTTACATTCAAGGATAATATACAGAAATTGACCTATATTTCGTACGTGAACTGATACAAAAAGGAAAACTGCAAGTGAATCACTTATCATCATCCTACCAACGTGCAGATATACTTACAAATGCACTTTCAGCAAAAAAAAATCATCGATTCAGAGAAGATCTGAAATTCGAAGCATTTGATGAGGGACAGAACTAAAGATCCCACCTTTTCTCAGATCTATAGCCACATTTACTTTAGATCCATCTTAGAAGGTGAATTGAAGAAACTGTAGAGAATTGATCGTATACATGTTTCAACTACTTCATCGCCCCACTTCAGATCTATAAGTCATCACAAATTAGTCTCCGATTCCATTCAAGCAAAAGATTTAAGCATAACATTGAGTTAGAAAGACTTATTTTTTGAAGAGGGCAGCTGAAAGCCTCAAATCGCTCATGTAAGAGGAAACTCTAACCCTAGCATTCGGTTTGAGGGGAGGGAGTAAATAAACGAGATATGTCGGCTGCATCATCTTTTAACCTTTCATATTGTATATTGGGCTTTCGGGTATCAGGCCTATAACCTGTTTTTTCAATTCTCTCTATATTTAAGACAGCCGAATGTAAAGTTGTATTGCATTATTTTTTTCTGGTTAAATCAATAAAGTCAGTTTACATTCCTTCTTCATCAAATTCAAAGATTATTCATATTACAACAAATCCTAACTATGGTAAATCAAAATAGTTGTCAAATCGACACTTGTATGAATTATAATCATGTAAAATCTAAAACTACTTATTATTTCTTATTTGGCTCAAAAGGAATTATGTGTTTACAGATGATTTAAACTTGGACGTTTATCGCACCTAGAAATAAGGATAAGCATTATTTGGTTAAATCAAATAAACCAATCAAACTAATTTATTTTGGTCGGTTTGGTTTGGTTTTGAAATTAGATTAGCTTATAATTGGTTCGTAAGAAAAATTAGTTTGGTTATCGATTTAAATAAATTAACCTAATTTTTATTATAGTTTAAAAATTATTGATGTTATAATATTTTTTAAATTAGTTTAGTGATCCAATTAAATTTTATTTATCGAATATGTGTCAAAATTGCTTTTGGAAAGCATGAGAATGATAAATGAATACTTTAATCATATATTTATATTTTATTTCAAATTACATTGAGCCTATTTTTCATCAAAACTATGCCACTTAGACTATTAAAGCTTTGATCAACGGTCAATTCTCTAACAATGTCTTTAACTAATTATAGCATCCGACCATCAAAATTGCTTGCTCCAATCCATTAGCATTTACCGATTGATGTGGCCAATGCTTTGTGATTTTGTGTAAGCATTCAATTACGAAGACATTTAACACTCTTACGTCAAGGAAATGAACCCTCTCTTCAATATCGTCTTGCTTCATTCTTTTTAACAAAAAGTCAACAAAGATCGATGGTAGAATGTGATTGTTTGTAACCATGTCTGGATTTTGCATTAAGTTCAATAATACTTTTAAAAAGGATTACTAAATATCATCTTCTATTAGACTTGAGTATGATTATCTACAAATATCTCAGTGAGTTGCTCTCTAACGACAACATGCGACAGCATGCAGATAAGTTTTACGCATACCAGTTTATTCGTTGTACCGATATTTTTTCCTTAATATAACTTTGATTATGATCACCTAGAAATTCATGTTCAAACGTTTAATCCAACACTCAAAAAATTTCCTGTTGCAATCAACGCAACATGAATTCCAAGAATTTCTATCAATTTGGACTATTAGTCAAGCATATAGCAAATTCAAATTTCAGATGCAAACAATCAACCAATAAGCAACTCATCCTGTATAATAAAGTAAAAATAAGCATGAAGGGATAAAGCTAAAGTAGGACCATATAAATTTTTCATTAGTTCACTGGCACAGATATGTATTTCAACACGTTAAAGTATATTACACTCCAAATAATCCAATTACACGTAATATGATCATTAATTTAAATGACATAATGACATGACCATGAATTTAAATGATATAATATGTTCTTTAACCTGACGTCAAAATTGTATAAACTAGTATAATTGGTGAAATAAATTACCCACTATAAAGCTAAAATTAATCACAAACTACAAGTGTGATCCTGTATCCCTAGAATGTGTAGCTTGAAAAGAAAGTAGAAAATGCAGTAACATCTATCCAATCTGGAAACATGTCCTTCAACTTCTGTGTATCATTAACTAAATACTGATCAAGTATAGCAAGATCCACTCTCAAAGCTTCCGAACTGCTTGCCTGTTTAATTAAGGAATTTTAGGTAAAAGTAATGGACATTAAAAATGAGAGTCAATTAAAAACGAGAAGGGGAAAAAAACGCAGCTACAAGCATTTTACATGTCACAGAAATGGTACCCTATTTTAAAGCTCATGCTTTATATGAATAAGTATTACGTAATAATGTAGCATGTGTTATTCCTTGAGTTAAGGTTTTTATCAAGTGTTCACTACGTGTGAAAACAAACCCAGCAATCAATTTAGTACAGCAGATTTAAAAGATAGCCCTCTATTAGAGTAAATTATTAGCTGAACAAAGTAAAGGAAACAAGATAAAAATGGAGCACCTCAAGCCAGAAAGTCCAATTCTCCAAACTTTTTCCACTCAGCCTTAAAATATATGATGGAGGACCACCGTCAGATTCAGGGGCTGCCAAAGAAACCCAATATTAAGTTTTGTCAACATCAATAATACAATTATACAAAACTACAAAAATATATCATTAGTAACCTGGAAGCTTGTTGTTTGCAAAAGACCAATTTGTCAATGGGCCAGTAATATTAAGAACTGTAACCCATATTTCCCCTAAAGATCTGCAAAATTAAATATGAATTTATTTAGTAATTTCTTTGAAAAAAAAAAAAAAGACTAACCAACTGTTAGTGCAAATTTATTTCACCAAACACATATTTTAGAGCCTATGTTAAATAGGACCCATTTCCACGTAGAACTGCAGAATCCAATAATATTTTCTCGAAAATAGCGATTGCTTCCACGGTGAAACAAACATTAGTATGTATGGTCTTTTCTTTATATTAGGGGCAATGAAATAAATTAGAATGATGTTGAAAAAAGAAAAAAGAAAAAAATCAAATCAAATTCCAACGAGTATTGACACGATCTCGGTAAATGTGGAATAAGTATATTATATACCCTTGAGAGAGTTCCAAGTGCACTCTTCGTCGACCAGTATAAGTAATAAAATCCTGATCTTGGATTGACAAGTGAGGCATATATTCGTATTGCTTCAAAATATCAACACTTTTAGCAGGGAACTTCATGCTTCCTGTAAACAAGAAAGATACTGGAAATAACACCTGAAAAAAACAAAAATGCAATTAGGTGCAGTGCAAATATGCGCACATACAATTCTTCAGCATGGTGTGTAATGGCATTCAGGTAAAATGTTGTTATGTTTATGTGTTTGCATATGCTTGTCACTGTAAGAACTGAATTGTTTTACTAATTTACACACATGTACCAGCAATGGTAGGAGGTTCTAATAGTTCCTCAAGGTTCTGGTGGTTTTTAATCTATTATGACACTCCCTGATCTAAAAACCTATAAGCATGCATATTATTTTTTTGCCACATTCTCTCCTGATTAATATAATAATTAATTGTGGAGGATTTCAGAATTTCAATAACATCGTAATTTTCAATTTTACATGGAACAAGAATATCAGTGAATAAATTTTAACTAATTAAATATCTTTTGCATCAATAGGTAGTAAAATTGATAGTAACATACCACCCACGAGCTCTTTTCAGAATAGTTATCTTCTGTAAAAGAAACATTTGATCCGATTTCCAAAAAATTTGCAACCTCGGGTACATTCTTGAAGAGAAAATCAATAGAGTTCGCATCTACCATTGAAAATTCATAGGTTGAATCCATAATTTTGCCTGAATCTGTCAAAGGCCAAATGACCAAATTGATGATGAGGAACCTTAAATTATCATTTTACTCAGTGTATCTGTAAAAACCAAGCTCCTTTCCGCAGTTGGCATGTGTAGGCAGTGAAAAAAAGAGAGCATATTGCTGGTTTTTATACCCATGTGTATGAACAATAAAAAAAAGTAAAAATGTATTGGAGATGTTTTGTATGAATGATGATACACTATTTCAAGTAATTGTTGGAATTTCAAGATCCATGCCATTATGGCATCACCCAATGATGTGATTTGTGTTATGGTGTACAGTAGGAAGTGCAACTTCAATGTACTACTATTTATCAATATTTGGCAAAGATTAAAGCTCAATATGATGGAAACCATAAATCATTAGCATCTTCAAGTCATTATACTTTTTATGTTGTTTAATACTATCAATCGGAAGAAGAAGAGGAAAAAAAAAATCTTGTTGAGGTTTTGAACAATCAGGTAGGTGCAAATACACGATCATAAGTCAAAACATTACATTTTCAGCTTATTTAGTTATTTCAATGCATTAAACTAATAGATAAAATATTTCAATTTACTCTGGTATAGAAAATGCCCTTTACCACACAGTAAATGAACATGCGCATCTGAATGTAATAACATGATTTACAAATTAGCTATAAATTTACTTATGAAAGCAATTACTTTTCCTGTGAGTTGAATCAAAACTAAAATTGCGTACCAGAAGTTAAAATTTTGTGTTGAAGTACAACTCTTTTTGGTGCAGCTACACTATATGGAAAGAATTGTGATGATAAGGCCAGAACAATCACTGTGAGTTGCATCAAAAACTGTAAAATAGATGATTTAGCCAACCATCGACCGGCTACAGGTATAACTGGGCCTACACACAATCCAGTAACCGCTCCAACTACTGCAGCCACAATAATATCTGGAATGAAGTATCCTGCAAACACGTCAAAGGTTCTTTATCACTCAAAATTATGATGAAAAATAAGAGAATTCTTCTAATTTAAACCAATTAAATGGGAAAGAAATGATGGTAAGCAAATATTTCTTGTATGATTTGGATGCTTCCAAGCAAGTCATAACCTAATCTAATGATTAAAGAATATTAAATATAAAAGAATACTCCTTTCTATTGCTTTCAGTGTGGATCTTTTCAGACAGTTTCTACTTGATCGGATATCAGAGAAAAGATTTCACCTTTCAAGGTCTCAAAATGCATGTATTCCCTCTTTATCCACTATCAACAAAAATTATCCTTATTCAACATCCATTGAAAAAGTCGTGCATTAAATGATGTACACACTTATAGACATGCTTACTTTATATGTGCCTTGCAGATATGGTTAGAAATTTAAAGCATTGTTTACCCAAACATTCGGAGGAGATAAAGATTGCGCACAAGTATTGAAAAAGAAGTAAATAAATAGTGATGCAAAAGCAGTGTTCTAACAATCGTACATCAAGTTCATGAAGTAAGATGGATATTCTGATGTCCTAATATTTGTCATTATACAATTAACTACTTTCATGAATTACCCCAATAGCTAAACCAATTCAACAAGCGCACACCAAATGTGTATTTACACATGATTTCATAATAAACACCATAAAGAATAAATATTTTAACTACACTGGTTTGTCATAGTATCAGATATAAAACTATACGCGTGCTATACCAAGATGGGATAGTTAAGATGTTGACACTGGTTTGTCAACGTATCACATATACAGCCTGTACACGTGTACCCATCAAATTTTAAGATACGAAGAAGTAACCAAGTTATTTTAAAAACTACTATAAATGTAGGCTGTAATTAGTCCATAGTTTTTATTCTTTTTACTAAGATGCGACTGTCATTGGAAAGATCTTGATATGCAAGTTCAAAGAGTAAAAGTGGGTACTTATTCTGATAACCACGAAGATATAATGATTTTTCAATAACTCAATTTCTCTGTCAAGATAATTGCTATGTTGATCTTCAGAGCAAATAAAGGCATCTTTAGAAAGAAAAGGCTGGAAAGAGCCTATACCTTTGTTAAAGTATAATTTACACGGATTTTATTTAAAATGGAGTATGTTCCAATATTTTATGAACTATTCGTCCCTATCTTGATGATTTATTTAAATTGGGGTACATTCCAATATTTTATAAACCATTGCATCATTGCTTAAGGTGAGTTCAAAAGTCGTGCTCTACCCTGATTGACACATACACGGTTTTTCTTTTTTCTTTTCTTTTGATTTTTTTTGTGGGGGGGGGGGGGGGGAGGGGGGGGTGTGGGGGTGGTTTTCTTTAGCAGGATTAACTAGTAAAAGACGTAGATCCGGAGGAGGTCTCGAAAATCATTGCGTTCCAAGAAAAGATCGCAATATGGTAATCGTTTAAAAGAAAAATAGAAATTGGGTTTTCATTATGGTCTGATTAGAGAATTTCAGAAAAAGTTCTTGGTGGAAAAAAAAAAAGACCCTACTAAATCAAATTCAATCCATAAATCTAAGAAATATTGAGAATTCTTGATGTCTCCAAACATCTCCTCAGTTTGAAGATTCGGGATTGTCCATTCAAAATATGAAATATGTAATTCTATAAACTTCCTTAAACCTCCTTTTCTTTGTTTTTGTTTATACCAATTTGCGAGATCTGTGGAATTTATCAAGGTTTTGGATTTAAACCGTAAATCGTAAAGTTCAAAACTTTAAATTGAAGCGGGATTTGAATCGTAAATCGTAGATTCAAAAGGTTCAATGTTAAAGGTTTGTACATACTGTGAAAATGGTTATGATTATCGAACTTCTACATTAAACCTAAAACTCAGTTTTCTCTGTTGTTCCATTTTTATTTTGCTTAGAAAACACTAGAATTGAGATTGGGGATCCAATAAGCATACCGAATATATAAGTATGCATTGAATGATTTTTTTCAACCGTGGTTTAATTGAGTTTGAATTGGAATGTAAATCTAATCGAAAAGGGAGAGATCTGATCCAAAATGGGATGTAAAGGTTGAGATTTTAAGATTTTTTATTTATAACAATGGAGTTTGTTACTTTTCCATTTTCAGTACTAGGCAATTTCAGGTATACAAGAAAGCAGATGAAGAAAATACTGTGTATGTGCAAGTGTATAACTTCAAGAACTTTTCCAATATACCACATAATACTTCCAACGTAGTATATGAAAATAAAATTGTGGTATCCTGCTGATTTAATCTTATTTTGATATTTTGTATGTATTGCATGCTGTATATATCACATGATGTATTAACAATGAAGACTTGGAGAACAGAGGCCAAGAGTACACGATAAATGATTCCTATTGTTTTATATGCTGCCATCTGATACTATGTGAAATGCTTGCTCGCCTGAAATTGAGCTATAAGGAAGTGGGCGAACAGTGTAGAATTGAATTATGCATAAACTTGCTAACAAGCTAACAGTGTTGTAAATAGAAGATAACAGTTAATACAAGTAACATTGATTAGCGAACCTTACCATATGGAGGAGGAAGTGAACCCATCATACCCATTTTCTCAATCAAGAATTGGACTAGAAATCCACCAAAGTAGACATTATATGTAAGGCAAGGAAGTAAAGGGATCAAATATCCTGCCAATGCCCTGAAATTTCAAAAAAATTAACATAAACAATGGAAAATAGATTTAGGCATGTTAGTTATTTAGTGATAAAAATAGTGTCTACACACTTGTAGAAAAAATGATTAAGCATAAGTGAATGTATGAAATATAAAGCTCAGCGAAAGTAAGTCCATATACTCATCAGAAAGAAACATCACACATAAGTAAATCAAACCATGTGCTACGCGCACACAAAATCATATTCCCTTCATATTTATCCCCTCAACATCCCTTGTCTTTTTGTGCCGAAAAAATTGAAATAAAACAAAGACTGTAGGTATGATTCATTCAATATCGAGACCATCTCTACAAATTTATGCATATTTTGAAACTTCTAACTTGTTCAAAATTACATATGAATTCAACGTTGAAATAGCTCATTTTTACTTGCATTTTTGAGTTAGATAGAAATTTCAGGATAGCATAAAAGTTTGTACATATAATTTTGATAGTAACAAGATCAAATTATCTGCAAAATACATTTGCATTTCAAAACTGCTAAATATATCAAATTTAAAGAGGGGATTAAGGTGGATTTAAGCAAAAGGGAACATAGACCCTTTCCAATATAGAAGGATCCACATCCCCCTCTTATTTATCCCATCGGAATCCCCCTTCCATCTTTTTATGAGAATTTTAAGGATGTGGATTTTCATGTACATTTGTGTGTGTGCACGCATGTATATAATGTATGTATGTACATACACAAACACACATATGTGTGTTTATGTGTGTATACATTTGTATGTGTGCGCGCGCGTTCAAACTTTAAATTGTAAACCGCAGATTCAAAAGATCAATATTTTTAACAATAGTACACACCTTAAATAGATTATTTATGTTTGAACTTCTACATCTAGATTTAAAACTCAATTTCCTAACTTTTCCATTTTTATTTAGTTTAGAAAACTTTAGAATTAGAATTGTGGATCCAAATAAGTATATTGAATATATCAATTCAGATTGATTCCTTGGTTGTGGTTTAAACCGAGTTTGAATCGAAATGTAAATTGAATCGTAAAGGGAAAGACCCGATTTGGAACGGAATTTAAATCGTACCAATGTCTGTATGCAGGTATGTATGTATATTAGTTTCATGTATGTGTATGCATATTGAAAATTGATTCTATATTGTTATAGGACATTCCTTGCTATTCCATCGATAGTAGAAGAGGTTTGTGCATCAAAATTTGAGATATGGAGACAGCCAACTGTACAGTGCTTGCAGCAGAATATGTAATACACACATTTACGAGGGAGGGGAAGGGGAGGGAGTGTGTGTGTGTGTGTGTGTGTGTGTGTGTGTGTGTGTGTGTGAGAGAGAGAGAGAGAGAGAGAGAAACCCCTCCTGAATACTGCAGAGGCTGTACATACTACACATGATGCCTGCACTGCTCAAAGTCGCATTATTCGTTATCTATTTAGATGTCAAAGTGCTGGATCATTAAGAGAACGCAACCTCACATGCCTTTGAATGACAAATATGAAGTTAGAAACCAACTTACTTGAGAGTTTGGTTACCAAATTTTTTCCTTGCAAGACCAAGAAGTAGCCATGCAGGAATCATTGACACGGATGTAAAAAATGTCAAAAATCCTCCACCAAGCCCCGCGAGTACATAAGCCTATCAAACAGAATCCCATATGTTTCATAATTAGACTAAATGAAGATCATCTCAAGAATGGCATGCCAAAATTCTAACTTGATTCTGAAAGAACAATTGGGATCACTGATAATATGAAACATGCGTACAGGAGATTGGAGCCCATAAAACCTAAAGACAAGAAAATTGGTATTTAATACCATGTTAAAAGGACAAATCCACCCTTATTCTCAAGCTGTCAGGTTTTAGAGAAATCCCCACTAATTTTCAAGCTGTTAGTTTTCTGCTAATATATTTTAGTTAAGGGATGTCCCAATCTGATTATACTCATTTACCATTACATGGGTAAAGATATAGGGGAGCAATAGCCATTTATAATCATGAGTAAGCTACCTTTTTTCTTAAAAAGGTTGAGCTGGCTGATATGCATATCCCTCATACCCCATAGCAACCCATTTCCAGACAAATAAAATTTTCACAAATTTAAAAGAAATCATCTAAGCAAATAAAAGTAGAAAAATCATTTTGTTTCAGAATAACTACAAAAAGTTATTTAACAATGTCGAATTTGACCTTGTATGGCATATGTGGGTTGGGTAGGTGAACAAAACTCTACCCATTTATCGTGAATGGCTATGGATTTGGTTAAATTTGGCTTTTCCCAAATCTTAATCTGCCCAACAAGTTTACATAAGCCTAGTATAAATAAAATTAGTATGAAAAAAGTACATAACATGCCAAAAAAATTGTGAGAAAATATATATTTAGAAGAAGGGGGATATAGCATCTTGATAGCATCGAAAGTGAGATCTAAGACGTAATTGTACTTAACAAAAATTGTATTCCTAGATTTAGAATGTTATTTGTAAGGACATGCAAGAATCCATATCACTATCAACGTTTACTTACCATGGTTATAAAAGCATATAATCCAAATGCTCCCCAAAAATGAGCTTCATCTGATAAAGCCTGAGAAAACCATAACAAATATACAATCAATGCACTATTTATCAATATTAAAGATTGGAACGGAAAGGACAAAGGAAATAACAAGCCTAAAAATATATTTGTTTAATAGCTAATAATGACATATTTTTTATTTGGGATCACTGGACCAATTAAGCCTACTTTGAAACTATATCAACAACTCTTCCACCATTTACGCATACAGTGCTTAATAAGGTTGACAATGGATGGGATCAGGTCGAGTAGTAGCCGACCCAGCACAAATTTAAAGATTAGTTGTAGGATTCATACGAATTATGGATTCGACTGGGTACCAGTTAACTAGAATAAGAACTGATTCGGAAAGAAAGAAAAAATAGACCATGGAATCCAAAATTCTGTTTCGATTCAAAATTTTATTTCTGATCTAGATCAAATTTTTTTGATCTAGATCAGATCAAATATTAGATAGAATTAATGCTCGTGAGTTAGATTTATCATTGTCAGACTAGAACAGAATGGACAGAGGAAATAACAGGCCTGCAATAATACTTGTTGTATGGCGAGAAATGACATATTATGATGATGACAAATTATGCATACTCATAATTGTAGCTGGGATTGTTGGAAATAAAAAATGACATCAAAATGCTGCAGAAACCAATTTTCTAAAATCAAAAGTTGCGTTCTCTGCGATATACTCAGAATAAATATTCCAATATGAATGCTTATAGTGCTTAATAGGGTTGGCAATGGATAGGATCAGGTTAGATGGTAGCCAATTGGGTATTCAAAGGATTATATGTTGGATCTACATATGGTTTGGGTTCGATTGGGTGCCGGTAAATTTGAACAAGGTCTGATCTAAAAAGAAGAAGAAAAATGATCACTGGATCCAGATTTAATATGTTCCGATTCAAAATTTTATATTGAATTAAGATCAGATCAAACATTAAGGTAGTATTTAGCTTCAAAACGAATTTTATGTTTTGCGTTTTCAATATGCATATCAAAGGACGTGGAAGAGTAGGAGTTAAAAAATCCTAGTCATTCCAACAAAGGGTAGAAGAGAAAGAATGAAGTTAGATTTTGATATTTCTCAATAGACAAAATGCGAGTAAAGTCATTTTTGATTTATATGTTAAAATCATTTTTCAGATCGACCATTTTCCACCACCTCTTCTTTCATGCATTTTAAAGTATATGTTGAAAACACAAAACTCATTTTCAAACCAAACACTACCTAAACCCGTTTCCAAACCAGCTTTATCATGGCGCGTGCCTAGACTCAAAAAAGACTTAGACTCACGTTGTGCGTCTTTTTGCAGTTTGAATGCCCTTTTTTGCAGTTCAATGTGCCATTTTGCAAAATTCAAATTTTAGATTACAAAATAGTTAAATAAAAAATTTAAATAGTCAAATGAAATATAAAATATGGTTTAAAATTTAGTTAATAAAATATTTGAATATTTGAATGAACTATAAAATATGCTTTAAAATTTAATTTGTAGTTAGTAAAATAGTAGATCAAACTTGTATAAAAGGCACGTAAAAGGGCCAAGACTCAAAAAAGCCCAAGCTCAAGTCTTGCGCCTTAACTATTTGTTTCAAACCAAACACTACACAAAAATCATTTTATATGTTTTCAAACCAAGATTTGAGGTATCGACCGAAACATCGAGATTCTAGTCGTTTTGTTTCGATTTCTATAAAGATCGAAATGAAACTAAATCAAAAATCCAATTTAATACAAAAAAAACTTTTGAACATCGAATTTCATATAAGAAACTCAATGAAAGAATTCATTTGAGTATATTCAAAATTTGAAATTTTAACTTAGGAAACATACAAAATTACAAAATATATAATGGTTTAAGTATTAAAAAAACTTAAAACAAAGTAATGAATAAGCATTTTTAGGTGTTATTGATATTTATAATTAATCAGCATTGTTCGTTTATATCTTATTTTTTAATTAAATATAAATTATACGTTTTGTTTTAATAAATTAAACAATTATAAGTGTAATATTCCGAAACCGGAACTGGAATCTAAATTCTGAAATTTACGAATTATATCAAAATTCCTAAAATTAAAAAAGACCGAAATCGAGATTTCGAATCTTGACCAAAACGATCTAGCTAAGCTAAAAAATGATAATTTAAAATTCGGATTGAAACTAAAATATCCTAATAAAATTTGTTAACATGTACAAGGTATTTGAAATGAGATTCAGAACATAAATCGTAAAATTTCAATTTTAAATCAAAATAGGATTCAAATCATAAATCATAGATTCAAAGAGCTCATATTACACAAACATACTTGTATGCTATAAATATTTCCCCATTTATGTTATTATATAATAATATTTAAGTGTGTGAAAGTATCAATTGTTATTCTCATAGCAATAATTAATATATTTGAAATTGATTTTGATGTTTGAATTTCTACTCCTAAACCTAATACTTAATTTTCCATCTTGTTTTATCTATATTTTGATTTCTGAACAATAAAATTTGAATTGTAGATTCTTACACGTGTCTTTAAATTTTTTATTTCTGCATGAATTGAAAGAATTTTCTAAATTGCTATTTTACTTGAGTTTTGATTCTTTTGAAATGAAATTTGAGAATCAAGCAGTAATTGGAGAGATCCAATTTGACGGGATACAAATTGCAAGATTTCAAGACTTTGCGATTGTTGTGCATGTACAGTTTGTGAAGGTAAAGTGACAAAACAACATTGATTACTATCAAATTCAAAGTTGTGATTTTTCCTTAAATACTTGTTTATACTACTGCTAGCTTATCGGATGCTAGGCTGCTAGCTAAGTTTGCTGGAACTTTAAATGAATTCATACTAATATGTTTAAATGCTAATATTGTTAAATCAAAATACGAATCCATAACGGATCAGAATATGGTTAATTCAAATATTGGTCCAATATACATTCAGGTGTTTAGTTTTATATCTGAATCGTTACGAAATATGGTTCATAAAAAGTAAGTTCCAAATTCTGAATCTAAACTAGTGGGATCTTGAGTCCGACGCTCTATTTTTGGCTTAGACATACCGCCAATGATTACTTATCTCAAGTCGTAAACTAAAGCTTCAAGATTTAGTTGTTGGCAAAGATCTTGGATTCGACCCCCTAGGCACATATTAAAAAAACAAGTGTCCACCAAACACCACCAACGCCCCCCCCCCCCCCCCCAAAACCTTCCCTGCATCAAAAAAAAATTATATAGCTTAGAATAATTCAAATGGGTCAACAAAATAGTATTGAAAATTAATAGTATAAAGAAAGGTTCGAGAACTCGGTTTCGATCGATCAGTTGAAATTTTTCTAGTTTCGGGCGATTTCGAAATTTTCAGAAGTTTCGGTTTCGGTCCCAGTTTTGATTTTCAATGATTCGTTAATGAAAGCAGCGATCCTTGTAAATAAAATATAAACTTTAGTCTATAAGAAAATAGAATAAAACATACAATATTATAATTAAATAAACTAAACTTACTTTATGGCCCTAATTAACTATTACTTAATTAAAATAGGAATTTAATTGTTAGCCCAACCCAGCCCCAATCCAAAATAAATCAAAGTGATTTGCTGAAGCTTATAAAATAAAAAAACCAATGTCCTACTCCCTTCCTTTCAAGTTCAAGCTTAATTCTTAGCCCTAATTAATCATTACTTTATGCCCAGCCCAATCCATACTATACCCTAATTCAACATTGTCCTACTTTCTTCCTCTCAAAGTCGATGTTGACATTATCCCACTTCCTTGATCGCAACAGCTAGGGCTAGGAGGAAAAAAAGTCAAAGGCGAAGATCTCTATTGTACCATCATTCCTATAGACAAAGTTGACGATCAATTTTGCTCAGGTAAGTTGATTTGCTGAAGACAAAAGTGGCTGTATTATTTTGATTTCATTTTTTTAACCCTAATCGGAATCGAGTTTTATGCTCGATTCCGGTTCGGTTGTGATTGATACCGGTACGGTACCACCAAAATTTCAGTGTACCATCCAACACCTCGTACCTTGGTATAAAGTACAATTGAGAACCTACTTTTTGAAATTGATGTAAAATAAAGAGGAAGTGGTGTATGATACCTTCATAGATAAAAATGGCAAGAAAGGGAATTCAGAAAAACATGTTAGCAAACAGAAGACATATAAATAAATAAAAATAGTCTATGTGGGTTTAGTTTCAAAAAATGGTAATAGAAATAACCGAAAAAAAGAAACATGCAGATTCCTTAGGCAAATTACAGACATTGTACCTCCTTCAATGCTTTGTCGTGCGAAGAATCGTGAGAATATCCCCAGAATGTTCTCGGGATCAATAATCCTATTACTGCACTGGGCACAAACATCGCAAATGCCAGGTATGGGTTAGCAAACCTGCAAATTAATTACAAAATCACAAGTCAGAGATTGAACGTAACAGTTTAAAGCCTAACCTAGGGAACAGTTTTGTTAACCATTATGTTTCACATATAAAAAATCTAGTCAGGAAAAGATGACAGTTCATGGCCTTTTTTGAACATAAAAACATGCCTAAACAAAATCATACCAACTCATTGCATGGCTTGAGAAAAGCAATCTTACTACTGAGAACACAACTGGAATAATGACTGCAAGGACCACGCTAACAGCATGGTATAACACACCTGAAAACATCAAAAAGATCTTATTTTATCAGGATATTTTCTGGACATGAAAACCATAAATTTCTAGAGATGAAAACCATAATTTTCTGGACATGAAAAACATATAATACACCATAAATACACAAACATAAAGTTCGGATATATTTTGCATAACATTTCATAATAAATATACCTTTTAACAAGTTTGTAAAGGTTGCAAACCAAGAACACAGTGAAATATTTGTGGAACAAGTAAACATAGACATGAGAAAAAATATGACTACAGGAAGCATATGAAGGACAACAGCAGCCTTTCTTGAATAATATACCTGAAAACGGGACAAAACATCTATTTTAAATTTTTAATAATCAACAAAAAGATTACTAAATCAAATCAAAGATAATTAATCATACTACCATAAACAAAGACAGATAATCAAAAAAGATGGCACGGTCATTATTATTATTTTGTAATGGCGTTCGAAGAGATGCTTTCTCAGCAGTTAACATCATTGGTGAGCTTGCAAATGCCTTAATCAAATTGAACATATTATCACCACGTGCTTGAATACTTCCTGGCCTAAGACATAAAGTTACAAAATTTAAATATTCAAATAAATATGTGACTGCAAAACAACACTAAATAATATCAATATACAAGAAGAAAAATGATGATGCATACATTAATCTTTCAATTGTATCATACTTAGTGTGGTAGTAATAACCACCCAAAATAAAAATAATATCCAGTCCTGGAATATTTCCATGATCCTCAGCAAATATTCGGTAATCAGTGTCCCCAGGAACAACACCAAACACATCCTGGATGTATAAGTTAGGAACACAAAATTAGAAACCACATACAGAGAGAACGATTAGAATCTTTAGATAATTAAGGGAAAACATGTCTTGTGTGTAATAGATTCAGATACAAGAAAGATTAGAAACCATATACAGAAATAACATTTATAAATTAAAAAAGAAAAATCACGAACAGCTCATTCACCGTTGACAAAAGCTCGTATAAGTTTACGCTTCGTATTCCTTCTGCGGCATAAGTTTCCTTCTGCATTCTTTTGTGGTTTGATTTTCAGGTAAATCAGATTTTTTGTAGAAAAATTGGCTATTAAAGTTGTTTCACAATGCAAACACTGGCTATCTACCCTTATTCATAACAAATAGTTACACCCCTTTTACTATTTGAACGACGCAAATGGGTCGTATTTGAGTTTATATGAGTTGTTTTTCTAAGTATTAAATAGTAATTTTTATAACTATATGAGAATGTTAAATGAGGGAAAATGGCCATAAAATATAACAAAACAAGTAATTCAATAACATTAAAGTGTCTTATGGAAAATATAGTGCCAACAAAAGAATAAATTGACTAGCTACAGGTTAGTAGATTTAAAGGGGGTTTAAACCAAGGCTCAAGATTTTGGTTTCCATTTTCATCTAAGTTCTTAGAAATTCTGAATAATTTCAAAAAAATTGAAAACTTCAGTTAAGCTTCTATTTCAGATTTTTGGTTTTTTTTTTTTTTCAATAGAAATGCATTAATAGATGGTACATACTTGTTTTTACGGAAATAAAATATGTATTACAAGCTAAAAATGAAGTTGTTTAATTTTTTTTATTTTTACTGTTCTCGCGTTATTTCTGCCGAATTGGGTCAAAAATTACAAACGTATCACATTTTTTCTATAACTGTGTGGTTATTTGTCGATTTTTTATGCTATAAGATTTGATTTGAAATCTTTCTGATTTATTTAATTTTACATATTTATTGTATTTTTTTTCATTTCTACCGTTTATTAAAAAAATCAGCATTTGAAGAGCAAATCTGGAATTTAAATTGAAACCAGAATTGAGACTAGATTTCGTTCTGAATATTTAGAATTCCTTTGGAATTTTGAACCATAGTTTAAACTAATCATTACCCAATAGGAGGAAATACCGAAAAATTTCAGCATCTACTCATTAGAAATGCGTTAATATAAAATTAGATATTCAAATATCCATATAAGATGTGTGCGTTTGAATTTTCTACTTAATTCCAAAGGTTGTCATCATCAAAAGGAGCAAGATTGTTAATACCTCAATTATTGATTTTGACGATAACAACCTTGATAATAATAATACATTCACATAAAATATAAAAACTAATATTTTGTCAAGTTATATAGTATATAGTGTAGGATATTATACATGTGTTGAATCAAAGACTGTACAGTATACAGACTTAAAGAATGGACATAAGACTCATGAGTACAAAGATCAAGATATAAAGATCTCAAGACTATAGTAAAGTTTATAGAGTCATAGAATATTGTTAAAGTCACCGGTATCAATCTTTGATCTTTATTTTTCATTTTCTAATCATTTATCTTTAAAACAAAATATAATTTTTTTAAATATATTTAAAAATATTTTATAAAAGTTTTTCAAAGGCTAAAATGTTTATAAACTACAAAGTATCAAATTATTTTACATAGCATGGGATTTTCAAAACACTTCAAAATAAACAAGTTTTCAAATTACACTAGCCTATGTCGACATATAGGCAGATGATATGCGGCATACATGCCGCGATTTTGAAATTTAAAGTTTGAAATGAAGTATTTATTCGTCGTAACTCTTCGTAGATGGACATGTCTGTTTATTCTCTATAGATAGAAGATTTCCAAATGAATTTTTAACAACTATTTTCTTATTATCTTCTCTCGTCTTACTCTGCCAAAAATTTTAGTAAAAAATATATTCACATCTTCTCAAATTTAGCCAAAATGAATTCAATCTTTATTGTATTGATTCTTTACTATTTACTCTCTGATCTCATTCATATCTCTCTCAATCAAAGATCAAAGTGTTGTCCAAGAGACTATAAGATTCATTGTAAGCAAAGTTCAAGAAATTGTCTTTAAAAAATCATCAAACTTGTATCTGCTTAAGTGTGATTGTAGCCTGTTGAAATCGATAGACTGTGCTTGGTAGCTCGAAAACCCGAGTGAATGTGTTTGTAGTCCGTTCAAATCAAGTAGATGTACCATGAGCTCGGAAAATCAGGAGGGTGTGTCACATAGCCTCAAACCCTCAAAATCGAGATTGTAATTGGTTTGTCTTCTATCCTTTGAAAGATTGACATTTGAAAAAAAAAATGTACAAGCAATTTTACGGGACTGGACGTAAGGTAACTTCGAACTAGTATAAAAATCATGATGTGATCTCTCTAATTCTTTGCTTTTTACTTTACTTCATTCATACTTATCTGTGTTTACATCTGTGATTGTTGGTTCTGCATTGGTTAATAATAATCTTGAAAGAATTTAAAAAGATTCATAAGAATTAGAAAACACCATTCACCCCCTCTAATGTTTAATTGGTCTTAAGATCCATAATTTCACAACCTACATTTGATATCAAAGCACTAAGTTTTTAAAAACTAGTAATTTGGTTTTTGAAAAGTTTAAATGGCTGGTAATGTCTTTAACAATTTTGTAGAAAAACAATTTTGTGAAACCAATATGTTTTTAGAAACTAACTGTTTCCAAAAGTACTTAATTTCTTCGAAAGATATGATTTTGAATTGCAGAAACAAACGGATAGTGGATACTTGAAAATCAAATATCACAATTCAAGAAGGACATGTAGATACTGGATGGTGGATGTTCGAGACACATGACTGAAAATCCAAATATCTTAAAAGATGTAGTCTATAAAGATGGTGAATCGGTAAACTTGGGAGACAAATCAAAAGAATATGTGATTGACATCGGCAATGTCGCTAACTCTAAAACTCCTACCATTTCTAATGTTTTGCTAGTTAAGAATCTAAAATATAACTTGCTTGGTATTAGTCAATTGTGTAATAAAAGTTTTAACATTAAGTCTGAAAAAGGTAACTGCCATATCGAAGATAATGAGTCAAACATTATCTTTGAAGATATTAGGAAACGTATATCTATATCTTAAGTATGAAAGTGTCCAATGATAATTTATGTCTTTTGATTCTAACGACCTTTGAATTTGGCATAAAAGATTTGGTCATTTGAATTTTAAATACCTTTTTAAAGTTGATAGATATGAACTTATTAGGGGTCTTTCTAAAATGTGTTTTAACGTCAATAATTTATACGACGCCCGTCAATTAGGAAAACTTCATAAAAACTCTTTTAAATCTAAAGATATGATTTCTACTTCTCATCCTTTTGAACTTATTCACTAAGATTTTTTTGGACCTTCGTAAATACAATAAATAAGTCACAATATATCTGTCTTAGTAATTGTAGATGATTTTTCTAGATTTACATGAATAATTTTCTTGAAACTTAAAAGTGATGCTTTTTAAATATTTAAAAATTTTACTAACAATAACAACTAAGCCATTATTCTCAAACAAGTTGGAGTCGGCTAGAGATTAAACCCAAAACTAAATGACAAAGTCAACTTAAAAGTCATGATAACAACAATAGTAATAGTAATAAAAATCATGATAATAATAATAAAATAAAGGCAAATAAGTAAACAAATAATACTAATAATAATACTAAGTAAAATAAAAATAAAGATTAATAAAAAAAATCAAATAAAGTAGTAGAACATAAAAATAATTGGGCTAAACAATGTTAAATGATAGTAAAGTACCAAAAAAAATTGGGTTGAAGCAGTTGCTATGGCTTGCTATATTTTAAATAGAATTTTAATACGGCCTTTAACTAAGAAAATTCCATATGAATTGTTTTATAGTAAAAAGCATAAAGTTTCGCACTTTAGAGTTTTTGACGGTAAATGTTTTATATTAAATACAAAGGATAATTTAGATAAATTTGACGCTAAATCAGATAAAGGTATTTTTATTGATTAATAATAATCTTGAAAGAATATTAAAAAGATTCATAAAAATTAGAAAATACTATTCACCTCCCCTCTAGTATTTAATTAGCCTTAAGGTCCATATACCACTATATACTACATAGTCTTCATGACCATTTTATTTTTATTGGTCATTCTAATAGAAGTAAAGCTTGTAGAGTTTTTACACCATTGAAGAAATATTACATGTTTCGTTTGATGAAAATTTTAAAATCAACAAGACCAATTTTGATGAAGAAGAAAATGTCGATAAAACTAATGAAATTACTAATGATGAAATCACTAATGATGAAAATAACAATAATTCTAAAAATTTACAACTAAATAAAAGAACGTGAAAATAAAAATAATTCTGAAAATTTACATCTACAGAAAATATTCTAGAAAATATAGAGTCCGTTGTAAAAAAAACCAATTAAGTAAATAAGTGATGTTGTATTTATCTCAATTATTGAACCTAAAAATCCGAAAGAAGCATCATTAGATAATTCCTGGATTCTTACTATGCAAGAAGAACTGAATCGGTTTACTAGAAATGATGTTCGGGAATTACTCTAAGACCTGAAGATAAGTCTGTAATAGAAACTAAATGAGTATATAGAAATAAAATGAATGAATAAGAAAAAATTATCAGACATAAAGCACGTTTAGTTGCTCAAAACTATAATTAAGAAGAAGATATAGATTTGATGAAACTTTCGCTCATGTAACCAGATTGGAGGCTATTAGAATTTTACTTGCTTTTGCAAATCATAATAACTTCAAATTATTTCAAATGGATGTCAAAAGTGCATTTTAAATGGATTTATTAAAGAAGATGTCTTTGTAGAACAACCCCCGCTTTTTAAACATGAAAAATACTTAATTATGTTTATAAATTAAAGAAAGCTTTATATGGTCTAACACAAGCTCCTAGAACATGGTATGATAGACTAAAATCTTATTTATTACAATCTAATTTTGAAATATGAAAGGTAGACGGTACTCTATTTATTAAACGAAATAATAATGATATTCAGTTTATACAAATATATGTAGACGAGACAATATTATTTTTGGATCAACAAATGCGCAATTAAATAAAGAATTCCAGATATAATGACCAAGGAATTTGAAATGAGTCATATAGAAGAACTAACATTCTTTTAGGACTACAAATAAAGCAATTAAATAACAGAATTTTTATAAGTCAAGAAAAATATGTCAAAGGTTTAGTTAAGAAATTTGGTATATCACATACTAGTGGTAAGCCAACTTTCATGGCAACTAATGAGAAATTAAACAAGGAAGAAAACTCAAAGATTAGATCAAAACTTATATAGAGGTATGATAGGATCATTACTTTATATAATTGTCGGTAGACTAGACATAATGCATAGTGTCTGTCTATGTGCAGGATATCAATCTCAACTTAAAGAAACTCGCCTAAAATCAATAAAAATGATACAAAGATGTGTAAACAATACCCTAGACTATGCTCTTTTTTATCCAAAAGAATATTCTTTCGATTTAATCTCATATGGTTATGCTGATTATGCTGATTGCAGATCAGACCGAAAAAGTACAAGTGGAACATATCACTTTTTAGGACATTTTTGTTTCCTGGTTTAGCAGAAAACACAAAATTATGTATCTCTGTCCACAACAGAAGCAAAATATATTTCAGCAGCCTTAGCATGTTTACAGGTTATTTATATGCAACGAACGTTAAAAGATTTTGGTTTAAATTTTACTAAATCACCAATATACTGTGATAATACTAGTGCAATAAATCTATATAAAAATCCAACACATCATGCTATAATCAAACATATAAATATAAGACATCATTTTCTGAGAGATAACATAAATTAGAAAATAATTTCACTCGAATTTATAAATACTGAAAATCAAATAGCCGATATTTTAACAAAACCATTAACTCAAACATCTTTTATAAAGCTTAGAAGAGAGTTGGGAATATGTTTTTTCACTGGATATATAAATATAATAAAATTAAAATTACATATTTAAAAGAAAAATATAATGTCAAGATTGAACTACATATGTCGGCATATACTGGTAATTTCAGAAAACAGATTTCCCACCTAAATTCGAAATGCGGCTATATAACCATCAAATTTTGAAATTAAACCCATTTTTTTGTCTTCTCCCTTCTATAAATTCTGAAAAAAATAAATTAACGGCTTCCTCGAGTTTCAAACGCCGAAGAGACGAGAATGCATCTTTTTCCTTTCAAACTCCCTCTCCAGGTCCCTTCCAAACAATCACCATTGCCAAAGTTACCAAGATTGAAGAAGATCTGAAGCATACACTCAATATGCTTTCAGAAATAGAGGTTGTTCAACTACGCATCTTTAAAGAACAAGAGAAGCAAGGGTGGATTCTTCGTAATTTCTAGAAATACCTATTGGATAATCCAACGAATCCAATTGTAATCAAAAAGGATAATCCTAATCTAGTCATTCACAATCCTATGGATGATGAAGCGGAAGAAGAGATAGAAGATGACGAGGTTAAATGCATTAGCGAAGTATGCTTTGATCGAGAAGAAAATCTCATCGAATAACAGGGAACTTTTTTCTTCACTACACCCTTTCTATCATATCCACAAGTCCCCCATAATCAAGAGAAAACCATAAATTTAAATGTGCAATAGTTTGGTTTGTTAGGATTAGATTTGGTTTTGTGTGCATTTTAGTTTTCTATTTGGATTTGTGTGTTTTAATTTGGTTTGATTTAGATTTGGATTGGTATGTAAGAATATGATTGGTTTATGTATAATTTGAAATTGCATAAATAAAATCTACTTTCATTACCATACATTACTCATCATATATCATCATATATAATCATATCAGTTTAATTCGAATTATTGATTTTGAATGTATATTTTCTAAGCATTTGTTTTTGGGGGGGGGGGGGGTTTAGTTTTTCATCCATTTTTGTTAATAACAAAGAGGGGGGAAAATATAAAACATACACATACATATTCAGTGGGGGTTGTCTAACTTAGGGGTAGTTATATCATAATTTATATATACAAGATATTAATAGTTGTCATCATAAAAAAGAAAAAAATTGTTAATGCCTCGGTCATTGATTTTGATGATAACAACCTTTATAATAATAATAATACATTAATATATAATATGGATACTAATGTTTTGCCAAGTTATATAGTATATAGTGCATGATATTATAGAAGTATTGAATCAAAGACTGTACAGTATAAAGACTCAAAGAATGGACATAAAGACTTATGAGTATAAAGATTAAGATATGAAGATCTCAAGACTATAGTAAAGTTTATAGAGTCATAAAATATTATTAAAGTCTCCGGTATCAATTTTTGACTTCTATTTTCCATTTTCTAATCCTTTATCTTTAAAACAAAATACATTTTTAGAAATATATTTAAAATATGTTAAAGTTTTTCAAAGGCTAAAATGTTTATAAACTATGTTTAAATTATTTTACAAAGTATCAAATTATTTTACATAGTATAGGATATACAAAATATTTTACAATAAACAAGTTTCAAATTACACTAGCATATGTCGACATATAGGCAGATGATATGTCGATATACATGTTGCAATTTTGAAATTCAAATTTTGAAATGAAATGTCTATTCATTGTAACTCTTCGCGAATGGACATGTCTGTTTATTTCTATATATAGGAGGTTTTCAAACGAATTTTTAACAACTGCTTTCTTATTACCTTCTCTCCTCTTACTCTACCAAAATTTCTAGTGAAAAATATATTCAAATCTTCTTAAATTCAACCAAAATCAATTCAATCTTCATTGTATTAATTCTCTACTATTTGCTCTTTGATTTCAATCATCTTTCTCTCTATCAAAGATCAAAGTATTGTCCAATATGCTATAGGATTCATTGTAACCAAAGATCAACAAATTGTCTTTGGAAAAAACCATCAAAATCGGTTGTATTTGCTTGGGTGTGATAGTAGTCTGTTCAAAGCAATTGGATGTGCTTCGTAGCCCGAAAATCCGAGTGAATGTGCTTGCAGCCCGTCCAAATCAAGTGGGTGTACCCTAAACCCGGTAAATCGAAAAGGTGAGTCTCGTAGCCTCGAAATCGAGATTGTAATTGGGTTTGTCTTCTAGCCGTTGAAAAATTGACATTTGAAAAGAAATCTGTATAAACAATTGTACGGGACTGGGGGTAGGGTAACTCTGAACCGGTATAAAAATCATAGTATAATCTCTCAATTCTTTACTTTTTATTTTACTGCATTTATATTTATTTGTGTTTGCATCTGTGATTGTTGATTCTGCATTGGTTAATAATAATCTTGAAAGAATTTTAAAAAGATTCATAAAAATTAGAAAACACTATTTACCTTCCTATAGTGCTTAATTAGCTTTAAGATTCATAACTCCGAAACCCACATTTTTGTTTGCACACATCATAAATCCAAGTATGTCACAATTACAATTCAAACTCTGCAATTAAAGATCCACAGTAGCAAAACATTGAAAAAGACGTAATAATGAAGGGTGTTAATTATATGTATTAGATGTATGTGTATAATGTATATTTAAGATAACCGTGGAATATAGAAGGTGTTGCACAATGCATAAAAGTAATGAAAAAAAATCTCGAGGGCCCGTAATGAAACAAAAGAAACAAAATGGCATACAACAATCAAGATTACCGTATGCAAAATAAATGAAATTTATCCAATATCACCAGGCTGAAGCATCTTTATCAAAGCCATGTAGCATTAAAAACGGAATGGAAAATATATTTACAACTTTTCTGGATTACATAAAAGTGAAACTGTGGACTAGAAAATTGGAGTACAAGAGTAGGGAGTATAGCTTGAAAGCAATATAAGGCTGATGAGCAATAGGATATCACTATTCAGGAGAATAAACCATATTTGCAGATACTGAATAAGATTTCTTGTCTAAGTTAATTAGATTATGGTTTTATAGTTAGTAACTTGGTACAAAAAAGTACAGCGAATCTAGATGGGTTTAAATCAAGATGGTCAATTCAAAGAAGCATTGGTGCCAAGGTTTGAATCAAAACAGGATTTAAATCACAAATCAAAGCTCAAACTTTAAATCAAAACAGAGATTAAATCGTAAATCTAAACGATCCGCGTTTTAAGGTTTGTACACGTTCGAAACTGATTTTGATATTAGAGCTCGTACATATCGACCTAAAACTCAATTTTCTCTCTTGTTCCATCTTTATATTGTTTGGAAAATATCGAAATTGGAAATCCAAGTGTCTTGAATGTATCAATGATTCAATATGGACTGAACTTTTTTTTTTTTCAATTGCAGTTTTAAGTTTTTTAACAGAATTTGAATCGGAATGTAGATCAAATCATAAAAGAAACATTCTATGTGAAACGGGGATTTTAATATTTTTGATAACAATAGCTGGAACAGCAAGACACTTTGCTTTTTCTTCCATATTCTGCCAAGTGTGAGTTGTGCAAAATTACAGATTGTAGTCTGTTGTACCTAATTATTAATTTTATTATCTCAAATCAAAACCAAACTATTATTTTTGCTGATTTTATGTATTTATTTCGCCAAGCAATTCAAAACTTCAAATCTGGAGTTAGTACAATAATCAATAACATTTTGAAACCTAAAAAGTATAGAATTCTACCACACTATATTAATAACATCCTAAATAGAAAACTAAATATGAAAACACAAAACAAGAAAAATCAACAAATCAGAAATAAAATGGAAAAAATCATTTCTTCAACCAATCTCATCCCCAAGTTAAAAAATTTAACAAAAACTGAATGGTTCGGTGACAAGAAGTGGTTTTGACCTAATCTAAATATTTCTGGACAAAAGAAATGAGATTCTTGAAGAGAACGGAGGGAAAAACATAAGAAATATTAATACGGTCACATTATTCTTAAGAAACGACAAAAAAAAAAACCTGGGATTTATGGTTTTTGGGGAAAAAAAAACAGAGTGCTTTTGTACACTTCCATTGGCACCTGCATTTTTGGAGCTACAAAGGTAAAGAGTCCGCGCCTTGAGCTTTTTCGAGTCTAAGACTACGCCTCCACAACCTTGGTTCAAATATTATCATGGACAGGTTTTTTTTTTAAAAAAAAAAATGTAATACAAATATAAAATTTGATCAACACAAACTAACACTATTTGAATTACTTAGATATTAAATAAGCACAGCATAAACCAGGATCCCAAGCTAGTTCTTACAGTCAAACTCTAATAAGCTGGACAATCATAACTGGTTGTGAATTAAATAAGCAAACAAATAGGATAAATCAACTATCTTTTGAGATTGAGAATATATGGAAAATTTTCGCTACAAGGATACTGACTACACACACCTGTGCTGCACTATTAGCCATTGGATGTTTTGCAGATTGAACATAGACATGGGACGGCCAGGTCCCTGGTCCTGATTGGACAACCAAATCTACAAAAGTAAAAGGAAGTTCAGGTGATCATTAAAACATCAGGCGTAAGCAAAAATAAAACATTAAAAAAAAAATTGAAGATCCATTAGCAAAGTCGTTTAGCATAACGAGAAATCTTAAGTTCCAATAGTAAGGTCGCTATATTTAGAAGAACTAGCATGTGCGATTAATCTCGAGCGATTACTATGAACCATATATCTAAGATTTTAAGTTGAACTCTAAGACTGCATAACGGGTATTTCATCTACTTGTTCCACCATTTAGATGTGATATTTCTTTAGCTATAAGCATGATATTTTGTATCATTATTAAAAATGGCCATGTGACATAGATGCCTCATTTGATGCTTTTTAGAAAACAACTTTGGGCTTTAAAATAACGACATCCCCTTGTTCTTCTACATTGCACGTAATCTTGCCATCTTATGAGTTCACATCAACCCTGTAGATTTTAATATGAATCTAAATGTATTTACAGCATTTCAGGTTAGGTAAGGAGTTTGTTGTGTCATTTGAGAAATACTTCAAATTATGTGAGCTTAAATCTCCTCTATGTATAGGGACATGTGATGGACTCTAGTGTGCAAGATGGTATTTCAGATGATGCAAAAACAAGTGTAAATCACATACAAGCTTTCCTTGCACAGTGAGTTAAAAAGTATATGATTTAGCTGAGTAGATCGAAAGGATGATACAGGACATCGTCAGAAGTAATCACCTCAGCTAGTAGTGTCAAGAGCTAGAGCCAACAATATACGCCATGCAGGCACACGCACACATACATACATATACATACTTATACACACACTCATATATATATATACATATATATATATATATATATAACATTTAGATCATGAAAAGCCATACAAATTATAATACATAAAAAAGACAGTGAATGGAATAGCTTTAGAACTAGATTGAAAATTACAGAAACATGCTGACTGGAAAACATACCAAGCCCACCAGTACCAGATGCTTCTAGGTTAATAAAAGCTCCGACTGAATCACTCCACTTGTGCGTCGTTACAAAACCGTGTGCACCCTAGATATAAGAACATACAGCACCATTCATATGTTGCAGAATAATTTGTAAGCCAAATAGAACATTTATGCTCCAAAATTGATTGAATTATCAACTACTACTAAATAAAAAGAAAAGCAAAAAGGTGATTCACAGAGGTTGCTTTTATTATGTGATATAAAACAAAGTAATTATTGAGCAGTAAGCAACAACTATGTCAAGGAATGGATAGGTATTACAAGAACAAAAATACAGTATTAATTTAGCTACGAGCTATTAGGTACATAATCAATAAACGCAATTTTGCATGGTAAATGCCATCATGGAAAACTGGGCATTTTTATTTTATTTTTGGATGAAAAAACGATTGAACGCATTCTGCTGGAGCGCTTCAATAACATAATTTTTGGCAATCATGATATGCCTTGAAAGACAATGTTTTAATTCCATTGCAATGACAAGATATTATGTGACTTATACATTGTTTGTAGCGGACCTCAAAGAATAAGCCTCACAATAATAAGTAAAACAGAAAGTGTCGGAATTTTCCAGGTTAGCCATTGAGATTCGCTGGAAAAGGAAGATTATACAGATTGTTCTCAACTATTCGATACAAATCTACAACTTGATTTGCGCACACTTTTATTTTTGTTTGCAAAACCACAATAAACTTATAAGCTACTGCTAGCTGGCATTCGTATTGAAACCACTTAAAGGACTATGAGCCCGCTTGGGAACAGCTTATTTCATAACTACTTAAAAGTGGTTTTGAATAGTAACACTAACTGGGTTTAAGTTGAAATTGTAACACTATGTAGTTTTTATGTGATAAGCGAGTATGTGTTGGTTATGACTTATCAACTTCTAAGTAATTTATTTCACCTTCTTACGAGTTGTTGGCAAACAAAGATTATTTTAACTACTTGCAAGTTTTTGCCGAAAATGCCAAGTCTAAACGTGTACAGACCATTATAAGTAACAATATGATGATCGCAACACATAAGTGCATAGTTTAGCATGAAATTATTGCAAAGAAATAAGTACACTTTTTCGTTTAAAATTGTGTTCACATGTTTCATAATTCATACAGAGTTGCAAATTTTTCCACAAATAAATATGCAAACTATTGTTTAATACTCAACATGCAAGCATAATTTGTGCAACTCAGGAATTTATTTGGCTTCTTGGGTTCAAATATTTTCCTCTATTGTTTGTAGTACTTTCTAACCATTACATTTAATATCCAAAATACAATAATTATACCAATAAATATTATTATGTTATTATATGAACAAGGGTAACAAGCTCGATAATAGCTTTATCATAATTATTATTACGAACAAAGTAATGAGCATATCCGTAATAGCTTGGTGTTACAGATCTTGGCACAGAGAAAGGGTTAATAGTCACCATTGAGGGATGTATGTATGATTTACTTACCATAAAGTGAATCTATGACATATTTATGATTATTATGATTTCCAATATAAGTTTCAAGAGAAAGAGAAAATAAAGTAATAATGTAGTAACAATTTGCTGCATTATGACAGAGAAACCAGATAGCTTGAGAATTAATTTTAGCTGTGTTTGTCAACACAACATTAAGAATGAAGGGTAAACAAATAACATAGTAACTGAAATAATAAGTTTTTATCAGATGTAGCTTGTTACCAAAAGAAACAGTTCCTCAGCTCCATTGAAGAGAAAAATCAAAGGCCGAGGAGGGACCCAGCTTGAGTCGACCACAAGCCGTGCTAGTTCAAGCAACGAAGCTAAGAAAAATTGATGGATAACAGTTAAGACAAGAAAAGCAACCATAGACACGAATTGAGTATATGACCACTCACCAACACATGAACCACAATCGCCTGCACCTGGAGATCCAAGTGGGCTATCAAAATGAGCATTTACTAAAATAGATGTATCACGGTCGGTAGAAGATGTTGAAGAAATTCTGAAAGTATATAAAAGAAGTTAGTAACCAAGTATAAAGCACAAGCCTCGATAAATCAATAAAATGATTCTTAGGGGTGTTACGGTTGCGGTCACCGTCATTATTACCACCAATCGAAACCGTAACCATTGTTGACGGTTACAAATTCTTGTAACCATTACCGCAACCGTCTATGATGGTTAACCATCACATTTTCAATTTTGAAGCATGTTGTACATATATTTTCAATTATATGCATTATTGATGATAAATTCATGTAACTCTTATATGCATATGCTATAAACATGTAGATTCAAAGAAATTTTACCCACCAACTTATTATTCTCCATGAAACACACACATATGAATATATGTATGTATAACATCATCTGTGTACTATCTACCTTGTCATTTTAGAGGCATGATCTTTAAGAACTTTGGAATAAATTAAAAAGAAACTGCTCAAAATTTGTTTCCTTCAAACAGTATTAGAAGCTAATCATATAAGCAGTTAAGTTATTCCCTCCATACAGCATATTATCTGAATACCTCCCTCGACGTAAACATTAACCTAACAGTACTTGTGCAAGATACAAATAAATGCATCAACACTGGCCTGTGTGTCTGACTTAAGATCCAGCACATTTTTACATTCCTCAGAGCAACAAATTACCTCTGCTAATTTCAAAAGTTACAGTTTGACAAATGTTATCTTTTTTAAGGTTCATTTTACATTAAGAAAAATGTTTAAAGAAAATTTCAGAATATAATTAGCCCTTTAGGCAATAGCCATAAGTGTAACAACTTATATAGATTATCATACACAATGGACTACAAGCTAAGAAGCATGGATGCTAGGAATTTGATGTCATAGATGCATATGGTGGCACCCTACGCATACAACCAACATGACAAAATACTTCAAACTATAGACGAAAACATAATAAAGCATTGTTATGTTGACCTGTGCTTCGTTGTATCCATGCATATAAGCACGGAGCCCACATCTCTATGTTTATCGACAATTTCAAGATGGAAAATTACCGAAAGTCATCATATGTGTGACTAAAAATATTGCTCCAAATAAACACAGAACATCGCGTAAATCTTGGGGAATTGAATGCCGGTAGCAAGAAATATTTGTGGTGTTTTAATAATTAGCAAGTAACCTTTTGGAGTTAAGCCATAGATAAGAAGACAGTGAAGATAATGTTTGATTTTAGAGCTTAAATTTTGTTGAATCTGTGAACAAAATAGCTCGTATTTTAATTCATTTCAAAATAATGTGTTGTGATGCATAATGTTTTATGAATACAATATCTTACTTCCAATCCTTCGTCAAGTTTGGAATATATTCTGATGGGTAATGGAGAATTATGAGATTAATTCAAGAAGGTAGAGAAACGAAACAAAAAATGATTGATTCAGGCATATATAGTAGCTCTTCTCCCACTTGATTCAAATATTCGCTTCGTACAATAATATATCTATAAAAGGAGAAATCAGAAACAGTGTCATCAATGTGCCCAATAGCGGACAACTATCCAGTTAGTTCAAGTTTTCATTGAGCAAACTGCAATGCATTAACAGGAATCTCAGCGTAAATTTGTAATCAGCACCAGAGGACAAAAAAGGTTTCAGTTGTCATTCACAAACTAGATCCACTAATCTACAGTTATTTCAATGTAATGAATTTAGCCGAAAAAACTTTATCTAAATAGCATTGTATTTGACTAAGCATTGCCTTCTACCATATAAATTGGTTAAGGATATCAAATTAGCAATAGAAGCACATATCTTAGTTGATATTTTCCATCTCAAGCATGGTTTGGAAATAATGACCTAGAAATGTTAACCACGGCCAGGAGAAAAAAAATCAACTTACAAAATCCATTGACATAGGCAGTAAATATGTAATACTAATTGACTGTACACACGTGAGTAAACATACCTCATCATGATATTTTTGTGATTCCTGTAACCCAGTGCTATGCTACGACCTAGAAATGTCATATTGAAAGATCCGCTAACAAGTGCTTCATCAATCTCCACTCTGTATAATGCATACAAATCTAACTCAGTGCTTAACTGGAATAACTATAAGAGATATGAGAAGTAAACAAAGTCTCCGATGCTACTATAACATGCAATCCATAACTCAAAGCAGGATAGAGAATCCAATATGTACTTGCTACAAGGTTCAGTTGAAATGAATGTTTTGCAATAGGCAACTTATGCTCTTTTGTTTTTTATCGAAGGGATCTATATCTATGAGCATGAATATTTTGTGATGTATGCTTTAATCAGCTATAATTAAAATCATTATTTAGGGTTAGCATTATTAACACTACCTGTAAAGTTAAAGTTTAGCTAAGGCTTTTTGATGCACCTAGACAAGAGAGATTGAAATATACAGTGGTTGCAACAACAAATTTTTTTCTTCCATGGTTGCATTTCTCTTGCTTTCGTAACTCATTCCGGCGAGATGAGAAATAATATTATGCCAGTAATATAATGGTTGCATTTCTTTCTTCGAATATATGCCTCAATAGCAAGGTTTCAGTTCTTGAATTCCGTCTAATTGCTTGAGAAATTTGAAATTTTGGTTTTGTTACGTAATTTTCAGAAATTCCATTCCAATTCCGTTTTTAGAATTTTGGTACTGTTTGGTTTTTTTCTATATAAATAAATTAATAATTGGAACAAACAAAATGTATGTCCTATTTATATAGAAATTATAAATGAGATAATTAGATAATTAATTGAATGCTTTTGTTTTGAGGTACATCTCTAAAGGTATTTTTGTATGTTTTATTAATAAAACTTTAGATATATGTTTTATAATATGTATTTCTTAATAATATACTGAGTAGACGGAGTTCAAAGATAATCCGGTTTGTGAGAATTTTTTGTTGCTTTTATTCTATGTGAATCTCTCTTTATTATAAGCGGATAAAATTGTTTGAGCAAGTATTTTACAAAAAAGTTAAATTTGAGTCGACTAAATTGGAAGAAAAAATGATTTTGCGCTTGATTCTTTATCTATATGATAGAATATTCAATTACTACATGATATTCAAAGACATTAGTGTATTTTTTATATATGTTTTTATCTTTTAGTTTAATTGGTTACACTGGAACCAAAATTTCATTGAAAAGCTATCTTGATCCTCCCTAAAATCAACATGGAACCAACATAATTCGATGTGCCGAACAGAATTTTGACCTAGTTCAATAGTTGAAATTTCAAACTTATAAGATCATCATCAAAAAGTAGAAAGAGGCTACAGCAAGAAGAATGACAATATTTCAACAACTCTCGTGACAACATGACTTATCATGGAAATTGTAGTTGTTAATCAAATAGCCACCAAACTAGAAAGGTTTTGGATCAAATTGAAATACTTGGGACGATTCTATTTGAACCTCATAAAAGGACAAACTTTGGTAGGGATCATAATATATGGACTAAAAGTAAATCAATTTTTTGTATAAAAAAAATTATCTAGTTTACAAACAACAAAAAAATTCACTGCCACAAAGACCACGAATGCATTAACCTTTTAGATTATTGATGCATTGTATGTTGTGTATTATGTGTTTAATTAGTAAAACATAGTTGTTTGAAAACAACAAAGACAACGTGCATATAGAAATCCCTTTTTTTTTTTTTTTGATTATTTGCATCTAAAGATATAATATCACAATTATATGGTGTATTATTGCAATATCCTCTTAGTTAGTTTCGTTGTGACTTGGTTGAATTAACTTGTAAGGAAAACTTTATCAAAATACTTCCTCATGTTGATCAACCTGAGCGGGCGTTGAATATTTCAACCTTATTCACAGTCTTGGTTGGCCAATAGCAGCAAACTAAACCATGAGAGATCTCGCTAACGATTATTCATTTTTGGAGTGTAGAAATACTTTGGGGTGTCATTAAATAATTTTAATGCTATTGAAATTGTTTTTCGAGTATGCTATTAAATAGAAGTTTAAATGAAAACATAAATAGAAATATCAATTTAAAACCTAGATACAACTATAGCACAATGAAACCGATGAAGATCTCTAAGAAGAGGTATAAACTACCGATGTATATGATTACATAATGCATATGATCTCATTAGTACTTTTGTGTACTTATATATATGGTTTAAGTGGGATAGAGGAATTGATTTACTCATCAAATTGTCTTATAACTATAGATGGATCATTTCAACGCCGGAGTGCATACTTAAGTTCAAATTGTAGATTGATAAAGCAATGTCATAAGTTGGTTGATTGCCTAGTTGTGTTACCTAAGATATCAACTCAACTTTTCTTATGCTAAAGTTCATTAAGCCCTTCAAAACAATTATTTCACAAAACTAACATTAAAAGTGCTTAGCCATGTTTAGATTGAAAAGGTTGGATTAGCATAGTCGAATAAATATTTTCCCTACCATTCTTGAAAAAAATAGTAGAAAATGGATTCGGGATTCAATATACACATACATGGATATAATAATGCGGATTTTTTACTATGAAAATCTCCTCATTGATATTTTATCGTATGTCCACATCTTTAAAATTTTCATTCATTCATACTAACACCATCAATAATATATTTAGTCAAAGTATTCACAACTTTGAAATTATATATTTATATACATATTTTTCAATGTTAGATCAACTAACTCAATAAATTTATTATACATTGGATAATAAATTTGGAATTCAGGTCAACAAAAATTATATATTTTTAATTTTCAAATTATATTCACTTGTTCATGAAACAAGTACTAAACAGTGAAAATAACGTAATCTATTTTTTATTCTTTACATGTAAAAATGTATTTAAATCCGTAAACAAATTATTTCACAATTTTAGTGTTTTTTACAACTTTATCTACTGTAATGTGCAGATTACACGTCAGTATTAGCGAGGGTTGTTCCCATTTTTCTCTTAGTAATTTAGACAGTCATGGTTACACATACAAATTTTGAGATGAATTTTTAGTAGCTTCAAGGATGATTATGGTGTCAAATTTTAAAGATGAGTGTGGTAATGAGGTGATAAAAAGTGAATAGATTAAACAATATAGGATATAATGTTGGATTTGTGCTTCACAAAAGGAAGTAACAAATGAAGTACATAGTGTGCATTAAGGTGAAGAAGTAAAAGTGTGTGTTGCTTATGGTGTGCAGGATCTACTTGTTAGATGATTTTCTTGAATTTGTAGTGAACAAAACAAAAATTAGATGGATATCAAAGTTAGAAATTAATCGTTTTCGTACAAAAACAATTCTCTTATTGTGAACAATTTTAACGTGGCACGATCACTCTTAAAAAAAAGGGTACATGTCAATTGTAGACCATGATAAAAGGATTTTGATTTGTTATGAGTAAGAAGAAAATAGTTGGTATCCATCTTGAAGACAATGTGCATGCATGTTCAATTAGCATGTACAAGGATAAAAGCACCTTTCAATAGTAAAGATTGTTAGCAATGATACCAGGTATGGACACAATAATACAAGAGTTCAAATATGGTGTAGCGCCATTAAAGTGATATTAACAGAAGAGTTGGAATATAGTCAACTATAGACATAATAGTTTCATGAATTCTCAACACATCAAAAGATATGCTAATTAAAATTTCAAGAAAAGAGCTTCATACAGCCCTTCGACAGCATTCTCCTTACTTTTCGCCTCTCCTGCTCAATTGGCTGGATCCAAATCATTCAGTAAAATCATTAAAGTTTTTATAACCGTGGACCAAACAGCAACCCACCCAAATATTGCTACAGTTTCATCTCTGGAGATTTTGAATACTCAGGTATTCTGTGATGATTAGTGTAAAAGCCAATGCTGAAATCATTGGCCTCTTTGGAAGGTGCTCAACTCCATTTGGAGTCAATTCAGTTCAAGGTGCCCCAATTTGGAATTAGATTCAGGTTAAGATGGACTACTGAAATACATGACGCTAGCATCGTGTAATTAATAGGGCATAAGATGATATTATAAGAGGACAAAAGCAAAGAATTCTATAGTCAAAGAAGACAAAATGCAAGACATGTCAACCTTTCACAAAATATTAAGCTTTGATGAATTTCTTGTTTTTTTTTCTTTTTCATTTCTTTTTTTCCTTTCCATTTTTGACAATCTAATCTGCATTGAGGAAGTGCCAACCCCAACCCAAAAATGTCAACAACTAGATGGGTTTTGGACTGAAATTGATTCAGTCTGATGTTGCTATTATTCAAAGTCTAAACCCTTGTTGGAGGCTAGGTTTTACAGATGGACATTCTGGTTGAAATTCATGGCTTTTCGGAAAAGAAAATATTGTAATCTAATTCATTTTTAATAGGGGTAAGTGCTTCTTGTTTCATATGCTTTTATTTTCTTCTTGATCAACGATAAACAAACGATGCAGAATCAATCAAGACAGTAATGGAAATCCTGTCTGTATCGTATCCTTTTGGGGAATGGCATAAACGTTTTTAACTATTTTGCCCTGTGATTTAAGGTAGCTCCTCCCATTTTCTTCTGTTGGGTTCTCATTGTTCTTGTTAAGTGTCAAAAATCCAAAATTCAACGTTGTAAATTGTACTGCATTAACCAGACAATCAAATAGTTTAATTGCTGTAGTTGAAGTTTTTCTCAGCTGAAGAAATAATCAAACCACGGAAATCATCAACCAAATGAAGAAAAAAAACCAACTTTATTTGAGATCCAGCACGATCCTTTAGACTCAAAAGCTGTCCTTTTATATAATCCGCGGCATCTTCCAGCCCCTTCTTGCCCTCCTACGACAATATAAAAATGCACCCATTAATAGTTTGACCACAATATTACTGCTCTTCAACTAATTATTAAAAAATAATAAATACCTGGCGGCCTTCTATGTCGACAGAAAGTTTCCGTATGTGATCCAGAGCGCGTGCTTCAGAAAAGCGATCAAGAGGAGCACTATGGTCTAAAGGAGTTATGTGATTCATGTGAATTACTGTGTACGCGATGAATGACATGAGAGAATAGATTAGAGACAAAATCAGTAGACAGTAAAGCGAAGTTCGGGTTTGTTTTGATTGACTGAAGGGGAATATCGCCATTACAGAACTGAATTAACAGATGGAAGATGGCGAAACGGAAACAGATGCCACAAACAAGGTACCTTTTTTGAAATAAATTTTTGTTTCGAAAAACGAGCAGGTAATTAAATATACAGAATATTAACTTCTTCGGTCCTTGTTGTTTTAATGCAGGCCAAGGCCAGTGCACACCAGTTTGAATAAAAATTCATTTCAACCCAGAAGGAAAAAAATTCATAATTTTATACCCATTTTCCCTCGTTTAGGTTAATGGAATCAAAACCGGGACAACAAATTAGAATATATATATATGTGTGTATATATATATAGACACACACACACATATTTCGGTCACCACCGTCTATTACGGTCGCAGTTGATAACAACACTCATGTCTGTCGTTGGTGAGAGGATTTTTTTTGAGAAAAATTCACGTTGGACCAAAACGATGGTACTAGTTTAACTCATGTCCGTGGTCAGTCATGATGTTCATTGATATCCACGTCAACTCGAGCATGTATGTTGTTATGACCTACACTCTCGCATAGCACGGTAGAATTAATAATAAAAAGGAAATATCAGAAAAAATGGTAAAGTTGTGTCGTGCGAAAAGGGAAAAATGAAGTATAAAAAATAGCTGTTTTTTCGAACGTAGTCAGTAAAAACTGGGGTGTCAATAGAATTGGCATTTAATGTATGTAATTTTTTATAAATTAGGTCTATACTCCTTCTACATCGCACCCAACAAATATCATCGTCTGTTACCTCGTTTAAATTCAATTAACTTTTTGCAAGTTAATCAAATTTAAGAATCGTTTTCACCATTAAATCACAAATGTAATAAACTTTCAATGATATATTTTTTTTTTTTGCAAGGCAAGCCGGTTTTATAGTGGGCCGTCCGCTTTTATTACCAAAGTAATAAAGTTGAAGTACATGAGTAAGGTAAAAGCACCTAAACTACTATGAAAAAAGGAAAAATACAGTACAGGTATGTGACAGACATGTCACGGTAACTATAATAATAACCAAGACTAGGGCTCCTCCGAAGAGGAAGAATCACCGTCTTCAGCAGAAACCAAAGGGACATTGCCACATAGACCAGCAAATGAGCTGAAACGGATAGCAAGACTAGGGTCGTAACCCAAAGCATCAGTAGAGTAAATGAAAGAGCGATCCCAAGAAGAATCAGCTAGCATGCCAGATTTCTTACTCGCATACACACCATCCAAATCAAGAACTAACGAATCACCAGACGGTTTATAATAAAGGCATCTAAGGTCCATCTGATCATCGGAAACAAATCTGAAAAATGAATCATCCACGGAGTTAAATCTCACATCAGAAATGAGATCAACCCAACACCTCTCAGACTCAACCCAAACAACCCAGGTAGAATCTGGAACAACTAAAGGATTAGTTGGGGCAACACAAGGTACCACAGCAACAGAAGGAGAGGCAGGCCTATCAACAGCAGGAGTCGGACCTAAATCAGGCAAAGGCACCGCTATAGGGGGCGACCTGAGAGGCAGAGGAAGGAACCTTTGGAATCCATTTCTAGAGCGGGGGACGAGACAGAGGAATCTTGGGAGGAGCCACGGAGGATCTGAAGTGCAGGAAGGAGATAATCAGGTGGCCAAAAGAGTGACAGGAGGAGCATATATCTAGAACCCAACCATAGCGAACACGGACCTCCACAACATGCCCAACAGCAAGCTGAACAGGAATAGAAGCAGGAAAAGGTTTAAAGGGGGATATCTCAATAAGAGCTTTTGCATACATCAATTTATCTCGGGCAACCGTATTAGTGTCAAAGCATTTCAATTTTCCGACGTTGCAGGCTAACCAATTCAACCCAAATAAAGACTGAAGCACAGAGGGGATTTGCGAAAAGTACACCCAAACGGGGATGGATAGCACTTGCTCGCGAGCACACGCCACAATGGGAGACCAAGGAGTTATAATAAAGGGTCTACCAGCAAAAAAAGAAGGCTCTGCACCAAGAACTAGCCGACGGTCCTCGGAAGAGCAAAACTTGAGATAATACATGGAGTCAATCAGCTTAACATGCAAATTACCATGCAGCTTCCATGCCTTACGTAAAACCAAGGACGGATCACGAAGACGGTGATTTGGTTTCAGAAAGAAACCAACCAAATATTCAGACCACTTGCATCACTATTGGAGGAGGGATCATCACTCCATTCTCTTCGACAATTTTAAATTCAATTGGATTGTAATCACTTGCATTTCGTGGCAGAGAATTGAAAAGAGAAGACCAAGCTTTGGGGCAAGCCGGCGATGATGCAGCACGACCAGGATGATTTTCAACATGGGGCAAAACAGGAGATGCAACAGACTTGGAAGCATCCAAACTATTGTCACAGTTTAAGGGGCCAAAGGTCTTAGAGTCATTTAAACAAGCAATTGAAGAGCATCGACCAGAATCATCAGCCAAAACCAATCCCACATTACTACCAGACGTACCACTAATGCCTCCCTCGCTGAACACAACATCATAAACATGCTTACCCTTATCACAAATAGAATACACATGCATACTCACATCAACAACAGGAGGAGATGGATAAAGCTGCATACCAGACGTAGCCGTAGGCGAAACAACACCAAAAGGCTCACAGCTAGCAGCCGCAGCATGAACCACAACACTCTTGATCGGGCGAGCAGTTGGTGCAATGGTGGAGTGATTGGTAGCAAGCAGAGGCGGAAATTCAGTGGTCGAATGTAGGTTTGGATTTGAAGTCTCGGCAATAGCTGACATAACTTTGTATAGACGACTAGATCTGGTCGAAGAGGGAAAGAGAGGGATCGATGGAGAGGAAAGAGAAGGGGAAAAGGACATAAGACGCGATTAGGGAAGTAGGCAGAAAGAAACGGGACATGGCGAAAAGAGGGGGGATTCACGGAGGAGAAAAGTGAATCGTGAATTGAAAAAATCGTCTGGAAGAGGAAGCCATGGAAGAGGACTGTAGTTATTTAATAAATCAGTTTGTTGTGCCAATGATATCTATTATTGGAATCTAAAAATAAATTTTAAACAATTAAATTTTACATGTTAGTTTTAATTGCAAAAATGCACTTATAACTAAAATTTACAATAAACTAATTAAGTTATTCGTTTTTAACTGCATTAAGAAAATGCACTTATAGCTAGAAACGTCAATCCTATGAATTGTGCATTATAAAATTTATTCAACGCATAGACTCGTTTATCCTTTTATGTATACAACAAAACTTAAATTAAATGACAAGCAACAAACACAAAAAATAGGAAAAACCATGCAAAGATTAATTCTTAATTGCACATTCAACAAGCATTATAATTATCAAATTGCTTTAATAGTGCGGGTAGGCAAATAAAATAAAAAATTGTAAATTAGGAAGACAGGCTAAACAACGGAAACATATCTCTACTAGAATCTAAAAATTTTTTGGTAAAACAAAAAGGAAGATGCATAAAATTAAAGCTGCATTCTATGAACGTATGATTACAAAATAATCCAAAGTAACTTTTAAGCGGCCTTCAGAGGGAACTTCGATGGTGCACTCTTCTTTGGTGATTACAATACCTTCTTACTTAGCAGTAGTCTTTTTATGCAAAGTTTTATTCAAATGTGATTGCATTTATGTGATGCGGTAATAATTTTGACTGCATACATAATACTTTTTGTTAGTCCGTGAGATGATGGTTTTGATGACAACAACCTTAGAATATATTATAAAATGTAAATACTAACAGTATAAATTTAGATATATATGTATATGCAGGATTTAACCATACATGTACCAAGAATGAAGACTGTACAGTATAAAGATTCAATATATCAAGATTTAAGACTCATGAGTATCAAGATTATCAAGAATTCAAGTAATTTATTCTTTAATTAGAAGTTTTGTTAAAACTCCTAGAAAAACACTGTCATCTTAAAATCCAATTTATTCGTGGAATGGAATCCACTTCGAGTCTGTTAAAGGGATGGAACCCTAAGTATGATGGAACCTACGAAAAATTTAATGGAACATTATTTTGCATCCGTTAATCTTTTATTCAAAATGATTTTTCAAAATTATATTTTGTTTTCAAAATGATTTCAAAACCTTCCTTTTAAAGGCATCAAAAACATCTATCCTGATTTCAAATACTTTTAGCCTCAAAATAATCTTTAATTTCAAAATCAAATTATCCTTATTTTTAAACTATCTTTTAAATATAATATATTTAACTTTTAAATATTTATACTTAGATTTTAAATATAAAATTATAGTAAAATTTTGTATATATTATTCTTTATACTTACTTATGTATTTTAAATATAGTCAAGTATATTTATAAAGTTTAAAATAGTTTTAATACAAAATAAAGGTTATTTTCAAAGAAAAACAAAACACCAAAAATCCCTTTGGGATGTTGACATACTCATGCACCCCATGTCGACATGGTGTCAATTGAGTTCAACATTTAATTTCAAAAGAAGTGTATATTCATCATAACTCTTCACGAATGAACATGACTGTTGTTCCTCTATAAATAGGGGTTAGTTTCGACGAATTTTAAGACAGTTTTTCTGGTTTTTCACTCCTCTTCTTCTTCCACATTTCTATATACAAATTCTTATCATTACTCTGCCGAAATCAACATTGAATCTAACTAGATTATCTCTTGTTTGATTCTCTATCACCATCTCAACAAGATCCTCAGTGTTATTCAGAGTTATAGGCTTTTTGTAATCGACTTAGCGAGAAAAGGTGTGATTGTAGCCTTGGAAATCAATCAAGTGTAAAAGGTGTGATTATAGCCTAGGAAATCAATTGGGTGAACTTGTTGCCCAGGAAATCAAGTATCTCTACCTAGAGGACTGTGATTCTGGAGGGCGTACCTCGTAGCCTTGAAATCGAGGGTGTAACTGTAAAGATTGTTTTTGAAAGAAAATCCGTACTTGTGTGCGGGACTGGATGCAGGGTAACTCCGAACCAGTATAAAATCCGGTGTGTTCTTTCCTTTACTGTTTTTGCTTTATATTTGTATTTGTGTTTGACTCTGTGATCGTATCTGTGTCTGAATATTGCATACATTTGTGTTTAAATTAGCAAAAACTCAAAAAGATTTAACAATTCTCTGAAACACTATTCACCCCCCTCTAGTGTTTATCCTTAGCCGTAAGTTCCTTAATCCGCATTTCTCGCATTTGGTATCAAAGCAAGGTTTTCAAAGTTTCATCATTTGTTTTTTGAAAAAGTTTTAAAATGGCTATGTTTGTTAATACTAGTTTAGAAATATTTAGATCATCATTGTCTTTTGAGTCTGCATATAATCAATGTTCAAATTCAAATTGTCTATCAAAATTGTTTGATGTGCAGGAATCATGTTATATGGCTGTTGAGAAATCAATCCACAACCGACAAATCGTGCAGATTAGAAAGAACAAATAGATACTTGATAGTGGATGTTCTAGACACATGACTGACAATCCAGATATGCTGAATGATATAATATACAAAGACGGAGGACTGGTTAACTTTAGAGACAATTCAAAAGGATATGTGATTGGCATCGGCAAAGTCAGTAACTCTGAAACTCCTATTATTACTAACGTCTTGCTAGTTAAAAATTTGAAACATAATCTGCTAAGTATAAGTCAACTTTGCAATAAAGGATATAAAATTAAATTTGAAAAAGATAAATGTCACATTGAAGATAACAATTCAACCATAATATTTGAGGGAGTTGGGAAAAAGAATATTTATATTCTTAGTATGAAAGTTTCAAATGATAACTTATGTCTTTTGGAAAATACAAGTGATCCTTGGATTTGGCATAAGAGATTTGGGCATTTGAATTCCAAACTCTTATCTAGACTGTCAAAATATGATCTAGTAAGAGGTCTTCCTAAAATGAATTTTAAAGTAGATAGTTTATGTGATGCGTGTCAATTAGAAAAACTTAGAAAAAGTTCCTATAAATTAAAAGATATGATTTCAACTTCAAAACCTCTTGAATTACTTCACCTTGACTTATTTGGTCCATCTCAAATTCTGTCAATAAATCATAGTAAATATGTTTTTTTAATTGTAGATGATTGTTCTGGATACATGGACAATATTTTTGAAACATAAAAGTGATACTTTTGAATGTTTTAAGAACTTTTCAAAAAGGATTCAAAATCAACTTTCTCTAAAAATTACAACCATTCGTAGTGATCACGGTGGTGAATTTGAAAATGGAAAGTTTGAGGAATTCCGCAATAAAAAGGGAATAACTCACAGTTTTTCATTTCCAAGAACTCCACAGCAAAACGAAGTAGTAGAACGTAAAAATAAGACGATTCAAGAGTGTGCAAGAAGTATGCTTTCAGACAGTAAATTACCTAAAAAAATTTGGGCAGAAGCAGTTGCTACCGCCTGTTATATTTTAAATAGAATTTTAATTAGACCTTTAACTAATAAGACTTATTATGAACTTCTTCACTCAAAAAAAACCTAAAGTATCTTATTTTAGAATTTTTGGAAGTAAATATTTTATTTTAAATACTAAAGATAACTTAGATAAATTTTATTCTAAATTCGACGAAGGTATCTTTATCGGATATTCTAATAGAAGTAAAGCGTACATAGTATTTAATTTAGAACTAACACCACCGAAGAAACAATGCACGTGTCATTCCATGAAAATTTCAAAATTTTTGAAGATACAAATGATGAAGATGATTTAATTACTCAAAATCAAGAGTCAATTGAAACTAATAATGAAATTAATCATCCTAATCAAAGGACTAAACTTTCAAAAGATCATCCTATTGAAAATATACTGGGAGATATGCAATCTATCGTTAAATTAGAAATCAACTAAGTCAAATGAGTAATTATCTTTTATATCAACTATTGAACCAAAAAATCCAAAAGAAGCATCAACTGATGCTTCATGAATTTTTGGCTATGCAAGAAGAACTAAATCAATTTACTAGAAATGAAGTTTGGGAACTTGTTCCTAGACCTGAAAATAAAACTATAATTGGAACTAAACGGGTTTATGAAAATAAAATGAATGAACAAGGAGAGGTGGTTAGAAATAAAGCACGTTTAGTCGCTCAAGGTTTTTGTCAAGAAGAAGGAATAGATTTTGATGAAACCTTTGCTCCCGTAGCAGGATTAGAAGCCATTAGGATTCTACTTGCTTTCGCAAATCATAATAATTTCAAATTATTTCAAATGGATGTTAAAAGTGTCTTTTAAATGGATTTGTAAAAGAAGAAGTGTATGTTGAACAACCACCACTTTTTGAAAATGATAAATTACCAAATCATGTTTACAAACTTAAGAAAGCTTTATAAGGTCTAAAACAAGTGGCTAGAGCCTGGTATGATAAAATAAGATCTTATCTATTACAATTAAAATTTGAAATTGGTAAAGTAGATAATACTCTTTTTATTAAAAGGAATAAAAATGATATTCAACTAGTTCAAGTCTACATAGATGATATCATTTTTGGATCAACTAATTTTGAAATGAATAAAGAACTTTTTGAAATAATGACAAAAGAGTTTGAGATGAGTCATATGGGTGAATTGAATTTCTTTTTAGAATTACAAATAAAACAATTAGATAATTGTATCTTTATTGGTCAAGAAAAATATGCTAAAGACCTAATTAATAAATTTGGTTTGACTACTGCAAGTGGAAAACCCACTCCCATGGCAACCAATGAGCACCTTAGTAAAGAAGATCTCTCGAAAGATGTAGATAAAAAGTTATATAGAGGAATGATTGGATCACTACTCTATATTACTGCTAGTAGACCTGATATCATGCATAGTGTTTGTCTCTGCGCAAGATATCAATCCCAACCTAAAGAAACCCACTTAAAAGCCGTAAAACGTATCATAAGATATGTTAAACACACCTCTGATTATGACTTATTTTACCCTAAAAATGATTCTTTTGACTTAATATCTTACTGTGATGCTGATTATGTTGGTTGTAAATCAGACCGAAAAAGTACAAGCGGAACTTGTCACTTTTTGAGGCATTCTCTGATTTCCTGGTTTAGTAAAAAGCAAAATACAGTTTCTTTATCAACAACTGAAGCAGAATATATTTCTGCTGCTTTGGCTTGTTCTCAAGTAATGTATATGTAACAAACTTTAAAAGATTGTGGTTTAAAATTTTCAAAATCACCAATTTATTGTGATAATACGAGTGCGATAAATTTATCTAAAAATACTACTCAACATGCACGAACTAAACATATTGATATTAAACATCATTTTCTCAGACATAATATAAGTAAGGAAGTAATCACTCTAGATTATATCAATTCTGAGAATCAAATTGCTGATATCTTAACAAAACCATTAAATGAATCTATATTTACTAAATTAAGAAGAGAACTAGGTATTTGTTCAATAACTGAAATATAAAATATAAATAAACAAAGTATAATTAAAAATTAATTCAAAATAAATTAAATATGCAAAAATTCAAGAACCATGTCGACATACCCTTCTACCCTATGTCGACATACAACGTTTTTAAATTTTTAAAATTTTTTCCACCAAAATTCAAATAATTGGTTATATATTCTTCGCATTTTTCGAAATTTTATTCATCCTTTCTGTTATATCTCTGTTCTTTTCTCTGAAATCAAATAATCAATGACCTCCTCTTCCAAATCAAACATAAAATCAACCTTTTCGTTCCCCTCTCCTACGGCTGGTCCATTTCAACGTACTACTCTCGCTCGTGTGACTAAAATGAAGGATTCTCTAGAGGATGCACTTCAGTTAATGACTGAAATTCAAGTAATGCAACTTCGAATGGTCAAGGAACAAGAGAGGCAAGGCAAAATCCTTAGGAATTTGCAAAAATTTCTAATGGACAATCATGCTAACCCAATCTTGATTGACGAAGATTCTTCAAGAGATTAAGAACAAGAGGCCAGTGAAGTAGAAGAAGAACCCATGAAAGAAGCGCCTGCGGAAGATGACGACAAAGTCGTGTTCATTGGAGAAGTGTGTTTTGACAAAGATGGAAATCTTGTCGAACAACGTGGAAATTTCTGTTTCCACTATCCAAGCTGTTGGATTCATAGATCTCCTATGTTCAAAAACACACATTAGTTTCTTCTCTTTCTTTGCCATTGTTGTTTATTCCTTTTTACGTTTACAACGAAAATGTAAATATAACTATACGATTAATAAATAAATTGTGTTCTTATATATGTTCTTCCCTATTAATAAATATAACTATATGGTTATCATATACTTAGAATAGTTAGTAGTTTAGGATTAGGTTTATTATTAGATCTAAGTATCGATTATTTATGGTATTAGATTTAGGGGGAGTTCTATAATTTGATGCTATATAGTTTAGAGTTAGTTTTTGTTGATGACAAAGGGGGAGAAGTATAAAATAGGGTAGTTAGACATAGATTAAGGGGGAGTTATTAGTTTTAGGGGGTGTTATTATGATAGAAGTAATATTTTATAAACAAAAGTTGCCATCATCAAAAAGGGGGAGATTGTTAATCCGTGAGATGATGGTTTTGATGGAAACAACCTTAGAATAGATTATAAAATATAAATACTAACAGTATAAGTTTAGAAATATATATATATATATATATATATATATATATATATATATATGCAGGATTTAACCATGCAGGTACCAAGAATGAAGAGTGTACAGTATAGCGATTCAAGATATCAAGATTGAAGACTCATGAGCATAAAGATTACCAAGAATTCAAGTAATTTATTCTTTAATTAGAAATTTTGTTAAAACTCCTAGAAAAGCGCTGGCATCTTAAAATCCAATTTATTCGTGGAATGGATTCCACTTCGAGCCTATTAAAGGGATGGAACTCTAAGTAGGGTGGAACCTACGAAAAATCTAGTAGAACATTGTTTTGTATCCGCTAATCTTTTATTCAAAATGATTTTTCAAATTATATCTTGTTTTAAAAACGATTTAAAAACCTTCCTTTTAAAAGCATCAAAAACATATATCCTGATTTCAAATACTTTTAGCCTCGAAATAATCTTTAATTTCAAAATCAAATTATCATTGTTTTTAAACTATCTTTTAAATATAATATATTTAACTTTTAAATATTTATACTTAGATTTTAAATATAATATTATAGTAAAATTTTGTATATACTATTCTTGATACTTACTTATGGATTTTAAATATAGCCAAGTATATTTATAAAGTTTAAAATAGTTTTAATATAAAATAAATGTTATTTTCAAAGAAAAACAAAACACCAAAAATCCCTTTGGGATGTCGACATACTCATGTACCCCATGTCGACGTGGTGTCAGTTGAGTTCAAAATATAAATTTCAAAAGAAGTGTTTATTCGTCATAACTCTTCACGAATGAACATGACTGTTGTTCCTCTATAAATATGAGTTACTTTCAATGAATTTTAAGACATTTTTTCTGGTTTTCCACTTCTCTTCTTCTTCCACATTTCTATATACAAATTATTATCGTTACTCTGCCGAAATTAACATTGAATCTAACTAGATTATCTTTGGTTTGATTCTCTATCACTATCTCTACCATATCCTCAGTGCTATTTAGAGTTATAGGCTTTTTGTAATCAATTTAGCGAGAAAAGGTGTGATTATAGCCTTGAAAATCAATCAAGTGTATAAGGTGTGATTGTAGCCTTGGAAATCAATTGGGTGAACTTGTTGCCCGGAAAGTCAAGTATCTCTACCCAGAGGACTGTGATTCTGGAGGGTGTACCTCGTAGCCTTGAAATCGAGGTTGTAACTGTAAAGATTGTTTTTGAAAGGAAATACGTACTTGTGTGCGGGACAGGATGTTGGGTAACTCCGAACCAGTATAAAATCCTGTGTTCTTTCCTTTACTGTTTTTGCTTTATATTTGCATTTGTGTTTGACTCTGTGATCGTATCTGTGTCTGAATATTGCATACATTTGTGTTTAAATTAACAAAAACTCAAAAAGATTTAACAGTTCTTTGAAACACTATTCACCCCCTCTAGTGTTTATCCTTTGCCTTAAGATCCTTAATCCGCATTTCTCACATTTGGCATCAAAGCAAGGTTGTCAAAGTTTCATAATCTGATTTTTGAAAAAGTTTTAAAATGGCTATGTTTGTTAATACTAGTTTAGAAATATTCAGATCATCATTGTCTTTTGAGTCTGCATATAATCAATGTTCAAATTCAAGTTATCTATCAAAATTGTTTGATGTGCAGGAATCATATTGTATGACTGTTGAGAAATCAATCCACAATGGAAAAATTGTGCAGATCAGAAAGAACAAGTAGATACTTGATAGTGGATGTTCTAGACACATGACTGGCAATCCAAATATGTTGAATGATATAATATACAAAGACGGAGGACTGGTTAACTTTAGAGACAATTCAAAAGGATATGTGATTGGCATCGGCAAAGTCGGTAACTCTGAAACTCATATTATTACTAAGGTCTTGCTAGTTAAAAATCTAAAACATAATCTGCTAAGTATAAGTCAACTTTGCGATAAAGGATATAAAATTAAATTTGAAAAAGATAAATGTCACATTGAAGATAACAATTCAACCATAATATTTGAGGGAGTTAGGAAAAAGAATATTTATATTCTTAGTATGAAAGTTTCAAATGATAACTTATGTCTTTTGGAAAATACAAGTGATCCTTGGATTTGGCATAAGAGATTTGGGCATTTGAATTCCAAACTCTTATCTAGACTGTCAAAATATGATCTAGTAAGAGGTCTTCCTAAAATGAATTTTAAAGTAGATAGTTTATGTGATGCGTGTCAATTAGAAAAACTTAGAAAAAGTTCCTATAAATTAAAAGATATGATTTCAACTTCAAAACCTCTTGAATTACTTCACCTTGACTTATTTGGTCCATCTCAAATTCTGTCAATAAATCATAGTAAATATGTTTTTTTAATTGTAGATGATTGTTCTGGATACATGGACAATATTTTTGAAACATAAAAGTGATACTTTTGAATGTTTTAAGAACTTTTCAAAAAGGATTCAAAATCAACTTTCTCTAAGAATTATAACCATTCGTAGTGATCACGGTGGCGAATTTGAAAATGAAAAGTTTGAGGAATTCTGCAATAAAAAGGGAATAACTCATAGTTTTTCATTTTCAAGAACTCCATAACAAAACGGAGTAGTAGAACGTAAAAATAGAATGATTCAAGAGTGTGCGAGAACCATGCTTTCAGACAGTAAATTACCAAAGAATTTTTGGACAGAAGCAGTTGCTACCGCCTGCTATATTTTAAATAGAATTTTAATTAGACCTTTAACTAATAAGACTTCTTATGAACTTCTTCACTCAAAAAAACCTAAAGTATCTTATTTTAGAATTTTTGGAAGTAAATGTTTTATTTTAAATACTAAAGATAACTTAGATAAATTTGATTCTAAATCTAACGAAGGTATCTTTATCGGATATTCTAATAGAAGTAAAGCGTATATAGTATTTAATTTAAGAACTAACACCATCGAAGAAACAATGCATGTGTCATTCCCTGAAAATTTCAAAATTTTTGAAGATACAAATAATTAAGAAGATTTAATTACTCGAAATCAAGAGTCAATTGAAACTAATAATGAAATTAATCATCCTAATAAAAGGACTAAACTTTCAAAAGCTCATCCTATTGAAAATATGCTAGGAGATATGCAATCTATAGTTAAATTAGAAATCAACTAAGTCAAATGAGTAATTATCTTTTATATCAACTATTGAACCAAAAAATCCAAAAGAAGCATCAACTGATGATTCATGGATTTTGGCCATGCAAGAAGAATTAATTCAATTTACTAGAAATGAAGTTTGGGAACTTGTTCCTAGACCTGAAAATAAAACTATAATTGGAACTAAACGGGTTTATGAAAATAAAATGAATGAACAAGGAGAGGTGGTTTGAAATAAAGCACGTTTAGTCGCTCAAGGTTTTTGTCAAGAAGAAGGAATAGATTTTGATGAAACCTTTGCTCCCGTAGCAGGATTAGAAGCCATTAGGATTCTACTTGCTTTCGCAAATCATAATAACTTCAAATTATTTCAAATAGATGTTAAAAGTGCCTTTTAAATGGATTTGTAAAAGAAGAAGTGTATGTTGAACAACCACCCCTTTTTGAAAATGATAAATTATCAAATCATGTTTACAAACTTAAGAAAGCTTTATATGGTCTAAAACTAGCTCCTAGAGCCTGGTATGATAGACTAAGATCTTATCTATTACAATTAAATTTTGAAATTGGTAAAGTAGATAATACTCTTTTTATTAAAAGGAATAAAAATGATATTCAACTAGTTCAAGTCTACGTAGATGATATCATTTTTGGATCAACTAATTTTGAAATGAATAAAGAATTTTTTGAAATAATTACAAAAGAGTTTGAGATGAGTCATATGGGTGAATTAAATTTCTTTTTAGAATTACAAATAAAACAATTAGATAATGGTATCTTTATTGGTCAAGAAAAATATGTTAAAGACCTAATTAATAAATTTGGTTTGACTACTGCAAGTGAAAAACCCACTCCCATGGCAAACAATGAGTACCTTAGTAAAGAAGATCTCTCGAAAGACGTAGATAAAAAGTTATATAGAGGAATGATTGGATCACTACTCTATATTACTGCTAGTAGACCTGATATCATGCGTAGTGTTTGTCTCTGTGCAAGATATCAATCCCCAACCTAAAGAGACCCACTTAAAAGTCGTAAAACGTATCATAAGATATGTTAAACACACCTCTGATTATGACTTATTTTACCCTAAAAATGATTCTTTTGACTTAATATCTTACTGTGATGCTGATTATGCTGGTTGTAAATCAGACCGAAAAAGTACAAGTGGAACTTGTCACTTTTTGAGGCATTCTCTGATTTCCTGGTTTAGTAAATGCAAAATACAGTTTCGTTATCAACAACTGAAGCAGAATATATTTCTGCTGCTTTCGCTTGTTCTCAAGTAATATATATGCAACAAACTAAAAGATTGTGGTTTAAAATTTTCAAAATCACCAATTTATTGTGATAATACGAGTGTGATAAATTTATCCAAAAATACTACTCAACATGCTCGAACTAAACATATTGATATCAGACATCATTTTCTTAGAGATAATATAAGCAAGGAAGTAATCACTCTAGATTATATCAATTATGAGAATCAAATTGCTGATATCTTAACAAAACCATTAAATGAATCTATATTTACTAAATTAAGAAGAGAACTAGGTATTTGTTCAATAACTGAAATATAAAATATAAATAAACAAAGTATAATTAAAAATTAATTCAAAATAAATTAAATATGCAAAAATTCAAGAACCATGTCGACATACCCTTCTACCCTATGTCGACATACAATGTTTTTAAATTTTTGAAATTTTTTCCACCAAAATTCAAATAATTGGTTATATATTCTTCGCATTTTTCGAAATTTTATTCATCCTTTCTGTTATATCTCTGTTCTTTTCTCTGAAATCAAATAATCAATGACCACCTCTTCCAAATCAAACATAAAATCAACCTTTTCGTTCCCCTCTCCTACGGCTGGTCCATTTCAACGTACTACTCTCGCTCGTGTGACTAAAATGAAGGATTCTCTAGAGGATGCACTTCAGTTAATGACTGAAATTCAAGTAATGCAACTTCGAATGGTCAAGGAACAAGAGAGGCAAGGCAAAATCCTTAGGAATTTGCAAAAATTTCTAATGGACAATCATGCTAACCTAATCTTGATTGACGAAGATACTTCAGGAGATCAAGAACAAGAGGCCAGTGAAGTAGAAGAAGAACCCATGGAAGAAGCGCATGCGGAAGATGTCGACAAAGTCGTGTGCGTTGGAGAAGTGTGTTTTGACAAAGGTAGGAATGTTGTCGAACAACGTGAAAATTTATGTTTCCACTATCCAAGCTATTGGATTCATAGATCTCCTATGTTCAAAAACACACATTAGTTTCTTCTCTTTCTTTGCCATTGTTGTTTATTCCTTCTTACGTTTACAATGAAAATGTAAATATAACTATACGATTAATAAATAAATTGTGTTCTTATATATGTTCTTCCCTATTAATGAATATAACTATATGGTTATCATATACTTAGAATAGTTAGTAGTTTAGGATTACATTTATTATTAGATCTAAGTATTGATTATTTATGATAACACCATCATTATAATCACACATCATGGAGTATCAGATTTTGGGGGAGTTCTATAATTTGGTGCTATATAGTTGAGAGTTAGTTTTTGTTGATGACAAAGGGGGAGAAGTATAAAATAGGGTAGTTAGACATAGATTAAGGGGGAGTTATTAGTTTTAGGGGGTGTTATTATGATAGAAGTAATATTTTATAAACAAAAGTTGCCATCATCAAAAAGGGGGAGATTGTTAATCCGTGAGATGATGGTTTTGATGGAAACAACCTTAGAATAGATTATAAAATATAAATACTAACAGTATAAGTTTAGATATATATGTATATGCAGGATTTAACCATGTATGTACCAAGAATGAAAACTGTACAGTATGGAGATTCAAGATATCAAGATTGAAGACTCATGAGTATCAAGATTACCAAGAATTCAAGTTATTTATTCTTTAATTAGAAATTGTAACAACCCGTATATTTGGACCATTTAAATTGACAATAATCCATACATGTCAACTTAAATAATACAAAACACGAATCATTATGGGATTATATATACATAAATGTAAATGAGAATCAATACAACATCACAGACACAGAACAGTCACAGAATAATGCAGCGGAAAATACATCGTCATGATAGCAGTTCATGAAGCTACTATATGAAATACAACAATGTCTAAACATAAAGTGACTGAAAGGAAATACATAAATGTCCAACAGACAAGAACAACAATACTGGAATAGAAATAGACTGATAAAGATAAATGCTAAGTCTTCAACATCTTCAACCAACCTTGATCAGCAAACTGGATAGCTTCAGACTGACCCGAGCATATACAAAAGAAACACTCGAGTCAGGACTCAAAATCTTATGCAGGATAATCAATTGCAGGAAATAAAGTCCATAACTCAAAGATGAATAAAATAACATCTCTAAGGATCCGATAAACTATCTATATATATATATAATACGGTATGTAGGTAATGTCTAATCGGTAAAATAGAATATTAAAATAGCGTTAAAGCGTTACCATAATTCCCCTTAACACATTTTATATTCCCAAAAGCATATACAAGACCGTAGTTTCCCCAAAACCGAAAGTCACCGGAGGGCAATCCATATACTCAAGGTACAAATCAAAACGTAGTGGTCGCGAATAGGATAATCAGTATGACAAGGTACATGAGGCAATACCAACTAGGATACTGGTACTTGCGTGATCCGGACTGATGTTGAGCATAGTAGCTACTATCTCAACAACGCGAAACAACACTCCCAAATCAAAGGGTGCACCCAAATCGAATCACAAAAGTAATAGATATGGTATCGAAGAAGCGTGTCCGCTAGAGGTGGCGATCCTCAATGGCCCGGCGCGGCTCCTGTTTTAGTCATGTCAGGGGTCATCCAATATCGTTCTCTTTCTTCAGTCAACGCGTTCACCAAACCATCCACTTCATTCTGAATCAACACTTCGCGCATAATAGTTATTAAAGTGGTTTTCGGTATCGACAGAGAGTATGTCCATTCCCGATCCTGGTCTCTTTAATAACTACGTATTTATTACCCGATGGTCGGTTAAATTAACGTTTAAACAAATCAAAGTCCAAAAGTCAAGGTGCAAATTTGACTTCCAAAATTTGACATTTCACGATTCAATTTATTTTAGATATTTTACAACATATTTTCGAATGCAATTTTTAGCTCAAACACTTGAGTTACAATTTAAAATTAAGTATTCAAGTTCGATTTAACAAGGTCTAAAAGTCGCTTATTAAATTTAGTTCATAATCAATGAATTCAATTTTATGCTAAACTTAGTTTAAATTATTAAATCAAATTCTATTCACTTCACTTCATGTTTACATCCACTGTTATCATGAATTCGATTAAAATCAATTTCATTAACTAAATTCCTTTTTATCCAACTTCATTTAATTTATTTACCAATTCAATTAAATTTCTAAACAAAAGTCCATTTCCATTTACAATGTCCTGATTTGATTAATTCGTTAAATTTAAAATCATTTTAAGTTTAAATAATCACTAAGTTATATCCATAAACTTTGGTCAGTTTTTGTATTCCTCCTAAGTCAAATTTTCTAAATTTCCAAGTAAAATTTACAACATGTTCCAAATCTATTTAATTAAAACCGAGTTTAATCTAAACCTAACCCATTTAATAAATTTTTAAGTTATCAAATTCTAAACTTACTTGTTTCTAAATCTCATTTCAATAAATTTGCCAATTCATTTTTATTTAATTACATGGGTTTATTAATCCGTTTCAATTTAATCCATTAATTTTACTTCAATCTAATCCATAAAATTTATCTTGATTAAATCCGTGAAATTTATTTCGGTTACATCCATTAAAACTGTTACCAAATTTCCAACCAAATTGTTAAGTTCATTCTTTAATTTAAATTATATTTCAATTTCGAAAATGGTTTTGTTGACCAATCGGGTTTCTTCTTTTTATTTTCTATCCTAGGCCAAGTTGTTTAATTAGGTATTTATCATTTCAACCCAATATTATTCAATATAAAACAAAGCATAGCAAAGGGAACTTGCAGTGTGATAACTGGGATGGTGTCAAAGTAAATAAACAAGCAATAACAACCATACATAACAATTTAACAATGTATTTAAATAATCCCGAAATAATCATATTAATTTACATTTGTTATTTATGCAAATTAATATAATTATTCCTAGAACCCACACCATCGTTTCATGCGGATTAAAGATTATTACGTTAGGGTTTTCACTTGGTGTCTATTATCAAATTACTACATCAATCATACGTTCAATGGTTCAAAGTGTAGTTAACGCTATTCTACGCGACGATTTATTTAACATTTAAAGGGATCAAGTTCAACATATATAATCCATTTTAAATTGTTGACTATCCTATATCAATTTCAATTTCATATTAAATTTCACTTATATTAACAACCAAATTCAACATCATATAATACTTTTAGTGTCACAACTATTTGTCGTAAACTAGCAATATTCAAATTTAACTTGCATAGCGATTTACAATTATTTTTTTTCAACAATTCGAAAAATCAACAATTAACATCTAAATTAATATAAACAACAATTATCACTTGATTATCATAGCATAATAGATCGAGTCATGAATGAAATATTCACCTTGCGTGGTTAGAGAAGACGACGAAGCACGAAGACGAATAGATAAGAGACACGAACAAGCACGATGCAAAACGACACAAACTACAATTCAAACAATTAAATAAATCAACTATTTGTTTATTGCAATAAATATCAATTGAATATATATATAAACCGTACCGAACAACGAAGCAAGATAGATTCGACAAGTCGGATGAAAGTCTAAGTCTCCGAAGCAGTAGCTGATACAAACACAGTAAAACACTGTATGTGAGCAAATTAGAATTTTCAAAGTATATACCGCTATACTAATATATAAAACACTCTAATCTCATTTGGTTATGCAGCCGATAAATGAGAAGCAAAACAAAGTCAGAGCACGTGCTCCATATAACGGCATATGCAACCCACTGTTCATATTGGGAACAAATTCCTATTGATAAAGGCTAGCTATAGGAAGGAGGGTCTTCAAGTGACATATACATAACCTATATGAAAATCCTATATACTAATAGGTAGAGCCTATATGCATGCAACAACATTTGACATATAAATTTCCAACAGAGAATATACAAAGCATGTTCAAAGTGATATTGATGTATTGGCTATAGGTCTTAGGCAAAGTGAAGAGGGAAGTGAAGGCAGTGGCTCGGGTGTTAGCAGCCAAGTCGGTGGGTGGGTCCGGGTTCGACATGGTGGCTGCGGCGGGCGAAGGCTGGCGGGTCTGGGCAAAGGCTGGCGGGTCTGGGCGAAGGCTGGCGGGTCTGGATGAAGTTGGCGGGGTCTGGGCGAAGGCTGGCGGGTCTGGACGAAGCTGGCGGGGTCTGGGCGAAGCTGGCGGGGTCTGGGCAAAGGCTGGCGGGTCTGGATGAAACTGGCGGGGTCTGAACGAAGGCTGGCGGGTCTGGGCGAGGCTGGCGGGGTCTGGGCGAGGCTGGCGGGGTCTGGGTTGGGCAGTGGCGCAGGCAGGGGTTCGGCTGCATGGAGGCGGGCTGATGAGCATGCTATCCGGGTCGTGCGTGATAATGGGCAGTGGAGACTTGGGTGGGTTCATGTTAATAATGGAGAGAACAACAAATATTAAAATAAGATGAAGGAGGGAGGTAGTGAGAACGTACCAGAATACTTTCTTTTGCAAATAACAAAATAATGAACCGAACCCAGTATAAACAAATAGTATAGAAAATCAAGGGTCTCCAGTTTGATTGTCTCGGTAACTGAAATGGCTATTGGGTTTCCAAGTCAGTTGAATAGTCAAGGCCTGTTAAAATTCTGAACATTGAAGAAAGCGGGTACCGGTTTATGTGGCGTAACGAACCGATTTGCTATCCGTTAAACAATTATAGTTCGCAGTGCCGAACTCCGATTTACGCAAACAAATATATCGTTTTGATCAGCGCGACGAGACGGACACAACGGTATAAAATATTTATGGTTTGACATTGTTCGCGAAGTGATAATCCTTATTTAACCATTTTCCCGAGTGCATATTTTACTAGCAATTTACAGCGAAATTTGACGAAATGAAATGCGCCGTCAAGTTCAGAATATTTTTCTTATGCAACACCGAGAAAATATTTGAATTCGGACGATAGGAATTTTATACATAAGATTTAAAATGATATGTAAATGCGACGAGCGTAATTTACTTCAATATATTTCAACGAAATTTGGCGCACGCTTATGTCTATCTAGACGCATTCCAAATGTGAAGTTTGGTTGGCAACGGAAATTGTTTGTGAAAATACGAATTTCTACATCAAATAAGCGATTTAAAATTTTTAAACTGGGTCTAAATTCCAGGGTCGTTACAGAAATTTTGTTAAAACTCCTAGAAAAGCACTAGCATCTTAAAATCCAATTTATTCATGGAATGGAATCCACTTCGAGCCTGCGAAAGGGATGGAACCCTAAGTAGAATGGAACCTACGAAAAATCTAGTGGAACATTGTTTTGTATCCGCTAATCTTTTATTCAAAATGATTTTTCAAAATTATATCTTGTTTTCAAAATGATTTCAAAACCTTCCTTTTAAAAGCATCAAAAACATATATCCTGATTTCAAATACTTTTAGCCTCAAAATAATCTTTAATTTCAAAATCAAATTATCCTTGTTTTTAAACTATCTTTTAAATATAATATATTTAACTTTTAAATATTTATGCTTAGATTTTAAATATAAAATTATAGTAAAATTTTGTGTATATTATTCTTTATACTTACTTATGTATTTTAAATATAGTCAAGTGTATTTATAAAGTTTAAAATAGTTTTAATATAAAATAAAGGTTATTTTCAAAGAAAAACAAAACCCCAAAAATCCCTTGGGGATGTCGACATACCCTTGTACCCTATGTCGACATGGTGTCAGTTGAGTTCAAAATTTAAATTTCAAAAGAAGCGTCTATTCGTCATAACTCTTCACGAATGGACATGACTGTTGTTCCTCTATAAATATGGGTTAGTTTCAACGAATTTTAAGACAGTTTTTCTGATTTTTCACTCCTCTTCTTCTTCCACGTTTCTATATACAAATTCTTATCATTACTCTGCCGAAATCAACATTGAGTCTAACTAGATTATCTTTGGTTTGATTCTCTATCACTATCTAAACAAGATGCTTAGTGCTATTTAGAGTTATAGGCTTTTTGTAATCAACTTAGCGAGAAAAGGTGTGATTGTAGCCTTGTAAATCAATCAAGTGTAAAAGGTGTGATTGTAGCCTTGGGAAATCAATCGAGTAAACTTGTTACCCGGAAAATCAAGTATCACAACCCAGAGGATTATGATTCTGGAGGGTGTACCTCGTAGCCTTGAAATCGAGCGTGTTATTGTAAAGATTGTTTTTGAAAGGAAATCCGTATTTGTGAGCGGGACTGGATGTAGGGTAACTCCGAATTAGTATAAATTTCGGTGTATTATTTCCTTTACTGCTTTTACTTTATATTTGCATTTGTGTTTGACTTTGCGATCATATCTGTGTCTAAATATTGCATATATTTGTGTTTAAATTAACAAAAACTCAAAAAGATTTAACAATTATCTAAAACACTATTCACCCTCCCTCTAGTGTTTATCCTTAGTCTTAAGATCATTAATCCGCATTTCTCACAATTTTAACTACATTAAGAAAATTCTATTAAATTTAGCCGCATTTATGTGACGTGGTAGTAATTTTGAAATTCAATGTTAATGTATTTATAATGTAACTACATTAAGAAAATACAGTTAAATTTAAATGCTTCAAATTATGCAATTATAATTTAACAACAATTTATGAATCGTTTTAACTGCATTTATATGATGCAATAATAAGTTTGACTTCATTCGATAACTTTATTCAATCTTAATGCACTTTATAATTTAGTTGCATTAAGAAATACAGTTACATTCAATCTTAATGCAGAATTTAACTGCATTAACAAAATGCAGTTATATTCATATCTTAATGCAGAATTTAACCGTACTAAGAAAATGCAGTTGTAGCTGCAATATTATAATGCAGTTGTAATTTTAACTGCGTATCAAATGTGAAATTGGCTTTTGACTGCATGTTTATTATTTTTGAAGCTAGTGACTTGAATGATGCAATTATACTTGCATTTGAACGATGCAATTTTAAATACGCTATTTATATGAAAAATTACAATTTAAAAAAAACAATAGCTAAATATTTATATATGCACAACATATGTCATTAAAAAGATCATAAAAATTGTGATTTAATGGTAAAAATGATTCGTTGATATGATATTTCTACAAAGTTTATTGCATTTTAAATATTAAAATCAAAATAAGATGCGAAATATTAATATGATGGCTGCTTAAAAAGGATGATGCGGCCAGAACCTAATTTACACAAATTTACGAGGGAGGTACTTTGCGTAATAAAATTATTTGTACGGACTTGATGCTCAAACCCTTTTAAATATAATAGTCTAGCTGTGGCGCCACAATCAATATTTCAAAGCATACAGTTCGGACGGATGCTACTAACAAGGGTCATATGTTTTATGTCTTTTCCTAGTTTTATTGTTGATATAAATAAAAATAAATTTACCAGGAAAAAAAATGAAATATACATGTAGTAACGAATATGTTACTGTACTTTTATTTTAAAAAAAATTCAAACGGATCATAGTGAGATTTGTTTATTGTAGTAAATAAAACCAAATAGTTTGAAACTAAAAAAACATGCAAACATTGCATTCTTGTTTTTTTTGGAACTAGATTAAAGTTGTCTTTATTATTAACAAAAGAATATGTACTAAAACATGTTTAAAAACACAAAAGCCCAAAGGCTAACAACGCAGCTCATATCCAGATTAGTTCAGAAGAAGCATGCGACAAAAACAATATTTCCAAAAGTGTACTTCAGAAACAATAAATACAACATGCAAAAAACCCTAGTTCTCAAAGCACCATCAATGGCGGCGTAGCCGAGGAAAAGTGGAGAGTAGAAACACTTTAGAGCAAACTTCGACAATAACACGATAGCAATAATTACACCGGAGATGAACCGCTAAGAGAAAATAACTTGTTTTGTTGGGATCAGGAGCAAACTGGACAATTGAGATACTAATCAGTAGCCTTTCAAAAGCTCAGATCTAAGCATCTGCAAGACTAGACAGTAGTTGACACATAAGTTCTATGCAATATTGATGACTAGACAGAAATTTAAGCTTGTTCTATCCGTGCTCTTCTAATAATAGATCAAATTTTCTAGAAAATGAAACAGAAAAACTTTAGTACGACCCGGTAACAGCAAATTAGGTGCGTAAAGACTTTACCAAAGGAGAAGCAAGCAAGAATGAGCTAGTCCTGTGGAATTATGACCCGTAAGCATTGCCCAGGCTACTCTGCAAGGTATTGTCAGTCAGGTATAAACCATTCATTTCGAATTTTTTCATCTGTAGGACTCTTGCTGTTCTGGTGATAGATTTTGGATGCTCTGATTATGACATAAGATATGATTTGATGACATAATTGTTATTGGGTGCTGCGAGATGTTTGGTGGAAGACTCTACGATTGCCTTCTCGCCAGATAATCCAAACAGCAGTAGGAAACGCAATATAAGCTAAGATTTTGCTAGATTTGAGGGATTGTAATTTGTTTTATATGAGTTATAATTTAGAGTGAATGTTTAGGACTTCTATTTGGCTGGTTGGGATATGCAATTTGATGCAAATCCATTTCCACACATAAGTAGTGAATGAGTATTCAAAAAATAAATGTTGGTTGCTTTCCAGAACATTGTTGCACAATACACATAGGGAATCTAATAACATATTGCATTGTATGAGTTTGTCTTTGGTAGAATGTGCACATAAGATAGCTTTATAAAGACAAGTGGACATTTTGGGGACATGCCATTTTTTTCCAAATGAAATTGGCCTGGGGGTTATTTATGTCTTAAGGCATTCCAGACCTGTTTGAGACTATAATTGCCTCTAAGTGAAGTAACCCATGCCCAATAGTCTTCAGTTCTATCAAAAAAATGGAGTTTTGATAATATCCTGTCATAGGCTCCCAAGATAACTTATGTTGTCCGCTTTCCATTCGCGATGATCAAAAATATTTTCCACAAGAATTTTTCCTCCCAAACTCTCAACAACCTGTCTTCACCAAGTCTATTTATGATTCTTCCCCTTGAAGCCATGGGTCAAATCAAAGGGATGTAGATTTGCCATTAACAATTTTTCTTTCAATACATTATATAGCCTCGCATTTCAAGCTTAGAAGAAATTTCCAGTTCCTCGAGTCATCAATTCTTCTACTTATTTCCCAAAACGACTGATTTTTAAGGTATTTTCTTTTAATAGTTCTAGCCTACATTCCATCTTCATTTAAAATTTTCTAGATAAGCTTCGTACCAAGAGATTTATTAATGTCCTCAAATTTCTTTAAAACTTAGACTGTCATCGATTTTATTTTTGCACACATTTTTCCAAGAAATTTTACCTATTTTCCATTTTCAAAGAAAATTTGAGCAAATACTCACGAGTTTGTTTAGAGTGGAAATGGGTATTTTAAAACAGCGTATCCAAAATTGAATCATTGGGTAGATAGTGGATTTTAAGAGCTCAACACGACTAGCTATACTAAGAAGTTTGACTTCCCAATCCTCTATATGTTTTTTGAATTTTTCTATGAGAGATTGCCAATGTAGATCTTTGAGGTTAACCGTTGACAACAGATACCTAAACAGATGATGGGTAAAGTACCCATCTTGACATTCAAGATATTAGCAATATCTTTGCAAGAGTTGCAACCTTTCCCAAATGAATATGGTAGATTTTTCATTGTTTAGTACTAGTCTCATGATTTGAGATAGAGAATGAAATATATCACGAATAACTATAGCCGCTTGGGTCTCAACTTTGGCAAAAATTAGCACGTCATCCGCATAAATAATGTGGGATGTGTTATTGCCAGAGCTATCAATGGGTTTGATACAACCCTCTCTTACTTTATCGTCAATGAGGATCGTCAAATGTTCCATGACAACGACAAACAAAAAGGGGGATAGAGGGTCTTCTTGCCGTAGACTGTTGCTACTATCAAAGAAATTGTCTGCCCTATTAAATTGAGCTATAGAGAAAGAGGGTTATGAATCATTTCACCAATCAGATTAATCCATTTGTCTGTAAATCCTAGGCATCTCACCATATGGAGGACGAAATTACGATTGATAGAATCATATGCTTTTCTTAGATCAATTTTGATCAATTTGTTATTAATTATTTCATGTGCAGCATGTACACCATTAGAAATGTGCCTATTTTGAATATAAGCACACTGATTTTCAAAAATTAAGGCACTCATAAATGGTTTCATTCTGTTGCATAACACTTTAGCTATGACTTTGTATAAAAAAAAATTGCAACAAGAGATCGGCCTGAATTTTCTAATGTCATTAGCACCAACTTCTTTGGGAATGAGATGGATAAATGTGCAATTGCTTTGTTAAATGATTTACCTGAATTGAACACATCACTAACCATGTCATGAATGTCTTCCTTGACAAGTTCCAAACAATATTTATAAAATTTTGAATTGAAACCGTCAGGACCAGGGGTAAAATTGTCTTTTACACTAATACTACTATTTTAACTTCATCTAAATCAATTGATTCATTGAGGAAAATTCCCACATTCGGTTATAATAATTTTTGCAGACTATCGTGGGGGGAAACAAATGAATTTTGTTGAGCATTAAACATAGTTTTGAAGTAAGTGGCAGCGTTAGAAATGAATTCAATGTGATTACGATAAATTTCACCTTTGATGTTAATCTCTAGGTTAGCTTAGCAGATCAGGTAGACATTTTTGCATAGAAAAACGTGGATGATTCATCATCGAATTGAATCCAATTGCACTTAGATTTTTGTTTAACATCAATAAATTCTTTGTGCAGAGCACTTTCAAGATCTTTTCTGGCTGAAGCAAATTGGGTTGAAATGCTGGGATCATTTGAGATTTCCAATTTGCTTTTGTAGTTCAGCACATTTAAATTTAAGTGCTTCATTGTCTTTCTTGATCTAGATTCTATTTTTTGATGATTCTATTTTTTCATCAACTTTTTAGTTTATCCTTAATGCCTTTCCATTTCATGAGAATTCTATACATAGGATAACCAAACAGATGCTTGATCCATTCAGATTCAATGATGGGTGGATAATCCTCAAAGAGTGTCCATTGATTCATGAATCTGAATGGTTTAATTGGCTTATAGACATTAGATGTAAAAAGAGATACTAAAATCAAAAAGTTATCACTGCTAGTGGATAGTAGATAGGAAATTTGACTAGAAGAGAAGCATTGTTGCTAATATGCATTAGCTAATGCTCTGTCAATTCTGGTTAAAATATTTTTTGCAGGACCTGACCACCAAGAAAACTGAAATCCAGTAATATGAATCTTAAACGGGCCAGTAGCCGACATGCAACTATCAAGCTCTTGCTGTTTATTGAAAGGAACCAGATAGCTATCACGTTTCTTTGTAGTATACCTGCTAAAATTGAAATTTCCTATTGGCAGCCATGGGCATCTAATTAATTTTGATTCATACTCCAAAATGCTCCAAGGGTTTGTCATAAGAGTTCAAATTTGTAAGCATATATAAAGGTGATAATAGTGACTGCACCACCTATGTTTTATAGACACAGGGTTAGGTGTTGGTCACTCATGCTATATACACGATGCTGCCAAATATTAAGCACAAGAATTCAACGTTTGAAGTAACAGAATACATTGCTAACAATGTGCCAATTACTATCGAAATGTTGATTAAATACCTTAATATGCATTAGCTAATGCTCTGTCAAAGAGTGTCCATTTACTTTTGGTATGATAGTTTTTGCAACAGTTGATTTCGCAGAGTCAGTATCATCAGTTTGCAATGTTGCTAAAACCTGTTTTCATTATTATCCGAACTATTCATTGTAATTAATGGGAATGTGCTATTCTCATTGACTATGTGAGATGAAAGCTTTGTATTGTGTAATTATTGATATAAAGATGGTTCGGTCTGAACTGATTCAAATTGGGCTTGATTTTTGAAGCATTCTGGCATTGCTACTATTGGACGTCCTGTGAAATGGACTTCACCTTTTGATCAAATGTCATATTATTATGAATTGTAAATTCTGTGAAATCTGATGTGATTTTGCCTGCAGTAGAATGGGATGCATTTAGCGATGAATTTTCAATATCGTTTTGAATTTCTTCTCAAATAAAAGATTTTTGCTGGCACTGTACGTTTCTTGAATGGCGTTCAAATCAGGTTGCTAATGATTTTGAAAGGATTTTCATGGTAGGGGGATACATTATCCCTCCTCTTAAGTGGGGATTAAGACGTTGGGGATGAAGGGGAAGATTTAAAGGGGTCAGTTAGGATAGGATGGACATCCGGGTGGGTTGATTCACTAGGTTGGTTAGGACAGTCACCGGGTTTAGGGTTTGGGGTATCTAGGTTTTGGTCTTGGGGCATTGAAATTTGGAGTGGCCATAAAAATGCAATTTTCACAGCGTAAAGGTGAATTTTCATAGTCTACAAGTTGAGTGATAACTTCTCCGTTGTTAGTAATTCGAAGGGAAACCAACTTCAGTTTCAAGGTAAATGAGAACTCTTGCTAAGGAGATTCTGTCTTTTAAGAGTGTTGGTTCATCCATCTTTATTAGAATACCAATGGTGCTAACTAATGAATTGATTGCTTTTGGACTCCATAACATGAAGCTAGAGCGAGGAGACGGGTCCAAACTGGAAGGGTGGCGAAGAGATCCTTGTCGGCTTTCATAGAGGGGTCTAGCTTCTTCATGAGAATCAGATTCTTGTTAAGAAAACCAAGGCCCTTCATTGAGAATTTTTTGGCAATCTTGTTGATTTTTGAATCTCACAACAAAGAATCCGTTCTCTTTGGACGGAAGAGAATGATATTAACTAGTTTTCCACAATTTTTACGTGCATGATTCTAGACTTTTGAAATAGGGACGAGGGTCAACTACATATAGAATGATGCAATTTTCCCAACTTCCAACCGTGTCTTATAATATTTTGTTTGATGATTTTCCACGTATTTTTCCATCAATTACCATGGATTTAATAAAATGAAGACTGATGTTTTTGGCAATAGAATCGCTTGAGTCCTTTACCGCTTCAAAGTAGAAGACTTTTTTAGCATCGGACGCAAGAGGGAATTTGGAGCAACGAGCAAGGAATTAGGTTGGTCTAGGGTTAATGGCTTTGGAAAGGGGTTTGCGAAGGTCGGATCTAGGAGGTGGAATGGTAGGTTGGGTGGGATGGATTGGATAAGCGGATGGGGAGGAGGGGGGACAAACATGATCAGCCTTAGATCTAGATTTGTGAACCACCGGAGTCCAGCCGCCTTCATTTGGTTTATGTGTAAGGGAGGAAGGTTCGGCCATGCAAGGTATGAGGAAGGAAGGTGATACAAAATCAAGTGGCAAAAAATGAAAGGCTAGGCAGGGAGATAGAAAGAGGGAGCTACCATGAAAATCGAATTTTTATCTTAAGATCGTCAGTGAAACGATAAATATCATTTTTTTTCTTTTTCTTGCATTCTTGTTTTCTCCAAATTCTAGCGCTCCTATTTTCTCTCATATTTCCTGACTTCTCATTCTACGATCATGATCCTCATTTTGCCTCATCCTTTCCTCAAATTTAATTTCAAATTTCCTAACTTAATCTGGTCAATATAAATTTATAATATTTTTGTAAACCTAGTTTTCAAAAATCGTAATTAGTTAATGCCTCTCCTTCCATGTCTAATTTTTGTTTTGATTGATGAATTCCTAAACTATTAAATTTGAAAACAAATTATTCATTAAATCGATGCAATGGTGGAATATTAACCATTGTTAATGCACCTCCAGTTTTATGCTTTTGTTTTCGAATGCGGTCACCTTGTCCGAAAAGTGAAAGGTGTTTGTTTTTACATAGAAAAGACAAATTATTTGAATTTCGGTTTTGAATTTAAAGAAAACAAATAGTCAAGTGATAGATAGGATAATTTATATATCAAAGCTTTTTTCATTGTGGTGGAAGGTTGAATGCGGTCTAACACTCGATATATGTTTTTGAAGCCAAATTTCGCACAAATTTTCATATGTTAATATATTGCGATTTATTCATTGCTATTATTTATTTCATCGATTTAAACTTGCTCCATAGTGTCAAGCTCATTGAAACCGATAAAATAACTAGATGTTCCTATTATATTGCCATAATGTTTTCAATATACCTTCAAGCAAGACATACATGGATGATAATCTTAACTAGATGTTCCTATTATAATGCCATAATGTTTGGAAACATAATCTAAGTTAGAAAGAGTATTATGAGAATAAGATTCTAAAAAACTATCAATCATGCTTGATGATGATTCAACTACAAGCATACTCCTTTTTGGAGCAGCTAGTGGAGAAGTACAGTCATATGGTTCCGTAAAGGCTCCTTGAAAGATGGAGTGGAGTATAACTGTAGATTATGTGGCTGCGTAGATTTTTCCCCTCTGATGCACTTTTTGAGAGCTTTACTTCTGGTATGATAGTTTTTGCAGCAGTTGATTCCACAAAGTCGGTATCGTTAGTTTGCAGTGTTGCTAAAACCTATTTTCATTATTATATGAACTATTCATTATAATGAATGGGAATGTACTACTCTTATTGACTATGTGAGATGAAATAATTGGTGAAAGAAGCTTTGTATTGTGTAATTATTGATATAAAGATGGTTCAGTCTAAACTGATTCATATTGTGCTTGTTTTTGAAACATTCTGGCTGTGAAATGGACTATATCTTTTGATCAAATGTCATATTATTATGAATTTTAAATTCTGTGAAATCTGGCGTGATTTTTTCTGTAGTAGAATGGGATGCATTTAGCGATGAATTTTTAATGTTGTTTTGAATTTCTTCTCAAATGAAAGATTTTTAATGGCACTGTCCATTTCTTGAATGGCGTTTAAATCAGTTTCTAGTTGCGAATGATTTTGAGAGGATTTTCATAGTAGGGTGATATATTATCCCTCCTCTTAACTGGGCATTAAGATGTTGGGGATGAAGGGGAGGATTTAAAGGGGTCAGCTAGGATAGGATGGACATCAATATGGGTTGATTCACTAGGTTAGTTAGGACAATCAATCAGGTTTAGGGTTTTGGGAATCTAGGTTTTGGTCTTGGGGCATTGAAATTTGGAGTGGCCATAAAAATGTACACAGGTTGAGTGGTCTCTTTGGTCAATAATTCCTTCAACATTCGAAGGGAAACAAACTTCAGCTTCAAGGTCAATGAGAACTCTTACTAAGGAGATTCTGTCTTTTAAGAGTGTTGGTTCATCCATCTTTATTAGAATACCAATGTTGCTAACTAATGAATTGATTGCTTTTTGACTCCATAACATAAAGCTAGAGCTAAGAGATGGATCCAAACTGGAAGGGTGGTGAAGAGATCCTTGTCGGCTTTCATAGAGGGTCTAGCTTCTTCATGATAATCTAATTCTTGTTAAAAAAACCAAGGTCTTTCATTGAGAATTTTTTGGTAACCTTGTTGATTTTTGAATCTCACAACAAAGAATCCGTTCTCTTTGAACTGAAGAGAATAATATTCACTAGTTGTCCGCAGTTTTTTTATGTATGATTCTAGACTTTTGAAATATGGGCGAGGGCCAACTACATATAGAATGATGCATATAGAATGATGCAATTCTCCCAACTTGCTGTGTCTAATAATATTTTGTTTGATAATTTTCCACGTATTTTTCCATCAATTACCATGGGTTTAATAAAATGAAGACTAATGTTTTTGGCAGTAGAATCACTTGAGCCCTTTACCGCTTCAAAGTAGGAAACTTTTTTAGTATCAGGCGCAATAGGGAATTTGGAGCAACGGGCAAGGGAATAGGTTGGTCTAGGGTTAATGGCTTTGGAAAGGGGTTTACGAAGGTCAGATCTGGGAGGTGGAATGGTAGGTTAGGTGGGATGGATTGGATCGGTGGATGGGGAGGAAGGGGGTCAAACATGATCAGCCTTAAATCTAGATTTGCGAACCACCGGAGTCCAGCCACCTTCATTTGGTTTATGTGTAGGGGAGGAAGGTTCGACCATCCAAGTATGGGGAAGGAAAGGGATAGAAAATTAAGTGGAGAAAAATGAAAGGAAAGGCAGGGAGATAGAAAGAAGGATCCACCATAAAGTCGAATTTTTATCTTAAGACCGTCAGTAAAACGATAAATTCCATTTTTTTCTTTTTGTTGCATTCTTGTTTTCTCCAAATTATAATGCTCCTCCTATCTTCTGATTTCTCATTCTACAATCATAATCCTCCTTTTCTCTCCTCCTTTCATCAAATTTAATTCCAAATTCCCTCACCTAATCTGGTGAACATAAATTTCTAATATTTTTGTAAACTTAGTTTCTGAAAATCATAATTAGTTAATAATTCTCCTTCCATGTCTATTTTTTGTTTTGATTGATGAATTCCTAAACTATTAATTTTGAAAACAAATTATTCATCAAATCGATGCAATGTTGGAATATTAACCATTTTTAATGCACCTCCAATTTTATGCTTCTGTTTTCGAATGGGTCACCTTGTCCAAAAGGTGGAAGGTGTTTGCTTTTAGATAGCGAAGACAAATTATTAGAATTTTAGTTTTGAATTTAGAGAAAACAAAGAGCCAAGTGTTGGATAGGGTATTTTATATATCAAAACTTGAAGTTTCATTATGGTGGAGGGTTGAATGCAGTCCATCACTCGATACATGTTTTTGAAGCCAAATTTCACACAAATTTTCATATGTTAATATATTGTGATTTGTCCATTGCTAGAATTTATTTCATTGTTTTAAACTTGCTCCATAGTGCCAAGCTCACTGAAACCGATAAAATAACTAGATGTTCATGTTATATTGCTATAATGTTTTGAAAATACCTTCGAGTAAGACATACATGGATGATAATCTTAACTACACATTCAATATCTATTCTATTATATATAAAAAAGAATGCACGACCCTTGATATACTCTTTCCACATTTATTTTTATCTTGTACACTTAATTATTAGCAATTTGAGGGATTATTTATAGGGACAGTTTGGCACAGGTCCCTAATTAGTTTCAAAATACACAAAAACCCCAGTAAAAAAGTTTGTAAATTAGGTCTCTAGAATTAAGTTACCGAATAATGGCAAACACTTATGCAATTATTTAGTGAATAATTGCAGACATTTATGCAATTATATCAAAAAATTGCAGATATTTCCACAATTATTCATTGGAAAATTGCGGAAAGTTCCAATATTATCCAACAAAAAAAGTATGAAAATTTTCGCAATTTTTTCAAAAAGTTGCAAAAAATTCCGCAATTATTCACAAAAAAATTGCGCAAATTTCCACAATTATTCACCGAAAAGATTGCATAAATTTATATACATTTTGGATATAACTGCATAAATGTCTGCAATTATTCAGTGAATAATTGCATAACTATATGCAATTACTTAGTGACTTAATTCTAGTGACCTAATTTGCATACTTTTTTTCTAGGGTTTTTGTGTATCTTGAAACTTATCAAGGACCTAAGCCTAATATTCACTTATTTATATTTACACCCTTATATTTCTATTTTCAAACATTCTAAGTATTAATGATACCATTATTGTCTATAGCATACATGAAAGTGTTTAATGATACGTCAATGCCTTTATATTGAACGTTATATTTATTTTATTCTATTATATATTATATAATTAAAAAATTTAGTCTTCGACTATTTCTTATTTCCATATATAATAGTCCTACATTCATTATTTCATTATTTCCATACATCCCAAACATTCCTCATCTTTTGATTCTTTCACCTTCTTTTCATTTTCTCCTAATTTTGTCTCTTTCCATTTTCAGTTTGTGTATACTACAATTTAATAACAGTTCTAATCTGAGTCAAATTAATGGTTTCTTCCCAATAATTTTTAGTGAATCTCTTTAATTTGTTTAGTAACTATAATTTGATTGAATTCATCGAAAAAATTTCACTTCATATTCATCTTGAATTATTCATGATTTTATTCATGTTTTACAAGGGTTGCATTACTTCCGATTGCTTTAAATGTCATTGTTTTTGTGGAAAAGTAACTTTATAGCCATTGGAAAATAAGTTAGCTTTCTAGATCGACTAATCTTGGTCAAAAGCTTAATTTTTTTTATCTAACTTTCCATTTAATTAAGGTTTTGCGATTTTTGTTCTAGTTTCTAATTTCAAATCTTTGCTTCGAGATTTGTGCCCAAAATTCTTTTTTTTTTGCTTAATTTGCTTTACTTCGTATAGTTCTGAATACGGTTCCCTTTATTTGTTTTGTAGAAGGCTTTTGGATTTATAATATGTATAGATACCACCGAATCTAATGTAAATTTTTAATAATTTATAGGTAAAGATGAATACTTTATTTTATTATCAATTTCTGTATCAAAATTGACTTATATTTTATTTTTACTTGTTTGGCATGATTTTGCATTTTTTTATTTCATTTGTTTTTTTTAAGGTATAGTTAGTTTATTACCACATAGATACCAACTTGGGTATTGAATAATCTATTGAAGGTAACATTCATTTTTTTCACTATAAACTATATAAGTATGTAGGAAAATAAATTTAGGAAAAAACTATATATATGGTTTAAAACAATATTATAATAATAAATTTGGTATTGTATTTTGGAGAAAAGCAGTAATTTTTATCTAACTATAGTAAGCAACTTTAAAATTTTATTTCTAAATATGTGTTTAAAAAAAATTATTTAGATGTTTTATATTATGTTATAGGACCTTAACTAACTTTTTTTAAATCTTACATTAACCATCTTTATCAACCTAGGATTTTAATACATTTTTCAATTGTGTTGTTTAATCACCTGTGAAATATTCATAGCGAAATGCATTTTTTAATTAATGTATGGTTGCCATTAATTCCTTAAGGATCATATTGAGAAGTAAGGTAATTATTAGTGATTTTCCACAAAGTTAGTTTTTATGTTGTTTTGATTTTTCTTAATTTGGAAATATTTATAGATACTTATGTATTGAAGATACAGATATTCATAATGTTTATAAGTATTACATCAAATATAAAGGATCTTATCAAATAATATTATCGTGCAACTAATAAAATCTTTCTGAGAAGTAAGATAATTATTAGTGATTTTCCATAAGTTAGTTTGAAATTATGCTGTTCTGATTTTTTTTTAATTTGGAAATGTCCGTGGATACTATGTATTGACGATACAGATATTCATAATGTTTATAAGTAAAAAAATTCAAATATAAATGATCATATCAAATAATATTTTCATGCAACAATAAAAGGAATTATTTTGTACTACCTTCATTTAATTCGAAATCAAACCAATCAGAGAATTAATAGTATAATAATTCTCTTCAATGCTAATTAGTTTGAGCCTACCTTTAGTTCAACATAACATATTATTTTAAGATATATTAAGATTGCTTTTTAATTTTACTTAATCGTATACTTTCAAAATGTAAATTTATTAGATCATGTCATGTAGTTCATATTTGCATAAAAAATGGACAAACACTTCCAACCGAATTTATAATAGTGAATTTAATAGAAATAGAATGCAAGAAAAGCAAAGCACGCATAGATTTATAGTGGTTCAACCATTACGGACCTACATCCAATGTTCATTTTTATTTCCTTTCTTATATTTCAGCTTTCACTAGTATTTGGATGTGAAAAACAATGATTTATTATTAAATACCGGGGAAGTTCTATTTTGGCTATTCTTGTTTGGCAAAGTCTGGTGGCTCTCAAAAGTCCTCCAATGGCTGCCTAAAGCGTGGATATTTATAGGAGTGTAGACGTTGGGAGGTCATCCCGACAAATCTAGTGGTTGCCCTATATAACTCACTCGGTTCAGTTATTTCCGTGGAATTTTCCTGTATTCCCATATTTCATTCCATAAATACTCTGATTGGTTCAGCTGAAAGAGGTATGTTCAGTTGTTGTTGGTTTTGTATATGGACGTGGTCGCCATCTCGATCGGATTCCATCATGTGTTACCTTGGTTTTGTATATTCCATTCACCCTTGTTCGGCTTTGGACTCATACCAAACAAGATATATTGTCTGGTGCTTACACTACCTGACAAGAATTCTTGTTCAGTAGTGCTTTGCACCTTCTTGTCTGGTGCATCACCTATCGAACAAGAATTCTTGTTCGGTATACATCCATTGCTAGACAGCAAGATATTGGATCACCGAATAGAATGCAAGTTTCTGCTTACCTAGATCAGAGCGAACTGTTAGGCCACGGGATCGACCATAGGTATAACATGCATACCTTATTTTTCGCATTCATTCCATCAATCTTCTGACATCTTTCCTTGCCTTTATCTTGGATCCATACCCTTGTATTTAAACCTCGTTGGCGCATATACATAACACTTGCCCCTCTAAAGCTTAATTTGTAAAATATGAAGCATGCTTTGTTTAATGCCATACTAAATTATTAAACACATAATCTTTTATTCATATTAGTTTGACATATTTGGTAAGGTGGGTTCGATATTCTCTTTGTTTGACGTTCTTGGTTAGGTGTTAACTTGCTAGGCAACAACTCGCATTCAATCCTGTTTACCTAGTGTCGGACATACCTTCTCACCTATATAAAGATTATGCTTCATTCCAACCGAATACCTTTACTCATTTTCCAGTCTGCCCTATTTTCTCCACTTGTTCGTCTCCCAAACTCACTGTTGTTGCCAATTCCGCTTCTAACAGTCTCAGGTTGCTGCAATCATCTCCCCTACTTACCATTCATCTAAGTAAGTCTTCCATTAACAACTTAATCATCTATGAAGTCTTTTTTAATCCGTTTGTTATAAGTCATGTTTGCTTGATACAATGCTGGGGGTTAGGGTTTCCATCTATTTGGTCCTTGTTAAAAGATAGGGGGTTAAGGCATATCTTATAAAAGGATAATTTCAAGCTACAAAATCATGAATCCAAAATGTTTTTTATTCGAGTGGAATTGGAGTTCCTAGCTAGGTTTAGTTGCCGTGCTTGTTCGCGCTGTCGAATAGGAGCAGCTGGTTGTGGTATGTAAAGCATATTTTGCCTACACACACCAAACTTCATTGAATATTCCATATTTTAATACACTTTTTGGGATTACCTGCCATCTATGACTTGGTCGTTGAACCAAACCCTGATAAGCTAGTTGGGTAGCGTGCTACACCGTACTATTCAGTTATTACTTTACATAATTTGCTTTTGTTGTTACTTTACTTAATTTACCTTTTCTATAATTTTTTGGACCAAGATTGCTTAACAATTTGTTCTGTCTTCAGTTGTACATGTGCACGCCCGTGCATACACTAGTACATACACTCTACGATAGTACGCAAGATAGGTTATTATATTAGATAGGTATGTCAAATCATTGTAAGACTCTCTTGCTGACTGCTTTCGGAGACCAAGTCCCATCTTCTTTTACTCCTAGAACCTTGTGCCATTTGGGTTGTGGACAAACCAGCCTAGTTCTGCTCATTCTCTGGTGCATGGGTATGGACAGTCGCAATTGCCAGTGGATCTTATTAAATCCATAGTTTCCACTCTAACTGCTAGGTAGCCGGATACAATTCCGCCTACTAACGACTTTCCTAGGACAATATGCTCTTGCCAACTTCCAAACAATAGGCTCATGCTCCGCCAGAAGAATACATGGCCTATTCATGATATCATTGCGTAACTAGGGTTCTACTAAAAGGATACATATATGTTTCCTTCCCTTCCTTTTTTCTAAATAATCGTGTTTTAAACACTAAGTTTCCCCTTTTTGGCTTGTCCTTTAGGTTTGGTGAGAGTTGCGTCAGAAGTCACTTGGAGGACATGTTGAGAAAACTCCAACTAGTCCCCATGGATTTTATGGAGGTTCCCCATTTGGTCACATAAGATAATTTGAGACAGCTTAGGCTGTTGGCTACCGAACATTCGATTCAAAAAGGTAAAGCACCTTCCACCCATAAGCCTACAAAGAAAAATTAAGGAAAAACCTCGGCAACCGGCGACATAAACGAAGCACAATCTTCCTAGCCCTCCATTTTAGGTGCCGACTTAAGTTTAGATCCTCCCAAAGCCGATCCAACAGTTCATGCAGACATACAAGGGTTAAGACTATATCCTTTCAAGTTCAAGCCTCGCAAAGGTGGCTGACTTATAGCAATAAGGAAATGGGACGATAACAACATCCGAACAAAGGCAGTAGAGCAAATGAGTCCTTATTCTCGTGATAGCGACACCACCACTTCAAATCGTAGCAAAGGTCATTTCTTTGGATATACTGGCCTTGAAACTCTGTCCAACTTGGATGTTGAGGAGGCTCTCAATCATACTTTTGAAAATAAGGTAAAGAAATAGTTTTTCTCTAGAGACATCATGGTTTTCGAGTATCTTCATAATTCCAAGCTAGGGATTGAATATGGGGACTCTGCCTCGATAGCGAAAATCCACCAGCAGCTGGAAACTCATGTGGACCCCAAGAGTTCATCCAAATGCCACACACTTTTTGCACACATGCACCCATTTCCTTTCTTATGCTATAATAGTGTACTTCTTAACCTATTACCTGGTTATAATTTGGCTCTGATCCTTTATTTCTTGTGCTTTTGCAGGGAGCGTAAGTTTGAAAATAAGAAACTAAGGTCTAAGTTTAAGTAGCTCTAGATGGATACTTCCTTTACGGATATCAAGAATGCTGCTTTATCATGTGGCCTGATCCAGAATGTGAGGTAGTCAACTGTGGAGCTGAAGACAAGGGAAGTGGTATCCGATTGCTCGATTGGGGCAAGGGCGACCAAGATCCTAAAGACGGCTCTCGAAAGCAATCTCGCTTCCCCAATAGGAAGTCAAGATCCAGGACTCCTGTTCATGCCTCTAAGTGTCTCTGAGCCACCTTTTCTTCTATCAGATTTAGAAACCTCCAGGCAATAGGAAAAGACGGAAAAGAGAGTAGCAATCATTTCTTCCCTTAATGGTAAGAATAAATGGAAGAATAAGGTAAGGATTGGTCGTCATCACTGGCCCCACTGACCTGAATTTTGATGAGTTCCAATAGCCTACCACCTAAGAGACACCCCTGCCCGCTTGCTTGCTGGTATTCCCCTCTCTCTTTCTCTGGAGTGATCGATCTTCTTAGGGATGGGCTAGGCAGTGCAAAGGCCTTGTGGAGTTTCATAACAAAGTAGTCAAGGCTGCTGAGGAGATCGACAAAAGGGATGTTGGATATAATATAAAGATTTTTAACATTAGGAAGCAGAAGCATCAAAAGGACTCCATAAAATGGTGCTTGATGAACTAGAAAGGTCTCGAGCGGAGGAGATCGAGAGACCAAAGTTCACTCATGCCGAGGAATCGAAAAGGCTGAAGAAACTATATTATCACAACATTAAATCTAGCAAAGAGGATTACAATGCTAAAGCTGGGCTGTTGTTCAATGGTTATGAGAATGTTAAAGCGAAGATCAAAAAAAGATTAGTCGAGCTTCAGGCCGCGGCTATGAAAATAGAGCCCGATCATGCTGATTTGAAAAAGAAGGTGGTGGAGTGGAAAACTTTAAGGGTTTCCCTTCGAAATGAGCTTGAAGCCATGGTTAACAAGAAGCCGCTAAAACTACTAAAGTTAAGAGGCTACAGGCAGAATGCAACGAGATGAACAACCAACTGGGTCAAGCGGAAGAGCTTCTGGATGGGATTTATTTTCGAATGTTTACTAAAAAGACCTTGGCACGGATGGATGACCATCAAGGGGTCATGGTCTCCATCCACAAATGGTTAATTAGAGAAGCGAAGATTACCAACAAATAGGGAGGGTTGCCTTTTAGTCTTGAAGCTATTGGTGTTCGCTTTACAGCAGAGAAGAGGGCGACATTCCACCTTGGTTATATTAAACTAGCTAAGGCCGAGAAGGCACAAAAAGAGGAGGAAAGAAAAAAGATTGGCAGTTCGACTTCAGGGGCGATGACATAAGGTCAAACTTCAAAGCAGGTCATTCATGCATGATATCCTTCTAACTATTTTCCATGTTTCTTCAGATGCATCAATTACAAGCTAACCTCGGGCCATCCCCTGACCTCCAAATTATGCTCAATACATGAGGATGCTCTAGCTTCTCTTAAACGAGGTAGGATTCTTCTTTATAGTCCATGGGCAACTATTCCTTATGTTCAAGCCTATTTGGGTAAAACCGTACTTGACAGCCCTCCTCATTTCCATGTAGGTAACATGCTTGCGATGGATCCTTCCAGAGCTATAATCCCTTCAAAAGCCCTATTATCGGGGACCATTCCCCAGGCCCTTCAAATCTTGTAACCAAGGGGAGTCGTGATGAGATGAGTGAGGCCCTCCAAGAAGATGTTGACATTGAGATTGTGGGATTCAATCAGTCCACTGAGGATTTCGATAGGGAGGAAATCATAAGGAAGAATGTAATGACCAACTTTCCTAGAGAGGTTCAAGCTTAAGGCAATGGAGGAGCTTAAGCTAATGAAGAAAAGACAAGTGGAGCTTAATGAGGTGGACACTACTAATCTAAAGGAAGTGAAGAAAGAAGAAGAGGGAGGGAAGTCCAAGCCTCATGGCAAGAGCTACATCTCCAAATGTAAAGCTAAGTGATGATGGTAGTTGTACCCCTTTTTCTTGTGTTTGGGATAGTCTACTCCGTGTCTTTTATTATAATAAACATTTTTATCTATGCTCACCCAATTTTGATATTTTAATAGGGGTGAGTTCGTAACATTTCCTTGACATTGGTTGGTTTATACTTCAACATTTAAATGTCGAACGGTATGATTTGGAGTCTACTATTGTTGTGTGACTTGTTTTCCTTACCACACTTTCATCATTCTAACCTATTTTTTCTCGTATACAAATTCCATGTGTACTTTAAACAATTTTTCCCTAGCGTCTATTTGTTGTTAGTCTTCATTAGCAGCTCCAATATTGACTACTTGCACTAAACCGCATGACCGATAGTCATGCTCTATTATGGGGGAGCTTAGCTACCTGTTATTAATAGAAATCCACAATTGAATGTTGTAGGTGAACCAACTAGGCAGCGGTCATGTTAGGATTGCCGATAGTCGGTTTCTCCCTAGCCATGCCAAAGCTTCGAGCCGACCCTCAATGGTGGACACCCGGTCAGGGTCACTCTGGTCCACCATTGCTGTCAAATTTGAGGGCCGATCATTAATGATGGACACCCATTTAGGGTTATTCTGGTCTGCCATTGTCGAAAAAATGTTTGAAGACGATCGTTATTGATGGACACCCAGTTAGGGTCACTCTGGTCCGCCATTGCCGATTAAAAGTTTAAGGCCGACCGTCAATGGTGTTACTCTAGTCCACCCTTACCGAAAAAGGTTTGAGGTCGATCTTCAATGGTGGACACACAGTTAGGGTCACTTTAGTCTTCCATTGTCGGCAACAAGTTTGAGGTCGATCGTCAATGGTGGACACACGATGATCTCTCTGGTCCATCATTTCTAGCAAAAAGTTTGAGGTCGGTCATCAATGGTGGACATTCGGTTAGGGTCACTTTGGTCTACTATTACAAACAAAAAATTGAGGCCGATCGTCAATGGTGTACCCAGTTAGCATCACTATGGTCTGCCATTACTGGTAAAAAATTTGAAGGGATAAGTTCTTTATCGTAGAAATGAAGTGTTCCCCCAAGTAGAGAGTTCAGTTCATTGAGCTTTTATGGTGCTTTCTTAGTTCCGAAGTTAATTTTACATGTTTAGGCTATAGTACAAAGTTATATTTGATATCTAGGATCTGCCATAACAAGATTTTAAGGAAAGCACGTTTTATTAATATTCATTTTATAACCGTTTCAATTACACTATTGCAATATAATTAGAAAAAAAGTAGAAGCTAAGAAAAATAACGATGAAGATTTTGTGTGATCTAGGCTTTTCTGAATATAGCTCCATCCATCGTGCCAAGGATGAAAGCTCCATTACCCAAGTCCTTGTCGATAACATATGGTCCTTCCCAGATTGGGTCGAGTGCCCGTGGTGTAACAACCCAGAATTTGATCGCTTTAAAATATGCTATTTAAAGTGATTTAAATGTAAAATAAGTAAGGTTATATGATTCAAATAATATTAGATAGGATATGGAAAGATAAGTATACACAAAAATAGTAACATTTGCCTATATCGACAAAAATGACAAAATCTGATTTCATTAAAAATATGTTTCAATGGTTAAATAAATTATTTTAATTAATTTATGAGTATTTATATTTTTAAATAACATTATATAAATTTATTTTTAAACTTGGTTTACATAAATAAATAGTTTAACTAAAACGTCAAAATGTGAACGTAAAACATTTTGCCGAAAATCAACGTTTTGTCGATTAAAAGTTGTCGCACCTTTATTTTATTATATAGGAATAGGTATTTAAATAGTATAAGTATTAATTAATTCAATAATCGAGTTTACTTTTACTAAACATACTTTGAAAATTCTAGAATATAATTAGGAAAACGTAAGCACAAAAAGACAAACATGCCATTTCAAAGCAAAAATAGACATCAAATCAAACCAAACGTAATTATACTTTTTTCACTTAATATTTAAATGAAAATGACATAAAGTAATGATTTGAAATGTGATGTTAAGTGTTGAAAAAATATGGTTGCTTAAAAAGTAAGTGAATGGCAGTTTGGTCTTTTTACAAAATATTATTTTAGTCCAAAACTTTTTCTATAAATAAGCATCAACTTTCTCACTTTTTTACACTTCTTCTTCTTCCTTTTTAAAGCTTTTCTTCCGCTCTCTAATAGCTTCTTCTCTTCTCTTTTTTTACTAACTTTTCTTAAAATCATATCAAATCAATTCCAAACACTACTAAACTTTTCCAAAGACGTTAGAATACCATTAAAACATGGCTTAACATCTGAAAATGGAAGAAATGATGGAGGAGAGGTTGGAACCTATGGGGGCCGAGCACATCAAGGAGGAGAAAGTTCAAGGAGCTTCGGAGCAAGAAAAAGAGATGGAAGTGCCGCTGGAATCAATTCGGGAATCTACATAAAAGATTGGTGGAGTGGAACTAATAGTGAGTACTCAAATCTTAGTTTTAGTTTAATAAAACTTAAGTTGATAATATACATGTTAAATTAGAAATTAATATGTTGAATATTGGTTGATACTGGATGATAACTTAGTTTGATAATGATAAGAGTGGTTAGTAAGAAAAGTTAATTAAATGAGAATTAAATCCATATAAATTTGTATATGGAAATTATTTAGCCTTTTAATGATTTCAAAATATCTAAAAAGGTTGAAAATGATATTATAATATTATAATATTATAAAATGAAATGAAATGGAATATGAGTTTGAAATACAAAAATATTGTTTAAAATAATTTAGAAATGTTTTATAAACATTTAAAAGTGTTACCAAGAAGTTTGAAAAGTAATTGAACAACAAGTCAAAAACAGACACGTCGCATAACGGCAGTTCGCGATTTCGCGCTATAAAAGTTAAATCAGTATACAAAGTGGAATATAGCTCGGAATCATTCGAGATAAGAATTTTCCAGACTATTATATCCCTAGTTTTTCAATGAAGAAAAAAAATTAAGATTCCATCTGGTAGAGTTTGACACATGTCCAAAATAATTTTCTAAAAGCATCGCGGTTTTGCAGATCGGAATCCAAAAAGGGATTTCTTTATAAATGATATTTTTAAATGACTTAAAATAGGAAATAAATTCGAAAAATTTATTAAAATGGTTTAAAAGAGATTTGAAATGGAAAATATGAATTTTCAAATATTAAAAAGTTGTTTAAATCAAATAAGCTTATATAGCACTTTCTGCAGCACTTTTATGCTGCGAATTCTATAACCTTTTGAATATGAGTTTAAACGTAATGATATTTCCTAGAATCAATAATGAATGTTTGTAAAAAGGAAAATTAAGAGCTTAATAGATAATTTGGAATCTTATAATCAATTCCACAATAAAGCCAATAACCGAGTATGCGAAAACGACTAGTACATTTGTCCCGCGTATGAGATCTAGGAAGATAAAACAATGTGTTTAACTAAGGTTAAGGATGGAGCAACCAGTGTCCGGAATTTATCTGGCCTATGTTTTCTCTTTGTGGGCGAGGGGTGGAACAGATCGAAAGGAAAGCCGGAATGCTCTAAAAGATTATATTTAAGTTTTTGCAAGATAAAAGAAAAGAAACAAAATTCTTTGAATGTTAATTAATCACTTAATATCTTTTATCGATGATTAGTATGAAGGAATCGTGATCAGATTTGGGTCATTCCTTTCCGAAAAAACAGGATCAGATTTGAGTGATTTCTATTGAAAACTCCTTCAAACTAATTTTCTAATAAAACATATTAAAGACAAAGATCTTCACTATGTAGGATTACTTGCCATTAGTCCCTGGAGGTGAAATTTACCATGTCTAAGGTGGCAGTAGTGCTCTGTTGTGAAAATCTTCGATTTGCATGAATATGATTTGAAGTTAAGGAAGAAATCTTTGATTAAGATTTAATGATTGATTTGGGAATATTTCCCTTAAGTTAAAAGTTATAACTTGAATATAAGAAATCTTTGATTAAGATTTAATGAATGATTTGGAAAGGTTTTCCTAAGTAAAAGAGAAAATAATTTGGAATTATTTCAGGATTTAAGAAAGATTTAAATAAATCAAATGATTTGATAAATGAGGCTTAATGATTCTATATACTCTTGAAAAAAAGGGAATAAATTAAAAAGAATATATCTAAGAAAGATATTTGATTTAAATAAAAGATGAATTAATTGATTGATGATTGATATCCACATATGAACATAACATCTTTTTATCGATAATTGGCTTCGAAGGAATCAGAGTCGGATTTGGGTGATCCCTATTCAAAAACCACTTCGAACCAATGTATAAGTTCGAAAGTGAAGACATGTTGAAGGTGATGATTATTGAAGGCCGTGGATCTTCATAGCATGAGGAATGCTTGTTGACATGCTCTGGGTTGCTCCTATTATAGAGTTATTTATAGCAGTGGTTTCCTCGTTGTGGAAATTTTTTCTGATTGCAAGGGCTTCTCGCCTAGTAATGTCCAAGGAAAGTGCATTCGATCCCGTTCAGTCCCAGAACGAACTTGTATGGACGAATATCTTACATTGCATTTCTAAGACATAACGTTTGATTTTTACAAATGTGCATCTGCTTGGTGGCGGAGAAGGCAACTTCTCTTAGCTTAACACCCTTCTTTGAGACATACGAGCTAAGTGGTTGCATGCTTGTGGGAGTCAAATAGTGATCAAAGGAATGGCGGTGTGGCATTCAAACTGGAATCTTTTATGATCAAAGCATGGTTTTGTATGTAAAATGTGTCTTTGAAGAAATTGAGCATAGCCTTGCGAGCCTCACACCTCGGTTTTGATGGGATTCTATGTGGACAGATATATGCTCGCATTACCGATAGTAGTGATTTGGTTTATTAGATGTTCTGAGCCCTAAGTACTGGATACATCTAGGCCTCATGGCGAGGATGCGCGAAGTCCGAGTCGTTGAATGTTCTTCGTAGATTGTATCCCCTTTTAGCCATTTATGTTATTGTATAACAGCGTTTGAGACTTGGACGTAAGACGTGGATATAGATTGATCTTTCCACTAGTTTACTATCATGTTGGAAATCCAATCCCTACGAGATTTACAGTTTTGATTGTGTTCCCAAAATAGCTGTAATGACTTGCAAACATTTCAGCTACCCCCTTTTTAGGATCATATTTTCCGTTCGGTATATTCCGTTGACCTAATCCGGATATATTACCTTAGACTTAGTCTAGATATTGATACCTTATTTGAATAAGTTTATTTGAAAGATGTTTTTCAAAAGAATGTCATTAAAAATAATATTAAGTGTATTTTGGTATAAAAGTGTTTTGGTTATCATAAGGTAAAAACCCGTCCGCGTTTATGTGTGGGAGTGGTCGTATGAGATACCCTTCTTTTCAAACGTTTTGATAATATCGTCATGATCTATACATTTAAAATTTCGAGTATCTCACGCTAGTTTATCAAGCCTGATTCGGGTATTTTTAATATCGGATCAGATCCGAGTAGTTTCAGGTTTAGTTGAAGATGGTTGGAGTTTCTAGAGGAGAGCTGGAGATCTTCATCATCGTATGGACGTATTCTATTATCCGCTACATCTATTGCATTTGTTTTGTTGTTTTCAGCATTTGTAAGGACAGAGGTTTATAACTGTCCAGCCTGAATCTAGGTTAGACTCTGATATTGTATTTTAAAATTTTCCGCTGTAATGATTATTATTGAAATAATATATTTTATTCCATTCGTGTAATCCGATTATTCGTGCAATTTGAGTTAGACATATGTGGTTTAGTGCGATTCAAAGGGTATGGAAAAACGGGCCATTACACTTGGTCTAAGGAATATTCGCTTTAGCACTAGATCTCCTTCGCTTAGTGAGCGGTGTTTGACCTTAGAATCTTATTCTCCTTTATTCATATGCCTCAGCCTTCAAAGCTGCTTCTTCACGCTTATCAATTAGATCCAATGACATATTCAGCAACTCTTTATTCTCATTTGGATCATAATGAATCTTCCGATGTGATGGTCTTGCTATTTCCATTGGTAACATCGCCTTCGACCCATAAGCCAAAGAGAAAGGAGTATGTCCCATCGCCATTTTGAAGGAAGTGCAATAGGCCCACATCGCCAAGGGAAGCTTAGTTCACATGCTCCTTTTGCCTTTTCTAGCCGCTTCTTTATGAGGGTTTTTAGGGCCCTATTAACCGCTTCCACCTATCCATCATCCTATGGTAAGCCATTGTAGAAAAACTCTTCTTTATTCCATGCTGCTAGCAAAAGTCAGTAAACTCCTCACTATCAAACTATAGTTCATTGTCCGAGATGATTTGAAAGGGGACTCCGTACCTGCATATTACATTCTTGACTAAAAAGTTTATAACCTTGGATGATGATCCCTTAGTAAATGGTTCGGCTTCGACCCGCATAGTAAAGTAATCAATAACCACTATTGCATACTTAGATCTACCCCTAGCAATGGGAAGCTCGCCAATCAGGTCTATTCCCAGACATCGAAGGGCTATAGTTAACCATGTGAGCTAGTTCAGCTGAGGGCAATATTGGGATCTTTGCAAATCATTGGCATTTGTCACACCTTCTTGCATACTCCATCGCATCATGATTCATTGTTGGCCAGAAGTGCCCATATCGTAACGCATTCTTTGCTAAAGTTTGCTCCATAGTATGATCTTCACAACTCCCTTGATTTATTTTTTCCAATACCTCCTGAGCTTCTCTCCCGGCTATGCATCTTAGTAGTGGGTTAGAAAATCCCCTCTGATATATTATACCATCCTAAGCGAGGTAACTTTTAGAAGACCCTTTTGTCTTGGTTCCTATTGCCCGACAATATCCCATCATTCAATTATCTTATAATTGGCGTCATCCAGTTCTCCACATCGCTAATGTTTGCAATCATGTTCACCTACTTAAAGCTGGTGATAAGTAGGGTTGCAACTGAAACTGATCCTAGCCAAGGCCCATCTTCTAAACTTGCCAACTTTGTGAACTCAACCGCATCCTAGTTTTCGTTCTATGGTATGTGTTTGATCACATAATGCTTCATATTGTTAAACAAAGCCTTTGCCTTCATTTGATAGGATATCAAGCATTCTTCCTTAGCCCTGAACTCACCGAGCGCCTGGTTTACGACCAGTCGTGAGACACAATGCACACACAATGGCCTTATTCCTAGTTCTTTAGCTGTCTCCAATACTGCTATTAGAGCCTCATATTTAACCTCATTTTCCATTGCCTTGAACTCTAGCCGTGCCGCACAGCTCGATTTCCTCCCTTCAGGTGTCAACATCCTGCATTAAAGCCACGCTTGTTCGAAGCTAGCTTCATATACATATGTTTCCATTAAGTGTGGGAAATGATGTAGTATGAATTACACTAGTTTGAATGGATCTTAAGGCTACTTTAACACTAGATGGAGGATGAGTAGTGTTTTATAACTTATATAGATCTTTTCTAAATTGTTTTAAGATTCAAATTCAAACATAGATAATCAACACAAATACACACACACACACATATATATATATAACATTCTCGAATTTTAGCCAAGTTTAATTTGATAATTAATTTAATTTTTGAAATTAAATTGTGAATTTAATGGTGAATTAATTTGAATTTTTCAAACTTAATAAGAAATGTGCTTGTTTACTTATATAAATGAACTATATGTGATAATTTGAATTTGATGTGAATATACAGAGATGAATAAAATTTGTTTTCTAATTTTAATATATGATATATATGTAAGTTATATTTTGAAAGTAATATAGTAAAAGATGTGTAAAGCTAAAAATTCATATTATCTAATACACACACACACACATATGTATACCTATTTTGAAATTAGTGTATATAGATAAATATTTATTTAAATGTATAATAGTTTCAATTTAAATAAGATTTGACAAAAATATGGGTTGTAAAGCTAATTGTATAAAAATATGTAAGAAGATATAATAACATAAGGTAAAATGAAAATAAATTAAATTAAGTTGAGGGTTTAAAATAAATGTATAAACTAATTTCAAGATTAAGGACTTAAACATAAAATTGTTTGTTTTAACAAGTGTTAACCATGAAGACAAGAGAAATTACAAGTGTTAGCTAGTAAAACTAGTGGCATTTAATTCTCTTAAAATTTTGATAACATGTATTAAAAGAAAATGGTTAGGCTCTCTTATCTTCTATCATGCATTAGGAAATTTAAAAAGAAATCAGTTTGAAACATCTCAAATTTGTAAATAATACTTCAGTTCAAAAGAAAAAAAGAGATCAGGCTGTCTTCAAAAGTTATTTTCTCAAGCCTGAGAACGAAAGTCCAAAGCCAGGCCTGAATAAAACTCAAACCTAAGAAAACTTAAATCAACATCAGAGAAAATCAAATCATCAACAAAGAGCAAAGCTACAAAATCATCTCAGCGTTCAAACAAATTTCAACCTAAAAATCATTTAAAGCAGTTCGAATCTGGGAATCAGATGCAAGTTCAACCTGAAGCTTTATATCTGAGATGATCAACTTAGAGCAAGGAGAAAACAAGCAAATTCAAACACAAGTAAATCAGATTCAAGTTGCAAATCAACAAAACAAAGTAAAGATCAACTTTCTCGATTATTAAAGCTAAACCGTTCTTCTCTGTTCAAAGTTTCAGGTGAGAAAACTGACCTAGAATTGTCCCTATATCTTTATGCTTGGATTTATTATTGAAATGTGAATGAAAAATGGGTCATGTGGATTGTAATTGCATGCCTGAATTTATAAAAATATTATGCATGTCTGTATATAGGTATGTGTATACCTCTGTTAGAACCTACAGGCTCTCAATAACTTCAAAAATAAACTCCTCTTCTTCCAATCTCTCTTAAGATTTGTTTTCTAAATGAAAAGGGTTAGTATTTATCAGAATTTATTTTTAAAAATAATTCCAAACAATTATATTAAGCAAATAATTCAAAAATTAGATATCATAGTAATAATCAATATTTGTCAGAAAATCAAACAATTTAAATTCACATTTTGATTCTATAATCGGATTTGTGCTTGTAAATAGTGAATTTAGAAAAAGAAATTATGATTTTTAAAGATTGGGTTGGTCGAGATTTCTCGAGTTGAACAGAAAGCATGTTTTTGTCGATAGCTGACGAACGCCGAAGTTTTGAGGGTCGTGCTTCAGGGCGAAGGTAGGTGGACGGATGTAGATTCATGGAAAAAAGGGTTAAAAAATTTCTGATGTACGAAGCGGCGTGATTTAGTCGAATTAGGGTTCGAATGACAGTTTGAGTTGGCCGAGTTTTGATGATTGCCGCGACATCATCGAGACGTTTAAGGAGATCGCACCTAGGGGAATGGGATCGTCGTGTGTGGCGAAGCTTTGATTGCAGGGGCGAGTTGACCGAAGGTCGGAATCGTGGTGGCGAGTGGGTTTTGTGGAGCTGGGTTTGGTTACAAATGGTACTAGAATGCTCAATTGTAATTTACATCGCGATTGACGAATCTGAGGGGTTGTGTGCGTCGACGTGATGATCATCGACTTACCGAGTATCGCTATGGTGACCGGAGATAATCGACGAGATCGTGTGCGTGCACGCGCATATCAATGTACCTGGTGGTTTCGATTGGGAACGAAGATGAAGGGAGACTCGGGTCATAGCTCGAAGACGAGCGTGATTTTCTCGAAGCAGCATTAACGCGAGGGAAACCCGAAGCAATACTCGGGAAGATTTTGAAAATACTCGGGTCATTTGATTTGGGGCAGAGATAGTTTCAAATTTTAAAAGAAAAATCAAGTTTACTTCGAAACAATTTTGTTAAAACAGATTTTTTTGTAAGTAATAAATATTAACCCAGTTTTAAATTAGTTAAGGAAGTTATTAAACAAATTGTTTTAAATTTACCAAGTTTTAAAAATGGTTTAAAATAAATATAACCTTTATTTTGAAAAGTTATTTAACTTAATAATAATTAAAGGTTAGTTAATTAATATAAAGACGTTTAAAATTGTTAATTAACTTTTAAAGGTTAAGTTAAATTTATTTGTTAAAGGAAATAAATTACTTGAATTAATTACTTAATGAAAGTAAATTAATTAATAATTCAAGTTAATTAATCAAGTAATTAATGCATGATTAATTAAAAATAATAATTACTTAGTGAAAGTAATTAAGAGTGGATAATTAATGATTAAAGATTGTTTAATCAAATGTTAACTAATTTAAAAAAAATTAATTAATGTGGTTAATTAATTAAGGTAATTAATTTAAGAATAATTAATTAAAGATTAATTAATTAAAGTGATAAAGAAATATTATTAATTAAGAAGTAATTAATTAATTTTTGTAATTAATTAAGGATAATTAATTAAGGTTTAATTATTAATTAAAGGTTAATTAATGATTAATTAAAGTATAATTAATTAAATATTTTGTGATTAATTGATTATTAATTAACCATGATTAAAAAAAAATTATTTGCAGGCAAATGATTCTGGTTTAGATTAATCAGATATGTTAATTGGTTTAACTTATGGATGACTATATTCTTTGAATACTGTGAATTGTTTGATATTCTCTACTGTGTAATGCTTTGTGATGTAAATTGTTTTAATTCAAGCAGTGATGAATGTAATTTATTTATTTATAATGCATTTATATTATCTAACTGTGGTTCTGTGTATATAGACAAGCATTATAGGATATACCGCTTATTGATATTGCTGTGATTGTATCTGTGATGATTGATGATGTTGCACTATTGGGTAAAACCCCTGGACTACACTATACACACACAAATATGGATTGCACGTGGAAATCGGTTAAGTTACAGATTTTTAAAATAGTTTTGAATTTGAATTTTAAATCCAAATGGTTTCGGAAATGGATCGGATTTAAAGTGAATAGCTTTTGAAAAGGAATTTCAAAGATAAAAGTTATTTTCGAATAACTTGATTGAATTTTGAAATTTGATTTAAATTTGATTTTAAAAAAAATTGAAATTGATGATGTAAAAAGGTTATACAAGTTTACATGAATTTAAACCATTTTAAAAGTATGGTTTTGGGAATTTGAATTAACCCAAAGATTTTAACTTATATAAATGAAATCGGATTTTTCTGAAATGAAAACTGTTTGTTTTCAAATGATAAAAGCTTTCATATAAGAAATGAATTTCCAATTTGTGTTAAAGGTTCAAGTTTGAAATGAAATTGTGAATTGTTTTGAAAGCTATGTATGAACCTTTGTGAAAAATTATTAAACCTTGTTTTGAAATCGAAAAGGATTTTAAATGGTATATCTTTTATGTAAAAGATTTGAATTGGAAACGGGTTTGAAAGCTATGAGTTAAATCTTTGATTTAAAGATTAAATGAGTTAATCCAATTGAAATGGAAATCGTTTTGAAATCCATGAATGGATCTTTGTGAAACTAGGTGAACTTTATGAAATGGATCTTTTTGTTTATAGATTTGAAATGGTAATTTGTTTAAACCTTTTGAAAGAAAGTTTGAATTTTAAAGTTGTGACTTAATTGAGGACCCATTATCCATGTGTTTTTAAATATTGCGCTCATTATTCGGTTTAGCCTGGAGAGGACCTTGTGTCATATAACCCATTCCGAATAATGATACGTCGTTATGGACAATATTTGAAGACCGGTGGTGAAGACCGAGTATTTGCGAGAACGATGTGATAACCTATCGATTATCTCTGTATTGAGTAGCTACGGTATAGAGATTCCCTAAGTGATGGAAAGTCCAATCGGGATTGTGAATACTCGGATTGCAAAGGGCTTCTTTGGAAGTGCCTTCGGTTCTGTTCGAACCCGGAACATACTTGTGTGTCTGACGTTACACTTTGAGATGTAAGCTGGTTTCTATCAAATACATTTCTGTTTGATGGCGGAGATTTATTCTCTTAGCTTAACACCCTTCTTTGAGACGTACGAGCTCCGAGGTTATGTGGTTGATGGTTACTAGTGATACATTCCCAATTTGGTAATGTGGCATACGAAGTGCTGCTGATATTTGTTGATCAAAGCATGGCTTTGTGAAAAAGCGTAGCTTTGTGGACGAGACTGCATCAGTACCTCACAACCCGGTAATGGTCGAAACAGGAAAGACGCGGCAAGGTTTCAGGGTAGCGCCCCTAGGGTATGTCCATTCCTTCTGGAAAAGGGTGGTATTACGGTATGGAGCCCTGATACTTAACTCATGTGGACACTGTAAATTTATTACTGTGTGATGTTGTTGGTGTAGAGGATCCTCGGATAAAGGTCGCAAATGACTGGGTGTGGCATATCTTAGGTTTTACTTCCCAGGAAGGGGGTAACCGACCTTGTGTTGGTAGAGAGCCAGGTAAGTTCTTGGGCATCCCTCCAGAGGCGTTCCCATGTGGCAATAGGAATTTCCTTAGCCTGACCATTTGTTGGAAAAATCCAATCTCCAATACGCGCCCTGTACGGTTTTAGCTGTATAACCTGCCATCTACTTATGGTGGCGCCCCACTATTTGGATGGTAGCTATAGTAGGAATAGTTCGAAATGTCTATGCTGACTAAGATTAATATTATACTTTCGAAATATTTTCCGCTATGCACTAATTATAATATCAAAATAATTTTGCGTAATAAGCATTTTTGACTATCATAAGGAGAAATCTCCTCCAATTCTGCGTTTGCATGATGTGTGTGGCGGGAGGCCTTATGGTAGTTTCATTTTCTAAAAAGCATTGCAGATTTCAAATTTAAATTATTTTGTTTGTTTTAAAGACAAAATGTTTTTATTTGCTCATACAGTCCCACGACTGACCCAGAGTTTATTGTTCCCTGCCTAAACTCTAGGTGCCCACAATTTTCCACACGGGCAGTCTAGAGTTTGGTTTTTCAGATAGTCAGATAGTAGATATCGATTTGGTAGCCTTCAGCTTTCTGTTTGGTATTCTTTGGAGTCTTTGGAGTGCATGAGATGACCATGCTTAGCTTAGTGCATCCTTGATGGAGATTTGAGCTTGGAGTTTTAGAGCTTTGGCTTTGGAGTTTTGGGTTGAGGTTGCAGTTGTTGAAGATTCATCTCATATTGTGTCGTGTTCCGCTGTATTTTATGTTGTATATTCTCTGATGTTGATGATTAACATTGCATCAAATTGATGTATCGAATATTGTATTCATGTTGTATCAATGATATCATCTTTTGTTTCCGCTGTGTTGATTATCATCTAATGTTGTTGCAAGCTCTGGTGATACGGATTCGATGTTGTTTGTCGGATCGAGTTCAGGTCGTCACATTTGGTATCAGAGCTAAAGGTTTAGTAAGAACTTTAGCTACGGAGTGTCACACATTAGATGGCTCATTAGAGATAGGGTGAAGTATACCCTAGAATGAATATAACTGGTGAAACTGAAACCCAAATTTCTCAGTCTATTTTCTTCAACTGTTGTTATTCCCTAAGATATCTCGTTCGAATGCCTAAATCGGTTTTCTTACTATTTACAAATAGTAAGAATGAGTGGAAGAAGAGGACGATATAGGGGATGGGGAAGTACCACTTCAGCTGGTCAAGTCCCTGCAACAACAGGTATTCCCACTCAATCTCAACCAAATCTGGCTGATTTATATCAAAGTTTTTCCAAACTTGGTGGAAAGCCATTCACAGGCAAGGAAACCTTTATCGAAGCACAAGCCTGGATTCGATTATGTGAAAGGATTTTCAAAGCACTAAAATTGGAAGATGATCAGATGCGATTGATAGCTTCCTGGAAACTCCAGGAAGAGGCTTTAGTATGGTGGGAAACTGTTACTGTGGATGAGTAGGCGGATGAATTTACTTGGAATCGTTTCAAGGAAGTGTTCGAGCAGCGATATATGCCGTCTGCTAGTATCTCTAGAATGTACCAGGAGGTTACGGATTTGAAGCAAGAAGGCTTATCATTTGAGGAATACTTGAACAAATTCAATCTCGGTTTGGTCCAGAGTTGGTGAATACACCGTTAAAGAAGAACGAAAAGTTTATTCGAGGAATGAACAAGGAATTCCAGGAGAGGATGACTACTCACGTAAAAGAATCTTTTTCTAAATTAATTGATATGGGTTATAGATACATACTCTGGATAAGCAGGGAGTTCCGGTGGAAAAAGGGAATTCAAGAAATCTGGATTGGAGAAAAAGGAAGTTTGGTGGAAAGAAACCGAGGAAAGTTAAAGGAAAAAAGAAAAAGGTGAAAGATGTTACTTGTCTCAATTGCTTGGAGAAAGGTCATTACTCGGACAAATGTAAGAACCCTTGGAAGCCAGGAATGAGAGAGCCATTTATGAGGCCGGATCAGGAATCTAGGGAATGCTATTACTACCGCAAGCCGGGACATAGAATCAAGGATTGCCCAACACAAAAGCAAGCTCTAGTAGCGAGGGTGTATGCAATCAAAGATGATTCTTCAACCTCAAAGGCTGATAAAGGAAAAGAAATTTTAGAAGGTAACCTTTTCGTTTACGATTAAAATTTTCAAGTTTGTTCGATACAGAAGCTATACATGGTTTTATTTATTAGCAAATCATAAATAAGTTAAATCTTGAATCCGAGATTGTAGTCAAACCTATTTTTGTCTGTTTTATTGGGTTTCGATATATTCTACGAACAATTAGTTATCCCTTCGAACTAACCAATGCCCTGCATATTTCGTAGAGCAGATAACCCAATTGTTTCGTAATTGTATGAGTTGATTCTCATATTTGTTGATATTCTGATTTAGTAAACCGAATGCAGAATAAAAATATGATTTGATTTGATCAATCATTTCTCTATTTTCATCTGTTCTTTGTTATCTCCTTGGCAAATTTCGAGGACGAAATTTTCTTAAGAGGGGAAATCTGTAACATTCCCGGATTTTAGCCAAGTTTAATCTGATAATTAATTTAATTTTTGAAATTAAATTATGAATTTAATGGTGAATTAATTTGAATTTTTCAAATTTAATAAGAAATGTGCTTGTTTATTTATATAAATGAACTATATATGATAATTTGAATTTGATGTGAATATAGAGAGATAAATAACATTTGTTTTCTAATTTAAATATATGATATATATGTAAGTTATGTTTTGAAATTAATATAGTTAAAGTTGTGTAAAGCTAAAAATTCATATTATCTAATACACACACACACATATGTATACCTATTTTGAAATTAATGTATATAGATAAATATTTATTTAAATGTATAATAGTTTCAATTTAAATAAGATTTGACAAAAATATAGGTTGTAAAGATAATTGTATAAAAATATGTAAGAAGATATAATAACATAAGGTAAAATGAAAATTTTAAATTAAATTAAGTTGAGGGTTTAAAATAAATGTATAAACTAATTTCAAGATTAAGGACTTAAACATAAAATTGTTTGTTTTAACAAGTGTTAACCATAAAGACAAGAGAAATTACAAGTGTTAGCTAGTAAAACAAGTGGCAGTTAATTCTCTTAAAATTTTGATAACATGTATTAAAAGAAAATGGTTAGGCTCTCTTATCTTCTGTCATGCATTAGGAAATTTAAAAAGAAATCAGTTTGAAACATCTCAAATCTGTAAACAATACTTCAGTTCAAAAGAAAAAAAGAGATCAGGCTATTTTCAAAAGTTATTTTCTCAAGCCTGAGAACGAAAGTCCAAAGCCAAGCCTGAATAAAACTCAAACCCAAGAAATTTTTAATCAACATCAAAGAAAATCAAATCATCAACAAAGAGCAAAGGTACAAAATCATCTCAGTGTTCAAACAAATTTCAACCTGAAAATCATTTAAAGCAGTTCAAATCTGGGAATCAGATGCAAGTTCAACCTGAAGCTTTATATTTGAGATGATCAACTCAGAGCAAGGATAAAATAAGCAAATTCAAACATAAGTAAATCATATTCAAGTTGAGATCAACAAAACAAAGTAAAGATCAAATTTCCAGACTTTTAAAGCTAAACTGTTCTTCTCAGTTCAAAGTTTCAAGTGAGCAAACTGACTTAGAATTGTTCCTATATCTTTATGCTTGGATTTATTATTGAAATGTGATTGAAAAATGGGTCACATGGATTGTAATTGCATGCCTGAATTTATAAAAATATTATGCATGTTTGTATATAGGTATGTGTATACCTCTGTTAGAACCTACAGGCTCTCAATAACTTCAAAAATAAACTCCTCTTCTTCTAATCTCTCTTAAGATTTTTTTTTTCTAAATGAAAAGGGTTAGTATTTATCAGAATTTATTTTTAAAAATAATTCCAAACAATCATATTAAGTAAATAATTCAAAAATTAGATATCACAGCAATAATCAATATTTGTCAGAAAATCAAACAATTTAAATTCACATTTTGATTCTATAATCTGATTGTGCTTGTAAATAGTGATTTTAGAAAAAGAAATTATGATTTTTAAAGATTGGGTTGGTCGAGATTTCTCGAGTTGAACAGAAAGCATGTTTTGTCGATAGCTGATGAACGCCGACGTTATGGGGTCCTGCTTCAGGGCGATGGTAGGTGGACGAATATAGATTCATGGAAAAAAGGGTTAAAAAATTTCTGATGTACGAAGCGGCGTGATTTCGTCGAATTAGGGTTCGAATGGCAGTTTGAGTTGGCCGAGTTTTGATGATTGTCGCGACGTCATCGAGGCGTTTAAGGAGATCGTACCTGGGGGAATGGGGTCGTCGTTGTGTGGCGAAGATTTGATCGCAGGGGCGAGTTGACCGGAGGTCGGAATCGCGGTGGCGAGTTGGTTTTGTGGAGCTGGGTTTGGTTACAGATGGTACTGGAATGCTCAATTTTAATTTACATCGCAATTGACGAATCTAAGGGGTTGTGTATGTCGACATGATGATCATCGACTTGCCGTGTATCGCTATGGTGACCGGAGATGATTAACGCGATCGTGTACGTGCACACGCGTATCAATGTATCTGGTGGTTTCAATTGGGAACGAAGATGAAGGGAGACTCGTGTCATAGCTCGAAGACGAGCGTGATTTTCTCGAAGCAGCAGTAACGCGAGGGAAACCCGAAGCAATACGCGGGAAGATTTTGAAAATACTTGGGTCATTTGACTTGGGGTAGAGATAGTTTCGAATTTTAAAAGAAAAATCAAGTTTACTTTGAAACAATTTTGTTAAAACAGATTTTTTTGTAAGTAATAAATGTTAACCCAGTTTTAAATTAGTTTAGGAAGTATTTATACAAATTGTTTTAAATTTACCAAGTTTTAAAAATGGTTTAAAATAAATATAACCTTTATTTTGAAAAGTTATTTAACTTAATAATAATTAAAGGTTAGTTAATTAATATAAAGACGTTTAAAATTGTTGATTAACTTTTAAAGGTTAAGCTAAATTTATTTGTTAAAGGAAATAAATTACTTGAAGTTAATTACTTAATGAAAGTAAATTAATTAATAATTCAAGTTAATTAATCAAGTAATGCTTTGCTACGGCTCAAAGCATCAGCTACAACATTTGCTTTTTCAGGAGTATAATTGATGTCGAGATCATATGCAGCTAAGAATTCGAGCCATCAGACTTGTCTCTGATTCAAGTCCTTCTGAGAGAAAATATACCGCAAGGACTTATGATCTGTGAATAATTCAAATTTTGTCCCCAAAAGATGGTGCCTCCATAGTTTCAAAGCGAATACAACTGCTAGAAGCTCTAAATCATGGGTCGCATAGTTTACTTCATGAGTTTTCAACTGACGGCCCGCATAAGCAATAACCTTTCCATTTTGCATAAGGACAGCGCCTAAACCTTCTCGACAAGCATCGGTATAGACAGTTAATCCTTCACTCCCGTCAATTACCGCAAGAACTGGGGCTGAAGTTAACTTACGCTTCAACTCATTAAAAGCTGATTCACACTTCTCACTCCAAATAAACTTGACATCCTTTCGAGTTAAAGCAGTGAGTGGGGCAGAAATCCGGGCAAAGCGCTCAATGAATCTGCGATAATAACCGGCTAGGCTCAAGAAGCTACGGATATCAGTAGGAGTTTTGGGAGTCTCCCAATCCTGTAGATAAGTTTTCAAATTAGAAAGGAATAAGATGGGTTGAATAGAATTAACGAATAGGATAGGACTTACATTGATTACGGCGATCTTAGCTGGATCGACCGAAATCCCGTTTTCAAAAACAATATGGCCAAGGAATCGTACTTCGTCTCGCCAGAAGTGGCATTTCGAAAACTTGGCTTTAAGCTGATGATTTCGGAGAGTTCCCAGAACATAAGCAAGATGTGTCTCGTGCTCTTTCTCATCTTTGGAGAAGACGAGAATATCATCAATGAAGATAAGAACAAACTTGTTAAGGACATCACGGAAGACTCTATTCATTAAGTCGACGAAATAAGCAGGTGCGTTGGTCAAACCAAATGGCATAACCAACCATTCATAGAATCCATTCTCGGTACGGAAAGCTGTTTTATAAATACTATCTTCTGCTACTCTTAGTTGGTGGAACCCAGTGGCTAGATCAAGTTGTGAGAAAACTTTAGCTCCATGGAGCTGATCGAATAAATCATTGATGCGAGGCATCGGATAGCGGTTCTTGAGAGTGCGCTTGTTTAATTCTCGGTAATCAACACACATGCGAAGAGATCCATCTGATTTGTTGACAAAGACGACTGCGGCGCCCCATTCAGAACAACTTCTCCTGATCAAACCCTTAGCAAATAGATCATCAATTTGGGTTTTAAGTTCAGCTTTTTCTTTAGGAGCCATCCTTCTGCGAGGGAGAACTACGGGAGTAGCTCCGGGAATAAGGTCAATGCGGAAATCGATCTCTCGCTTTAGCGGTAGAGAGTCGACCTCTCCAAATACATCGGGAAATTTCTGAACAATAGGAGTAGTACTAAGGTCATCCGGGTGAGCATCAAGAGAGAATATGAAGCTTCCCGCATATTTCTGAGGTGATTTGCATTCGATGACAAGCGGTAGACCCTTGTCATTGACTAGAGAAATAGATCGAGCTTTGCAAGAAATAACAACATCGAAATTTCTTAACCAATCAGCACCCAACAAAATGTCAAATGCTACGAAGCCAAGCACATAGAAATCCCAAGTGAATCGATATCTTCCATACAAGAGCACAACCCCTTTACAAATTCTACTGAGGTTGGCAAGTCCTCCAATAGGGTTGGAGACACATAAGGAAGTAGTAGCAAGAGTAGGTTCTAATTTGAGCTTATTACAAAGATCAATAGATATGAAGCTATGAGAAGCACCAGTATCGAATAATACCCGAACAGGTAAATTATGAAATGAAAAAGTACTTCGTAAGGTACCTTGGTCATCCTGAGCAGGTGGTGGAGGTGGTGCAGGAGTGGTGACAGCATATACTCCTGATGGTGTGCCTTTCTTCCTCAATGGGCAATCTCTTTTGAAGTGACCTGGCTGGAGGCAGACATGACATAAATCATTCCTTATCTGAGGAGGTAGTGGAATAGCAGCTCCGGTGGATGGACAGCTATTTGCATAATGACCCTTCTTATTGCATTTGAAGCAAGTGATATTAGCAAGGTCGATTGGGCTTTTCTGGGGATATCCCAATCCTGTAGTCTTTTGCCAAGCTTTCTTTTGTTGATCAAAGTTCATCTTCCTCTTTCCGAGCTGGCTGGAAGAGGACTGAGTAGGAGTGGCCTTGGCAGTGGGTCCCTTAGGCTTCGCCTCATATCGAAGAGCATAGTCAACAAGCTCTGTGAAAGTGCAGTGAATGTGGCCAGTAAGCAAGTCATAATACTCCGATCTAGCTCCTAAAATGAATTTCTCGTTCTTCAGAAGTGGGGTATCGATCAATCCCGGGCCAAACTTGGAGAGCTCGTTGAATTTCCTCTCGTACTCAGAAAAAGTCATACTGCCTTGCTTAAGGTCCATAAAAGCTCTATAAAGTTGGGTTTTCCCAGCAGCTGGCATCCATTGTTCCGAGAAAGTATCCCTAATCAAAAGATAGACTAGATAAATAACATTCCAAGGATTGAAAGAAGAATTTAGACTATGAAATCCAAATAAATTTATACCTAAACTGGGCCCAAGTGATGGTGTTCTCCTCGATACAAGAAGTAACAGATTCCCACCAGTCTCGTGCGGCATCCCGAAGTTGCCAAGCAGCAAGCTGACGCTTCTGAGCATCAGTGATCTCCAATCCAGAAAATATCGTCTCTAAGCTTTTGAGCCATTGTTGAGCTTCAATAATATTCTCAGATCCAGAGAACTTAACACCACCAAGCTGTGTATACTCCTTACTAAGAGTGGTGAATTTGACTGGAGCTGGGGCGGCAGGTGCAGCCTGGGCAGGACCATTTCCCCTTCCTCCCCTGTTGTTTCTTCTGGCACTCATCCTGAAATACCAATTTTTTTTTTTTTTAGAACCAAGGATAAAAAATCATAGAACTTTAAGGAAAGTCTAATCAACGAATCAATTAAGAAGTTTGAATTTGAAAGGATATGTATATTGAATTGATTCTCCTCATCCCAGGGTATTGCTACCCTATGTCTAATGAGTTTATATAACCCCAACTAAGGTTTTTAGTGGAAACCAAAGCTCTGATACCAACTGTAACAACCCGTATATTTGGACCATTTAAATTGACAATAATCCATACATGTCAACTTAAATAATACAAAACACGAATCATTATGAGATTATATATACATAAATGTAAATGAGAATCAATACAACATCACAGACACAGAACAGTCACAGAATAATGCAGCGGAAAATACATCGTCATAATAGCAGTTCATGAAGCTACTATATGAAATACAACAATGTCTAAACATAAAGTGACTGAAAGGAAATACATAAATGTCCAACAGACAAGAACAACAATACTGGAATAGAAATAGACTGATAAAGATAAATGCTAAGTCTTCAACATTTTCAACCAACCTTGATCAGCAAACTGGATAGCTTCAGACTGACCCGAGCATATACAAAAGAAACACTCGAGTCAGGACTCAAAATCTTATGCAGGATAATCAATTGCAGGAAATAAAGTCCATAACTCAAAGATGAATAAAATAACATCTCTAAGGATCCGATAAACTATCTATATATATATAATACGGTATGTAGGTAATGTCTAATCGGTAAAATAGAATATTAAAATAGCGTTAAAGCGTTACCATAATTCCCCTTAACACATTTTATATTCCCAAAAGCATATACAAGACCGTAGTTTCCCCAAAACCGAAAGTCACCAGAGGGCAATCCATATACTCAAGGTACAAATCAAAACGTAGTGGTCGCGAATAGGATAATCAGTATGACAAGGTACATGAGGCAATACCAACTAGGATACTGGTAGTTGCGTGATCCGGACTGATGTTGAGCATAGTAGCTACTATCTCAACAACGCGAAACAACACTCCCAAATCAAAGGGTGCACCCAAATCGAATCACAAAAGTAATAGATATGGTATCGAAGAAGCGTGTCCGCTAGAGGTGGCGATCCTCAATGGCCCGGCGCGGCTCCTGTTTTAGTCATGTCAGGGGTCATCCAATATCGTTCTCTTTCTTCAGTCAACGCGTTCACCAAACCATCCACTTCATTCTGAATCAACACTTCGCGCATAATAGTTATTAAAGTGGTTTTCGGTATCGACAGAGAGTATGTCCATTCCCGATCCTGGTCTCTTTAATAACTACGTATTTATTACCCGATGGTCGGTTAAATTAACGTTTAAACAAATCAAAGTCCAAAAGTCAAGGTGCAAATTTGACTTCCAAAATTTGACATTTCACGATTCAATTTATTTTAGATATTTTACAACATATTTTCGAATGCAATTTTTAGCTCAAACACTTGAGTTACAATTTAAAATTAAGTATTCAAGTTCGATTTAATAAGGTCTAAAAGTCGCTTATTAAATTTAGTTCATAATCAATGAATTCAATTTTATGCTAAACTTAGTTTAAATTATTAAATCAAATTCTATTCACTTCACTTCATGTTTACATCCACTGTTCTCATGAATTCGATTAAATCAATTTCATTAACTAAATTCCTTTTTATCCAACTTCATTTAATTTATTTACCAATTCAATTAAATTTCTAAACAAAAGTCCATTTCCATTTACAATGTCCTGATTTGATTAATTCGTTAAATTTAAAATCATTTTAAGTTTAAATAATCACTAAGTTATATCCATAAACTTTGGTCAGTTTTTGTATTCCTCCTAAGTCAAATTTTCTAAATTTCCAAGTAAAATTTACAACATGTTCCAAATCTATTTAATTAAAACCGAGTTTAATCTAAACCTAACCCATTTAATAAATTTTTAAGTTATCAAATTCTAAACTTACTTGTTTCTAAATCTCATTTCAATAAATTTGCCAATTCATTTTTATTTAATTACATGGGTTTATTAATCCGTTTCAATTTAATCCATTAATTTTACTTCAATCTAATCCATAAAATTTATCTTGATTAAATCCGTGAAATTTATTTCGGTTACATCCATTAAAACTGTTACCAAATTTCCAACCAAATTGTTAAGTTCATTCTTTAATTTAAATTATATTTCAATTTCGAAAATGGTTTTGTTGACCAATCGGGTTTCTTCTTTTTATTTTCTATCCTAGGCCAAGTTGTTTAATTAGGTATTTATCATTTCAACCCAATATTATTCAATATAAAACAAAGCATAGCAAAGGGAACTTGCAGTGTGATAACTGGGATGGTGTCAAAGTAAATAAACAAGCAATAACAACCATACATAACAATTTAACAATGTATTTAAATAATCCCGAAATAATCATATTAATTTACATTTGTTATTTATGCAAATTAATATAATTATTCCTAGAACCCACACCATCGTTTCATGCGGATTAAAGATTATTACGTTAGGGTTTTCACTTGGTGTCTATTATCAAATTACTACATCAATCATACGTTCAATGGTTCAAAGTGTAGTTAACGCTATTCTACGCGACGATTTATTTAACATTTAAAGGGATCAAGTTCAACATATATAATCCATTTTAAATTGTTGACTATCCTATATCAATTTCAATTTCATATTAAATTTCACTTATATTAACAACCAAATTCAACATCATATAATACTTTTAGTGTCACAACTATTTGTCGTAAACTAGCAATATTCAAATTTAACTTGCATAGCGATTTACAATTATTTTTTTTCAACAATTCGAAAAATCAACAATTAACATCTAAATTAATATAAACAACAATTATCACTTGATTATCATAGCATAATAGATCGAGTCATGAATGAAATATTCACCTTGCGTGGTTAGAGAAGACGACGAAGCACGAAGACGAATAGATAAGAGACACGAACAAGCACGATGCAAAACGACACAAACTACAATTCAAACAATTAAATAAATCAACTATTTGTTTATTGCAATAAATATCAATTGAATATATATATAAACCGTACCGAACAACGAAGCAAGATAGATTCGACAAGTCGGATGAAAGTCTAAGTCTCCGAAGCAGTAGCTGATACAAACACAGTAAAACACTGTATGTGAGCAAATTAGAATTTTCAAAGTATATACCGCTATACTAATATATAAAACACTCTAATCTCATTTGGTTATGCAGCCGATAAATGAGAAGCAAAACAAAGTCAGAGCACGTGCTCCATATAACGGCATATGCAACCCACTGTTCATATTGGGAACAAATTCCTATTGATAAAGGCTAGCTATAGGAAGGAGGGTCTTCAAGTGACATATACATAACCTATATGAAAATCCTATATACTAATAGGTAGAGCCTATATGCATGCAACAACATTTGACATATAAATTTCCAACAGAGAATATACAAAGCATGTTCAAAGTGATATTGATGTATTGGCTATAGGTCTTAGGCAAAGTGAAGAGGGAAGTGAAGGCAGTGGCTCGGGTGTTAGCAGCCAAGTCGGTGGGTGGGTCCGGGTTCGACATGGTGGCTGCGGCGGGCGAAGGCTGGCGGGTCTGGGCAAAGGCTGGCGGGTCTGGGCGAAGGCTGGCGGGTCTGGATGAAGTTGGCGGGGTCTGGGCGAAGGCTGGCGGGTCTGGACGAAGCTGGCGGGGTCTGGGCGAAGCTGGCGGGGTCTGGGCAAAGGCTGGCGGGTCTGGATGAAACTGGCGGGGTCTGGACGAAGGCTGGCGGGTCTGGGCGAGGCTGGCGGGGTCTGGGCGAGGCTGGCGGGGTCTGGGTTGGGCAGTGGCGCAGGCAGGGGTTCGGCTGCATGGAGGCGGGCTGATGAGCATGCTATCCGGGTCGTGCGTGATAATGGGCAGTGGAGACTTGGGTGGGTTCATGTTAATAATGGAGAGAACAACAAATATTAAAATAAGATGAAGGAGGGAGGTAGTGAGAACGTACCAGAATACTTTCTTTTGCAAATAACAAAATAATGAACCGAACCCAGTATAAACAAATAGTATAGAAAATCAAGGGTCTCCAGTTTGATTGTCTCGGTAACTGAAATGGCTATTGGGTTTCCAAGTCAGTTGAATAGTCAAGGCCTGTTAAAATTCTGAACATTGAAGAAAGCGGGTACCGGTTTATGTGGCGTAACGAACCGATTTGCTATCCGTTAAACAATTATAGTTCGCAGTGCCGAACTCCGATTTACGCAAACAAATATATCGTTTTGATCAGCGCGACGAGACGGACACAACGGTATAAAATATTTATGGTTTGACATTGTTCGCGAAGTGATAATCCTTATTTAACCATTTTCCCGAGTGCATATTTTACTAGCAATTTACAGCGAAATTTGACGAAATGAAATGCGCCGTCAAGTTCAGAATATTTTTCTTATGCAACACCGAGAAAATATTTGAATTCGGACGATAGGAATTTTATACATAAGATTTAAAATGATATGTAAATGCGACGAGCGTAATTTACTTCAATATATTTCAACGAAATTTGGCGCACGCTTATGTCTATCTAGACGCATTCCAAATGTGAAGTTTGGTTGGCAACGGAAATTGTTTGTGAAAATACGAATTTCTACATCAAATAAGCGATTTAAAATTTTTAAACTGGGTCTAAATTCCAGGGTCGTTACAGAAATTTTGTTAAAACTCCTAGAAAAGCACTAGCATCTTAAAATCCAATTTATTCATGGAATGGAATCCACTTCGAGCCTGCGAAAGGGATGGAACCCTAAGTAGAATGGAACCTACGAAAAATCTAGTGGAACATTGTTTTGTATCCGCTAATCTTTTATTCAAAATGATTTTTCAAAATTATATCTTGTTTTCAAAATGATTTCAAAACCTTCCTTTTAAAAGCATCAAAAACATATATCCTGATTTCAAATACTTTTAGCCTCAAAATAATCTTTAATTTCAAAATCAAATTATCCTTGTTTTTAAACTATCTTTTAAATATAATATATTTAACTTTTAAATATTTATGCTTAGATTTTAAATATAAAATTATAGTAAAATTTTGTGTATATTATTCTTTATACTTACTTATGTATTTTAAATATAGTCAAGTGTATTTATAAAGTTTAAAATAGTTTTAATATAAAATAAAGGTTATTTTCAAAGAAAAACAAAACCCCAAAAATCCCTTGGGGATGTCGACATACCCTTGTACCCTATGTCGACATGGTGTCAGTTGAGTTCAAAATTTAAATTTCAAAAGAAGCGTCTATTCGTCATAACTCTTCACGAATGGACATGACTGTTGTTCCTCTATAAATATGGGTTAGTTTCAACGAATTTTAAGACAGTTTTTCTGATTTTTCACTCCTCTTCTTCTTCCACGTTTCTATATACAAATTCTTATCATTACTCTGCCGAAATCAACATTGAGTCTAACTAGATTATCTTTGGTTTGATTCTCTATCACTATCTAAACAAGATGCTTAGTGCTATTTAGAGTTATAGGCTTTTTGTAATCAACTTAGCGAGAAAAGGTGTGATTGTAGCCTTGTAAATCAATCAAGTGTAAAAGGTGTGATTGTAGCCTTGGGAAATCAATCGAGTAAACTTGTTACCCGGAAAATCAAGTATCACAACCCAGAGGATTATGATTCTGGAGGGTGTACCTCGTAGCCTTGAAATCGAGCGTGTTATTGTAAAGATTGTTTTTGAAAGGAAATCCGTATTTGTGAGCGGGACTGGATGTAGGGTAACTCCGAATTAGTATAAATTTCGGTGTATTATTTCCTTTACTGCTTTTACTTTATATTTGCATTTGTGTTTGACTTTGCGATCATATCTGTGTCTAAATATTGCATATATTTGTGTTTAAATTAACAAAAACTCAAAAAGATTTAACAATTATCTAAAACACTATTCACCCTCCCTCTAGTGTTTATCCTTAGTCTTAAGATCATTAATCCGCATTTCTCACAATTTTAACTACATTAAGAAAATTCTATTAAATTTAGCCGCATTTATGTGACGTGGTAGTAATTTTGAAATTCAATGTTAATGTATTTATAATGTAACTACATTAAGAAAATACAGTTAAATTTAAATGCTTCAAATTATGCAATTATAATTTAACAACAATTTATGAATCGTTTTAACTGCATTTATATGATGCAATAATAAGTTTGACTTCATTCGATAACTTTATTCAATCTTAATGCACTTTATAATTTAGTTGCATTAAGAAATACAGTTACATTCAATCTTAATGCAGAATTTAACTGCATTAACAAAATGCAGTTATATTCATATCTTAATGCAGAATTTAACCGTACTAAGAAAATGCAGTTGTAGCTGCAATATTATAATGCAGTTGTAATTTTAACTGCGTATCAAATGTGAAATTGGCTTTTGACTGCATGTTTATTATTTTTGAAGCTAGTGACTTGAATGATGCAATTATACTTGCATTTGAACGATGCAATTTTAAATACGCTATTTATATGAAAAATTACAATTTAAAAAAAACAATAGCTAAATATTTATATATGCACAACATATGTCATTAAAAAGATCATAAAAATTGTGATTTAATGGTAAAAATGATTCGTTGATATGATATTTCTACAAAGTTTATTGCATTTTAAATATTAAAATCAAAATAAGATGCGAAATATTAATATGATGGCTGCTTAAAAAGGATGATGCGGCCAGAACCTAATTTACACAAATTTACGAGGGAGGTACTTTGCGTAATAAAATTATTTGTACGGACTTGATGCTCAAACCCTTTTAAATATAATAGTCTAGCTGTGGCGCCACAATCAATATTTCAAAGCATACAGTTCGGACGGATGCTACTAACAAGGGTCATATGTTTTATGTCTTTTCCTAGTTTTATTGTTGATATAAATAAAAATAAATTTACCAGGAAAAAAAATGAAATATACATGTAGTAACGAATATGTTACTGTACTTTTATTTTAAAAAAAATTCAAACGGATCATAGTGAGATTTGTTTATTGTAGTAAATAAAACCAAATAGTTTGAAACTAAAAAAACATGCAAACATTGCATTCTTGTTTTTTTTGGAACTAGATTAAAGTTGTCTTTATTATTAACAAAAGAATATGTACTAAAACATGTTTAAAAACACAAAAGCCCAAAGGCTAACAACGCAGCTCATATCCAGATTAGTTCAGAAGAAGCATGCGACAAAAACAATATTTCCAAAAGTGTACTTCAGAAACAATAAATACAACATGCAAAAAACCCTAGTTCTCAAAGCACCATCAATGGCGGCGTAGCCGAGGAAAAGTGGAGAGTAGAAAAACTTTAGAGCAAACTTCGACAATAACACGATAGCAATAATTACACCGGAGATGAACCGCTAAGAGAAAATAACTTGTTTTGTTGGGATCAGGAGCAAACTGGACAATTGAGATACTAATCAGTAGCCTTTCAAAAGCTCAGATCTAAGCATCTGCAAGACTAGACAGTAGTTGACACATAAGTTCTATGCAATATTGATGACTAGACAGAAATTTAAGCTTGTTCTATCCGTGCTCTTCTAATAATAGATCAAATTTTCTAGAAAATGAAACAGAAAAACTTTAGTACGACCCGGTAACAGCAAATTAGGTGCGTAAAGACTTTACCAAAGGAGAAGCAAGCAAGAATGAGCTAGTCCTGTGGAATTATGACCCGTAAGCATTGCCCAGGCTACTCTGCAAGGTATTGTCAGTCAGGTATAAACCATTCATTTCGAATTTTTTCATCTGTAGGACTCTTGCTGTTCTGGTGATAGATTTTGGATGCTCTGATTATGACATAAGATATGATTTGATGACATAATTGTTATTGGGTGCTGCGAGATGTTTGGTGGAAGACTCTACGATTGCCTTCTCGCCAGATAATCCAAACAGCAGTAGGAAACGCAATATAAGCTAAGATTTTGCTAGATTTGAGGGATTGTAATTTGTTTTATATGAGTTATAATTTAGAGTGAATGTTTAGGACTTCTATTTGGCTGGTTGGGATATGCAATTTGATGCAAATCCATTTCCACACATAAGTAGTGAATGAGTATTCAAAAAATAAATGTTGGTTGCTTTCCAGAACATTGTTGCACAATACACATAGGGAATCTAATAACATATTGCATTGTATGAGTTTGTCTTTGGTAGAATGTGCACATAAGATAGCTTTATAAAGACAAGTGGACATTTTGGGGACATGCCATTTTTTTCCAAATGAAATTGGCCTGGGGGTTATTTATGTCTTAAGGCATTCCAGACCTGTTTGAGACTATAATTGCCTCTAAGTGAAGTAACCCATGCCCAATAGTCTTCAGTTCTATCAAAAAAATGGAGTTTTGATAATATCCTGTCATAGGCTCCCAAGATAACTTATGTTGTCCGCTTTCCATTCGCGATGATCAAAAATATTTTCCACAAGAATTTTTCCTCCCAAACTCTCAACAACCTGTCTTCACCAAGTCTATTTATGATTCTTCCCCTTGAAGCCATGGGTCAAATCAAAGGGATGTAGATTTGCCATTAACAATTTTTCTTTCAATACATTATATAGCCTCGCATTTCAAGCTTAGAAGAAATTTCCAGTTCCTCGAGTCATCAATTCTTGTACTTATTTCCCAAAACGACTGATTTTTAAGGTATTTTCTTTTAATAGTTCTAGCCTACATTCCATCTTCATTTAAAATTTTCTAGATAAGCTTCGTACCAAGAGATTTATTAATGTCCTCAAATTTCTTTAAAACTTAGACTGTCATCGATTTTATTTTTGCACACATTTTTCCAAGAAATTTTACCTATTTTCCATTTTCAAAGAAAATTTGAGCAAATACTCACGAGTTTGTTTAGAGTGGAAATGGGTATTTTAAAACAGCGTATCCAAAATTGAATCATTGGGTAGATAGTGGATTTTAAGAGCTCAACACGACTAGCTATACTAAGAAGTTTGACTTCCCAATCCTCTATATGTTTTTTGAATTTTTCTATGAGAGATTGCCAATGTAGATCTTTGAGGTTAACCGTTGACAACAGATACCTAAACAGATGATGGGTAAAGTACCCATCTTGACATTCAAGATATTAGCAATATCTTTGCAAGAGTTGCAACCTTTCCCAAATGAATATGGTAGATTTTTCATTGTTTAGTACTAGTCTCATGATTTGAGATAGAGAATGAAATATATCACGAATAACTATAGCCGCTTGGGTCTCAACTTTGGCAAAAATTAGCACGTCATCCGCATAAATAATGTGGGATGTGTTATTGCCAGAGCTATCAATGGGTTTGATACAACCCTCTCTTACTTTATCGTCAATGAGGATCGTCAAATGTTCCATGACAACGACAAACAAAAAGGGGGATAGAGGGTCTTCTTGCCGTAGACTGTTGCTACTATCAAAGAAATTGTCTGCCCTATTAAATTGAGCTATAGAGAAAGAGGGTTATGAATCATTTCACCAATCAGATTAATCCATTTGTCTGTAAATCCTAGGCATCTCACCATATGGAGGACGAAATTACGATTGATAGAATCATATGCTTTTCTTAGATCAATTTTGATCAATTTGTTATTAATTATTTCATGTGCAGCATGTACACCATTAGAAATGTGCCTATTTTGAATATAAGCACACTGATTTTCAAAAATTAAGGCACTCATAAATGGTTTCATTCTGTTGCATAACACTTTAGCTATGACTTTGTATAAAAAAAAATTGCAACAAGAGATCGGCCTGAATTTTCTAATGTCATTAGCACCAACTTCTTTGGGAATGAGATGGATAAATGTGCAATTGCTTTGTTAAATGATTTACCTGAATTGAACACATCACTAACCATGTCATGAATGTCTTCCTTGACAAGTTCCAAACAATATTTATAAAATTTTGAATTGAAACCGTCAGGACCAGGGGTAAAATTGTCTTTTACACTAATACTACTATTTTAACTTCATCTAAATCAATTGATTCATTGAGGAAAATTCCCACATTCGGTTATAATAATTTTTGCAGACTATCGTGGGGGGAAACAAATGAATTTTGTTGAGCATTAAACATAGTTTTGAAGTAAGTGGCAGCGTTAGAAATGAATTCAATGTGATTACGATAAATTTCACCTTTGATGTTAATCTCTAGGTTAGCTTAGCAGATCAGGTAGACATTTTTGCATAGAAAAACGTGGATGATTCATCATCGAATTGAATCCAATTGCACTTAGATTTTTGTTTAACATCAATAAATTCTTTGTGCAGAGCACTTTCAAGATCTTTTCTGGCTGAAGCAAATTGGGTTGAAATGCTGGGATCATTTGAGATTTCCAATTTGCTTTTGTAGTTCAGCACATTTAAATTTAAGTGCTTCATTGTCTTTCTTGATCTAGATTCTATTTTTTGATGATTCTATTTTTTCATCAACTTTTTAGTTTATCCTTAATGCCTTTCCATTTCATGAGAATTCTATACATAGGATAACCAAACAGATGCTTGATCCATTCAGATTCAATGATGGGTGGATAATCCTCAAAGAGTGTCCATTGATTCATGAATCTGAATGGTTTAATTGGCTTATAGACATTAGATGTAAAAAGAGATACTAAAATCAAAAAGTTATCACTGCTAGTGGATAGTAGATAGGAAATTTGACTAGAAGAGAAGCATTGTTGCTAATATGCATTAGCTAATGCTCTGTCAATTCTGGTTAAAATATTTTTTGCAGGACCTGACCACCAAGAAAACTGAAATCCAGTAATATGTATCTTAAACGGGCCAGTAGCCGACATGCAACTATCAAGCTCTTGCTGTTTATTGAAAGGAACCAGATAGCTATCACGTTTCTTTGTAGTATACCTGCTAAAATTGAAATTTCCTATTGGCAGCCATGGGCATCTAATTAATTTTGATTCATACTCCAAAATGCTCCAAGGGTTTGTCATAAGAGTTCAAATTTGTAAGCATATATAAAGGTGATAATAGTGACTGCACCACCTATGTTTTATAGACACAGGGTTAGGTGGTGGTCACTCATGCTATATACACGATGCTGCCAAATATTAAGCACAAGAATTCAACGTTTGAAGTAACAGAATACATTGCTAACAATGTGCCAATTACTATCGAAATGTTGATTAAATACCTTAATATGCATTAGCTAATGCTCTGTCAAAGAGTGTCCATTTACTTTTGGTATGATAGTTTTTGCAACAGTTGATTTCGCAGAGTCAGTATCATCAGTTTGCAATGTTGCTAAAACCTGTTTTCATTATTATCTGAACTATTCATTGTAATTAATGGGAATGTGCTATTCTCATTGACTATGTGAGATGAAACAACGGGTGAAATAAGCTTTGTATTGTGTAATTATTGATATAAAGATGGTTCGGTCTGAACTGATTCAAATTGGGCTTGATTTTTGAAGCATTCTGGCATTGCTACTATTGGACGTCCTGTGAAATGGACTTCACCTTTTGATCAAATGTCATATTATTATGAATTGTAAATTCTGTGAAATCTGATGTGATTTTGCCTGCACTAGAATGGGATGCATTTAGCGATGAATTTTCAATATCGTTTTGAATTTCTTCTCAAATAAAAGATTTTTGCTGGCACTGTACGTTTCTTGAATGGCGTTCAAATCAGGTTGCTAATGATTTTGAAAGGATTTTCATGGTAGGGGGATACATTATCCCTCCTCTTAAGTGGGGATTAAGACGTTGGGGATGAAGGGGAAGATTTAAAGGGGTCAGTTAGGATAGGATGGACATCCGGGTGGGTTGATTCACTAGGTTGGTTAGGACAGTTACCGGGTTTGGGGTTTGGGGTATCTAGGTTTTGGTCTTGGGGCATTGAAATTTGGGGCGGCCATAAAAATGCAATTTTCACAGCTTAAAGGTGAATTTTCATAGTCTACAAGTTGAGTGATAACTTCTCCGTTGTTAGTAATTCCTTCAACATTCGAAGGGAAACCAACTTCAGTTTCAAGGTAAATGAGAACTCTTGCTAAGGAGATTCTGTCTTTTAAGAGTGTTGGTTCATCCATCTTTATTAGAATACCAATGGTGCTAACTAATGAATTGATTGCTTTTGGACTCCATAACATGAAGCTAGAGCGAGGAGACGGATCCAAACTGGAAGGGTGGCGAAGAGATCCTTGTCGGCTTTCATAGAGGGGTCTAGCTTCTTCATGAGAATCAGATTCTTGTTAAAAAAACCAAGGCCCTTCATTGAGAATTTTTTGGCAATCTTGTTGATTTTTGAATCTCACAACAAAGAATCCGTTCTCTTTGGACGGAAGAGAATGATATTAACTAGTTTTCCACAATTTTTTACGTGCATGATTCTAGACTTTTGAAATAGGGACGAGGGTCAACTACATATAGAATGATGCAATTTTCCCAACTTCCAACCGTGTCTTATAATATTTTGTTTGATGATTTTCCACGTATTTTTCCATCAATTACCATGGATTTAATAAAATGAAGACTGATGTTTTTGGCAATAGAATCGCTTGAGTCCTTTACCGCTTCAAAGTAGGAGACTTTTTTAGCATCGGACGCAAGAGGGAATTTGGAGCAACGAGCAAGGAATTGGGTTGGTCTAGGGTTAATGGCTTTGGAAAGGGGTTTGCGAAGGTCGGATCTAGGAGGTGGAATGGTAGGTTGGGTGGGATGGATTGGATAAGCGGATGGGGAGGAGGGGGGACAAACATGATCAGCCTTAGATCTAGATTTGTGAACCATCGGAGTCAAGCCGCCTTCATTTGGTTTATGTGTAAGGGAGGAAGGTTCGGCCATGCAAGGTATGAGGAAGGAAGGTGATACAAAATCAAGTGGCAAAAAATGAAAGGCTAGGCAGGGAGATAGAAAGAGGGAGCTACCATGAAAATCGAATTTTTATCTTAAGATCGTCAGTGAAACGATAAATATCATTTTTTTTCTTTTCCTTGCATTCTTGTTTTCTCCAAATTCTAGCGCTCCTATTTTCTCTCATATTTCCTGACTTCTCATTCTACGATCATGATCCTCATTTTGCCTCATCCTTTCCTCAAATTTAATTTCAAATTTCCTAACTTAATCTGGTCAATATAAATTTATAATATTTTTGTAAACCTAGTTTTCAAAAATCGTAATTAGTTAATGCCTCTCCTTCCATGTCTAATTTTTGTTTTGATTGATGAATTCCTAAACTATTAAATTCAAAAACAAATTATTCATTAAATCGATGCAATGGTGGAATATTAACCATTGTTAATGCACCTCCAGTTTTATGCTTTTGTTTTTGAATGCGGTCACCTTGTCCGAAAAGTGAAAGGTGTTTGTTTTTACATAGAAAAGACAAATTATTTGAATTTCGGTTTTGAATTTAAAGAAAACAAATAGTCAAGTGATAGATAGGATAATTTATATATCAAAGCTTTTTTCATTGTGGTGGAGGGTTGAATGCGGTCTAACACTCGATATATGTTTTTGAAGCCAAATTTCGCACAAATTTTCATATGTTAATATATTGCGATTTATTCATTGCTATAATTTATTTCATCGATTTAAACTTGCTCCATAGTGTCAAGCTCATTGAAACCGATAAAATAACTAGATGTTCCTATTATATTGCCATAATGTTTTCAATATACCTTCAAGTTAGACATACATGGATGATAATCTTAACTAGATGTTCCTATTATAATGCCATAATGTTTGGAAACATAATCTAAGTTAGAAAGAGTATTATGAGAATAAGATTCTAAAAAACTATCAATCATGCTTGATGATGATTCAACTACAAGCGTACTCCTTTTTGGAGCAGCTAGTGGAGAAGTACAGTCATATGGTTCCGTAAAGGCTCCTTGGAAAGATGGAGTGGAGTATAACTGTAGATTATGTGGCTGCGTAGATTTTTCCCCTCTGATGCACTTTTTGAGAGCTTTACTTCTGGTATGATAGTTTTTGCAGCAGTTGATTCCACAAAGTCGGTATCGTTAGTTTGCAGTGTTGCTAAAACCTATTTTCATTATTATATGAACTATTCATTATAATGAATGGGAACGTACTACTCTTATTGACTATGTGAGATGAAATAATTGGTGAAAGAAGCTTTGTATTGTGTAATTATTGATATAAAGATGGTTCAGTCTAAACTGATTCATATTGTGCTTGTTTTTGAAACATTCTGGCTGTGAAATGGACTATATCTTTTGATCAAATGTCATATTATTATGAATTTTAAATTCTGTGAAATCTGGCGTGATTTTTTCTGTAGTAGAATGGGATGCATTTAGCGATGAATTTTTAATGTTGTTTTGAATTTCTTCTCAAATGAAAGATTTTTAATGGCACTGTCCATTTCTTGAATGGCGTTTAAATCAGTTTCTAGTTGCGAATGATTTTGAGAGGATTTTCATAGTAGGGTGATATATTATCCCTCCTCTTAACTGGGCATTAAGATGTTGGGGATGAAGGGGAGGATTTAAAGGGGTCAGCTAGGATAGGATGGACATCAATATGGGTTGATTCACTAGGTTGGTTAGGACAGTCCATCAGGTTTAGGGTTTTGGGAATCTAGGTTTTGGTCTTGGGGCATTGAAATTCGGAGTGGCCATAAAAATGTACACAGGTTGAGTGGTCTCTGTTGTCAATAATTCCTTCAACATTCGAAGGGAAACAAACTTCAGCTTCAAGGTCAATGAGAACTCTTACTAAGGAGATTCTGTCTTTTAAGAGTGTTGGTTCATCCATCTTTATTAGAATACCAATGTTGCTAACTAATGAATTGATTGCTTTTGGACTCCATAACATAAAGCTAGAGCTAGGAGATGGATCCAAACTGGAAGGGTGGTGAAGAGATCCTTGTCGGCTTTCATAGAGGGTCTAGCTTCTTCATGATAATCAAATTCTTGTTAAAAAAACCAAGGTCTTTCATTGAGAATTTTTTGGTAACCTAGTTGATTTTTGAATCTCACAACAAAGAATCCGTTCTCTTTGGAATGAAGAGAATAATATTCACTAGTTGTCCGCAGTTTTTTCATGTATGATTCTAGACTTTTGAAATATGGGCGAGGGCCAACTACATATAGAATGATGCATATAGAATGATGCAATTCTCCCAACTTGCTGTGTCTAATAATATTTTGTTTGATAATTTTCCACGTATTTTTCCATCAATTACCATGGGTTTAATAAAATGAAGACTAATGTTTTTGGCAGTAGAATCACTTGAGCCCTTTACCGCTTCAAAGTAGGAAACTTTTTTAGTATCAGGCGCAATAGGGAATTTGGAGCAACGGGCAAGGGATTAGGTTGGTCTAGGGTTAATGACTTTGGAAAGGGGTTTACGAAGGTCAGATCTGGGAGGTGGAATGGTAGGTTAGGTGGGATGGATTGGATCGGTGGATGGGGAGGAAGGGGGTCAAACATGATCAGCCTTAAATCTAGATTTGCGAACCACCGGAGTCCAGCCACCTTCATTTGGTTTATGTGTAGGGGAGGAAGGTTCGACCATCCAAGTATGGGGAAGGAAAGGGATAGAAAATTAAGTGGAGAAAAATGAAAGGAAAGGCAGGGAGATAGAAAGAAGGATCCACCATAAAGTCGAATTTTTATCTTAAGACCGTCAGTAAAACGATAAATTCCATTTTTTTCTTTTTGTTGCATTCTTGTTTTCTCCAAATTCTAATGCTCCTCCTATCTTCTGATTTCTCATTCTACAATCATAATCCTCCTTTTCTCTCCTCCTTTCATCAAATTTAATTCCAAATTCCCTCACCTAATCTGGTGAACATAAATTTCTAATATTTTTGTAAACTTAGTTTCTGAAAATCATAATTAGTTAGTAATTCTCCTTCCATGTCTATTTTTTGTTTTGATTGATGAATTCCTAAACTATTAATTTTGAAAACAAATTATTCATCAAATCGATGCAATGTTGGAATATTAACCATTTTTAATGCACCTCCAATTTCATGCTTCTGTTTTCGAATGGGTCACCTTGTCCAAAAGGTGGAAGGTGTTTGCTTTTAGATAGCGAAGACAAATTATTAGAATTTTAGTTTTGAATTTAGAGAAAACAAAGAGCCAAGTGTTGGATAGGGTATTTTATATATCAAAACTTGAAGTTTCATTATGGTGGAGGGTTGAATGCAGTCCATCACTCGATACATGTTTTTGAAGCCAAATTTCACACAAATTTTCATATGTTAATATATTGTGATTTGTCCATTGCTAGAATTTATTTCATTGTTTTAAACTTGCTCCATAGTGCCAAGCTCACTGAAACCGATAAAATAACTAGATGTTCATGTTATATTGCTATAATGTTTTGAAAATACCTTCGAGTAAGACATACATGGATGATAATCTTAACTACACATTCAATATCTATTCTATTATATATAAAAAAGAATGCACGACCCTTGATACACTCTTTCCACATTTATTTTTATCTTGTACACTTAATTATTAGCAATTTGAGGGATTATTTATAGGGACAGTTTGGCACAGGTCCCTAATTAGTTTCAAAATACACAAAAACCCCAGTAAAAAAGTTTGTAAATTAGGTCTCTAGAATTAAGTTACTGAATAATGGCAAACACTTATGCAATTATTTAGTGAATAATTGCAGACATTTATGCAATTATATCAAAAAATTGCAGATATTTCCACAATTATTCATTGGAAAATTGCGGAAAGTTCCAATATTATCCAACAAAAAAAGTATGAAAATTTCCGCAATTTTTTCAAAAAGCTGCGAAAAATTCCGCAATTATTCACAAAAAAATTGCGCAAATTTCCACAATTATTCACCGAAAAAATTGCATAAATTTATACACATTTTGGATATAACTGCATAATGTCTGCAATTATTCAGTGAATAATTGCATAACTATATGCAATTACTTAGTGACTTAATTCTAGTGACCTAATTTGCATACTTTTTTTCTAGGGTTTTTGTGTATCTTGAAACTTATTAAGGACCTAAGCCTAATATTCACTTATTTATATTTACACCCTTATATTTCTATTTTCAAACATTCTAAGTATTAATGATACCATTATTGTCTATAGCATACATGAAAGTGTTTAATGATACGTCAATGCCTTTATATTGAACGTTATATTTATTTTATTCTATTATATATTATATAATTAAAAAATTTAGTCTTCGACTATTTCTTATTTCCATATATAATAGTCCTACATTCATTATTTCATTATTTTCATACATCCCAAACATTCCTCATCTTTTGATTCTTTCACCTTCTTTTCATTTTCTCCTAATTTTGTCTCTTTCCATTTTCAGTTTGTGTATACTACAATTTAATAACAGTTCTAATCTGAGTCAAATTAATGGTTTCTTCCCAATAATTTTTAGTGAATCTCTTTAATTTGTTTAGTAACTATAATTTGATTGAATTCATCGAAAAAATTTCACTTCATATTCATCTTGAATTATTCATGATTTTATTCATGTTTTACAAGGGTTGCATTACTTCCGATTGCTTTAAATGTCATTGTTTTTGTGGAAAAGTAACTTTATAGCCATTGGAAAATAAGTTAGCTTTCTAGATCGACTAATCTTGGTCAAAAGCTTAATTTTTTTTATCTAACTTTCCATTTAATTAAGGTTTTGCGATTTTTGTTCTAGTTTCTAATTTCAAATCTTTGCTTCGAGATTTGTGCCCAAAATTCTTTTTTTTTTGGTTAATTTGCTTTACTTCGTATAGTTCTGAATACGGTTCCCTTTATTTGTTTTGTAGAAGGCTTTTGGATTTATAATATGTATAGATACCACCGAATCTAATGTAAATTTTTAAAATAATTTATAGGTAAAGATGAATACTTTATTTTATTATCAATTTCTGTATCAAAATTGACTTATATTTTGTTTTTACTTGTTTGGCATGATTTTGCATTTTTTTATTTCATTGTTTTTTTTAAGGTATAGTTAGTTTATTACCACATAGATACCAACTTGGGTATTGAATAATCTATTGAAGGTAACATTCATTTTTTTCACTATAAACTATATAAGTAGGTAGGAAAATAAATTTAGGAAAAAACTATATATATGGTTTAAAACAATATTATAATAATAAATTTGGTATTGTATTTTGGAGAAAAGTAGTAATTTTTATCTAACTATAGTAAGCAACTTTAAAATTTTATTTCTAAATATGTGTTTAAAAAATATTATTTAGATGTTTTATATTATGTTATAGGACCTTAACTAACTTTTTTTAAATCTTACATTAACCATCTTTATCAACCTAGGGTTTTAATACATTTTTCAATTGTGTTGTTTAATCACCTGTGAAATATTCATAGCGAAATGCATTTTTTAATTAATGTATGGTTGCCATTAATTCCTTAAGGATCATATTGAGAAGTAAGGTAATTATTAGTGATTTTCCACAAAGTTAGTTATTATGTTGTTTTGATTTTTCTTAATTTGGAAATATTTATAGATACTTATGTATTGAAGATACATATATTCATAATGTTTATAAGTATTACATCAAATATAAAGGATCTTATCAAATAATATTATCATGCAACTAATAAAATCTTTTTGAGAAGTAAGATAATTATTAGTGATTTTCCATAAGTTAGTTTGAAATTATGCTGTTTTGATTTTTTTTAATTTGGAAATGTCCGTGGATACTATGTATTGACGATACAGATATTCATAATGTTTATAAGTAAAAAATTTCAAATATAAATGATCATATCAAATAATATTTTCATGCAACAATAAAAGGAATTATTTGGTACTACCTTCATTTAATTCGAAATCAAACCAATCAGAGAATTAATAGTATAATAATTCTCTTCAATGCTAATTAGTTTGAGCCTACCTTTAGTTCAACATAACATATTATTTTAAGATATATTAAGATTGCTTTTTAATTTTACTTAATCGTATATTTTCGAAATGTAAATTTATTAGATCATGTCATGTAGTTCATATTTGCATAAAAAATGGACAAACACTTCCAACCGAATTTATAATAGTGAATTTAATAGAAATAGAATGCAAGAAAAGCAAAGCACGCATGGATTTATAGTGGTTCAACCATTACGGACCTACATCCAATGTTCATTTTTATTTCCTTTCTTATATTTCAGCTTTCACTAGTATTTGGATGTGAAAAACAATGATTTATTATTAAATACCGGGGAAGTTCTATTTTGGCTATTCTTGTTTGGCAAAGTCTGGTGGCTCTCAAAAGTCCTCCAATGGCTGCCTAAAGCGTGGATATTTATAGGAGTGTAGACGTTGGGAGGTCATCCCGAAAAATCTAGTGGTTTCCCTATATAACTCACTCGGTTCAGTTATTTCCGTGGAATTTTCCTATATTCCCATATTTCATTCCATAAATACTCTGATTGGTTCAGCTGAAAGAGGTATGTTCAGTTGTTGTTGGTTTTGTATATGGACGTGGTCACCATCTCGATCGGATTCCATCATGTGTTACCTTGGTTTTGTATATTCCATTCACCCTTGTTCGGCTTTGGACTCATACCAAACAAGATATATTGCCTGGTGCTTACACTACCTGACAAGAATTCTTGTTCGGTAGTGTTTTGCATCTTCTTGTCTGGTGCATCACCTATCGAACAAGAATTCCTGTTCGGCATACATCCATTGCTAGACAGCAATATATTGGACCACCGAATAGAATGCATGTTTCTGCTTACCTAGATCAGAGCGAACTGTTAGGCCACGGGATCGACCATAGGTATAACATGCATACCTTATTTTTCGCATTCATCCCATCAATCTTCTGACATCTTTCCTTGCCTTTATCTTGGATCCATGCCCTTGTATTTAAACCTCGTTGGCGCATATACATAACACTTGCCCCTCTAAAGCTTAATTTGTAAAATATGAAGCATGCTTTGTTTAATGCCATACTAAATTATTAAACACATAATCTTTTATTCATATTAGTTTGACATATTTGGTAAGGTGGGTTCGATATTCTCTTTGTTTGACGTTCTTGGTTAGGTGTTAACTTGCTAGGCAACAACTCGCATTCAATCCTGTTTACCTAGTGTCAGACATACCTTCTCACCTATATAAAGATTATGCTTCATTCCAACCGAATACCTTTACTCATTTTCCAGTCTGCCCTATTTTCTCCACTTGTTCGCCTCCCAAACTCACCGTTGTTGCCAATTCCGCTTCTAACAGTCTCAGGTTGCTGCAATCATCGCCCCTACTTACCATTCATCTAAGTAAGTCTTCCATTAACAACTTAATCATCTATGAAGTCTTTTTTAATCCGTTTGTTATAAGTCATGTTTGCTTGATACAATGCTGGGGGTTAGGGTTTCCATCTATTTGGTCCTTGTTAAAAGATAGGGGTTAAGGCATATCTTATAAAAGGATAATTTCAAGCTACAAAATCATGAATCCAAAATGTTTTTTATTCGAGTGGAATTGGAGTTCCTAGCTAGGTTTAGTTGCCGTGCTTGTTCGCGCTGTCGAATAGGAGCGGCTGGTTGTGGTATGTAAAGCATATTTTGCCTATACACACCAAACTTCATTGAATATTCCTTATTTTAATACACTTTTTGGGATTACCTGCCATCTATGACTTGGTCGTTGAACCAAACCCTGATAAGCTAGTTGGGTAGCGTGCTACACCGTACTATTCAGTTATTACTTTACATAATTTGCTTTTGTTGTTACTTTACTTAATTTACCTTTTCTATAATTTTTTGGACCAAGATTGCTTAACAATTTGTTCTGTCTTCAGTTGCACATGTGCACGCCCGTGCATACACTAGTACATACACTCTGCGATAGTACGCAAGATAGGTTATTATATCAGATAGGTATGTCAAATCATTGTAAGACTCTCTTGCTGACTGCTTTTGGAGACCATGTCCCATCTTCTTTTACTCCTAAAACCTTGTGCCATTTGGGTTGTGGACAAACCAGCCTAGTTCTGCTCATTCTCTGGTGCATGGGTATGGACAGTCGCAATTGCCAGTGGATCTTATTAAATCCATAGTTTCCACTCTAACTGCTAGGTAGCCGGATACAATTCCGCCTACTAACGACTTTCCTAGGACAATATGCTCTTGCCAACTTCCAAACAATAGGCTCATGCTCCGCCAGAAGAATACATGGCCTATTCATGATATCATTGCGTAACTAGGGTTCTACTAAAAGGATACATATATGTTTCCTTCCCTTCCTTTTTTCTAAATAATCGTGTTTTAAACACTAAGTTTCCCCTTTTTGGCTTGTCCTTTAGGTTTGGTGAGAGTTGCGTCAGAAGTCACTTGGAGGACATGTTGAGAAAACTCCAACTAGTCCTCATGGATTTTATGGAGGTTCCCCATTTGGTCACATATGATAATTTGAGACAGCTTAGGCTGTTGACTACCGAACATTCGATTCAAAAAGGTAAAGCACCTTCCACCCATAAGCCTACAAAGAAAAATTAAGGAAAAACCTCGGCAACCGGCGACATAAACGAAGCACAATCTTCCTAGCCCTCCATTTTAGGTGCCGACTTAAGTTTAGATCCTCCCAAAGCCGATCCAACAGTTCATGCAGACATACAAGGGTTAAGACTATATCCTTTCAAGTTCAAGCCTCGCGAAGGTGGCTGAATTATAGCAATAAGGAAATGGGACGATAACAACATCCGAACAAAGGCAGTAGAGCAAATGAGTCCTTATTCTCGTGATAGCGACACCACCACTTCAAATCGTAGCAAAGGTCATTTCTTTAGATATACTGGCCTTGAAACTCTGTCCAACTTGGATGTTGAGGAGGCTCTCAATCATACTTTTGAAAATAAGGTAAAGAAATAGTTTTTCTCTAGAGACATCATGGTTTTCGAGTATCTTCATAATCCCAAGCTAGGGATTGAATATGGGGACTCTGCCTCGATAGCGAAAATCCACCAGCAGCTGGAAACTCATGTGGACCCCAAGAGTTCATCCAAATGCCACACACTTTTTGCACACATGCACCCATTTCCTTTCTTATGCTATAATAGTGTACTTCTTAACCTATTACCTGGTTATAATTTGGCTCTGATCCTTTATTTCTTGTGCTTTTGCAGGGAGCATAAGTTTGAAAATAAGAAACTAAGGTCTAAGTTTAAGTAGCTCTAGACGGATACTCCCTTTACGGATATCAAGAATGCTGCTTTATCATGTGGCCTGATCCAGAATGTGAGGTAGTCAACTGCGGAGCTGAAGACAAGGGAAGTGGTATCCTATTGCTCGGTTGGGGCAAGGGCGACCAAGATCCTAAAGACGGCTCTCGAAAGCAATCCCGCTTCCCCAATAGGAAGTCAAGATCCAGGACTCCTGTTCATGCCTCTAAGTGTCTCTGAGCCACCTTTTCTTCTATCAGATTTAGAAACCTCCAGGCAATAGGAAAAGACGGAAAAGAGAGTAGCAATCATTTCTTCCCTTAATGGTAAGAATAAATGGAAGAATAAGGTAAGGATTGGTCGTCATCACTGACCCCACTGACCTGAATTTTGATGAGTTCCAATAGCCTACCACCTAAGAGACACCCCTGCCCGCTTGCTTGCTGGTATTCCCCTCTCTCTTTCTCTGGAGCGATCGATCTTCTTAGGGATGGGCTAGGCAGTGCAAAGGCCTTGTGGAGTTTCATAACAAAGTAGTCAAGGCTGCTGAGGAGATCGACAAAAGGGATGTTGGATATAATATAAAGATTTTGAACATTAGGAAGCAGAAGCATCAAAAGGACTTAGATCATAAAATGGTGCTTGATGAACTAGAAAGGTCTCGAGCGGAGGAGATCGAGAGACCAAAGTTCACTCATGCCGAGGAATCGAAAAGGCTGAAGAAACTATATTATCACAACATTAAATCTAGCAAAGAGGATTACAATGCTAAAGCTGGGCTGTTGTTCAATGGTTATAAGAATGTTAAAGCGAAGATCAAAAAAAGATTAGTCGAGCTTCAGGCCGCGGCTATGAAAATAGAGCCTGATCATGCTGATTTGAAAAAGAAGGTGGTGGAGTGGAAAACTTTAAGGGTTTCCCTTCGAAATGAGCTTGAAGCCATGGTTAACAAGAAGCCGCTAAAACTACTAAAGTTAAGAGGCTACAGGCAGAATGCAACGAGATGAACAGCCAACTGGTTCAAGTGGAAGAGCTTCTGGATGGGATTTATTTTCGAATGTTTACTAAAAAGACCTTGGCACGGATGGATGACCATCAAGGGGTCATGGTCTCCATCCACAAATGGTTAAATAGAGAAGCGAAGATTACCAACAAATAGGGAGGGTTGCCTTTTAGTCTTGAAGCTATTGGTGTTCGCTTTACAGCAGAGAAGAGGGCGACATTCCACGTTGGTTATATTAAACTAGCTAAGGCCGAGAAGGCACAAAAAGAGGAGGAAAGAAAAAAGATTGGCAGTTCGACTTCAGGGGCGATGACATAAGGTCAAACTTCAAAGCAGGTCATTCATGCATGATATCCTTCTAACTATTTTCCATGTTTCTTCAGATGCATCAATTACAAGCTAACCACGGGCCATCCCCTGACCTCCAAATTATGCTCAATACATGAGGATGCTCTAGCTTCTCTTAAACGAGGTAGGATTCTTCTTTATAGTCCATGGGCAACTATTCCTTATGTTCAAGCCTATTTGGGTAAAACCGTACTTGACAGCCCTCCTCATTTCCATGTAGGTAACATGCTTGCGATGGATCCTTCCAGAGCTATAATCCCTTCAAAAGCCCTATTATCGGGGACCATTCCCCAGGCCCTTCAAATCTTGTAACCAAGGGGAGTCGTGATGAGATGAGTGAGGCCCTCCAAGAAGATGTTGACATTGAGATTGTGGGATTCAATCAGTCCACTGAGGATTTCGATAGGGAGGAAATCATAAGGAAGAATGTAACGACCAACTTTCCTAGAGAGGTTCAAGCTTAAGGCAATGGAGGAGCTTAAGCTAATGAAGAAAAGACAAGTGGAGCTTGATGAGGTGGACACTACTAAGCTAAAGGAAGTGAAGAAAGAAGAAGAGGGAGGGAAGTCCAAGCCTCATGGCAAGAGCTACATCTCCAAATGTAAAGCTAAGTGATGATGGTAGTTGTACCCCTTTTTCTTGTGTTTGGGATAGTCTACTCCGTGTCTTTTATTATAATAAACATTTTTATCTATGCTCACCCAATTTTGATATTTTAATAGGGGTGAGTTCGTAACATTTCCTTGACATTGGTTGGTTTATACTTCAATGTTTAAATGTCGAACGGTATGATTTGGAGTCTACTATTGTTGTGTGAATTGTTTTCCTTACCACACTTTCATCATTCTAACCTATTTTTTTCTCGTATACAAATTCCATGTGTACTTTAAACAATTTTTCCCTAGCGTCTATTTGTTGTTAGTCTTCATTAGCAGCTCCAATATTGACTACTTGCACTAAACCGCATGACCGATAGTCATGCTCTATTATGGGGGAGCTTAGCTACCTGTTATTAATAGAAATCCACAATTGAATGTTGTAGGTGAACCAACTAGGCAACGGTCATGTTAGGATTGCCGATAGTCGGTTTCTCCCTAGCCATGCCAAAGCTTCGAGCCGACCCTCAATGGTGGACACCCGGTCAGGGTCACTTTGGTCCACCATTGCTGTCAAATTTGAGGGACGATCATTAATGATGGACACCCATTTAGGGTTATTCTGGTCTGCCATTGCCGAAAAAATGTTTGAAGACGATCGTTATTGATGGACACCCAGTTAGGGTCACTCTGGTCCGCCATTGCCGATTAAAAGTTTAAGGCCGACCGTCAATGGTGTTACTCTAGTCCACCCTTATCGAAAAAGGTTTGAGGTCGATCTTCAATGGTGGACACACAGTTAGGGTCACTTTAGTCTTCCATTGTCGGCAACAAGTTTGAGGTCGATCGTTAATGGTGGACACACGATGATCTCTCTGGTCCATCATTTCTAGCAAAAAGTTTGAGGTCGGTCATCAATGGTGGACATTCGGTTAGGGTCACTTTGGTCTACTATTACAAACAAAAAATTGAGGCCGATCGTCAATGGTGTACCCAGTTAGCATCACTATGGTCTGCCATTTCTGGTAAAAAATTTGAAGGGATAAGTTCTTTATCGTAGAAATGAAGTGTTCCCCCAAGTAGAGAGTTCAGTTCATTGAGCTTTTATGGTGCTTTCTTAGTTCCGAAGTTAATTTTACATGTTTAGGCTATAGTACAAAGTTATATTTGATATCTAGGATCTACCATAACAAGATTTTAAGGAAAGCACGTTTTATTAATATTCATTTTATAACCGTTTCAATTACACTATTGCAATATAATTAGAAAAAAAGTAGAAGCTAAGAAAAATAGCGATGAAGATTTTGTGTGATCTAGGCTTTTCTGAATATAGCTCCATCCATCGTGCCAAGGATGAAAGCTCCATTACCCAAGTCCTTGTCGATAACATATGGTCCTTCCCAGATTGGGTCGAGTACCCCTGGTGTAACAACCCAGAATTTGATCGCTTTAAAATATACTATTTAAAGTGATTTAAATGTAAAATAAGTAAGGTTATATGATTCAAATAATATTAGATAGGATATGGAAAGATAAGTATACACAAAAATAGTAACATTTGCCTATATCGACAAAAATGACAAAATCTGATTTCATTAAAAATATGTTTCAATGGTTAAATAAATTATTTTAATTAATTTATGAGTATTTATATTTTTAAATAACATTATATAAATTTATTTTTAAACTTAGTTTACATAAATAAATAGTTTAACTAAAACGTCAAAATGTGAACGTAAAACATTTTGCCGAAAATCAACGTTTTGTCGATTAAAAGTTGTCGCACCTTTATTTTATTATATAGGAATATGTATTCAAATAGTATAAGTATTAATTAATTCAATAATCGAGTTTACTTTTACTAAACATACTTTGAAAATTCTGGAATATAATTAGGAAAACGTAAGCACAAAAAGACAAACATGACATTTCAAAGCAAAAAGTAGACATCAAATCAAACCAAACGTAATTATACTTTTTTCACTTAATATTTAAATGAAAATGACATAAAGTAATGATTTGAAATGTGATGTTAAGTGTTGAAAAAATATGGTTGCTTAAAAAGTAAGTGAATGGAAGTTTGGTCTTTTTACAAAATATTATTTTAATCCAAAACTTTTTCTATAAATAAGCATCCACTTTCTCACTTTTTTACACTTCTTCTTCTTCCTTTTTAAAGCTTTTCTTCTGCTCTCTAATAGCTTCTTCTCGTCTCTTTTTTTACTAACTTTTCTTAAAATCATATCAAATCAATTCCAAACACTACTAAACTTTTCCAAAGACGTTAGAATACCATTAAAACATGGCTTAACATCTGAAAATGGAAGAAATGATGGAGGAGAGGTTGGAACCTATGGGGGCCGAGCACATCAAGAAGGAGGAGAAAGTTCAAGGAGCTTCGGAGCAAGAAAAAGAGAAGGAAGTGCCGCTGGAATCAATTCGGGAATCTACATAAAAGATTGGTGGAGTGGAACTAATAGTGAGTACTCAAATCTTAGTTTTATTTTAATAAAACTTAAGTTGATAATATACATGTTAAATTAGAAATTAATATGTTGAATATTGGTTGATACTGGATGATAACTTAGTTTGATAATGATAAGAGTGGTTAGTAAGAAAAGTTAATTAAATGAGAATTAAATCCATATAAATTTGTATATGGAAATTATTTAGCCTTTTAATGATTTCAAAATATCTAAAAAGGTTGAAAATGATATTATAATAATATAATATTATAAAATGAAATGAAATGGAATATGAGTTTGAAATACAAAAATATTGTTTAAAATAATTTAGAAATGTTTTATAAACATTTAAAAGTGTTACCAAGAAGTTTGAAAAGTAATTGAACAACAAGTCAAAAACAGACACGTCGCATAACGACAGTTCGCGATTTCGCGCTATAAAAGTTAAATCAGTATACAAAGTAGAATATAGCTTGGAATCATTCGAGATAAGAATTTTCCAGACTATTATATCCCTAGTTTTTCAATGAAGAAAAAAAAAATTAAGATTCCATCTGGTAGAGTTTGACACATGTCCAAAATAATTTTCTAAAAGCATCGCGGTTTTGCAGATCGGAATCCAAAAAGGGATTTCTTTATAAATGATATTTTTAAGTGACTTAAAATAGGAAATAAATTCGAAAAATTTATTAAAATGGTTTAAAAGAGATTTGAAATGGAAAATATGAATTTTCAAATATTAAAAAGTTGTTTAAATCAAATAAGCTTATATAGCACTTTCTGCAGCACTTTTATGCTGCGAATTGTATAACCTTTTGAATATGAGTTTAAACGTAATGATATTTCCTAGAATCAATAATGAATGTTTTTAAAAAGGAAAATTAAGAGCTTAATAGATAATATGGAATCTTATAATCAATTCCACAATAAAGCCAATAACCGAGTATGCGAAAACGACTAGTACATTTGTCCCGCGTATGAGATGTAGGAAGATAAAACAATGTGTTTAACTAAGATTAAGGATGGAGCAACCAGTGCTCGGAATTTATCTGGCCTATGTTTTCTCTTTGTGGGCGAGGGGTGGAACAGATCGAAAGGAAAGCCGGAATGCTCTAAAAGATTATATTTAAGTTTTTGCAAGATAAAAGAAAAGAAACAAAATTCTTTGAATGTTAATTAATCACTTAATATCTTTTATCGATGATTAGTACGAAGGAATCGTGATCAGATTTGGGTCATTCCTTTCCGAAAAAACAGGATCAGATTGAGTGATTCCTATTGAAAACTCCTTCAAACTAATTTTCTAATAAAACATATTAAAGACAAAGATCTTCACTATGTAGGATTACTTGCCATTAGTCCTTGGAGGTGAAATTTACCATGTCTAAGGTGGCAGTAGTGCTCTGTTGTGAAAATCTTCGATTTGCATGAATATGATTTGAAGTTAAGGAAGAAATCTTTGATTAAGATTTAATGATTGATTTGGGAATATTTCCCTTAAGTTAAAAGTTATAACTTGAATATAAGAAATCTTTGATTAAGATTTAATGAATGATTTGGAAAGGTTTTCCTAAGTTAAAGAGAAAATAATTTGGAATTATTCCAGGATTTAAGAAAGATTTAGATAAATCAAATGATTTGATAAATGAGGCTTAATGATTCTATATACTCTTGAAAAAAAGGGAATAAATTAAAAAGAATATATCTAAGAAAGATATTTGATTTAAATAAAAGATGAAGTAATTGATTGATGATTGATATCCACATATGAACATAACATCTTTTTATCGATAATTGGCTTCGAAGGAATCAGAGTCGGATTTGGGTGATCCCTATTCAAAAACCACTTCGGACCAATGTATATGTTCGAAAGTGAAGACATGTTGAAGGTGATGATTATTGAAGGCCGTGGATCTTCATAGCATGAGGAATGCTTGTTGACATGCTCTGGGTTGCTCCTATTATAGAGTTATTTATAGCAGTGGTTTCCTCGTTGTGGAAATTTTTTCTGATTGCAAGGGCTTCTCGCCTAGTAATGTCCAAGGAAAGTGCATTCAATCCCGTTCAGTCCCAGAACGAACTTGTATGGACGAATATCTAACATTGCATTTCTAAGACATAACGTTTGATTTTTACAAATGTACATCTGCTTGGTGGCGGAGAAGGCAACTTCTCTTAGCTTAACACCCTTCTTTGAGACATACGAGCTAAGTGGTTGCATGCTTGTGGGAGTCAAATAGTGATCAAAGGAATAGCGGTGTGGCATTCAAACTGGAATCTTTTATGATCAAAGCATGGTTTTGTATGTAAAATGTGTCTTTGAAGAAATTGAGCATAGTCTCGCGAGCCTCACACCTCGGCTTTGATGGGATTCTATGTGGACAGATATATGCTCGCATTACCGATAGTAGTGATTTGGTTTATTAGATGTTTTGAGCCCTAAGTACTGGATACGTCTAGGCCTCATGGCGAGGATGCGCGAAGTCTGAGTCGTTGAATGTTCTTCGTAGATTGTATCCCCTTTTAGCCATTTATGTTATTGTATAACAACGTTTGAGACTTGGACGTAAGACGTGGATATAGACTGATCTTTCCACTAGTTTACTATCATGTTGGAAATCCAATCCCTACGAGATTTACAGTTTTGATTGTGTCCCAAAATAGCTGTAATGACTTGCAAACATTTCAGCTACCCCCTTTTTAGGATCATATTTTCCGTTCGGTATATTCCGTTGCCCTAATCGGGATATATTACCTTAGACTTAGTCTAGATATTGATACATTATTTGAATAAGTTTATTTGAAAGATGTTTTTCAAAAGAATGTCATTAAAAATAATATTAAGTGTATTTTGGTATAAAAGTGTTTTGGTTATCATAAGGTAAAAACCCGTCTGCGTTTATGTGTGGGAGTGGTCGTATGAGATACCCTTCTTTTCAAACGTTTTGATAATATCGTCATGATCTATACATTTAAAATTTCGAGTATCTCATGCTAGTTTATCAAGTCTGATTCGGGTATTTTTAATATCGGATCAGATCCGAGTAGTTTCAGGTTTAGTTGAAGATGGTTGGAGTTTCTAGAGGAGAGCTAGAGATCTTCATCATCGTATGGACGTATTCTATTATCCGCTACATCTATTGCATTTGTTTTGTTGTTTTCAGCATTTGTAAGGACAGAGGTTTATAACTGTCCAGCCTGAATCTAGGTTAGACTCTGATATTGTATTTTAAAATTTTCTGCTGTAATGATTATTATTGAAATAATATATTTTATTCCATTCGTGTAATCCGATTATTCGTGCAATTTGAGTTAGACATATGTGGTTTAGTGCGATTCAAAGGGTATGGAAAAACGGGCCATTACACTTGGTCTAAGGAATATTCGCTTTAGCACTAGATCTCCTTCGCTTAGTGGGCGGTGTTTGACCTTAGAATCTTATTCTCCTTTATTCATATGCCTCAGCCTTCAAAGCTGCTTCTTCACGCTTATCAATTAGATCCAATGACATATTCAGCAACTCTTTATTCTCATTTGGATCATAATTAATCTTCCGATGTGATGGTCTTGCTATTTCCATTGGTAACATCGCCTTCGACCCATAAGCCAAAGAGAAAGGAGTATGTCCCATCGCCATTTTGAAGGAAGTGCAATAGGCCCACATCGCCAAGGGAAGCTTAGTTCACATGCTCCTTTTGCCTTTTCTAGCCGCTTCTTTATGAGGGTTTTTAGGGCCCTATTAACCGCTTCCACCTATCCATCATCCTATGGTAAGCCATTGTAGAAAAACTCTTCTTTATTCCATGCTGCTAGCAAAAGTCAGTAAACTCCTCACTATCAAACTATAGTTCATTGTCCGAGATGATTTGAAAGGGGACTCCGTACCTACATATTACATTCTTGACTAAAAAGTTTATAACCTTGGATGATGATCCCTTAGTAAATGGTTCGGCTTCGACCCGCATGGTAAAGTAATCAATAACCACTATTGCATGCTTAGCTCTACCCCTAGCAATGGGAAGCTCGCCAGTCAGGTCTATTCCCAGACATCGAAGGGCTATAGTTAACCATGTGAGCTAGTTCAGCTGAGGGCAATATTGGGATCTTTGCAAATCATTGGCATTTGTCACACCTTCTTGCATTCTCCATCGCATCATGATTCATTGTTGGCCAGAAGTGCCCATATCGTAACGCATTCTTTGCTAAAGTTTGCTCCATAGTATGATCTTCACAACTCCCTTGATTTATTTTTTCCAATACCTCCTGAGCTTCTCTCTCGGCTATGCATCTTAGTAGTGGGTTAGAAAATCCCCTCTGATATACTATACCATCCTAAGCGAGGTAACTTTTAGAAGACCCTTTTGTCTTGGTTCCTATTGCCCGACAATATCCCGTCATTCAATTATCTTATAATTGGCGTCATCCAGTTCTCCACATCGCTAATGTTTGCAATCATGTTCACCTACTTAAAGCTGGGGATAAGTAGGGTTGCAACTGAAACTGATCCTAGCCAAGGCCCATCTTCTAAACTTGCCAACTTTGTGAACTCAACCGCATCCTAGTTTTTGTTCTATGGTATGTGTTTGATCACATAATGCTTCATATTGTTAAACAAAGCCTTTGCCTTCATTTGATAGGATATCAAGCATTCTTCCTTAGCCCTGAACTCACCGAGCGCCTGGTTTACGACCAGTCGTGAGACACAATGCACACACAATGGCCTTATTCCTAGTTCTTTAGCTGTCTCCAATACTGCTATTAGAGCCTCATATTTAACCTCATTTTCCATTGCCTTGAACTCTAGCCGTGCCGCACAGCTCGATTTCCTCCCTTCAGGTGTCAACATCCTGCATTAAAGCCACGCTTGTTCGAAGCTAGCTTCATATACATATGTTTCCATTAAGTGTGGGAAATGATGTAGTATGAATTACACTAGTTTGAATGGATCTTAAGGCTACTTTAACACTAGATGGAGGATGAGTAGTGTTTTATAACTTATATAGATCTTTTCTAAATTGTTTTAAGATTCAAATTCAAACATAGATAATCAACACAAATACACACACACACACATATATATATATAACATTCTCGAATTTTAGCCAAGTTTAATTTGATAATTAATTTAATTTTTGAAATTAAATTGTGAATTTAATGGTGAATTAATTTGAATTTTTCAAACTTAATAAGAAATGTGCTTGTTTACTTATATAAATGAACTATATGTGATAATTTGAATTTGATGTGAATATACAGAGATGAATAAAATTTGTTTTCTAATTTTAATATATGATATATATGTAAGTTATATTTTGAAAGTAATATAGTAAAAGATGTGTAAAGCTAAAAATTCATATTATCTAATACACACACACACACATATGTATACCTATTTTGAAATTAGTGTATATAGATAAATATTTATTTAAATGTATAATAGTTTCAATTTAAATAAGATTTGACAAAAATATGGGTTGTAAAGCTAATTGTATAAAAATATGTAAGAAGATATAATAACATAAGGTAAAATGAAAATAAATTAAATTAAGTTGAGGGTTTAAAATAAATGTATAAACTAATTTCAAGATTAAGGACTTAAACATAAAATTGTTTGTTTTAACAAGTGTTAACCATGAAGACAAGAGAAATTACAAGTGTTAGCTAGTAAAACTAGTGGCATTTAATTCTCTTAAAATTTTGATAACATGTATTAAAAGAAAATGGTTAGGCTCTCTTATCTTCTATCATGCATTAGGAAATTTAAAAAGAAATCAGTTTGAAACATCTCAAATTTGTAAATAATACTTCAGTTCAAAAGAAAAAAAGAGATCAGGCTGTCTTCAAAAGTTATTTTCTCAAGCCTGAGAACGAAAGTCCAAAGCCAGGCCTGAATAAAACTCAAACCTAAGAAAACTTAAATCAACATCAAAGAAAATCAAATCATCAACAAAGAGCAAAGCTACAAAATCATCTCAGCGTTCAAACAAATTTCAACCTAAAAATCATTTAAAGCAGTTCGAATCTGGGAATCAGATGCAAGTTCAACCTGAAGCTTTATATCTGAGATGATCAACTTAGAGCAAGGAGAAAACAAGCAAATTCAAACACAAGTAAATCAGATTCAAGTTGCAAATCAACAAAACAAAGTAAAGATCAACTTTCTCGATTATTAAAGCTAAACCGTTCTTCTCTGTTCAAAGTTTCAGGTGAGAAAACTGACCTAGAAATGTCCCTATATCTTTATGCTTGGATTTATTATTGAAATGTGAATGAAAAATGGGTCATGTGGATTGTAATTGCATGCCTGAATTTATAAAAATATTATGCATGTCTGTATATAGGTATGTGTATACCTCTGTTAGAACCTACAGGCTCTCAATAACTTCAAAAATAAACTCCTCTTCTTCCAATCTCTCTTAGGATTTGTTTTCTAAATGAAAAGGGTTAGTATTTATCAGAATTTATTTTTAAAAATAATTCCAAACAATTATATTAAGAAAATAATTCAAAAATTAGATATCATAGTAATAATCAATATTTGTCAGAAAATCAAACAATTTAAATTCACATTTTGATTCTATAATCGGATTTGTGCTTGTAAATAGTGAATTTAGAAAAAGAAATTATGATTTTTAAAGATTGGGTTGGTCGAGATTTCTCGAGTTGAACAGAAAACATGTTTTTGTCGATAGCTGACGAACGCCGAAGTTTTGAGGGTCATGCTTCAGGGCGAAGGTAGGTGGACGGATGTAGATTCATGGAAAAAAGGGTTAAAAAATTTCTGATGTACGAAGCGGCGTGATTTAGTCGAATTAGGGTTCGAATGACAGTTTGAGTTGGCCGAGTTTTGATGATTGCCGCGACGTCATCGAGATGTTTAAGGAGATCGCACCTAGGGGAATGGGATCGTCGTGTGTGGCGAAGCTTTGATCGCAGGGGCGAGTTGACCGAAGGTCGGAATCGTGGTGGCGAGTGGGTTTTGTGGAGCTGGGTTTGGTTACAAATGGTACTAGAATGCTCAATTTTAATTTACATTGCGATTGACGAATCTGAGGGGTTGTGTGCGTCGACGTGATGATCATCGACTTACCGAGTATCGCTATGGTGACCGGAGATAATCGACGAGATCGTGTGCGTGCACGCGCATATCAATGTACCTGGTGGTTTCTATTGGGAACGAAGATGAAGGGAGATTCGGGTCATAGCTCGAAGACGAGCGTGATTTTCTCGAAGCAGCAGTAACGCGAGGGAAACCCGAAGCAATACTCGGGAAGATTTTGAAAATACTCGGGTCATTTGATTTGGGGCAGAGATAGTTTCAAATTTTAAAAGAAAAATCAAGTTTACTTCGAAACAATTTTGTTAAAACAGATTTTTTTGTAAGTAATAAATGTTAACCCAGTTTTAAATTAGTTAAGGAAGTTATTAAACAAATTGTTTTAAATTTACCAAGTTTTAAAAATGGTTTAAAATAAATACAACCTTTATTTTGAAAAGTTATTTAACTTAATAATAATTAAAGGTTAGTTAATTAATATAAAGACGTTTAAAATTGTTAATTAACTTTTAAAGATTAAGTTAAATTTATTTGTTAAAGGAAATAAATTACTTGAATTAATTACTTAATGAAAGTAAATTAATTAATAATTCAAGTTAATTAATCAAGTAATTAATGCATGATTAATTAAAAATAATAATTACTTAGTGAAAGTAATTAAGAGTAGATAATTAATGATTAAAGATTGTTTAATCAAATGTTAACTAATTTAAAAAAAAAATTAATGTGGTTAATTAATTAAGGTAATTAATTTAAGAATAATTAATTAAAGATTAATTAATTAAAGTGATAAAGAAATATTATTAATTAAGAAGTAATTAATTAATTTTTGTAATTAATTAAGGTTTAATTATTAATTAAAGGTTAATTAATGATTAATTAAAGTATAATTAATTAAATATTTTGTGATTAATTGATTATTAATTAACCATGATTAAAAAAAATTTATTTAAAGGCAAATGATTCTGGTTTAGATTAATCAGATATCTTAATTGGTTTAACTTATGGATGACTATATTCTTTGAATACTGTGAATTGTTTGATATTCTCTACTGTGTAATGCTTTGTGATGTAAATTGTTTTAATTCAAGCAGTGATGAATGTAATTTATTTATTTATAATGCATTTATATTATCTAACTGTGATTCTGTGTATATAGACAAGCATTATAGGATATACCGCTTATTGATATTGCTGTGATTGTATCTGTGATGATTGATGATGTTGCACTATTGGGTAAAACCCCTGTACTACACTATACACACACAAATATGGATTGCACGTGGAAATCGGTTAAGTTACAGATTTTTAAAATAGTTTTCAATTTGAATTTTAAATCCAAATGGTTTCGGAAATGGATCGGATTTAAAGTGAATAGCTTTTGAAAAGGAATTTCAAAGATAAAAGTTATTTTCGAATAACTTGATTGAATTTTGAAATTTGATTTAAATTTGATTTTAAAAAAAATTGAAATTGAATTCTATGTTGAGAATTTATGATGTAAAAAGGTTATACAAGTTTACATGAATTTAAACCATTTTAAAAGTATGGTTTTGGGAATTTGAATTAACCCAAAGATTTTAACTTATATAAATGAAATCGGATTTTTCCGAAATGAAAACTGTTTGTTTTCAAATGATAAAAGCTTTCATATAAGAAATGAATTTCCAATTTGTGTTAAAGGTTCAAGTTTGAAATGAAATTGTGAATTGTTTTGAAAGCTATGTATGAACCTTTGTGAAAAATTATTAAACCTTGTTTTGAAATCGAAAAGGATTTTAAATGGTATATCTTTTATGTAAAAGATTTGAATTGGAAACGGGTTTGAAAGCTATGAGTTAAATCTTTGATTTAAAGATTAAATGAGTTAATCCAATTGAAATGGAAATCGTTTTGAAATCCATGAATGGATCTTTGTGAAACTAGGTGAACTTTATGAAATGGATCTTTTTGTTTATAGATTTGAAATGGTAATTTGTTTAAACCTTTTGAAAGAAAGTTTGAATTTTAAAGTTGTGACTTAATTGAGGACCCATTATCCATGTGTTTTTAAATATTGCGCTCATTATTCGGTTTAGCCGGGAGAGGACCTTGTGTCATATAACCCAATCCGAATAATGATACGTCGTTATGGACAACATTTGAAGACCGGTGGTGAAGACCGAGTATTTGCGAGAACGATGGGATAACCTATTGATTATCTCTGTATTGAGTAGCTACGGTATAGAGATTCCCTAAGTGATGGAAAGTCCAATCGGGATTGTGAATACTCGGATTGCAAAGGGCTTCTTTGGAAGTGCCTTCGGTTCTGTTCGAACCTGGAACATACTTGTATGGATGTGTGTCTGACGTTACACTTTGAGATGTAAGCTGGTTTCTATCAAATACATTTCTGTTTGATGGCGGAGATTTATTCTCTTAGCTTAACACCCTTCTTTGAGACGTACGAGCTCCGAGGTTATGTGGTTGATGGTTACTAGTGATACATTCCCAATTTGGTAATGTGGCATACGAAGTGCTGCTGATATTTGTTGATCAAAGCATGGCTTTGTGAAAAAGCGTAGCTTTGTGGACGAGACTGCATCAGTACCTCACAACCCGGTAATGGTCGAAACAGGAAAGACGCGGCAAGGTTTCAGGGTTAGCGCCCCTAGGGTATGTCCATTCCTTCTGGAAAAGGGTTGTATTACGGTATGGAGCCCTGATACTTAACTCATGTGGACACTGTAAATTTATTACTGTGTGATGTTGTTGGTGTAGAGGATCCTCAGATAAAGGTCGCAAATGACTGGGTGTGGCATATCTTAGGTTTTACTTCCCAGGAAGGGGGTAACCGACCTTGTGTTGGTAGAGAGCCAGGTAAGTTCTTGGGCATCCCTCCAGAGGCGTTCCTATGTGGCAATAGGAAGTTCCTTAGCCTGACCATTTGTTGGAAAAATCCAATCTCCAATACGCGCCCTGTACGGTTTTAGCTGTATAACCTGCCATCTACTTATGGTGGCGCCCCACTATTTGGATGGTAGCTATAGTAGGAATAGTTCGAAATGTCTATGCTGACTAAGATTAATATTATACTTTCGAAATATTTTCCACTATGCACTAATTATAATATCAAAATAATTTTGCGTAATAAGCATTTTTGACTATCATAAGGAGAAATCTCCTCCAATTCTGCGTTTGCATGATGTGTGTGGCGGGAGGCCTTATGGTAGTTTCATTTTCTAAAAAGCATTGCAGATTTCAAATTTAAATTATTTTGTTTGTTTTAAAGACAAAATGTTTTTGTTTGCTCATACCAGTCCCACGACTGACCCAGAGTTTATTGTTCCCTGCCTAAACTCTAGGTGCCCACAATTTTCAACACGGGCAGTCTAGAGTTTGGTTTTTCATATAGTCAGATAGTAGATATCGATTTGGTAGCCTTCAGCTTTCTGTTTGGTATTCTTTGGAGTCTTTGGAGTGCATGAGATGACCATGCTTAGCTTAGTGCATCCTTGATGGAGATTTGAGCTTGGAGTTTTAGAGCTTTGGCTCTGGAGTTTTGGGTTGAGGTTGCAGTTGTTGAAGACTCATCTCATATTGTGTCGTGTTCCGCTATATTTTGTGTTGTATATTCTCTGATGTTGATGATTAACATTGCATCAAATTGATGTATCGAATATTGTATTCATGTTGTATCAATGATATCATCTTTTGTTTCCGCTGTGTTGATTATCATCTAATGTTGTTGCAAGCTATGGTGATACGGATTCGATGTTGTTTGTCGGATCGAGTTTAGGTCGTCACATTTGGTATCAGAGCTAAAGGTTGAGTAAGAACTTTAGCTACGGAGTGTAACACATTAGATGGCTCATTAGAGATAGGGTGAAGTATACCCTAGAATGAATACAACTGGTGAAACCGAAACCCAAATTTCTCAGTCTATTTTCTTTAACTGTTGTTATTCCCTAAGATATCTCGTTCGAATGCCTAAATCGGTTTTCTTACTATTTACAAATAGTAAGAATGAGTGGAAGAAGAGGACGATATATGGGATAGGGAAGTATCACTTCAGCTGGTCAAGTCCCTGCAACAACAGATATTCCCACTCAATCTCAACCAAATCTGGCTGATTTATATCAAAGTTTTTCCAAACTTGGTGGAAAGCCATTCACAGGCAAGGAAACCTTTATCGAAGAACAAGCCTGGATTTGATTATGTGAAAGGATTTTCAAAGCACTAAAATTGGAAGATGATCAGATGCGATTGATAGCTTCCTGGAAACTCCAGGAAGAGGCTTTAGTATGGTGGGAAACTGTTACTGTGGATGAGTAGGCGGATGAATTTACTTGGAATCGTTTCAAGGAAGTGTTCGAGCAGCGATATATGCCGTCTGCTAGTATCTCTAGAATGTACCAGGAGTTTACGGATTTGAAGCAAGAAGGCTTATCATTTCAGGAATACTTGAACAAATTCAATGAATTATCTCGGTTTGGTCCAGAGTTGGTGAATACACCGTTAAAGAAGAACGAAAAGTTTATTCGGGGAATGAACAAGGAATTCCAGGAGAGGATGACTACTCACGTAAAAGAATCTTTTTCTAAATTAATTGATATGGGTTATAGATACATACTCTGGATAAGCAGGGAGTTCCGGTGGAAAAAGGGAATTCAAGAAATCTGGATTGGAGAAAAAGGAAGTTTGGTGGAAAGAAACCGAGGAAAGTTAAAGGAAAGAAGAAAAAGGTGAAAGATGTTACTTGTCTCAATTGCTTGGAGAAAGGTCATTACTCGGACAAATGTAAGAACCCTTGGAAGCCAGGAATGAGAGAGCCATTTATGAGGCCGGATCAGGAATCTAGGGAATGCTATTACTACCGCAAGCCGGGACATAGAATCAATGATTGCCCAACACAAAAGCAAGCTCTAGTAGCGAGGGTGTATGCAATCAAAGATGATTCTTCAACCTCAAAGGCTGATAAAGGAAAAGAAAGTTTAGAAGGTAACCTTTTCGTTTACGATTAAAATTTTCAAGTTTGTTCGATACAGAAGCTATACATGGTTTTATTTATTAGAAAATCATAAATAAGTTAAATCTTGAATCCGAGATTGTAGTCAAACCTATTTTTGTCTGTTTTATTGGGTTTCGATATATTCTACGAACAATTAGTTATCCCTTCGAACTAACCAATGCCCTGCATATTTCGTAGAGCAGATAACCCAATTGTTTCGTAATTGTATGAGTTGATTCTCATATTTGTTGATATTCTGATTTAGTAAACCGAATGCAGAATAAAAATATGATTTGATTTGATCAATCATTTCTCTATTTTCATCTGTTCTTTGTTATCTCCTTGGCAAATTTCGAGGACGAAATTTTCTTAAGAGGGGAAATCTGTAACATTCCCGGATTTTAGCCAAGTTTAATTTGATAATTAATTTAATTTTTGAAATTTAATTGTGAATTTAATGGTGAATTAATTTGAATTTTTCAAATTTAATAAGAAATGTGCTTGTTTATTTATATAAATGAACTATATATGATAATTTGAATTTGATGTGAATATAGAGAGATAAATAACATTTGTTTTCTAATTTAAATATATGATATATATGTAAGTTATGTTTTGAAATTAATATAGTTAAAGTTGTGTAAAGCTAAAAATTCATATTATCTAATACACACACACATATGTATACCTATTTTGAAATTAGTGTATATAGATAAATATTTATTTAAATGTATAATAGTTTCAATTTAAATAAGATTTGACAAAAATATAGGTTGTAAAGATAATTGTATAAAAATATGTAAGAAGATATAATAACATAAGGTAAAATGAAAATTTTAAATTAAATTAAGTTGAGGGTTTAAAATAAATGTATAAACTAATTTCAAGATTAAGGACTTAAACATAAAATTGTTTGTTTTAACAAGTGTCAACCATAAAGACAAGAGAAATTACAAGTGTTAGCTAGTAAAACAAGTGGCAGTTAATTCTCTTAAAATTTTGATAACATGTATTAAAAGAAAATGGTTAGGCTGTCTTATCTTCTGTCATGCATTAGGAAATTTAAAAATAAATCAGTTTGAAACATCTCAAATCTGTAAACAATACTTCAGTTCAAAAGAAAAAAAGAGATCAGGCTATTTTCAAAAGTTATTTTCTCAAGCCTGAGAACGAAAGTCCAAAGCCAAGCCTTAATAAAACTCAAACCCAAGAAATTTTTAATCAACATCAAAGAAAATCAAATCATCAACAAAGAGCAAAGATACAAAATCATCTCAGTGTTCAAACAAATTTCAACCTGAAAATCATTTAAAGCAGTTCAAATCTGGGAATCAGATGCAAGTTCAACCTGAAGCTTTATATCTGAGATGATCAACTCAGAGCAAGGATAAAACAAGCAAATTCAAACATAAGTAAATCAGATTCAAGTTGAGATCAACAAAACAAAGTAAAGATCAAATTTCCAGACTTTTAAAGCTAAACTGTTCTTCTCAGTTCAAAGTTTCAGGTGAGCAAACTGACTTAGAATTGTTCCTATATCTTTATGCTTGGATTTATTATTGAAATGTGATTGAAAAATGGGTCACATGGATTGTAATTGCATGCCTGAATTTATAAAAATATTATGCATGTTTGTATATAGGTATGTGTATACCTCTGTTAGAACCTACTGGCTCTCAATAACTTCAAAAATAAACTCCTCTTCTTCTTATCTCTCTTAAGATTTTTTTTTTCTAAATGAAAAGGGTTAGTATTTATCATAATTTATTTTTAAAAATAATTCCAAACAATCATATTAAGTAAATAATTCAAAAATTAGATATCACAGCAATAATCAATATTTGTTAGAAAATCAAACAATTTAAATTCACATTTTGATTCTTTAATCTGATTGTGCTTGTAAATAGTGATTTTAGAAAAAGAAATTATGATTTTTAAAGATTGGGTTAGTCGAGATTTCTCGAGTTGAACAGAAAGCATGTTTTGTCGATAGCTGATGAACACCAACGTTATGGGGGCCTGCTTCAGGGCGATGGTAGGTGGACGAATATAGATTCATGGAAAAAAGGGTTAAAAAGTTTCTGATGTACGAAGCGGCGTGATTTCGTCGAATTAGGGTTCGAATGGCAGTTTGAGTTGGCCGAGTTTTGATGATTGTCGCGACGTCATCGAGGCGTTTAAGGAGATCGTACCCGAGGGAATGGGGTCGTCGTTGTGTGGCGAAGCTTTGATCGCAGGGGCGAGTTGACCGGAGGTCGGAATCGCGGTGGCGAGTGGGTTTTGTGGAGCTGGGTTTGGTTACAGATGGTACTGGAATGCTCAATTTTAATTTACATCGCGATTGACGAATCTAAGGGCTTGTGTATGTCGACATGATGATCGTCGACTTGCCGTGTATCGCTATGGTGACCGGAGATGATTAACGCGATCGTGTACGTGCATGCGCGTATCAATGTATCTGGTGGTTTCAATTGGGAACGAAGATGAAGGGAGACTCGGGTCATAGCTCGAAGACGAGCGTGATTTTCTCGAAGCAGCAGTAACGCGAGGGAAACCCGAAGCAATACGCGGGAAGATTTTGAAAATACTTGGGTCATTTGATTTGGGGTAGAGATAGTTTCAAATTTTAAAAGAAAAATCAAGTTTACTTTGAAACAATTTTGTTAAAACAGATTTTTTTGTAAGTAATAAATGTTAACCCAGTTTTAAATTAGTTAAGGAAGTATTTATAAAAATTGTTTTAAATTTACCAAGTTTTAAAAATGGTTTAAAATAAATATAACCTTTATTTTGAAAAATTATTTAACTTAATAATAATTAAAGGTTAGTTAATTAATATAAAGACGTTTAAAATTGTTGATTAACTTTTAAAGGTTAAGCTAAATTTATTTGTTAAAGGAAATAAATTACTTGAAGTTAATTACTTAATGAAAGTAAATTAATTAATAATTCAAGTTAATTAATCAAGTAATTAATGAATTGTTAATTAAAAATAATAATTACTTAGTGAAAGTAATTAAGAGTAGATAATTAATGATTAAAGATTGATTAATCAAATTTTAAAGGTTAATTAATTTAAAGAAAATTTAATTAACGTGGTTAATTAATTAAGGTAATTAATTAAGAATAATTAATTAAAGATTAATTAATTAAAGTGATAAAGAAATAATTATTAATTAAGAAGTAATTAATTAATTTTTGCAATTAATTAAGGATAATTAATTAAGGGTTAATTGTTAATTAAAGGTTAATTAATGATTAATTAAAGGTTAATTAATGATTAATTAAAGGATAATTAATTAAATATTTTGTGATTAATTGATTATTAATTAACCATGATTAAAAAAAATTTATTTAAAGGCAAATGGTTCTGGTTTAGATTAATCAGACAACTTAATTGGTTTCACTTATGGATGACTATATTCTATTGAATGCTGTGAGTTGTTTGATATTCTCTGATGTGTGATGCTTTGTGATGTAAATTTTTTTAATTCAAGCTGTGATGAATGTAATTTATTTATTTACAATACATTTATATTATCTATCTGTGATTCTGTGTATATAGATAAGCGTTATAGGATATACCGCTTATCGATATTGCTGTGATTGTATCTTTTATGATTGACGATGTTGCACTATTGGGTAAAACCCCTGGACTACATTATATGCACAGAAATATGGATTGCACGTGGAAATCGGTTAAGTCACAAAATTTTAAAATAGTTTTGAATTTGAATTTTAAATCCAAATGGTTTTGGAAAAGGATCGGATTTAAAGTGAAAAGCTTTTGAAAAGCAATTTCGAAGATAAAAGTAATTTTTGAATAACTTGATTAAGTTTTGAAATTTGATTTAAATTCAAAAAAAATAAATTGAAATTGAATTCTATGTTGAGAAGTTATGATGTAAAAAGGTTATACAAGTTTACATGAATTTAAACCATTAAGAAGTATGGTTTTGGGAATTTGAATTAACCCAAAGATTTTAACTTGTATAAATGAAATCGGATTTTTCCAAAATGAAAACTGTTTGTTTTCAAATGATAAAGCTTTCATATAAGAATTTAATTTCCAATTTGTATTAAAGGTTTCAAGTTTGAAATGAAATTGTGAATTGTTTTGAAAGCTACGAATGAACCTTTGTGAAAGATTATTAAACCTCGTTTTGAAAGCGAAAAGGATTTTAAATGGTATATCTTTTATATAAAAGATTTGAATTGGAAACGGGTTTGAAAGCTATGAGTTAAATCTTTGATTTAAAGATTAAATGAGTTAATCCAATTGAATTGGAAATTGCTTTGAAATCCATGAATTGATCTTTGTGAAACTGGGTGAACTTTGTGAAATAAATCTTTTTGTTTAAAGATTTGAAATGGTAATTTCTTTAAACCTTTTGAAAGAAAGTTTGAATTGTAAAGTTGTGACTTAATTGAGGACCCATTATCCATATGTTTTTAAATACTGCGCTCATTATGCGGTTTAGCCGGGAGAGGACCTTGTGTCACATAACCCATTCCGAATAATGATTCGATGTTATGGATAGCAATTGAAGACTGATGGTGAAGACCAGGTATTTGCGAGAACGATATGATAACCTATCGATTGTCTCTGCACTGAGTAGGTACGTATAGAGATTCCCTAAGTGATGGAAAATCTGATCGAGATTGTGAATATCCAAATTGCAAGGGCTTCTTTGGAAGTGCCTTCGGTTCTGTTCGAACCCGGAACAGACTTGTATGGATGTGTGTCTAACGTTACACTTTAAGATGTAAGCTGGTTTCTATCAAATACATTTCCGTTTGGCGGCGAAGATTTATTCTCTTAGCTTAACACCCTTCTCTGAGACGTACGAGCTCATATGTTATGTAGTTGATGGTTACTATTGATACATTCCCAATTTGGTAATGTGGCATAAGAAGTGCTGCTGATCATTTGTTGATCAAAGCATGACTTTGTGAAAAAGCATAGCTTTGTGGACGAGACTGCATCAGGACCTCACAACCCGGTAATGGTCGAAACAGGAAAGATGCGGCAAGGTTTCAGGGGTAGCGCCCCTAGGGTATGTCCATTCCTTCTGGAAAAGGGTGGTATTACGGTATGGAGCCCTGATACTTAACTCATGTGGACACTGTAAATTTATTACTGTGTGATGTTGTTGATGTAGAGGATCCTCGGATAAAGGTCGCAAACGACCGGGGGTGGCATATCCTAGGTTTTACTTCCCGGAAAGGGGGTAACCGGCCTTGTGTTGGTAGAGAGCTAGGTAGGTTCTCAGGGCGTCCCTCCAGAGGCATTCCCATGCGGCAATAGGAATTTCCTTAGCCTGACCATTTTTTGAAAAAATCCAATCTCCAATACGCGCCCTATACGGTTTTAGCTGTATAACCTGCCAGCTACTTATGGTGGCGCCCTACTGTTTGGATGGTAGCTATAGTAGGCATAGTTCGAAATTTCTATGCTGGCTAAGATTAATATTATACTTTCGAAATATTTTCCACTATGCACTAATAATAATATCAAAAGAATTTTGCGTAGTAAGCATTTCTGACATCATAAGGAGAAATCTCCTCCAATTCTGCGTTTGCATGGTGTGTGTGGCGGGAGGCCTTATGTTAGTTTCATTTTCCAAAAAACATTGCGGATTTCAAATTTAAATTCTTTTGTTTGTTTTAAAGACAAAATGTTTTTGTTTACTCATACCAGTCCCACGACTGACCCGAAGTTTATTGTTCTCTTCCTAAACTCTGGGTACCCACAATTTTCCACACGGGCAGTCTAGAGTTAGGTTTTTCAGATAGTCAGATAGTATATATCGATTTGGTAGCCTTCTGCTTTTTGTTTGGTATTCTTTGGAGTCTTTGGAGTGCATGGGCTGACCTTGCTTAGCTTAGTGCAACCTTGATGGAGATTCGAGCTTGGAGTTTTAGAGCTTTGGCTCTGGAGTTTTGGGTTGAGGTTGCAGTATTAGATTCTGTTGAAGACTCATCTCATATTGTGTCGTGTTCTGCTGTATTTTGTGTTGTATATTCTCTGATGTTGATGATTATCATTGTATTAAATTGATGTATCAGATATTGTATTCATGTTGTATCAATGATATCATCTTTTGTTTCCGCTGTGTTGATTATCATCTAATGTTGAAAGCTTCGGCGATACGGATTCAATGTTGTTTGTCGTACATTGAGTTCGGGTTGTCATAATATATATATATATATACCGGGAGTTTTATACTTTTTTGGATTAACCAATCCTACGTCAAGTCGGCAAAATCATGCAAAGAGAAATCATGACTATGGCCCGAGGTACCTGGCTCGATATGCTAGCTGTACTCCTCTAAACAGAGAAAGGAAACTATATTCCTCGCAACCAGAAATCAAGCGCCCTTTTGAAGGCCACAGAATGATTGGGCGAAGGAACCTCCCCATAGTGGCAGTCAATATTTTGTCTTTCATCATATCAACGAACATTCTACTAACAGCTGTCGTATTCTGAAGGATGAAATTGAGATACTAATTAAGGAAGGATCGCTTATGAAATATGTTAGAAAACAAGTAGATTAGAGGATGGCCCATGAAAATTGTCCGATCCACCCTTCTCCACAATCAATCGGGGGCGCTGTGACTATGACCAACATTCTTATCATATGTGGAAGGCCATACATAGTTGGGAGTAGTCGGAGGGTGGTCAGGCGATATCAAAGGGAAGTTTCTACCTTCGGCCAAGTAATTCATTGGAACGACGGGACATCAAGGCTCCAAAAATGGAAGAGGAAGATCCTCCAGTCACCTTTACATCTCAGGATCAGGGGGCAATGGTGTACCCCACCATGACCAAATTCTTATAACCATGTCGATGGCTGGCACCAACGTCCACTGGGCTTTTGTTGACGGGGGAAGCTCGGTCAACGTTATGTTCAAAGAAGCCTATGAAGCACTCAGGCTGCCAGCCTCCCATCTTGCGCCTTGTGTACTGCCCATTTATGGGCTCGGCGGAGTTGAAAAAAATCCTTATGGGGGTAGCAGCGCTCATAACTATGTTCGGTACAGAATTAACCACAACAAAGATTCAAGTCGGTTATGTGTCCTGGGCTGCCTATCTACTTACAACTTGCTCCTCGGGCGGCCGGCCCTGTTCGAATTGGATGCTGTCGTGTCGTACAGTCGTTTAATAATGAAATTTCCAATGCCAGATAGGATTGGCGAGGTTAAGTGAGACCAACAGAAAGTAAGGTAGCGCTATAGGACCTCCCTTCATCGGGTAGAGAAGGGTGTCCTGATGATTCAAGAGGAACCCACCATCGATGTTAATACCCCGCTAGAATCAAAGAACGTGACTTCCTTAAGTGCAACCCCATGGATGTGCAACTAAGTCATTAACATGGTAGGCGGTCCCTAGTCTTCTGAAGAAGCTAAGGCTTTGAGGCTAGTTTCCATTGCATCCCCTCAGAGGACATAGGAACTCATCTCCAATTGGAATAAGCAAGCAGCCCCCCGGTGGCTACCTAGGCCGACCGACAACACTCTAGAGAGAAAAACCATTGAGGGCGGGCATCCTACAACCATCCCGAAACAAAATGTCTCTCTATCCGGAGTGAAGAAATAACGGAATGCATGATTTATGTTTTGGATCAGTGTGACGTAGAGACGAACACAAGTATTAAAGAAGACCCACTAAATCCATGAATGGGGAACATGCACCCAATGGAGGCCTCGCGACCCCCTTGGAATACATATCCATCGATGAAAGTGACCCCACCAAATTCATTAAGATTGGGACTGAGCTTAGTCCAAGGCTCAGGGAAGATCGAATAAAATTTCTCAGACAAAACAAAGATATCTTCGCTTGGGATCATGCCGATATAACTTACATCGATCCTCGCATAATCTTCCGTGCTCTAAACATTGACCTGAAAGCAACTCCCATCCGACAGAAGCAGAGACCCTTAAACCTCAAAAGATATAAGGCATTAACGAAAGAAGTAGAGAAGCTACTCACTAATGGCTTCTTAAGTGAGGCGGACTACCGATTTGGGTTGTGAACCAGTCTTCATCCGTAGACCTAACGGTTCATGAAGGACATGCATTGAATTTTCAAATCTCAATAAAGCATGTCCAAAGGACAGCTTTCCTCTTCCCTACATCGGCTAACTATTGGACGCAACTAGCAGGCATGAACTCCTCACTTTACTGGATGCCTATTCGGGCTATAACCAGATCGCTATGCATGACCCTAATTAAGAACACAACTCTTTCATCATCAACATCCGGCTGTAATCTTACCGGGTCATGCCTTTTGGTTTGAGAAACGCGGGGGAAACCTACTAACATTTAGTCAGCTGGATGTTTTTAGAACAACTGGTTCGTTCGATGGAAGTGTACGTCGATGGCATGCTGGTAAAATTGAAGAGGGCCGATGACCATATACCCAACCTCGTCAAAACTTTCGACATCCTAAGAAAGTACACATGAAACTGAATCCTAAGAAGTGCTCATTTGCGATTCGATCCAATCGATTCTTGGGATATGCTGCGAGCGCTAAAGGAATCGAGGCCTTCCCGGACAAGCTTCGAGCTATTCAAGTAATGCATGTTCCCAAAACAGTGAAGCTGGTACAGTGCCTCAATGGGATGGTGGCCGCTCTAGGCCATTTTGTTTCAAAGGCTATGGATCGATGCCTTCTCTTCTTCGACCACATCAAGAAGAGGAAGTCCTTCACCTAGGATGATGAATGCACTATGGCCTTTGAAGACTTGAAGCAACACTTGGCCACCCCACCAATTTTGTCAAAACCTGTTGATGGAGAAGATCTTTTCCTATACCTAGCGATTACTAATCATGCAATCAGTGTCGTACTCGTCAGGGAAGAGGAAAAGGCGCCGCGGTAAATTTACTATGTAAGCAAGCGATTGGCCGAACCTGAAGCAATGTACATGAGGACTTAAAAATTAGCCTTCTACCTCGTGATGGAGGCCCAAAAATTATGGCCATATTTCAAAGCTTATCATATCAAATTTCTCATGGACCAACCATTTAGACATATCCTGAGTCGCCCTGACACAACAGAGAGGCTCCTCAAATGGTCCGTCGAACTGAGCCAATGCCACATCCATTTCTCCAACGACCGTCAATCGAAGGACAAGAGGTGGCCGATTTCATAGTTGAATGTTCTGACCCAGGTGACGAAGGAGAGTAGGAAAACCCATTGAAACGAACTTGGCACCTTTATGTGGATGATGCATCCGACGAGAAGGGGGGTAGGAGTAGGAATGGTCCTAGTTGTCCGCGAGGGGAAAGAGCTATGCTTCGCCATCTTGCTTACCTTCAAGGCCATGAATAACGAGGCCGTATATGAAGTCCACTTGGCTGGCCTGAAGATGGCGGAAAAACTTCATGCGAATCACTATATGCCTATCGTGACTCCGCCATCATCGTTGAATGACCACTTTCAGACAAAGAGAAAGGTTCTGGCACTTTATGCCACCGATACCGGAGACTTACCGAAACCTTCAGAGAATTCCAACTATATCAAATTCCTAGGGAACAAACAGTAAGGCAGGCTAATTAGCCAAAGCAGCAAGCGACTCGGGAGAAACTCTCTTATGGGTATGCTGGACACCCGAAGCACTCCTGGTTTTGAGCCGGGGATAACCATCATAGAAATTGATTAGCCTTTCAACGGAAATTGGATGATGGCCATATACAGGTATACCATGAATAACAAGCTACCAACCGACTATAAGGAGGCCAAATTTTTTTTGCATCGTTCACCGCATTACACGATCATCGAAGGGAAGCTTTATAGGTGAGGATACTCAACCTTATCGTAATGTTGTGTGTTCGAAGATGAAGCCGCCTAAATTTTAGAGGAGTTGCGTGAGGGCTTTTGCGGAGATCATGTCAGAGGGTAAAATCTGGCAAAAAAGGTCGCTCGGCAGAGGTACTACTGGCCCACCATGGCAAAAGATTCTATGAACCATGTAAAGAAATGCGACCAGTGTCAGTGATTCTTGAAGGTTCCATGGGCTTCCCCGCCTCTCTGGTCTCCATGACGTCCCCTTGTCATTTGATACATGAGAGATTGATCTGGTCGAGTAGCTCCCTAATGCCAAAGGTGGATACAACCACACAATCATAACCATAGGTCATTTCACCAAATGGGTTAAAGTAGAACTACCGGTGTCATAGCTCCAAAGGTTCTCAACTTTGTTATCAAGGAAGTCGTCTGCTGCTTAGGTCTCTAAAAGAAAATTATTATGGACAATGGGACCCAGTTCGAAAGCGTGATGTTCCAAGAGTTATGCAATAGAAATGGAATTGAAGAAAGCTTCTCCTCGGTCGCTCACCCATAGGCTAATGGATAGGTCGATGCAGCCAATAAAACCATCAATTTTACTCTTAAGAAAAGACTTTCCAAAGCGAAAAGAAATTGGGTGGAGGAGCTGCCTCTTGTACTGTGGTCACATCGCACCTCCGCCCGAACGTCAACCAGCCACACATCCTTCTCCCTTTCATACAGGTATGAGGCCAGGCTGCCTATCGAGGTGGACGTCCCATCCCCTTGTAAAGTGACCTATGACCGCGAGCAAAATGACGAGCTCCGTAGGATTGGCCTGGACACACTTGATGAGCGGAGAATGGAAGCAGAAATCCGAACCGAGGCTTGTAAGAGAAAAGTCGTAAAACATTACAATGCATGGGTGAAGCTGCGATAGTTCACCATCGACGACTTGGTTTTATGTCATGTGTTTGAAAACACCAAGGAAATGGCCAATGGGATAGCACAATCATCCATACTAATGCACCACTGGCTGGCCCCAGGAAAAAGTGTGGATACGTGTAATGGAGATAAAATGAGGTGACTATCTACAGGCCTCTTCGAAACCGTCTCCTTCTTCATTCTCTTCTGGGTGGTTATGCAACTTTCTCCAATTTTCTAGGGGAACGAATGGACGGACCCTTTGAAAGTAGCTCGACTTTTCGAAGCATCTCGTCAGTCACCAGGTTGTCCAAATCTCGAAGGGTATCATCCGCCTCCCGAAGGCCCAACACTTGCCTCTTCACTAACTTCGCCTCAGCCTGGCTCAACGTTGGTGACCTTACAATGCATAAATTATAAGAACTAAAAAGGAAAAAGAAAGAGAAGTTGGATAAAAATCATAAAAGTAGTCTCACTAAGAGGTCAAAACGATCGGAAACGCAACCCCTCATTCACACCTAAGATTTCCAACCAGAGACACCATTCTTTGAAACCACAGTAAAGACCACTTCTATCCTCTTCTTCATCTAGATGTGGTAGTAGGTCCCACGGCGATGAAAAAGCTCTTTGTTAATATTAAAGAGGCGAGCGCCAAGACCTGCAGAAGGTGTCCCTAACTTTAAGCGATGGCGTGCTATGCAAAAAGCCTACCAGATAATGATAGTTGTTCAATGTAAGTTGATCCAAAACGAGGCCGAGCCCATTAAAAGGGACACGACAGTTGGATGCAGGGGGAAGGCCACTTCGACTTTCAAGTAACTGAAGGAGTATGTATAGTAGTTTGGTGGGGTAGTGTCAGCTTGTTCGTGGGATTTTTGAAATCGAATCAAGCCAGGGGTACAACCAAATAGGTTCAGCTCCCTGACCATGCTGTCTGGTCTAACCCGAAGTTAGAAGGGATTATAGGAGAAAAAATAGAAGCACTATCGAAAGAAGCCATCTTGTGACAGGATTTAGAAAACATTTGGAAACAAGCACGACAGATGCCTTTCCCTCAGGGACTAACTGGCCTCAAAGTATGGTCAAACAAGGAGGGGCACCATCAAAAAGAGAAGAAAAATCACCAGAAGGGACATCACCAAGGGGCACCCCATGATGGAGAAATGAGCTATCGACGACCTAATGACAATAATAAATGACAATGGAGAGGGGGACATACCTTTTAATGGAGAATTTCGAAAAGCTTCAATTTTTTTACAACAATAGCAAAAGAAACGGGAAAATAGTAAGAGTAAAAGAGAAGGTTTCTACATCTATTTATAGACCCTCATTAACCAAATCTTGACCCTTCATCTCTAAAAGACAGCCAAATCTAGACCTTGCGAAAAGATGTGACGTTTGGATCGATTTGGATCCTTCGGTTCAGAAGTTACATGGGAAAAACGGACTACCAAAGACACATAGAAATACAAATGATAGTAGCAATAATTACACTATAGGCAACCATCAAATCACATCATTTCGTATCCGCAATCCTACCCCTACCCATGAGGGTAGGTTTGGGGGAAAATGTTGCTCAACATTTTTGCAAAATTTTAGTAGGGCATGGCGACCTGCCTGTATGGCGATAAATGGATCAGCCAAGCTAATCTAGACTTCCATGGGAACCAACCGACTCAAGGGCCAGTCGGTTTCTATGCCCGGATTCCTTTCACATGAGGATAGAAAATTGGACAAAGAGGCTCTAAGAAGATAGAATGATCAAATCGGTAGAGAAAAGTATACCTACTAAAGTCCTGCCACCTTGGAAAAGCATTAATATAGCAGCTCCGCCACCAACTACTCCCATCCGACATGGAAAGTAGCAACAAACTCCAAGTTATGCCACCTGGCAACCTATAAAAGAAGCAACCATAGTGCGGAAAGGTAGTTTGTCACCATATATGCATGTATCGCTACCAACCCTCCAACTGGCAACCATCCCACGGTTCAAACCATCCCACAATTTGATCTACTATACGGATCACGAATATCATTGGGCAATCTCAACCGTAGATCAAAGGAGGCTTGCTCGTATAAATACTCGAAGCATTTCACGAGGAATGGGGTCAGATTCATAAAACTTAAAAGGATAAAACTTTCCACCATACTCTTATCATCTTCAAGCATTCTCCATCATCTCCACATATCCATTGGAATAACACACACACACACATATAGTGAGAATAATATATGCAGTGGACGTGGGCATTCATTTTGGCCGAACTACTCTAAAATTTGTGCCTCTTTATTACTATCATTCCATCATTAATTCATGATCATATACTGCAAAACTAGCAACATCATTAAAACCCCACTCTCTCATAATTTTTGAGGTTGATTAGTCGTTATGTCTCACTAATAGAATTTTTAGTTAACGGGAAGGTTCAACCATAGCCGACCATATTCCATTACAGTTCTTGATTGGTTCGGTGTTGAACCAATCCTCGAGCGTGGTGTGAGGCTGAGTCCTTGCTCAATTTTTTTCCTTGTCATTCACTTGCTCTACCGCTTGGTTTTCTTAATCAAATCTGCTGCCAGTGTGACCTCCTTCATCTCCTAGATCCCCAGGATTGGGCTCTCCCTCTCACTTCAGTGTTGTGCACGGTCGATTGCGTCTGCCCCAAGCATGTCATGATTTGGTCCACAATAGTTCGCTGTTGAGAAGCGAAACGAGTATCAAGTTCCGCTACAACTCTGTAGGATTGATTAACCCTAAAGGGAGGAGGGGTGAATATGGTTTACAATAAATTCACAAGAATAATAAAAATTGCAGCATAGATAGAGTAAAAGTGGAAATAAAATCAATACATAAATTTATCCAGTTTCAACAAAACCTGCCTACTGCTGCCTCCATAACAATCGATCACTTACAAACCTTGTAAACTTGCAACTATTGCTTAGCTGATTGTTCTAACCTTAAACTCGAAACCCTTACTCAACTCTATCCCTGAGTTGAGAATTTCCCGAACGACACCCCGTAGTTTAGTCCAAGTTACAAAATAGAGTTTTAAAATTTAAAAATAAATTACAAATAAATAAAAGAGCCTTAAATTAAAAAAGATACAGACCAAAAAATAGTCGTCTATTTTTTACCCATTTCCTTTCTAAAGCCGATCCCTTTCCTTTACTGCCACTTTTAGGTTTCCTCCTTCAATTCTGAAAGCCACCGATTAAAAGAAGATTAATTTGTGAAGTTTTGCCTTTATCTCCTTATAGCTCGATCTCTTTCGATGGCTTGGAAATTTATATTTACAACTACTTTCTTAGTCGACAGCTTTCGCTGTTGATGATTTGGTATGTTTTTGATTGTCTGATTTTTAGTTTCGAACTCAATGACCTTGAGTTGCCAACAATGATTTGGTTTATATAGGAAGTGACTTGATAAAAATCTACCTTGGAATTTGATATATTTCATGAATTTTGGTTTGAAAATTTCAGCATCGATTTCTGCTCCTAATATTTGCTGTTGATTTCCTTTATGGTCTTTAGTTTTGAGATCCTTGACTTGTTCATCCTCGATATATATGTTGACTTTAGCCTGAATTTTTCAACTTGCAAAAAAAGATATTTGTTGTTGCTAGCCTTTTTGGGCATGCATCTCCAACCGTGTTAATTTCTGAAACCTATTCTTGACCCATTTTGAAAAATGTTGCGCACACACACATATATGCATGTATATATACATGTTTGTTTAAAAAACCTGCTTTGAGATCATTTGTGCATATTTTTTGATTTGAATTAAGATTGCACTTGAAGTTTGTTTCATCTGTATACTACATATTCTTTGGTTTGTGGCATATTGCACTTGAATTTGTGAGCCTTCCTTGTTTTCCTAGTTTCGTGCACATTATACTTAAGCCATATCTGCGTTTACCCTTAGGTTGGCCTTGTATGCACTTGCACTTGTTGTTGTGCATATATGGTTCAGCTGTGTACCTGAAATCTATGCACATTACATTGCCGTTGTGCACTATGTTACATCTGGACATATACTTGCATCTGCCTTGACCTTGTGTATTTGTTCAAGCTTATGATATGCTGCCCTTAATGTGTTATGTCTGTGAACTTGTATGTGTTTTGTTGTTGCTCCTGAAATCTTCCTTGTACATTACTTTGTGTTTCCTTATGTTGTAGCTTATTGGCTCATCCTGGTTGTGCATTGTGTTGAGCTGCTTGTGTGTGTGCATGACCTTATCGAGTCACTTTGTTATTACTACAGTAGCTTTCTTCTGTATGTTTCCTTGCATATTTGAATTGTGCTTTCCTATGTCCTTGTCTTTTGCATGCCTTATGCTTAGTTTTTCTAGTCTGGCTGGTGCATGTATTTGGCTGGCTTGCTTTTATCATGATGTTGTGCATTTCTAACTTATTCATCTTATTTTATGCTTTTCATCTTTTAGATTAGTGCACTGTGTTGTTTCTGCTGTATATTCACTTATTGCCCTATGTTGAGTCTCAAATACACTTAGGCTTGGCCTCGTGCTCCTGTGTTGAATTTTGTTTACCTGTATCTGGTACTGTGTGTGTGTGAAAGTGTGAAATGTGCACAAGTGTATATGCATAACCTTTTTACTGTGCTTGGCCTTATGGCATGCACAGTGATACATCGTGCATGTCGTAGATTGTTCGTGCATATTATTGATTTTGATTTTAATTTTTTTTCCACACGAAAATGTTGCATTGGCCCTTATATATACCTATTGTACTGGTCCATGTTCGTTATTTCTAGTGCCTTTTGAAATATGAAAAGAACAAAACCAATAAACCAAGGCAATGTTAAGTTTAAATATATTTATATTTTTGCAGTTTCAATTTGTTGCCTTTTGCTTTTAACCGCGTTATTATTTACATGCAAAGCAGACGACTGGACAAAAATTGAAGCAAGAAGAAAATGATCATATTTGAATGAGTGAGGATATGAGTGATTAAAGAATTGTTGTATTTGAAAGAGTGTTATATATATGAGAGAGTATAAATTGTTGTATACATATAATATATGAAAATTATGGAAGCTCTTTTTGTAATTGTTTGTACTATTGAAATTTTATTGAAATAAAATATTCGTTAAAATAAAATTTTATTTGTTTATTTCATTCTGTTATATTGCAATAGTACTACAACATACATAAAAAAAATATAAATTTATTATCATCAAACAAAAATCATGATCTACTATATTTTGCGTTCTTCCCTTTTAATGATAACAAATATATATTAAGATTTTGCGTTAAAGAAATGCGTTTAATGCATCGTGATCATGCTTCCCTTATTTAAATACTCCCTTCTACAACTAAACTCGCCCTTCAAAAATGCATGCAATAAAAACATTCTAAATGCCAAAAGTGAAAAATTAAATGTAAAAAAAATTGCCTAAATGCCAAGAAAAAAATAATAACTTGAATATCAGCAAGGTTATTACTCAACCACCAAAATATTAACCTCTCTCTCTCTCTTTTGTTGTCATCAAAAATTAAAATAATAATCAGTATAGTGATAAATTTTGATAAAAACTATGAATCATATAGAGATAGAGGTAGTAAAAATTTCAATCAATCAAACAAAAGTTACTATATTTACCTAATTAGATACGAATTCCAATTTAAAGTGATGATTGGGTTATGGTTTAGGAGAATTTTATATAATGACAGTAGCATGGTAATTTTAATGAAGGAATTTACATGAAAATTATTCTTTTAAAATCATACAAAATATCGTAAGCACTTTCTAACCATGCATAACCGTTAGGACTTTTAAACGAGGTTAGTAGTTTCTTAAAATGTCAAGCATTTTCTAACAATTCCTAACAATTAGGACTTTTAAATAAGATTATAAATTACTTGAATATTTATCCCTCTTTTATATAAGTGTTCATCCACCCATAACCTTGATGATTTTTAAATGAGAATGGAAGTACACATCTAGAGATTAAAGTTATTCACCCATGCATAACCATGAGGACTTTCAAATAAGAGTGAATACTTTGTGATAAAATTATAAATTACACTAAAAATTTAATTTATCATTTTTCAAAATACCAACTTTTGCACAATATATTAAATTTTGGCGCATGGATTGTAAGAAAGATGATAGTAATGAAAATGATCATGTAATCTGTACTAATTAAAAAATACAATAAAACTTGTTCAATTTTCAAGAAATTTTAGCATATCTTTCCTTTGTTATGAAGTATAATTTAATCATTACCCATTACTTTCTCTATCACAGTTAATAATTTTTGATAGATTCCAAAAGATTCAAGCAATCAACTACCATCTCTTCCGAAGTAAGTTACTTACTGAAGTAAACGAGGGTATTTTTTATTAAAAAAAATCGAAGTAAAAAATTTAAGTTATAAGGAAAACTTCTAAATCGAATAAAGTTGTGAAATTTTACTTTCTAGAAGGGGTTTTGTAAAAAATGTGTAACAAATCGATTAAGTTCACTTGTTTATCGTTTATTTAATTAAAGTACCGGATTTAATTGTGTAAGATTAAAAATTTAATAAACGAGGTATTGCGTAATTGGATTTGGGGATAAATCATGGTTGAGTATTTGTATAAATTAGAGTATTATAATCCTTTTAAAGATTAAGTCATAATTTCAGAGGTATTAGAGTTTATTTCTAAAATTTATAAGTTAGAGTGTTGAGTTGAATTAAATAAAAATACGTGCCTTCTTTTTTAATGGAATTTAGAGAAAATATTGGGTAGTGAAATTAAGCGTGTAAATTATTGATTTAAAACATGTATAAAAAGTGTGTTGGTACTTTCTAAATAATAGGTAATTTATCTAGAGAAGAAACGAATATTTTTATTGTTAAGATGATTTAAATGTTATGTTTTCTTATTTTAGAAAAATGCTAAATGTCTTGTTTACAAAATTAAAAATAAGGATTTGAAAGTTATTAAAATTTTCGTCATTATTTAATTGTCAAGATTAGGTGATGAACTTAATTTTAGATTATTAACATGAATTTTTCTATGTTGAAATTAATGAGATGTGGGTGTTTTAAAATGGTATAAAATGTGATAAAAGAATGGTTTAATGCATTGTTTAATTAAATTAATGGTTTGGGCCTGATTTAAAATCAGCCCATTAGTGTGTAAGTGAGAAACTTATCTCTTCTATACTTGAGAAACTAAACTCTATGTTCATTTCTCTTATTACAATAGGTTTCTCAAACTAAAGCTTCTTTTTATTTCTCCAAGCTAAAACCCAAAACCTAGCAAACAAAATCCAACCTTTAAAATCCAAAAAATTCTGGAAAAATCAAGTTAAGTTTCTCAATCCTATATACATCATCTCTATAATTTGTTGGTTTTTTAGTTGCACAGAATTTGAGATTTCTGTTTTTGCGTATAGTGGAGTTTTTAGGTAAATTAGAGAAGATGAAGAGCAATTGCAAGGATGTGAGACCAAAGCAAGGTTGCTAAAGGGTTGTATGGCGAGTTTGCACTTATAGCTTCATCAACATAAGTTTGCATGATAAGTGTTGGTGTAGTTTGCTTGCTGTTTGATTGAATTGTTGATATGTATATGAATGTTAGTGATGCAAATTGATTGCTAAAAATTATTTGTGAAAATCGCTATAGTAAAAAAAAGTTTCCTTGGTGTAAGATGATCCGAAATGACTCAATCCTTTTTTGGTAAAAATTTATTTCAATAACATACATGTTCTCTTTTAGTTTTTCTTTCTATAATGCTTTTTAGAGGTCTAAATTGAGTTAGAAACTGATGGTATAGCTTAGGCCTATGTAATTTTTTCAGTTGAAACATGAGATTAAAATCACCATAACTTTTTAACCAATCCAAATTACGCAAACTTTTGTTTTAAGGAAGGTTGAGACTTTAAGGAAAAACTTTCATGTTGTAACTTTTTGAAAATTCTGAAATTTAATAAAAGCGCTGGTCCCCTTCGGTCAAGTGCTTGTGTCTGCTGCTACCATAGGACCTCCGTCCCCGAAGCGAAGAAAGAGGAGCAGGAACAATAAGCTGTCCTCTCCTGGCCCAGTAGTTCCGCAACTACTACCATGGTTGTGGGCCTTTCTTCGGTCCTCCCTGTACTGGAGTGACCGATTGGGAGGAACTGGACCTCTAGGCCAGTATGTTAATTGTGGAGCCGAACCTCTAACTAAGATACTGGGGTCGCCTCTCCTATCTCTTCTATCTATATTATTTCCAATCCAGCGAAAAAGAAGGATCGAACATCCAACACCTGGGCAGGCGTCAGCGATAGATATGGGGATCGATATTGCTGACTCTCAGCGTAATGATTACCTCGGGAGGACGATGAGAGTTTGGGAATGGTTTACATTTCAAAACTAAAAACGTGAACTGAGTAATTTGTGAAAAGTTGTTTTTATGCAAATGAGTTTTGAGTTCACTCTGTGTGATTTTGTTTGTTGATTTCTTGCCCACCTTTGTGTTTTTATGAGCTATGATTTTAGGGACAAGAATATTGATCAAAAAAATAATTTTATTATTTTTATTTAAGTAATTTTGTGGTTTTATATGGTTATGGAGGTTTTGGAGTTTGCTTAAATTGAATTTGAATCTCTTTTACGATTTAAAATAAATGGGATTTGAAATGGATATTTTTCATGAAATCAAAATCTATTTTTATTATGAAACTTGGTTTTACAATTTTAATAGGAGAGTTTAAATTATCTAATTTTAGCAATAATATTTAATGAAAAACATACTATGTATTACTTCGAATCAAAAACTGGGTTTTAAAGGAATAGTTTTATAAATTTGCCTCCATAAACATATGATTAGTTTATGGATATGATTGTTGTACCTATGAAATGAGAAATATGCTTAAATAGTTTAATAATGACAAGTGGTTATGGAACATTAATTATCACTTCATTTTTTCATTACATGAATTGTTTGTATAGAGCATTTGGTAGTGGAGTTTACTAACAAGCCGTGAATATTTTAGTAACACCGAGTGGTTATGGGACATAGGTTTTAATTTAGTAGCTACTATAAAAGAATATGTGATACCATGGGATTAGATAGTATAGCGGGGATGCAAGTTATTATATATCTCGTTATATTCGTTAGTGCGTTCGCTTGCTTGACGTTGAGGCTAGTTATTCGACCTAGCAGCTTGATTGCGGATGTCACACCCAGAGTCGTGGTATTTACTTAGTTTTTAGCCACATACCACCAAGCCAGCAATCTATACTGTGAGCTATATTTGATACCATAGCACTTGCACCATCCGTTAGTAGGCGTGGCACCTTAGCAGTGCAATATATATTAAACATATGTTATGGATATCAGATACCGATGGACTGCAGGAGTTCAACGGCCTAAACTCCTAGAGCTTTTCTTATCAGTCTCCCTTTGGACAAGAGAAATTCGCACAAAAAATATCATATTGGTCGATTTATATATTGTGGTGTTAGCGGCCGATTAAACTATTAACTTGGTGTTAGCGATCGACCAGACTGCTAGTGTAGTGTTAGTGATTGACCAAACTGTTAGTATGGTGTTAGCGACTGATTAAACTGTTTGTATAGTGTTAGTGACTGATTTAAACTACTATTGTGGTGTTAGCAACCAATTAAACTGCTAGAGATTGTTTAGTAGTATTTTTGGGTATCTATTTCCGCATGTTCTTCATAGTGTATAGTTTGGGATTTGAATTCTCTTTATGCGCTTCGAAGATTTTGATAAGTTAACACCATATTCAAGATGTTAGTCCATGAAAGACTTAATATGATTTTTTGACATGGTGTGATTCATTATGTTTTATGATTGTCTAGGAGGGGATCGTACCTTTATATTTAGTCCATAAAAGGGACAATACCTTTCATTAGCAACAGATTTATATGGATTTATTGCTTTAATGATTTGAAATGGCTATGTATGAATTGCCATATTTGTGTATAATAGTCTTCAATAGACTTGAGTAGTATAGAGATCACTTGTAAGTTAATTATTGTTAGTTATATTTTGTTGCAAATGATATATGAATGATATCTTTATCATTGTGATCTTACCCTTTGATATTTGGAGATAGCCTGACCTGGGTGTTATTCATTAATGCTCGGGTCAAACCAAGACATTTCAGGTTCAGGGACATTGACCATGGATTCGTGTGCATGTTTGAAGTTTGAAGTTTGAAGGGATTTTGCACCATGTAGCTTTTTATTATTATCTCATCATTAGGCTTAGCGAGATTTTCATTATCTCTTCAGTTAGTGTGTGTCATTTGTATATATTGTATGTATGTATATGTATGTAGGTATATATATGTATGTATGTATGTGTGTGTGTGTGTGTGTATATGATATTTTGGATTTGGATAGTAATGACACCATGTTGTACATTTTTGGGTAGTGAGCTTTGTACTTTGTTTTGAGACTCACTTTATATTATGGGATGTATATTCTATTTTGTTCTGCATGTGATTCTAAGTCTATGATTATTTATTATATATTGTTCTACAATTATGAACCCATGTTAGTGTTGCTTCATGCAAATATCGAATATGTCATATTTTTAGTTTATTCAGATTTTGGTAAGAATGACATATCACTGTTAGCTCGAGGGAAGATTTACGTAAGGTCACTCTTAGCAAACCTCATTCTCCGTATTACTAGACAAAATTACTTAGTAATGTTCTTTAGTAGTGTGGGTATATAGGCAGGGCGTTACAGCTTGGTATCAAGAGCAGGTCATAACAATATAGAAAACTTATCTAAAAGAATCTTGACCTAGAAAGACTTGGTGTCCCTACCCAGGTATTTGGGTTTAGTGGATAAAATTTTATTTCTATCTAGGGATAGGAGTAAAATGATTGCTGGGGTAATCATTAGGGCATGATTGTGTTATTTTGTTATTAAGTATATTGAGTGTTAATGTTGTGTTGTTTCCAATTGAGACTCACTTTTTTCATAGCTGAGATTTAATGGATTATGTTTAGTAGAACCTAAATGGCTTAAAGTTGAATTGTTGTATCCTGATTCATTAGTGATCAGAGTTGCACAGCGGGAGTAGTTTCATTTTTGTTTGGTTGACTAATGAATGGATGTTTAATTTTATAGTAATTTTTGAAATTAATAATGAGCAGGAGTTTTAATTAAGCATTAGAAACTACTCAATAATGATGATAAGAACTTGCGGTGACTCCAAAGGTGTAGCTACCGCAAGAAGTATTAGAAAGATTAAATTGTGAAAATCATGAAATTTAATTAACCAAAGGTTAAAATGAATTAAAAGTTTAATGTTTTCTTGAAGTAATTATGGATGGATTGTAAAAATTATTTTTTGTGTTAAAATTTCCTTGAGTTCTTTGAGGGTTCTATTCGATACGCTTGATCAACGTTATCGATAGGGATTTCCTAAACACTAAAATGAGACATTCGAACATAGTAGTTTGAAAATGAATTATTTTGTGAGTATACAATATTTGAAGTAAAGATAGAATTTTAAAACCTGTCAAATATTGGTGTAGAAAAATAAAGTGAATAGTTTGAAATGTTGCTTTGGGGAAAAAATGAGATTTTATAATAGTATAATAAGTTATATTTTGATGATAAAGATATCATATGGTATTTTGATATGTAAAGTAGATTATAAAAATTATGAAGATACATTAATTAGAAGAAAGTATCATGGGATAATTTGAAGAATAAAACGAAGTATTCAAAACTAGAAAATGCATTGTTTAGAAAACTAAAATATTGATCGAAAAGATATTTTAGTAAAAGTATATTTGATATTTATAAAATTTCAGGATTAAAGAGAATGCAAGTGGAAAATGAAAACTTAATTTGGATGCTTAGTCATTTATATGATAATAAATGTCAAGATATTAATTTATAGCCTGGAGTAAATTAAGTAATGCTAATTTTGGACTTTTATTGGCATGAAATTAAGAAGAGCGAAACCTTTTTGAGTAAACATGTGTTTTAAACCTTTGAAGAGTTAAAATATGTTAGTCGTGAATTTGTAAAATTATTTTGAAAGTAGATTAAATTATTCTCAACCTCATCAAGTTTTAAGCTGATAATGAGATAAAGGGAGATAAAGGTTTAAATTTGTATTAAGAGAAAAAGTATAGGTTTGAATAGTTCATTATTATATTGGTTATAATTGTTGAGAGTTTGAAAAATATATGCATAAAACAACAAGATTGGATTGTTTAAATTGAGACTATAACTAAAAATAAATGTGTATTTCCAAAACTTATTTGGAATAGACAATTACTTCTTCCATGTAAAAGGGATTAGCCATCTCATTTAAAATGAGTTTTCAATAAAGAGAAAAACTTGCATGTGTGATATTGTGAAATTGTGCATTTGAATGAACTGATATTAGTAGTGAGTAGCACAATTTTTTTTTATTGAAATTGGTTGCACAGAAATTTATAAAACCTCTAAGTCTTTAGCTTCTTAAAGGTAGATCATGAAATAGATATCTTTGTGTAAAGTATTCTAAATGTCGTATGTTTTTGGATTTTCAAAATGATTTGAGAGTAGTAATTTTGAAAATGGTCTTAGTGCTGAAATTTTGGTTCAAAATGCACTGTAATAAAACAGCGATATCTAGAGATTTATAGCTCAAAATGGGCTCAATCATTTTGTGAAAGAAAGCGCTTTCGATAAGCTATAAATTTTATTTTTACTATTTTAGAAAATTCTGCGGTTATTTAGTCTAAAATGAGTTTGAAAATGGATGGACATCTCAGTCCTACTACAAATGTCTGAGATTAAAAGGCTGAAAGTATTTTAGGCATAACTTTCAAACTGCAAATCCAATTTTAATGATATTTATCTTGCCGAAAATCTTAGACTAAGTAGAACAACTTGGAGTTACGAGTTTTGACAAATATTGGGTTATAAAAGGTTTGAGTTTGAGTATTAGTTGTGAAAATTGTTTTGGGCATAATAATCTCTTTAAGAAAGTTCTTCTTGGTTTGAAAATTTATGAAGTGATTTATAAAGTCTTGGTAGCATCATGTCACTTGTTAAGGTGTAAAGTTATAAAATATAGCATGTATGAATTTATGAAATATTCAGGGTGTTGTAAATTTTTGGAACATGCTTCGTACTATAGAGTTATTCTGGAGTTTTACAAAAAATTTAACATTTGAGTTTGTAAAAAAATAGTACCTTCTAAATGAGTTGTATAAAACTTAGAGTCCACAATAATAGACAATGGATAAGGAAAATAATTCTATGTTTGAATAGCCATCGATTAATGGTCTAATAGTTATTCCGGATTGCTCTATTTTACTCAACTAGTCGAAGAAGATCCCGATTTGTGCTAAACCAATAGAGTAGAGATGAAGCTTCCCAAATTTTTGTTGACAATTGTTTTAGCATGAGGATGTTTTGTAGTTGATTGATCTGTGTATAATATACTACCAGTCGTAGTATAAGTATTACAGAATAGTCTTTGAAGCAGAATTGCAAAAACATAAATTTTCATCTAGAATGTGAATATGTAATAACTCTGATTTAAGATTACTTTAAATAAAAGTTAAAATGATTAAATTGGTGGTTTAAATGAGAAATTTCGATAATTTCAAGTATTGGAACATGGAGAAATTTGAAATTTTATTTTATGAAAGATAGCGAATTCTTTAGAGTGAGAATTCTAAGGTTATAAAACATCTGAATTTTATATATGAAATGAAAACCATAGAAAGTAGAAATGAGAATTTTAGTTTTCTTAAATCCTTTTTACATTAAAGAGGAGTTAAGAAATGTTAAATTGTAAATAACTAAATTTTTTAAAGTTACATTGAGATTTTACTTGTTAAACCATTCTATTAGTTGTAATAGAAGTTTAAAAATGATTATTTTTGTAAATAATCAAAGCTTGATGAATTTGGAAATTAAACTAAAAGATTGTACTTAAGTTTATAAATTTATATCATAAATGATAATGAAAAGGAGTTATTAGTTAGCAACAATTAGAAGGAAGTACAATTTGAAATTTTGTAGGAACCTTGATTTGAAATAAATAAAAGTCAAGGTAAATTTTTTAGAAACCATGAGTTAGGCGAACCTTTCTTTTGTGTTTGGTTGTTATTTGCGTGCATGATTATTGCTAAATTTTGTTAGTTATGGAGATAAGTAGTAACTTGTTATGCAATTTCCTTTAGATTCAAATTACGAGGACACAATTTTATTAGGTTGGGATTTCTATAACAACCCGATTGAGTTCACTTTGATCGTCGTTTATTTAATTAAACGAATCAGATTTAACTATGTAAGATTAAAAGCATAGTAAATGAGGAATTATATGATTGGATTTTGGGTTAATTGTGGTTGATTATTTGTGTAAATTAGACTGTTATAATCTTTTTAAAGGTTAAGCGAAAATTTTAGAGGTATTAGAGCTTATTTCTAAAATTTATAACATAGAGTGTTGAGTTGAATTAAATAAAAACTTGTATTTTCTTTATTAGTGGAATTTAGAGAAAATATTGAGTAACTGAAATTGAGTGTGTAAATTATTGATTTAAAACATGTATAAAAGCGTAATGGTGCTTTCTAAATAATAAGTAGTTTATTTGGAGAATAAAATGAGACTTTTAGCGTTAAAATGATTTAAGTGTTATGTTTTTTTATTTTAGAAAAATGCAAACGTCTTGTTTCTAAAAATAAAAATAAGGGCTTAAAAGTTATTAAAATTTGATTTTATTATTTAATTGTCCAGATTAGGTGATGAACTTAATTTTAAATTATTTATATGAATTTTTCTAAGTTAAAATCAATGAGATATGGTTTGTTACCCGGTACCCTGACCCAGCTAGATTGAATTGGTCGCGCCAGACAGATTCAACTGTTGTCAAGAAGGATGACCGTGAAGCAATGGCTATTGGATCTAGAAAGAGAGTCTGGATAGTTGCACGAAGCCTGGATTGAACAGAGTTGATAGACAGACAACGCGGGATGTCAGAAATATGGAAACCAGTTTGGATGGAATAGAGATTGGCATAGTCATTTGTGAACATAGATTAAATACTTGAGGGATCGGTATAGCAAAGTGAAACATAGGGATCGATATGTCTTTTAAATGGATAATCGGCATGAGTAGTGTAAAAGGGGGGTCAGCATAGGTGATGGTGCTTTGTTCAACATGACTTATTAAAACTCAAGGGATCGACATGGCATTCAGGAAATGGAGGGATCAACAATACATTTAATAAGCAAGATGGATCGGCATATATCTATGAAGCCAGAGGGATCGACATAACGTTCTAAGCGTGATGGATTGGTATTATAAAGTTCAGGGGATAAACCCGGATAGGTAAGTATGGATCAGCATGGTCTATTATATAGGGGTCGGCAGAGATAACTTTAGTGTAAATCTGAACCAAAGATCAAGTGAGAACTCGAGCTTCACACATCCATTCATCATGACATTTGAGATACCATCATATTCAAGCGTGAGGAGACTACCATAGGGATCGCTACCCGAAATTCAACATATGGAAGGATCGGTACCGATCCCTCTCTATTGAGATTTGGGCCTAGCGCTCCCTATGGTGGATCCACATGGATGAGGAGGTCCTGTTGGCGAAGTTTCAGTCATATTGGTGGTTTCCTTCACCTATTAATACATGTCTAGAGGGTCATTCTAAGGATCTATTTTTCACTGGTTAGATAATACAATTATTTTAATCAACTTCCTCCATTATTCTTTTGTTTCTTGCTGTTTCTTACTATAATCAAGATTATTGTGAATAATAAAGAGAATATTCAAAGTGGACGTAGGAAATCAATGCCAAACGACAATAAATCTTGTTATTCTTGTTTTCTGCTGTGATTTTCATGTTAATTTGATATATTCCTCTGTTTTAATTTAGTGTCTTCACTTATTTCACTAACAAATCTACTCTTGGGTGTTAGTGACCAATTTGGTTGTAAACTTGGGTGTTTTAAAATGGTATAAAACATGATAAAAGAATGGTTTAATTAAATTGAGGTTTTGGGCCTGATTTAAAATTAGTATGTTAGTGTGCAAGTGAGAAACTTAGCTCTCCCATACTTGAGAAACTGAACTCTAGGTTCATTTCTCTTATCACAGTGGGTTTCTAAAATTAATGCTTCTTCTTATTTCTCAAACCTTAAACCTAGCAAACAAAATCCAACCTTTAAATCAAATAAAATCCAGAAAAATACGGAAAAATCAAGTTAAGTTTCTCAACTCTATCCACATCATCTTTGAAATTCTTTGATTATTTAGTTGCATAGAGCTGTGGATTTTTGTTTTTGTGTGTTATGGAGTTTTTAGGTAAATTAAAGAAGATGAAGAGCAATTACGGGCATGAGAAGCCAAAGCAAGGTTGCTAAGGGGTTGTAAGGTGAGTTTGCACTCATAGCCTCATCTAGGTAAGTTTGCATGCTAAGTATTAGTGTAGTTTGCTTCTGTTTGATTGAATTATCGATATGCATATGAATGTTGGTGATACAAATTATTTGCAGAAAATTATTTGTGTAAATCGCTGTAGTAAAACAACGATATCTTGGTGTAAAACGATCCAAAATGGTTCAATCTTTTTGTGGTAGGTGGTTCTTTCAATAATCTACATGTTCTCTTTTATTGTTTTTCAAAATGCTGTAATTTTAAGTGGTCTAAATTAAGTTTGAAGCTGATGGTATGGCTCATGCCTATGTAATTTTCTAAGTTGACACCTGAGAATAAAATAACCATAATTTTTAACTGTAGATCCAAATTGTACAAACTATTATTTGATGGAAATATGAGAGTTTAAGGAACAAATTTTATGTTGTAAGTTTTAAGAAATTCTGAGATTTAATGGGTCGAAATTGCATTTCTAAACTAAAAACCTAAACTGAGTAATTTTATGAAAAGATGTTTTTATGCAAATGAGTTTTGAGTTAACTTTGTGTGATTTTGTTTGTGGACTTCTTGCCCACCTTTGTGTGTTTATAAGCTATGATTTTAGGCGCAAGAGTATTGGTCGAATAAGAATAATTTTACCTTTCGTATTTAGTTAATTTTGTGGTTTGATTATATGCTTATGGAGGTTTTGGAATTGGTTTAAAACTGAATTTAAATTGGTTTTAAATACTAAATGATTTAAAATAGAAGGGATTCAAAATGGATATTTTCGTGAAATCAAAATTTATTTTTATTATGAAATTTGATTTACAATTTTCAAAAGGAGAGTTTAAATTATCAAATTTTAGCAATAATATTTTGTGAAAAATATACTATATACTGTTTGGAATCAAAAACGAGGTTTTAAAGGAATTGTTTTATAAATTTTCTTCCATAAACATAGGATTACTTTTCTTATGTGATTGCTTTATCTATGAAATGAGAAATATACTTAAACAATTTAGTATAAAGTAGTGGTTATGGGACATTAATTACAGCTTCATTGTTTAATTATACGACTTGTTTGTGTAGAGCATTTCGTAGTGGAGTTTTCTAACTAATATTAAATATTTTAGTAACACCGCATGGTTATGGGACATGGGTTTTACATTAATAGTTACTATAAAAGAACATGTGACCCTATGAGATTAGATAGTATATTATGGGTGCAAGTTAATATAACTCATTATATTTGCTATTGCATTTGTTAGCTTGACCTTGAGGCTAGTTGTTGACGTAGTGGCTTGACTGCAGAGGTTGTACCCCAAGTCATGGTATTCGTTTTAGTTTCTAGCCGTATACCACTGAGTTAGTAGTCTGTACAGCGGGTTATATTCGATATCGTAACACTTGCGCCATCCGTTAGTAGGCGTGGCGCCTCAGTAGTGCAATATTAGGTTGAACATATGTTATGGATATCCGGTACCGATGGACCATATGAGTTTAATGGGCTAACCTCCTGAAGCTTTTCTTATCACTCTCCCCTTGAAAGAAAGCAATTCAAACTAAGAATATCCTATTGGTCGATTCATGTATTGTGGTGTTAACGACCGATTAAACTGCTAAAATGGTGTTAGCAACTGACTAAACTGCTAGTATAGTGTTAGTGATCGATCAAATCGTAAGTATAGTGTAAGCGATCGATTAAACTACTATTATGCTGTTAGTGATCGATTTAGACTGCTATTGTGGTATTAGCGACCGATTAAACTGCTAGAGATTATTGAGTAGTATTTTCGAGTATCGATTCTCGCATGTTCTTCATAGCATTTAGTTTTGGATTCGAATTCTCTTTTTGTGCTTCGAATATTTTGATAAGGTAGCAAGATATTCAAGATGGTAGTCCATAAGAGACTTAATATGATTTTGTGACATGACATGATTGGTTTGTGTTTTATAATTGTCTAGAAGGGGACCGTGCCTCTATGTTTTGTCCATAAAGGGGATAATACCTTTGATTAGCAATAGACTTATGTGGATTTATAGGTTTAATGATTTCAAATGGTTATGTATGCATTGCCATATTTGTATATGATATCTTCAACAAATTTGAGTGCTATAGAGATCACTTGTAAGTTAACTATTGTCGGTTATATTTTGTTGCAAATTATACTTGATTAATATCTTTACCATAATTATCTTATCCTTTGATATTTTGAGATAGCTTGACCCGGGTGTTATTCATTAATGCTCGGGTCAGATCGAGACATTTCAGGTTCAAGGACATTGACTATGGTTCGTGTACATGTTTGGAGTTTGAAGAGATTTTGCACTATGAAGCTTTTTTTTTTGTTATCTCATCATTAGGCTTAGCAAGATTTTCATTAGTGATCTCTTCAATTAGTGTATGTCATTTGTATATGTGTATATTGTGTGTGTGTGTGATATTTTGGATTTGGGTAGTAATGACATCATGACGTATATTTTTGGGTATTGGGCTTTGTACTCTATTTTGAGACTCACTTTATATTATAGGATGTTTATTCTACTTTGTTCCGCATGTGATTCTGAGTCTGTGCATATTTACTATATATTGTAGAACAATTATGAACCTACATAAGTGTTACTTCGCGCAAATATCGTATGTGTCAAATTTTGAGTTGATTCAGATTACGAAAAGAATGACATATCTATGTTAGCTCGTGGGAAGATTTACATAAGGTCGCTCTTAACAAACCTCATTCTCTGTATTACTAGACAACATTACTTCGTAATGTCCTTTAGTAGTATGAGTATAGAGGTAGGGGTTACAGCTTGGTATCTGAGCAGGTCAGGACAATAGAATACATATCTAACACGAGTGTCGACCAAGAAAGACTTAGTGTCCCTACCCGGGTATTTGTGTATGGTAGATAAAATTTTGTTACTATTTAGGGATAGGAATTAAATGATTTCCTAGGGAATCATTTGGTCGTGATTGTGTTATTTTGTTATTAAGTATATTGAGTATTAATGTCGTGTTGTTTCCAATTGAGACTCACTTTCGTCAAAATAAGATTTAATGGATTATGTTTAGTTACCTCAGATGGCTTAGAGTTGAATTGTTTTATCCTGATCGGTTAGGGATCAAAGTTGCATAGCAAGAATAGATGGACTGTTTTCCTGAGCATATTTAGTAGTTTGATTTCTGTTTGGTTGATTAATGAATGATGTTTGATATTATAGTGATTGTTGAAATTAACATTGAGAAGGAGTTTTAATTAAGCGTTAGAAACCTACTCAGTATTAATGATAATAACTTGTGATGTCTTCAAAGTGTAGCTACCGCAAGAAGTATTAGAAAGATTAAATTGTGAAAAAATGAAATTTAACTCGTAAGCATAATCAACCAAAGGTTAAAATGAATTAAAAATTTAATGTTTTCTTAAAGTAATTATGGATGCATTGTAAAAATTGTTTTTGTGTCAAAATTTCCATTGAGAGCTTTAAGGATTTTATTCGATGCACCTGATCAACAATATCGATAGGGATTTCCTAAATACTAGAAAGACATATTTGAACACATTATTTTGAAAATAATTTGTTTCATGATTACGATATTTGAAGTAAAGGTAGAATTTTAAAACCTGTCAAATATTGTGTAGAAAAATAAAGTGAATATTTGGAATGTTTCTTTGGAAAAAAAGATTTTATAGTAGTATATAAGTTATATTTTGAGGAAAACGATATCGTACGATATTTTGACAAGTAAAGTAAATTATAAAAATTAAGAAGATACATTAATTAGAAGAAAGTATCATGAGATAATTTGATGAATAAAATGAAGTATTCAAAACTAGAAAATGCATTGTTAGAAAACTAAAATATTGATTGAAAAGATATTTTAGTAAAAGTCATATTTGATGTTTATAAAATTTTGGGATTAAAGAGTACACAAGTGGAAATGAAAACGTAGTTTGGATGCTAGTCATTTATTTGATAATAAGTGTTATGATATTAATTTATGTACTTGTGTAAATTAAGTAATGCTAATTTTGGACTTGCGTGAAATTAAAAAGAGTGAAACCTTTTTGAGTAAACGTATGTTTTAAACCTTTGAAGAGCTAAAATATGTTAGTTGTAAATTTGTGAAATTCATCTGAAAGCAAGATTAAATTATTGTCAAACTTAGCTAGTTTTAAGTTGATAATGAGATAAAGGTTTAAATTCGTTTTAAGAGAAAAAGCATCAGTATGAATTTTTTGTTATTATATTGATGTTAATTATTGAGAGTTTGAATAATAATATATGAATAAGGCAACAAGATTAGATTGTTTAAGTTGAGAGTACAATTTAAAAATCATATTATATTTCCCAAAATTTATTTTGGATTGGTAATTACTTCTTGTAAGTAAAGGGGATTAGCCATCTTATTTAAAATGAGTTTTCAGTAAAGAGAAAAACTTGCACGTGTGATATTGTGAAAGTGTGCATTTGAATGAATTGATATTAGTAGTGGGTAGCACAATTTTTTTTATAATTGCTTGCATAGAAATTTAAAAACTTTTGAAGTATTTAGCTTTCTGAAAAGTAGATCATGCAATAAATAGCTCTGTGTAAAGACCTTATAAATATTATATGATTTTGGATTTTAAAATGGTTTGAGAGTGGTAATTTTAAAATGGTCTTAGTGCTGAAATTTTGATTCAGAATGTGCTGTAATAAAACGGCGATATCTTGAGATTTATGGCTCCAAATGGGTTCACTCTTTTTGTGAAAGAACGTGCTTTCGGTAAGCTAATTTTTTAAACCAGTTTTTAAAATTCTACAGTTTGTTTAGTCTAAAATGAGTTTGAAAATGAATGGACATTTCTGTCCTATTAGAAATATCTGAGGTTAAAAGGCTAAAAGTATTTTGGGCATAACTTTCAAACTGTAAATATACTCTTGATGATCTTTATCTTGTTGGAAAACTTAGACTGTGTAGAACAACTTTCATTTTACAAGTTTTGTCAAATTTTGTGTTTTACTAAGTGAAAATATAAGTTGTGTACAAAAGATCTGAATTTGAGTAATAGTTGTGAAAGTTGTTTAGGCATGATAGTCCCTTAAAGAAAGTTCTTCTTGGTTTGACAGTTATGAAGTGATTTATAAAGGCTTGCTAGAATCATGTCACTTGTTAAGGAGTAAAGTTATAAAGTATAGCATATATGAATATATGAAATATTTAGAGTATTATAAAGGAACACACTTCGTACTATCGAGTTATTTCGGGGTTTTTAGAAAATTTTGACATTTGAGTTCGTAGAAAACAATATCTTCTAAATGAGTTGTATAAAACTCAAAGTCAACAATAATAGACAGTGGGCAAGAAAGATAATTCTAATTTTGAATACCCATCAATGAAGGGTCTAATAGTTATTCTGAATTGCTCTATTTTACTCAATGGGTCGAAGCAGATCCCGATTTGTGCTAAACCAATAAAGTAGAGATGAAGCTTCCAGAATTTTGGTTGAGAATAGTTTTAGTATGAGGATGTTTTTTAGTTGATTGATATGTGTATAATATGTCACTAATCGTAATGTAATTATTACAGGATAATCTTTGATGCAGAATTGCGAAAACATAATTTTTCATCTAGAATGAGAATATGCAATAACTCTAATTTAAGATAACATTAAATAAAAGTTAAAATGATTAAATTTGAGGTTTAAATGAGAAATTTTGATAATTTCAAGTATTGAAATATGGAAAATTTTGAAATTTTGTTTTATGAAAGACAATGAATTCTTTAAAGTGAGTAATCTATGGTTATAGAATATTAGAAAATTTATATATGAAGTGAAAACCATAAAAATTAGAAATGAAAATTTTATTTTCGTTAAATCCTTTTTACTTTAAAGAGGAGTTAAGAAATGTTAAATTGTAAGTAACTAAAATTTTAAAAGTTGCACTGAGACTTTGCTTGTTAAAGCATTCTATTAGTTATAGTAATTTAAAATTTACTTTTTTCGATCACTTTTCAAACTTGTGATTTATTCGAATAATTTTAGTTTTGCTATTTTTCAAAATAATTTTTTCGTTTTCAAGGATTTTGAACTTTTCTTTTACATCATTTAATTCCCTTTCAAAGTTCGCATATTTGGAATTTTCATAAATCTTCAAATGTTCTAACTCATTTTGTAAAATGTTGTTTTTGGAAATCAACTCGTTTTATTTTTTTTTTCAAAATCAAAATTTCCTTTTCAAGATTTTGAAAATTGTCATGAAAATAAGCAAATTCTTTTTCATAATTCAAACAATTTTCGCAATTTGATTTTTTAATTTTCTTATTATTTTTAACCCATTTGGCAATTCATCATTTTTCTGACGCGGTTTAGATTTTTCATTTTCAACTTATTGCTTTTCATATAAAGGCCATTAATAGCTTTAGTTAAATTTTGACACAAGAGTACTAAATCTTTGAATGAAAAATCTTTTATCTCATCATCTGTTGCATCTTCATCATGCCATCTTTACTGTCATTGTCCAGGTTAACTTTTGTAAATTTTGTCAAGCACAATTCTTTAAATGAGTAAGTTTTGGGGAGTTACTCGTTGTTATTGACTTTTTTGCCATATATTGCATCGAGAGTGTTTAAGATTTCCTGTGTAGTTAAACGGTGGGAGATATGGTTAAATTCATCTCTATTAATTAGGGAGTGGAGAATATTCATGGCATAAACGTTAATCAAAATATTTTTCTTATCTACCATATCACGCTCATTTTTAGAAATATCTCAACACTTAAAATTAACAGATTTTAAATAAAGTTCCATTCTCAATTTCCAATTAAAAATTTTGTTCCATCAAAAGTAGGTGGACTAACTAGACCGACTCTCACTGGATCTACAACTGGGTTTTAGACATTTTTGCTAGCCACCTGGCTTCGATACCACTTGTACGATCGAATTAACCCTAGGGGGAGGGTGAATAGGGTTTGTAATAATAAATACCACAACATAGATAAAAATAAATAGAATGCAGAAATAAAATCAACACACAAATTTACCTAGGTTCGACAAAATCCTCCTTTTGTTGCCCCTAAGATTTCTATTGAGATTAAACAATTGACTGCTTACATACCCTATAAATTACAACTATCATTTACCTAATTATTCTAACTCTAAGCTCGAAACCCCACCTCAACTTTATCCCTAAGTTGAGAATTTCCCGTAGTATGCCCCGAAGTTCAATCTTAGTTACAAACTAGAGTTCAAAAATTTTAAAAAAAGTACAAATAAATAAAAGAAGCCCTAAAGTAAAACATAGATACGTGTCAGGAATAGTCTTCTAAATCCAATTCCTTCCCAAATTCGATCCTCTTTCATTTATTTCCATTCAGGGTTTCTCATTCAATTCTGAAAGTCGTCAATTAAAGGAAAATTGATTGGTAAATTTTTGCCTTTATCTCCTTGTAGATTGATCTCTTTCGATGGTCTAATAATCGATATTTGCAGTTGCTTTCTTGGTCAAGTGCTTTTGCTGTATTTGAAACAGTGTTGTATATGAGAGAGTAGAAATTGTTGTATATGATAGTATATGAAAATTGTGGAAGCTCTTGTTGATCCAATAGCAAAGACCTTTCCCTTGTCCTCCCTAACTGGCTCTGGACACTGATTCTTGTAATACCCAACTTGATCGCAGTTAAAGCATTCACATTCTTCTTACTTGCATCTTTCTCCCCATTTCCTGACCAGCATTCATTAGCAAAGTGACCTTTCTTGTCATACTTATAGCAAACTACATCAGCCTTTGACTTTTTGGCAGTATCTCCCTTCTGGGCTCCCTTCTTCTTAAAGAACTTCCTCTTCTTCCTCTAAGAACCCTGAGTTTCTATTGACTTCTCTTTAGCTAAATCAGCAAGTAACTCCTCATGACGAATGACCATCTCCACCACTATATTACAAGGATCACGGACATGGGTCATGGTCATTCTAGCAAGCTCGGGTATCAGTCCCCGAATGAACTTCTCATTCCTTTTGATATCAGCATCTATAATAGTATATCCATATTGAGCCAGCTCTTTAGACTCAGTAACATACTTGACTACTGATATCTCTTCTTATACAAAATCCATAAACTTCTTCATCAGCTTAGACTTGGCAAACTTAGATACAAACTTCTGCTCAAATCTCGTTTTAAAATCAGCCCAAGTTAACTGCTCTTTCGGAACTTCGACAGTGACATTATTCCACCAATGTAGTGCCGACCCCTGTAACTGTCTGGAGGCCAACCTCCTCTTTTGTCCATCATTTAGGCCTAAATTAGTAAATATATGCTCACAATGCAACAACCAATTTTGAACTTCTACGACACTCTCCATTCCCAAGAATGGCTTCCCACCCAAACTGGTGTAATCACTACTCAGCAAAGCAATATTCCCTACTGGAGCCACAAGATTGGCTCCTCCTACATTCCCAGCAACTCCAGCGCAGCTTCTGCTTGCATCAAACCAGTAAAGAACTGGTACATCATCCTCATACCTACGGGTGGATTTCCAACACCCACATTGGCTTTAGCATTTTGGTTACTAACATTAGCCGGTCGACCCGGGTTTCTCCTGGTAGTGGGTCGATCATTTCCATTAGTTGTGTTGCTTTCTCCATTGAGATTTCCTCTTCCGTTTCCTGCTGCCATATCTTCTTTCTCGTAAATCTGCATACGAGCATTAGTAAGATACAGAAGAATGGTGTAAGAGAACACGGAATATGTACATATATATGTATAACTACATATAACAAGTACAAGTACGTTACTATAGCGTTAACCCAAACCCCAATCTTACTATCTGATTCATTGAATTATGATTAGAAAATATTTTTGGTTTAAGTTTTCTTTTAAAGTTTCATAAACCTATGCTCTGATACCAACTTGTAACATCACCCTACTTGGAGCCCTAAAACTAACAGCTATGGATGCTGCAAGGAATCCATGGTTATTAATCCTCGGCGATCAAATACGACTATATTAGATACATTGATACACAAAGCACACGAATATGGAAAAAAATTAAACAATAAACAAATTCCACATTCCATTTCAAAATATTTCAAATTGATTATATAATCCTAATTTGCAGACCATGTTTAGATAATATATAATTCTTACAAAATACGCCAAGAGCGACATATGAAGATGCCCCCTTGGTAGATCAGAGTGTTAGGAACTGAGATGTTGGTTTTGATGACAATAACCTTTTTAAAATATCTTATTATAAAATATATACTAACACCGTTCGCTGGATATACATGTATATGCAGGATGTATAGATATATCTATATATATGCAGGTATTGATTACTGAAGACTGATCAGTATAAAGACTCAAGACTTAAGATTGAAGACTCTAGAGTATCAAGATCAAGATTTCAAGATATGTGTCTAGTTTTTGTTAAAACTTCACAATGGCATGGAAATCCTCATTCCGAATTTCATTTGAGATGGAACCCATTTCTACCTTCTTAGTGGCTTACAAACCCACGACAAGTAGCTTACAAACCTACGACAAGTAGCTTACAAACCCATGAACATCCTGGTTTTGTACAAGTTCTCGAGTCCTGATGTGATGAGATATTCTGCAGGATGAATCTTGCAAAACTACTTCAAAATGGTTTTTTTCAAAATGATTTTCAAAACTGCTTTTCAAAATATTTTAGCCTTAAAACTATCCTTTTCAAATGATTTTCAAAAAGATGTTTTAGCCTTAAAATATTATTTATTTTTGTTTTAAAATAAACTCTTGTTTTAAACTTTATTTTCAAAACAAATTTTACATTGTTTTTTAACTAGGGATGTCGACATCATGGGATACCCCATGTTGACATGGTGGCCGTTGAATTCATAAGTTTCAATTTTCAAAAGAAGTGCCTATTCATTTAAATCTCTTCACGAATGGTTATGACCGTTTGTGCTTTGTAAATATCCTTCACAAACGAATTTTTTAACTAACTATTTTCTAATTTTCTTCTCTTCTTCTTCTCCACAAACCCATATTCTAAAATTTTCATATTTTTAAGATCCTGCTGAAAATTTTAAGATCCCGCTGAAATTCTGCCGAATTCTCAAGTGAATCAAATTAGAATCTCATTCTTGTTTGATTCTTTGCCCTTTATCGAAGATCAAAGTGCTATTAAGAGTTATAGGATCAATTTGTAATCAAAAGTTTATCGAGTCTCTCTATAAGGTATGGTTATGCCTGGAAATCAATTGGGTGATCTTGAGTCCTGTAAATCAAGAGAGTTTGCCCCGGACTCGTGAGACAGGAGGGTATCTCAAGGCCTTTAGAAATTGAGGATTGTAATCTCGACATTGGTATAATAAAAATCTGTATGAGGTGGTTTGCCTTGGTGCAGCACTGGATGTAGGGCAACTCCGAACCAGTATAAAATCCATTGTGTTCTTTCCCTTTACCGCTTTTTATTTACTTTCTGCATCTGTGTTTGATTCTATGATTGTTCTGTAATTAAGTTCTGCATTTGTTTATATCATAATTTTTAAATTAGTTTATATAAGTCTTAGAATCCATTAAACACTATTCACCCTCTCTAGTGTAAAATTAGCCTTAAGATCCTTAACCCGCCGTCTCTTTCACAGAGTATATAGATAGGCAAGAAAACAATTTGCCTTTACAAACAAACATATAGTGGAAATAGAAGAACCCTAATAACAAGCTTTCCTCCTGCACATCCTCAGAAGCTTTATTCGTGTAAAAGAACACCTGGAAACCTTAACTCTTAACCTACTCAAAATCAATTGAGTACCTAAGAGTTTAAGGGGAAACAAAACTTTGAGTTAGATGTAAAGCCTGGTATGAATAATAATTTACCATCTCAAACCATTCAGATATCTAGTGAGACCACGCTTCTTAGTGGAACATGTTTTCCCTTCATTGGTATCCTAAAACATTTATAAAACCATATACTGTGCTTTTGCATCAACAATGGTTGAAATATAGTATTTCAAAACATTATGATGATATGAAAAACAAATAAATCAATTCTAAATTACCCATCCCTAATCATTTTGACTATTTCTCACAATTATAGTTTCTAGGGTTACAATTACCCTAATTGTTTGCGGACTATCTGTCTAATTACTTGGTTTTCATGGGATCACTAAGAACCTATTGGTAACTCCAATATATTATGTCTTATCTTAGTTTTCATGGGCTAACAAGTACCTATTGGCTGACTGCCAATATCTTAATCTGGATGTAGTTTTCATAGGCTGACTACAAAATTACTGGCCCATGCCAATATCGAATCATAGTTTTCATAGGCTGACTATGAACCCATTGGCCCCTGTCAATATCATACAGTTTTCATGGGCTTACCGTAAATCTATTGGCCCCTGCCAATATCTTTAATTAAGATTTTAACATCTATTAAGTTATATTCACTACTGGGTCAACCTAACTGGTTATTCTACCCTTTCCCCAAAATACAGTTATGGGTTAATAACAACGTGAATAACATTTCCAAAATCTTTATTTATGTCATGGTTTTTATTTTAAAAATGAGAACGGGTTATTTGTTTTGAAACTTTAAAACATCACTTTCAAAACCACTGGATGACCTCCTTCGAAAGCGTAGAAATCCACTTTTCGAAACACTAGGTATATACCTTTCGAAACCAATGATACCTTTTGAAGGTATTAAGAAAACATTCTTTAAAACATAGCTTCGAAACACATAAATTACCCTTCGAAAACATCGGGTTTACTCTTTAAACAGTATTTAGGTCAAATTGCTTATATGCGAAAGTATCTCTTCTGAAACCAACAAAAATATATTTGGGGAAATGTTGATGTTGTCGAAACCGTATAGTCGAAAGCAAAAGACTTTAAAAATTAAAACCTCGAAGGATAGAGTCAAAACCCCCTTTCGACTCCATCACCTTTGAAACCCGCAACCCCTTCGAAAGCAATTAGAAAGTGACTAACTTTGGTTAAAACAGAGATAACCTTTCGAAAGCATCACAGACGAAAGTAGCACAGCGGCCAGGTTTTGACTAGGTCGGAACCTACCCTTTCAAAAGTTCTTGTTTAAGGAAAAAGGTACCACCTTCGAAAGCTAATACTTTAACATAATAGGATAACCTTCTACGAAAGCTAATTATAGAACTCTTTTGAAAGCATATGTTTCGACTATGTCGAAAGCTTTAAGTAAAACAAGGCAAGAATGTTAACTTATGAAAATAAGGTAGGGTTTCAACTCCATCGATAGCTAACCTTTCGACACCCAGGGCTTCCGCCCTCCTTCCAATCCACTTCATACCATCTAAGTGATATCTTGTGTATTGGTTTCGATTATGGTGATTTTGACCATGTTGGTTTCAACTGGGATGAGGCGATGTCAATGGAGTCGAAAGGTTCTTACCAATAGAGGCGGAACGCCTTTTTCTAATTTAAAGACTGAAATATAGATAATTGTAGTAATCACTTTCTAATAACTTTCCTATTTGTAAATTATCAATTGGCTACCATAAAAACTTTTCAAATACTTTACATTTGAAACTGCCGCATTTATATCAGGTTAAAACCATTAGAAATGTAATGTTTAAGCACTTTCATATACAAAAGCCAATTATTTCAGAAATGTCCTTTTAAAATAATTTATTTTCCTTAGTAAATCAATTAGAAAAAATCCCAAAAATCACTGAAATTCAATTTCATCATGTAATCAAACATATTGAAATTTTCGACCCAATTTCTTCTTGAAATTCTCGAAGTAAATTTTAAACCCAATTATATCATATTTTTCATTAAAAATTCATAATAAATTTTCATAGCTTGGAAAATACTTAAAATTAAAACCCATCTCCAAAATCATGTTTTACTTAATATAAAAATTTTCCATGGCAATTCGAAATAATATATTCTCGATTTTGCATCAAAACCATGCAAATTCATATGCGTGTGAATTAAAATAAATCAACATAATATAGCTCATGCGTATCATCTTCCATTTTATCACAAAAATGAATTCAAACCATAAATCCAAAGCCATATATAATCAAAGAATAAAAATAGAGATGGTATGAGATTATTATTCACCTTAAACTTGATAAGGAATTTGAGATCTGTTGTTGATTAGTCCTCTCTAGCTTTTGATCCTTAGCTTCAGATTGAAATTCCTCTTTTCCTTCTTGTTAATGGCCTGCTACATTTTTATTTTTCTGATTTATGTTTGTGATCGTGAGAAATGAAACGTGAATGGACAAAAATGAGAAGTTATAGCCGTGTATAACAAATTTGCTAAATTACTAATATGCCCATATGTAGTTTAATTATCTTATAAACCAATTTAAAGCCCATTTATCTTATGGTTAAGCACGACCCTATGTAGTTTATTCAAATCTAAATCCCTTATCATCATTATCTATTTAATTTATCTAATTAAATCTTCTGAATAATGTTATCAAAAATTAGGGATATTATAGTAGCTCAAGTGGTTGATCACGAACCTTGCAATAGAGAGTCAAGAGTTCGAGTCCTACTAAGCACATCTTGCTATCGAGTGCCTAACCATTGCCAATGTAAGGAAGGAAAAGAGAGAAGGCAAGACATACTGCCGAAGGATAGGTGGGGAAAAAGAGTAAAGAGAGAGGCCAAAAACCCCCATGTTCGGTACCTTAAGGTACAAAACAGGAACTCTTTTTCAATACCCCTGGGTATCAAACAAGAAAACCTGTAAGGTACTCTTGGTACCGAACATGGTCATGTAAGGAGGGGGAGGCCAAACCAAGTGAGGGAACCAAAGGAAGACTAGACCATGCCCTAGTATGGGAAGCGAAACTAAGGAGAAGCTGAACCAAGCATGGGAGACCGAGCTAAGGGCTGAAACACTAAAGGGATGCATGAACTTAGCCAACAAGATAACCACATACATTCCACCAAACCAACCGACCTCGAATAGAGCTCCTAGCCAAACCGAATAGTACATATATGGAATGAAATCTACACATATCGGGAAATTAGTAATTACATTCGGCATATTCAAGAATATTTTGTTTGGGAGTTTTATACAGGGAAACTCTCAGCCTGACCTCCCTATACCTTCACTCCTATAAATATCCAAGCTTCTAACAATAATGGAGGATAATTCGAGAGAGCTATGCTTACAACAGTAATGGCAGAAAAGTTAAGGAACGGTCTAGCTGGATCTCCCTAATAGGAGCAGTCTAGCATGATCAACCTAGCAGGATCCCCCTAATAGGAACATTCTAGTGGGATCTACCTAACATGAGCAGCCTAGTAGGAACAACCTAGCAGGATCTTCCTAACTAGAGTTGCCTAGTGGGAACAATCTAGCAGGATCTGCCTAGCAAGATCTACCTAGCAGGAACAGTCTAGCAGGAACAACCTAATAAGAACTCTCGAATAGAGGCAACCAAACAAGAATAGGCAGCCAAGAATAGCCAAACAAGAATAGTCAAACCGACTTCTTTGAGCTATATCTGACTTTCTATTGAGCTTTAGATAAGTGGATCTTGTATCTCATACATTATATCAAAGATCTATAGAAAGAATAATGAAAATGGATCGTGGATATAGGCACATTCTAGTCGAACCACTACAAATCTTTATGTTATGTACTTTACTACAATTTACTTTTTGCATAGCCTATATGCGATTTGCTATCTGAAAATTAATCGTGCTATAAATATAATAGCTATGTTATACACTTTGTATTCATAACTCTACAACAAATCACTTGAAGGCGTTTGATCATTTTTTACGCAAATTTTTTGGTGCTTTCACTGAGAATTGAACTCAAGATGCCTTTGAGATCAAAGAATAAGGTTGGTGCTACCAGCGGGAATGCAGGAAACACCAACACATCCAAAGAAATAACTACATATAAGGATGTTCATTCAACAAGAATTCAATTTCTAGTAGACTTAACTACCAAAGGCGACCCAAATTGAATTATAGCCAAGCAAAATGAACGTTTCGCTACCCAACGGTAAGTAGTGGTGGACCAACTCATGACACGTTTGGAGCAACTACAAACTATGGGTAACAACACTAGAAAACAAGGGCGATCCCAATCTAAGGGACCCAGAAGGCGAAGTAGGTCACAATATGACAAGGAGTCTAATCAAGAAAGACAAATTGATGAAACCAGGAATGTTGGAGGGATGAAACGAGCAAGAGTTCAGCCTGAAGCCAGACCAGAAAGCGGTTGGACACCAAATCAGACAAGATGTACCAAACCGGGAGCAGCTACAGTAAAAATTTCTCATTCCTTCATTAAAATTATGGTCAAAGAAAGATAAAATGATCAATAGGATTGATCCAAGAGCCATAACCATGCCCATAACTGAAGATCAAGTCATTAAAAGGAGGATAAAAGAAACCGTTCCTCCCTAAGGGAAAAGGCCGAGCTATCATTGACAGTCGCCTAAACCGTAGGATAGTATGGCTCAAATCATTCGGAAATTTGTTTGAAAGTGGAGTGAGGAATTGGATCTTAGCTTAGCATTACCTTATCTCTAGAGATAGGACTACTGTGGAGCCTAGAGATTTTAGGATCTATGTGCCGACAAAGTACGTGAGGTTGGAATGCGCTGCATCAGGAAGGCATCCTAGTATTTCTACTAGGAAGAGTCTAGTAATGATTGCAAATGATGATATAAGATATGGTATCTCCTTTCCTTGAAAATTACTCAGAGATAACGGAGCATTCCTTAAACTCTTGGAGAAAGTAACACAAATATGTGTCCAAAGAGACCAAGTTTAGAATTCTGTACGCATCCCATCGAGAATGTACACAAAGGAACATGCAAGGTAGGAAGGAGCCATGGAAATGTGTTTCCTAAAACCAAACTAGCCAGGCCTTAAACCAAATCAGACCGATGCAGAACTGATCGGTACCGGACCTATGATATAGCTCATGCCGGACCAAAGAAGGATGTCTCACCATACATCAATGCCGACGTTGGAGCCGCATTCTTGGTGCAGAAACGGGACCTTATAAATTTGTATTGACTGGTACCCAAATTGTTGATCCGTTGCACGTAAGGCATGATGTGGTCCACCATGAAAACTAAGGAAGCAATCAAGTTGTGGGAGCGAATCGCTGGGCTAATGTAATGAGTGTTAGGCAACTGGAGCAAAAATCCAGAGCTTGATAAGATGAACCATAGTTACTTCACTCCGAATATTAGATATATAGTCAACTCCTAGGTTTTAAGACACTAGTCATGGAACAATAAGTTGGAAAAACCAATCCTCGAACACATTTGAGGTTCTACATTTAGCGTATAGAAGCAATTGAAACTACAAAGGGAGAGGATGTCGTTACTTTCCTATATTCATGTCGTACTTAGATACTATTTGGTTTAGTCATTTGGAGCACTAATCCCTTAACACTTGGATATAAATCAAAAGGATGGATAAAACTTACAGAACAATATTGCATGGTTCAGCGCTATAGCAGTCACTATGCGTCGACTCAATAAATGGTTGTCCCTGTGGTTTTTTCTTAAGGAATTAATAGGAAAACAAAGTTATACAGGTAACTTAAGAAGAATCCAACCGCCAACTACCAACTTGGAGGACTTATACTAATCAGCCTACATGTTTATGCTACGGGAGGATTCTGATATCAAGGCAACATTGACAAATGTCAACCACATTGGAGATGAAATGCTTCAGGATAAGGACATGCGAAATATGGATAATAGGACCGGAGAAAGGAAACACTGTAGGAGACAGAGCAAGTTTCCATGTTCATAGCTTATGGAGAATCTTGAAAGAACCCATCTCTCTACTAGAGAAACCATGGAATGCGATGAATTGAGGACTAGCGATCTAACGATGGCAGAGATGGAACCGGTATACTTTGGGCTAAAACCTAATGTAACTATAGAGAGAGTGCTATAAACTATACATTGTAGTCCCTCAACCAAACTGAGTCCTTGCGAAGGAAGGGTATAAACCACATTCAGGGGCACAGTGTTAGTTTTCCTCATGGACATCAAAGCATATCCTCATACTAGATATCCAAAGATAGATGTGAATGAAAATTATGAAGAACGAAGTAATTAGACAACGGAGCATAAACTTCCAAACCTCGGAGATAGAGTTAACTTCATGTGAATATAAAGCGTGATACTAAAGAGACTGGATACCCTCATAGAATACACAGATAACAATGCAAATGTATTACATACTTCAGTGAATAAATTTCAAATGATATCTAATAGAAATGCTTAAGGCATAATGACACCATGCCACATGACTATGCAACACCCACATAAGTAAGAGAAATACTAATGGCGGGGCAAAAACAAATGTTCTTGACCCCTACGGGTCGGATAGACCTCTTACTATAGGCTGGACTAAGCGATAGAGTATTGTACACTAATAACATAATTGGAAGTAGCAAAAGAATTAGGAGTCAAGTCTTTATATATCCACAGTGACTTGCAAATGGCTATGAATTAAGAACTTTGGGAGTTCTAAGTCATAGGAGAATGGTTAGCATACCACTTAAAAAAGAAAAAAAGGTGAAGGCTTTGCTTGATGCACAAAGATGTTATGTGGTTATGCATACCCCAGGGGAGAAACTTCGAGATGCCGACGATTTGGAAAAATTGGCAAGCTTAGGAAAACGAAACACTTTTCGGGATGGTCCTAGTGAAAAATTCAACCTTAAATTAGAATGAAGCAAGGATGGTAATTTGCAAGGCAATTCGATGCACCACATAAGATGGCATCCTATACAAAAGGGTTCTCACTAACCTGTTGCTAAGACGCGTGGCTGCAAGATAGGCTAAGGAAACATTAGATAACGTTAATTAAGGTGGTTGAGGAGACCACACCGAGGAAGAAAACCCTAGAAAAGGAAATCGTATGCGCATTGATTTAAATGGATAATTTCTAATAGCTATGAGTGGAGCTAAGTATGCAATAGTGGTTGCGAAATACTTTGTCGGGTATGAAGTTCAACATTAGATGATCTCGGACAATGGATGTCAGTTTGATAGTTAAGAATTCACCAACTTCTGTCGGCAACTTAGAATCAAGATAAGCTTTCTTCCAGTGCCTCACTCGTAGGCTGATAGATAGGTTGAAGAAATCAAAAAGGTTCTCAAAACTCTTATAAAGGAGCATTTGGAAAATTATAAGGGAGCATTGGGAAAACTATAAGAATGCTTGGATGGATGAGCTGCCATTGGACTTTTATACATATTGTACTTTCCACGAAACTATAATAGGACATACTCCTTTTGCTTTGGCTTACGAATTATAGGCTGTGCTTCCCAATAAAAACTATCATCCTATCTCATGGGAGAATCCATTATAAATCAGAGAAAAATAAGGAAATGCTAAACATGTTCCTAAATCTGATAGAGGAGAAGTGGGACGAGGCTGCTTTGAAAACCACAATGCTCTTGTAGAAAGCGCTGAAACAATACAACTCTAGGATAGATCATTGCCCGCTCCAGGAAGGAAATCTACTACTGGAGCAAATATCCCATTGTCCTGGTGGTACCTAACCCGATTTGGGAAAGGTTATATTTTATCAGCAGGGATCCATGAAATGGAGCCTATACTCTCATCAACATGAATGAAGCAACATCCAAGAAAACATGGAGCGCTCAAAACCTCTGTTTCGTTTTTGGAGCACTGATTATTGCTACTGCATGAATTATGGATATGTGTATTTTCAATCATCACGGTCTTACCAAACCACCTGGATAGGGTGTTTTAAACCATGATGGATGAACAGTGCTATCAAACAACTATCCCATGCTAAATAAAATCCTCGAATTCTAGGACTATAAAGGAAAGACCACTTCATACCGATGAGATCCAACTCTAGCACATCATAGAAAGCTTTGAAAAAGCTTTGGACAATAGCGGCGATCTAGATTATCCTATGCTCAGGACATAACCGCCAAATAGGTGTCCGCCATTGACGATCGACCCCAAATATTTATTCGAAAATGGAGAGCCAGATTAGCCCATGGTCAAAACATGACTGCCCAATAAGTGCTCGCTATTGACGATCGACCCCAAATCTTTGGTTGGCAATAGTGGGCCAGATTAACCCATTGTTAGGACATAACCGCCAAATGAGTGCTCGCCATTGATGATCAGTCCTAAAACTTTGGTCAGCAATGGTAAGCCAGATTAGCCATGCTCAAGATATGATGGCCAAATGGGTGCTTGCCATTGATGATTGGCACCAAAACTTTGGCTGACAATGGTAAGCCATTTCATCCCATGGTAAGGATATGATCGCAAAATAGGTGCTCGCCATTGATGATCGACCCTAAGCCATTGGTCGACAATGGTGAGCTAGATCAGCCCATGTTCAAGGCTTGACCATCGAATGGGTGATCGCCACTGACGATCGGTCCCAAAACTTTAGTCGGCAATAGCGAGCCAAATCAGCCCATGGTTAGGACATGATCACCAAATGGGTGTTTTCCATTGACGATCGGCCCCAACCTTCTTGTCCGGCAATGGTGGATTAGAACGATCCCTATTTGGGTATCCATAGGTAACGATCGGCTCAACCTTCCTAGCCAGCAGTGGTGCACTGGAGTGATCCCTTATAGGGTGTCCACAGCTGATAATCGGCTCAACCTTCTAAACCGACAGCGGTGGGCCTGAGTGATCCTTATTTGGGTGTTTACAGCCGAAGATCGACTACAAGCTTTTAGGATGGCTACAAAGAACCCGACTTCTCGATGGTCGGGATATGGCAGCCTCCTAATTGGTTCATGCTTGACATTTGGCTCTAGATTTCCATGAACAACAAATAACTGAGCTTGGTTATAGTAAAATACAAATATAAGTTGTATGGCCTAGTGCAAGTAGTTAATACTGGAATCTCCTATGCAGACTATCAACGGACCGACACTAGGGAAAATTTGTATAAAGTGCATGTGGAATATATACATAAAAACAAATAAGGACACATGAGAATGGATTACAAAGACACTCCATTAGAGATCACTCGCCTTAGTGAACTTGCCAGTGATTGGTCTTATGCAAATATGTTAAGGGCAAAGGAAAAGCAGCTGGAAGAGCTAACAAAATAAAACATAACTACTTCACTAGTATGCTCACTATGTTGAACTTATTAGTAATGGACCTTGTAGAAGTATGCAAGGAAGCAATAAAAGATTACTAATAAGCTAATGGCTAAGCAAGGATACTACAAAAACACAACGCAATGACTAAACTTAACCAGGTATGATAATTTCATTCATAATTTCTATAAGATAGATGTGCGCTTAAATAAGTGTTTATACAGGAAGTATAAATTATGGGCCATGGGAGGCATCAGTCATAGAAACTGCTTACCCTACCGCGCTTGTTGGTGATTGATCCCTTACATATATCCATGATAGCGGCGAGAAATCTTACTAACGGAACAAGCAAGCCAAGCAATCATATGGAACAAACATATCATGATCACTAGCAATGAAAAGGAGAATATGGACGTGAATAAATATCAGATGCAACATTGCATAAACATCAAAAGTAGATTAGCTTCGTAACATAAGCATATGATCAACCCACATTCAAAACTTGGGCAAAAACCACTTACCTCGCCAAACATTTTAGTGGTTTATTGATACAAGTATGCATGGTAGTGCTGAAGGAGTCATTAGTGGAATAACTTGGCAGTCATGTAGGAAAAATACATCGCAACCACCAGTCTTAGTTGGCCAAACTACAATCAATGCAACGAATTACATAAAATAAAGTCCACGTACCATGGAACCACAGTTTGTTCCTTTCCTAATGGCACCTAGATATTCTCAAAACACTAATAAGATGATGCACAATCCTCGGGACCACAAGGCAAGGAGGTTGAACTAGAGGGAGCAAAAGCCTATCGGATAGAGATGAGAATCAGTGGGAAATCATGCTAGATGATTATACCACCGAGAAAGAGTGAACTATGAACATCATACTAATAAAGGAAGTCTTATAACGAGCAAAAGCCTATAGGATAGAGATGAGAATCAGTGGGAAATCATGCTAGATGATTATACCACCGAGAAAGAGTGAACTATGAACATCATACTAATAAAGGATGTCTTATAACGATCAATACGTTTTCTCTGAGGGAATAAGGCTCTGCATTGTATTAGCAGCATAAAGCTTGTCGAAAGGAAGGGAATGAGGATACAGATATATGAGGTTCGAGATAACCATTGCATGAGAAAGAAAGTTGAGTTTGGATGAAACAAAAAACATTTTGTATGCTATAAAAGTATGCTTTGGGGGGCAAGTGTTGTAGGCATTTTCACCTACAGCACGGTGAATGCTAAAAGACATCAAGGAGCATAGAAATGGCTAAAAGATGCATTATAAAAGCACAATCATTTAATCAGAAGAGCAAGGAAAAGCATTAAGGGAAAAATCAAATTAGTCCAAAAATATAGTCAAAGCACTATTAAAATGTTCCAAAGGTCGGGACATGCATATAGGTAGAAACCACATCTTAATCCGAGCTACTGACTGGAAGATATGATTATCTCAAATTTGTCCATCACCTAACCCCACCTTGGAGAGCTACTACTTAATTCAAGAAAATGGAACATTCAGAGGCATTAGAATACTTTACTCAATGATACGAAGCTACTGGTCTAAGTTTCATTCAATTCTGACTTGAAATGAAGAAGTTATGGCATAAAGACATGCGTAGCTCTAGTGGTTGAGCACCAAGCTTCCAACGGAAAGTCAGGAGTTCGAGCCTTGGCAAGCACATTATTTTTATGGAACATGTGGAATAGTCTGATAGAGACTCTAACTGGTGAGTGCCTAACTATTGCCAATGAAAAAAAGGAAAAGAGAGAAGGCAAGACACAAGGTCAACCAAAAGGCGGAGCAAAGGAATAAAGGGAGAGGCCAAACAAGAAACCTTGTTCGGTACTCATAGTATCGAACATGATTATGTAAGGGGGGGGGGCAACCAAGTAGGGGCACTAAGGGAAGACTAGACCATGTCCTGGCATGGGAAACCATACCAAGGAGAAGCCGAACCGAGCATGGGAGACCAAGCCAAAGCCCGAAGGGCCGAACCAATGAAGGGGATTCATGAACTTAGCCAAAAGATGACCATATACATTCCACAGAACCAACCTACCCTGGTGGTCGAACCAAACAGTGCATATTGGAATGAAATCCGCACATATCGGGAAATCATAAATTACATTTGGCATATTCAAGAATATTCCATCTAGGCATGTTATACAGGGAAACTATCGGCCTGACCTCTCTATACCTTCACTCCAATAAATACCCAAGCTTCTAACAAAAATAAGGGACAATTCGGAAGAGCCAAGCTTACAACAACAATCGTAGACAAGTTAAGGAACCGCCTAGTAGGATTCCCTAACATGAGAAGTCTAGCAAGATCTTCCTAACGGGAGCAGTCTAGTAGGGGCTCCCTAATAAGAGCAGCGTAGTAGGAACAACCTAGTAGCATCTCCCTATAGGAGCAGTAAGTAGGATCAGCTTATCAGGATCTCCCTAACACGAGTAGCCTAGTAGGATCTCCCTAACATGAGCAACCTAGTAGGAATAACCTAACAGGATCTCCCTATTGGGAGCATCCTAGCGGGAATAGCCTAGCAGGATCTCTCTAACAGGAGCAGTCTAGTAGGAACAGCCTAACAGGATCTCCCTAACAAGATCTGCCTAGCAGGAAGTAGGAACAGCCTAATAAGAATAGCCTAACAGAAACAACCGAACAAGAATAGGCAGCCAAGAATAGCCAAATAGGAATAATTGAACTGACTTCTTTGAGCTATATCTTACTTTTTATTGAGCTTAAGATCATTTTATATTATTTCTCAGAAATTATAGCAAAGATCTATATGAAGAATAATGAAAATGGACAGTGGATATAGGCAGATTCTGGTCGAACCACTATAATTCATTGTGCTCTTTACTTTATTGCAATTTACTTTCTATATAGCTTATATGCGATCTGCTCATTGAAAATTAATCATAATATAAATATAATAGCTGTGTTATACACTATGTATTCACAACTCTACAACAAATCGATTGGAAATTTTTGCCCATTTTTTATGCAAAACAATTGATAGTATAAAATGATGACACACTTTGAATTTTACATTACAACACTGGACATAAATATGGCCTTCTAAAAATTGAAAGAATTAGTCACGTGTTAATTCTCTTTAAATCTAATAAATTTGAGAACTTTTAACCAGTTAATTTTTTGTAATTAGTTTCTTTTATTTTAAACTTATGAAGAATTATGTATTTTAGCTATATAAGGGAGTATGTAGTGTGTATTGTTTCGTAACGTTAACAAATGCACCTTTACTACAGCAATCGTCTCAAAATCTATCAAAATATATATTATCTACATCACCTTCTTAATTTTCATTGGAAACTATATAGATGATTAATTGAAAACCCTATAGTTCGCTAGAAATTTAATGGCATATAAAGAGAGAATGAATATATATTTTCAAAATTTGAAGAGAAAGCTAGAAGGCTGTTTTTGTAAGTATAGACAATAATTTTCTAGAATAAAATCATAGAATAAAGATGGTATAAAACAAATATCTATGCCATTATATTTTTTCCATGCAATTTTCGACATATCGTTTATTCCCATTATCAAAAATACTTCTCTTTTTTACAACTACCTAATCAAATAGAGGTAAAGTTCATTTTTCACTTTCAAACATAAATATATAAGAAAATAAAGTTATAAGAAAAAAATATAAAGTATAAGAATATTCAAATAATAATTTTCATATTTTATTTTTGGTAAAACCATATCTACCTTTTATCTTTAATAAAATATCATTCAAAATATTTCTATGTATCTATAGGTATTTTGTGTTATAATGATATTAATTTACTTTGAATTATGGTTATTGCTGCATTTTTATAGTTTTATTTTCATATAACATTTGACGTAAGGGAAAATTATTTGATTGTTTCAAAATTTTGACTACATAATGTATACTTTATGATGTGCATGTCATATTACGCTATATGTATTATAAAATATAGTGTTTCAATGTAAATATTATATTTTACTAATTTACATAGTATGCATAAGGTGTAAATGCGAACAGTGAAGTATTGTTTGTTTGAACCCAATTTGAAATACTTTTTCCCTTTGAGCACAATTTCTTTATTATGAGTTTAGAACACTATTAATAGCGCAAAATATAAGATATGTGAATGCGAATGGTGAAGTGTTGTTTATTTGAACCCGATTTGAAATACTTTTTCACTTTGAGCACAATTTCTTTATTACAAGTTCAGAATACTATTAATATAGCAAAATACAATATATTTAAACAAATGATAGACTCATATTCAATTTATATCATTTACAATTTAAAATTGATAGACAAGTTTAATAACACAATGCTTACCAAGTTAGAAATAATCAATAGTTTATGTTATATATTGTTGTAGAAAGTGGTTTTGCATTAAAAATGTTAAGTTATACTTTGTGCACTTCGAGATTACTGTAATGGATTTACCAACAAAAGTTTATCAATAACGCTTAGTAAAAAACTAATCTAAAATGTTACAATCCACGAACATACGCTCTCAAATTCAAATAACCAAAAAATATAAAAGTGCACTACTAAATAAGTTATATTATGAACCACATATGCATAGTATGAGTTTGCACTATTTAAATAGTCAGTAGTTCCATTTCACAGGTTATATTCTTTTCATTGTTTAAGCTATTTTTAAATTTTTGTATAGGGAAATTTTATATTAGTTACTTCGAAAGATGGACTATCTAAATATTCCATAATATACCAATATATATTTTAAGGCCTTACTTAGAACTTATTCTAATTAGTTAATAACATTGATTTTTTTACAATGATGAAATAGAAAAAATAAAGTTGTTGACATCAAATACATTTGCATGTATATAGTGTATGTGTAACATATCAATAGTGTACATAATCAATTGTACATTTATAGATGCTGGGAATTATACCACAACGAACTCATTTGCTATCTATATATGTCTTTGTTGTCAATAGTTTTATTTTGAAAACATATAAAATAGTGAAAATACACACACACGTAACTTATTTGTACTCAAATATAATATGTTGTATAATAGTTTTTACTAATTGACATAATTTTCTTACATTTATAATGTGATAATTAATGAGTTTAATTAAGATTTTAAGAAGAGGAAAAACTAGACGACTTTTCTCATTTCTTTATGAAGTCATTCGATCCCATTTAAAACCAGTATTTAAATACTTAAACTTTTATACATATTAAAATTAATTATGATAAGTTTTTTGTGTTTTGAAATTTAAAATTATCATTTTGAGACCTATCAATTATTAGATTTATGATTTTGAACAGAAGTTCTTTAAAATTTTGAATTGAATTAGTAGACATATATATAAAAATAAAAAACTATATTTTAAATTCAAAATAACATATATATGTAAAACTTATAACCTTGTATGTTTTGAAGTTTCAAATTAACAATTTGAAAATTAGCTCTAATTATAAAGAGTCCAAAATTAGATTTATTATTTATACAAAAGGCCTCTTATAAATTTTGAGTTGAAATAATATGAATGTAAACCTGTGTAAATAATAACCAAATGTATTAATTTTTATACCAACATACATATACGAAACTTATGTTTAATTACATAAAATGATTTCAGGTAATTAAATACGTAGTTCACTTGTATTTTTACATGTAATATGTTACAAAATTATTTCAACTAGTTTAAATTAGTTGTAAATCTAATTTTTTATTATTAAACGTTAATTTAAAAACAAAAGAAAATAATAGATTGTATATATAAATTATTTGTATAAGAAATGAAATCTAAACTATACAGACCTGACGAAACATATATTCCAATGAGATGTATATGATACGGGAGCTAGCACTAATATATTTAATATATACTCAAAATGAGATCGGATAATTACCTTATGATGTAGCCTAAAATTCATACCTTAAATAAAGAATTCTCCTCAGAATTCTAAGATCCACATCCAAATCTTGCAAGAGATGGATAAACCACTTATGTTTCATTTTGGTTGATGTTAGCGTTTGATTCAGAGTTGATAAAGTTTAGAAACCTTTATGTCTTTTTTCTAGCCATGAAAGGGAAGAAGTAGTGAAGAGAAAACAGAATGTCTATAAGAAATGAATTAATGGATTTTTTTAATTGAAAGAACGAAACCTTTCATATTCTTTTAACTAAAACTTTCCTAATAAATTCCCTCTATTTTCTCTCTCTCTCTCCCCTACTCCTACAACAACCCAAAATTTGATAACTTCAATTAGGGTTATTTAATATATTTTAAATATTCAAATATGGATTATTTCAAAGAAAAAAAATCAAACTTTGTGAAATTAATTGTAATAATGAACGTATTTTGGAGAAATATTTGCAAAAATATTTACTTGGGAAAAATATCGATAAAAGGAACCGAAAACCTTTTTATCAATAAACAGCTCTATAATCGTAAAACGTCGTGCACAGAGTTGGATTATTTTTGAATTTTAACAAGAATATAAAATAAAATTAATCATTATATTTTTGGGAAAATGAAACGTGTTTATGACATCATCAGTAATGCCCTTATATTTAATAATTGATTTATTAAATCTAATTGAGATTTAATGACTTAATAATTCTTATATTATTCAAATAATTATTTTAGAATGATGATAATTCATTTTAAATAGTTATAAATTGTTAATAAATAATTTATAATAGTTTTATAAAGCTATATATTTGATTTGAAAATATAAGAAAAAATAGATATCGCTTTATAGGTGTAATAGCAATTATTGTAAATAATTGTTAATACTGATTTATATGGTTTTATGATTAAAATGTGATCATTTTAGTTAATTAACAAAGAGTAGATATTTTTTTACATTTTTTTTACAAATATATGTACATAAATTAATAAGTAAAATGTGACCAGGAATCGGTTTTCCAATTTTCAACGGTTTAACGATCGAAAGTTGTACAAAGTGATTGCAACATTTTATTCTCTCGTGCATATCCATGCACCAATACATACATGTCACATGCACACTTAAACACATACAAATATACATATACATTTATATATAAACATATATAAGAAAAATATCCAAAATATTTCCTAAAAGCTTAACTCTTAAGCTTTCTCTAAGTCAACCAATACACATCAAAGGACACACACTCAAGCAGGAACATAGGAGGAGGTCATTTTGACTGTGGTTGATGAGGTAGGGTGGAGCATGCGGGGTGATGAAGTGATGATGTGTTGGTGTAGAAAAATCTAGATATTTTGGGCCTTTGCTTTGGCTATAATATCTCTCATTTTGCCCCTTCTTCATTCCACCATGACCCCTTCAAACCTGAACGAAAATGAGAATTTATTTTTCAAGTCATGTAAAATTCCAATAGCTACTACTTTCCCACTCTAAACTTAGCTATGCTCAAAACTCCATTCTTTCTAGAGCATTCTGAAGCCCAGTTTTTTTTAGGTCCGAGTATACACTCTCTTCTTTTGATCATATCTTTCTCATAACAAATGGTGATCGAGAGTTTCTTTTTTTCTACTTGTGGAGAAAGGAATTTTCATGAACTTTCCTTTTGACACTTTTCAAAATTTAGAAAATAGATTGTCAAAAAACCCGAGAGAAGATGACCTATTTTCAGGTATAGTTTTTGGTAAATTAAATAATAATCCAGAGTCCTACACCTCATTCCCCATGCTTGGCCGAGCACCACTTTTGGCATGGAATGGTCGAGCACACTAAAAGGCAAGGAGTAAGGGTTTGTGAGCTCGGATTGCGAGTTAGTGTAGCTATAGAGCTTTTTCCGATAGAAAATCAATGTGGAAAAACTCCTAAACTATAGTTATAGATATTATTAGATGGTACATATGTTTGGATATGATTGTTAATAACGGTTTTCTATCATGTTTGAATAAAATAATATGAATGTTTAATATGGTTGTTGAACACACACACACACATATATTATATATAAGTCATGCTAATACATGTCGACAAACACAAGGGAAATCACTTTCCTTTATTGGACGAAATGATGTATATGGAATTTTTAAACCCTTTGAAAGTGGCTTAAAATGATATAATAATGTTTTATGAATATATAAAAGAATTGGATGAAGTTTGAAAAGATATTAGAAAATCGGTGAAAATAGACGCGTCGCGTAACGGTAGTTCACGATTTCACGCCGTAATAATTTAAATCCATTTATACAATGGATTTGAATTCGGATTTCGTTGTAATAAGGATTTTCCAAACTCTTATAATCGTAGTTTTCAAATGAAAGAAAAATATCGAGATTTGGTTTAATAGAGTTGAAAATATGAGTAAAACAAATTTTGAAAATAATCGCGGTTTTGCAGTTCGGAATTTATAAAAGGATTTCTTTTAAAAATGTTGTTTTTAATTCTTTAAAATTATGAAATACATCCTATAAATCTTTTAAAATGTTTTAAAAGAGGTTTGAGTTATAAAAATAGACTTCTAAATAATTGAAAAGCTGTTTTATTCAAATAAGCTTTTAAAACTCTATTTGCAGCACTTTTAATAACTTTTTCAAACAATGATTTAACTTAATTATTCTTTCCACATCTTTTATGAATCTTTTCAAATGAATAATTAAGTATTTTTGAAAATGATTTGAATTTTTTTAAAGGAGTTTAAATTAAATTGGTCAAAGGAAAATTGTTTTAAAACTAAATTTGGAATGGTGTCATGTAAATAAAAATCATCTCTAAAAGATAATAAAAGGATTTAGAGTCGATCAAATAATTAACCATCTTATGGGTGACAAAGAGGTGGTGTTTAGGCTTGGTTTTGAGAAAAAAGTTTCCTACCCTCCTTAGCTAACCGGACTGTCCCAACGGTAGGGATAGTGAATTTGATTTACTTGGATCAAATTTCTCAAAGTATAAAAGATATAATTTTACAAACAAAAATAACTTGGGTTGCATAGAGATAATCTTCTTATACTTGGTATGAAATTGCAAGGAGGAAACCCATACTATCCATGTAAATCTAAAAGGTGATTTCACATTATTCGACGGATAGTAAAGATTGAATACGATAATTGATGTTGAGTGGAATTAGTATAATTTCTATCGACCCTTTTTAACTCAATAGTGTTTTCCCATATGACTTATGAAACTGATTTGGAATTAATTTAATTCCTATACCTAAAATTAATTTATTTGGGTTTATAGTAAACGATATCTTAAATAACATTGTTTTTGACTCGTTTTAAAGATTATGATTTGGTAATCTTTATTAAGATTTAAATAATTGATTTGGAAATGATTTGGGATATAAAAATGTATTAAGTAATCAAGGGATTTGATAAGAGAGGTTTAATGATTCCGTATATACCGGAAAGAAATGTTTTAAAGATATATATATATATATATATATATATATATTCTTGAAGACATTTTTGATAAAAAGGAAGTAATAAATCAAAAGAATAATTTCCTATTTTACTTAAGATTTCTTTTATTAACGATTGATTTGAAGGAACCGAGGTCGGATTTGGGTGATTTCTATTCGAAGACTGTAACGACCTGATATTGTCAACCATTCGCATCCACACATGTCGGGCTGGAATTGCTCAAAATATCAGATTGTTATTTTAAAATTTGGAAAAACTGAACAAATACGGTAAATAAATCAATCACAGAATCACAGACATAGAGTAATCCAATAATACGCAGCGGAATAAATAAATAGTAGTTCATGAAGCTACTATACAAACATCAGAGTTAGAAATAAAATACAACAGAATATCTCAACTACCGTGAAGTCTCCAATACGAACCGATGACTTCTCTAAACCAATCAACTGGAAAAGCTGAGAGCTGAATCGATAGTCGGATCTTCAAACAAAGCTCTAAACTCTAAAGGTGAGTCTCGAATGTTGTATCACTCAGTCTGACCCGAGCGTAAAGCAGTACACAAAACACTCGAGTCAGGATTAACATTCTTATATTAATTAATCCAACTCAAGTGAAATATCAACTGAAATATAATTAACTTAAAGGATGTTTGGGATAACCATCCTCTAAGGATCCATGGAACTATCTACAATGTAGAAATATACACTATAACACCGTGGTCATTTCAAATTAATTCATACTTCAAAACCAAAAATATCATTTCCCTTTCAAATAGATCTATTTCCCAAAATGGTATGTATATACTAAATAATATATCAAGTAAGGTATTTGCAATTTCCTCAAAAATCAACTCGACTTTCCCACTCAAATTAATTCAATCTCAATTTATCAATTTCCATTCACTTCAGTTTTCTAAATAACAAATTCAAATTATATTGATTTCGAATATAGATCTGAATCACAATTTTACCATTTAATTTCCAGTATATCTCAAAGCTTTAATATTCAGCATTTCGAAGTTAAATTTAACAGTTTTCTACAGATCTCGATTTAACCACATATTTTTTTAGTTTTGAAATATTCACTTAATAAACTCAGTATTATTAAATAACCTTAATTTACCCTTAGATTAAATATTCCTTCCGATTTGTTTAAACTTGAAATATCATTTAATCACTTTAAATAAAAAAATCAACTTATAAAATCAAATCTTAAACTTCAAATTCAATAGTTCAAATCGATTTAATTAAGTAGAATTCTTAATTAGATACAAATTTTCTTAATTCAACTTTATCTTTCTTAACTTATACAAATCCTTGGAAACCTGTTCAAGGATATAATACTTAGACCTATTATACTAATTAGATCAAACTTTATTAGATTAAAGTTTATTATTAAAAAAACTCAAAGATATTTCCAATATTAAATAAAACCATATATATATTCCCTTTCAAAATCATAGAAATCATTTTAAAAATATTTATATATAGACCAATGGTTTCTGTATATAATTTCCTATCCTATGGTCAAGTGACATGGATATTTATCATTTCAATCCGTAATTTAAATATATACGGGTAGATATCATTTCCACCCGCAATTCCAAATTCAATTCAAATGAAAATCGCTTGGGTCTATCATTTCAACCCGTAACGAAATTCTTCTATTCTAAAGTCCGTTCGGGTATGTATCATTTCAACCCATAGTGAATTATATACTAACAGAGAACTTCCAGAGTGATAACAGATATAACAATAATTAACAAGGGTATATCGTCACTAAAAATATAATATGAACAATAGGATATGGTGTCATATCCATTTGGTGAACAATTACATATAAATGCATATCATATATATAACAATTTAAACAATTAACAGTTAAATTTTAGCAACATATTTCAATTATCGTTCCAATTGAAATCAAATTTAATAAATAAAAGAACGTTAATCGTGAGTGATTGCTCACCTTTCGATGCTAGAGAGAATAGAAAATGAAGTTGAGTTACGAATTCCAAAGCAACGCTAGATAGACACGATTTGATGAAGAAAACAGGCACGACGAACAAGCTGATTAATGGGAAAATCGGTGAGAACAAATCAAAATCAATCTTGATAGAGACAGAAAAGAAATGTACGTTGCATTATTATTATTCAGTTCAAATCAATATTAATTTAAACACATATTAAATTAAATATATAATTGTTTTTAAATAAAAATACATATAAAACAACATATATTTACATAGTAAAATTTGAAATAAATGAATATATATACTCATAACGATAAACAACATATTACATGTATATATATAACATACAAAAAATCTTATATAAACTACATATATATATACATTCTATTTTAATACGATACTCATATATATAAACTGATAGGCATATATATATAACTAACTTACATATCAAATTATTCAGTATTCAACATGTATGTTAGCAGAACTAATACATAGTATGTTATACGAACAAATACACTATATTATATGCTTTAAAAATGTAAGTTATAATAATATCTATGTTAACATATTTCATTATATTGTAAACAACATACCAATACAGTAACACAAAATTTACTTCACCTATATTATCACATACAGTTAACAAAACTTTCATTATTAAATTTTATGTACTATACAACATATAAGTATCAGTTTATATAAAATAATATATATAACTATTGTATAACATAACCTTTAAAAAAAACAGAGACTGGTATAATATAATCTTTAAAACAAACAAACTAGTATATAAACAACTTTAATTTTTTTATAAACTTTAAAACTGTACAATAGAGGGCACACATATATACTTAACTTATGCAATCAAACTATAAATACAACTATAGCTAGTAATATCCAGTATAATATAAACTAACTAATAATATAAAAATACATATTAGTAACCAAAATAACTTGTATTGCCTGCTTTATATGAATACACACATATAAACATCAGAACATAACTGGTATAATATAATGTACGCCCAAAATTTATAACAAAGTAACGTACTTTGAATTTATTTGTTTAGTAAAATATATGCTAAAGTATATTTCAAAAAATAACGTATCATTTATATAACGCCAAATAATTTAAACAAGAACGGATAAAAAAACGTACCAAATAAACGTATAATTAAATAACTATTTACACATTATTTATTTCTTAATTTAAAATTTGATTTGTTACATCCATTTGATTTGTTTATTACTTTACTAAGAAAACGGATGTATATACGTATAAAAGAAACGTATAAATTTATTTCTTTTTACACATTATTTATTACTTAATTTAAAAGATATAGCTAATTTAAAAGAAACAAAATTGGAACAAATGTTGTACAAATATATACAGTTTAAATAAAAGATTTAGAAGTTAAATTTTAAAATTTAAAATTTCAATTAAAGTTAAACTTTAACCCAAAATCAAAATTACAAAAATTGTTTATATTTATTACAATTTGGGCAAATGATTTATAATCAATTCAATAAATTTCTAAAATTCTAATTTTTAAGTAATCAAACACCAAAGTTTTAAATAAGATGAATAAAAATAAAAAAATTCTATTAAATATGTAAATAAAACCATTCAAAATTATTATAATTTCACGGGTCGAAATTATTAAAATTTTACAGGTCATTACACTCTCCCTCACTCAAAACTTTTCGTCCCCGAAAAGGAAGGAGGTAGGTGAATAGAACAACCGGAAATAAAAGTAGATTGAAAGTCAAGATTTAAACAATTAATTTGAGATTATATAAAAAAATTACTTGAAATATTCATTTGAAAACTTCATTTGCAATTCAATTAGCTTTAATACTTTAAAACCTTTCAAAACCCATTTGTAAAATTTCTTGCTTCCTTTATAAATACCCTTTATATGTTTAAATAACACCTTTATAAATATATGAAAACTATTCGAAAATAATTAGTTACATCATTAGTTATATTTACAAAGAATCCATTGAAACATTAAATCCATAATTCATAAATTTATTAATTTATCTCAAGCTTCTTTTCAAATATTATCAATAAAATAATAATCGTTTTCTTTAAATATGTTTTATTTAATTAATAACTTCTGAAATATTAATAACACTAATAATTTACTATTAATCCATGTAGTATATAAATAAACAATAATTTAAAAAGGATATATTCAAAAAGGGAAAAGAAGGTAGATTCGGAAAACAGAATATGGGTGAATAAATAAGCTGGGCAGATAGGGTAGATTCAAAAGAATTGTATCGGGCACGAATAGTTAATTCAAATCATAAGAATTTCAAATATTAATATAAAATTTCTTTGTTGGAAATACTTTTATAAAAATACTTTTATATCGAAACTAGATTTTCCTTTCGAAAATACTTTTAAAACTCGATGTTTCAACAAGTTTATTCTCATTTTGCAGACTCTGGTCATGCGTTGATCAGGCGCAAAGCTAGAATTCTTCAAGTACTTAGTAGACTTGTTTCAACACCCAGTGAAAATATTGGAAAAACTTCAAAACTGATATGGAAAGTACAATCCAAATAAATCACATGGATCGCAGGATACATAACAATGGTTACGTCTGGATCCCCCAGGAAACATCCATATCCTTTAAACAATCGCTGCCTTGCGAATTTCTCCACGATAACCAAAACTGTGGACCGCATGATACATAACAATGGTTACGCCTGGATCCCCCAGGAAACATCCATACCCTTTAAGCAATCTCTACCTTGCGGATTTCGCCACCACAACAAACTATAGACCGCAGGATACATAACAATGGTTACGCCTGGATCCCCCAGGAAACATCCATATCCTTTAAGCAATCTCTGCCTTGCGGATTATGCTACCAAAAAACAACCACGGGTTACGCCATGGTAGGACACTCGAGTATCACATCCGAAAAACCAAAATAAGAGAGAATAATATCGATAGAATGAATCCACAATGTGGCCATAAAACGGATATCAAGCAAAAGGCACTTTCCATATCTTTACTTCGAAAATATATATCATATAGTACCTTTCAAATCCATTTCAAATATCGTGCGTATATAAAGTCCATTATATAAGATTTCATTTTCAAATCAGATACTTTCCAAAATTAAGGGTATATCAAATCATACTTATATATACTTCGACATATAAGATTACACCTTTCAAATTGAGTACCTTTCCAAATCAATAGTTTTCAAATCAACTTCATACTTATACAAATCAATTTTTATATAAGTTCAATAACTACCAAATCAAGTATTTAGTCAAACAAGGTCCTCAATTTCAATTTTTTTCAATATCAGTTCGGTTTTGAAATCATATACGCTTTCACCAAATTTCTTCCAATTTAAATATCTTCAGCTTCAAAGTTTCCAAGTTAATAGGTTTAAAAACTCATCCTCGTTTCCAAATCAACTTAATTTATGTCCAACAAATTCATTTTCAAAATCATCATATAAATACTGGGTTTGAATTCCAATCTATTTTCGAAACCAATAAGTTTCTCAAAATCAATTATACCCAAAATGATTACCAGTTTAAAACACTCCCTTTTTAAACCTTTAAATTATTTATTTCTATTCAAAAGATCAATTTACCTTTCAAACTATTTAAAACTAAATTTTATTCAAAACAATCCAAACTAAATTCCATATCAGTATGATTCAAAATAGTCTAATTCATTTACTTAATAAAACAGTTTTAACTCATTTACCTAATCGAATGATTTATATTTTTATAGGATTACTTAGCTTTGAAAATTAAACCTTGATTAGGAAGTTCTCGAACCATTAAAAATAGTCGAAGAAACCAAATTTTCAAATCCAAGAGTTAGAAATCAGCAACAAATCAGTAAATAAATTCCAATAGGTAAGATTATAGAAAAACAATCTGAAACTTGAGGACTGAGCATCGGCTTACTTTAAATCATTTCAAATATATATATATACACATATATCTTTCGAATATCAAACCATACTTCAAAATCTGAATCAAAATTTGTTTCACAAAATCGCTCGCATAGCAAAGCTACTAGAGTGGCCTCTCTCCCACTCTGAAACTCGAAAATCAATATCGATGATGCATGCACTCATCACCGAAATTATTTTCCAACGACACAAGTGAGTTCTGGACTTCTATTTTCTTGAAAACTTCTTTGAAATTTCTTTGAAATCATTGGAACTCGTTTGAGTCATTTGAAACACTTCTTATTCAGAAAATACTTTCAAATCGTATTATTATATATTTTTAAAAATCTTAAAACCAATTTCAAAACACCGGAATTCAATCTCTCGAATCTCAAATTAAAACCCTTTAGTTATAAATCATTTTTATATTAATCAAATTTCTTATAAAATTTTCAAAATCCTAATCCTTTCAAAACTCCGAATTCTCGTTTTTAAAAGGTATATAATCCTTATCGAAAACATTTTCACTTCTATATATGGGATAAAATCATACTTATCAAAATAATAATTTCAATATATAAAACAATTTCAAAAAAATACAAACATATCCGATTTTTCAAAGGGTGATTGAAGGATGGATTTCAAAACAAAGATAGAGATTCAAATTAGAGGAACACTAATCAAATAGAATTCTGATTCGAAGATAGGCTCCATCGAAGATGTGGTAATTAAAATTTTAAAATAGAAGATGGGTATACTTATATAAATCACTTGCGGCCTTAACCAGGTCAACCGTGCCTTCAGAAATATGATCGATGCAGAATCCTAAGGCAAATCGACATTCGACCGCCAGAGATAGAATTCGACATAACAAGAGATAGCAGCATCTAAACCGAGGGTATAGAAATCTCCGGTGAATTAATGCCAATTGTAAAGGAGTTTCACCCCCTTTACAAATCATTCAGTGGAGTTATGGGATACTCCAGAATCAAAAGAATATAAATAGGGAGAGACAAGAATGAATTTTGGAACCGTAGGGAACGTTCCAAAGTTCATAGGAAATCGAGTCAAAAGGAAGAGATTAGACTCGAACGAAAGTGATTCTGTAAATAAATTTACCATATATGCTAAGTTTGCCTAGAGCCAAAGCTCTGATACCAACTGTAAGGACCTGATATTTTCAATCATTCGCATCCACACATATCGGGCTGGAATTGCCTAAAATATCAGATTGTTATTTTAAAATATGGCAAAATTGAACATATATAGTAAATAAATCAACCACGGAATCACAGACATAGAATACTCCAATAATACGCAGCGGAATAAATAAATAGTAGTTCATGAAGCTACTATACAAACATCAGAGTTAGAAATAAAATACAATGGAATATATCAACCACAGTGAAGTCTCCAATACGAACCGATGACTTCTCTGAACCAATCAATTGGAAAAGCTGAAAGCTGAATCGATACTTGGATCTCCAAACGAAGCTCCAAACTCCAAAGGTGAGTCTCGAATGCTGTATCACTCAGTCTGACCCAAGGGTAAAGCAAAACACAAAACACTCGAGTAAGGATTAACATTATTATATCACTAAATCCAACTCAAGTGAAATATAACTGAAATATAATTAACTTAAAGGATGTTTGGGATAATCATCCTCTAAGGATCCATGGAACTATCTACAATGTAGAAATATACACTATAACACCATAGTCATTTCAAATTAATTCATACTTCAAAACCAAAAATATCATTTCCATTTCAAATAGATCTATTTTCCAAAATGGTATGTATATATTAAATAATTTATAAAGTAAGGTATTTGCAATTTCCTCAAAAATCAACTCGACTTTCCCACTCAAATTAATTCAATCTCAATTTATCAATTTCCATTCACTTTAGTTTTCTAAATAACAAATTCAAATTATATTGATTTCGAATATAGATCTGAATCACAATTTTACCATTTAATTTCCAGTATGTCTCAAAGCTTTAATATTCAGCATTTCGAAGTTAAATTTAACAGTTTTCTACAGATCTCGATTTAACTACATATTTTTTTAGTCTTGAAATATTCACTTAATAAACTCAGTATTATTAAATAACCTTAATTTACCCTTAGATTAAATATTCCTTCCGATTTGTTTAAACTTGAAATATCATTTAATCACTTTAAATAAAAAAATCAACTTATAAAATCAAATCTTAAACTTCAAATTCAATAGTTCAAATCGATTTAATTAAGTAGAATTCTTAATTAGATACAAATTTTCTTAATTCAACTTTATCTTTCTTAACTTATACAAATCCTTGAAAATCTATTCAAGGATATAATACTTAGACATATTATATTAATTAAATCAAACTTTATTAGATTAAAGTTTATTATTAAAAAAACTTAAAGATATTTCCAATATTAAATAAAACCATATATATATTCCCATTCAAAATCATAGAAATCATTTTTAAAATATTTATGTATAGACCAACGGTGTCTATATATAATTTTCTATCCTGTGGTCAAGTGACACGGATATTTATCATTTCAATCCGTAATTTAAATATATACGGGTAGATATCATTTCCACCCGCAATCCCAAATTCAATTCAAATGAAAATTGCTTGGGTCTATCATTTCAACCCATAAAGAAATTCTTCTATTCTAAAGTCCGTTCGGGTATGTACCATTTCAACCCATAGTGAATTATATACTACAGGGAACTTGCAGAGTGATAACGGATATGACAATAATAATAACAGGCATATATCATCAATAACAATATAATATGAACAACAGAATATGGTGTCATATCCCATAGGTGAACAATTACATATAAATGCATATCATATATATATATATATAACAATTTAAACAATTAACAGTTAAATTTTAGCAACATATTTCAATTTTCGTTCCAATTGAAATCAAATTTAATAAATAAAAGAACGCTAATTGTGAGTGATTGCTCACCTTTCGATGCTAGAGAGAATAGACAATGAAGTTGAGTTACGAATTCCAAAGCAATGCTAGATAGACACGATTCGATGAAGAAAACAGACACGACGAACAAGCTGATTAATGGGAAAATCGGTGAGAACAAATCAGAATCAATCTTGATAGAGACAGAAACGAAATGTACATTGCATTATTATTGTTAATTTCGAATCAGTATTAATTCAAACACATATTAAATTAAATATATATGTATGTATTTCAAAATCATTGTTTTTAAATAAAAATACATATAAAACAACATATATTTACACAGTAAAATTTGAAATAAATGAATATATATACTCATAACGATAAACAACATATTACATGTATATATAACAAACACAAAATCTTATATAAACCTCATATATATGTATACATTCTATTTTAAAATGATATTCATATATATATATATATATATAAACTGATAGGAAGCTATATATAACTAACTTACATATCAAATTATTCAGTATTAAACATGTATGTTAGCAGAACTAATACATTGTATGTTATACGAACAAATGCAATATATTATATGCTTTAAAAATGTAAGTTATTAAAATATCTATATTAACAATTTCATTATATTGCAAACAACATACAGATACAGCAACACAAAATTTACTTCACCTATATTATCACATACAGTTAACAAAACTTTCATTATTAAATTTTATATGCTATACAACATATAAGTATCAGTTTATATAAAATAATATATATAACTATTGTATAACATAACCTTTAAAAAAAACAGAGACTAGTATAATATAATCTTTAAAACAAACAAACTAGTATATAAACAACTTCAAAATTTTTATAAACTTTAAAACTGTATAATACAATAGAGGGCACATATATATACTTAACTTATTCCATGAAGCTATAAATATAACTATAGCTAGTAACACCCAGTATAATATAAACTAACATAATAATATAAAAATACAACCAAAATAACTTGTATTGCCTACTTTATAAGAATACACACATATAAACATCACAACATAACTGGTATAATATAATGTATATTAACATACCATTAATAACCGAAATCTGCAAAACAAAAATATATAAACAATTAAAGTAATATATATATATATATATAAATTAAAATTAGTATTTAAAACACATTTTAAAAATCCAAATCTCTAGATATTAAAATCAGTATTCATTAAACTTGTGTATTAGGACCAATATATTTGTAAACTATATATATAAAAAAGGAATCAAAGACTAAAACCTAATGTATATATATAACACGCGACCAAGAAAATGTAAAACAGCTAATATATAACTGTATAATTTATATATAAAAATATAATAAAAGAGCTGTAGGAAAGGTAAACCATATGAAGTAATTTTGAAAGCTGTGGGAAAATTTGTACTTAAGCAGTAATATATATATTTTACTATCAACGGTCTTTAAACTTAGAAATAACAAGAAAGAAGAACAAGAAAATACAAAAAAATGTGCGGCCATTACCTTCAAGAAGAAGCACGTGCGAGAAGATGAAGGCAATATGAGATGCGGATGATTTTAACAGCTAAGTTAAGAAATCAAAAGTGTTCGCATTAGAGAGGCAATAATGAAATCGAAATGTACGCCCAAAATTTATAACAAAGTAACGTACTTTGAATTTATTTGTTTTGTATTTGTTTAGTAAAATATATGCTAAAGTATATTTCAGAAAATAACGTATCATTTATATAACGCCAAATAATTTAAACAAGAACGTATAAAAAAAGTACCAAATAAAACGTATAATTAAATAACTATTTACACATTATTTATTTCTTAATTTAAAATTTGATTTGTTACATCCATTTGATTTGTTTATTACTTTACTAAGAAAACAGATGTATATACGTATAAAAGAAACGTATAAATTTATTTCTTTGTACACATTATTTATTACTTAATTTAAAAGTATATAACCAATTTAAAGGAAACAAAATTGAAACATATGTTGTACAAATATATACAGTTTAAATAAAAGATTTGGAAGTTAAAATTTAAAATTTCAATTAAAAGTTGAACTTTAACCCAAAATCAAAATTACAGAAATTGTTTATATTTATTACAATTTAGGAAAATGATTTATAATCAATTCAAGAAATTTCTAAATTTCAAATTTTTAAGTAATCAAACACCAAAATTTTAAATAAGATGAATAAAAATACAAAAATTCAATTAAATATGCAAATAAAACCATTCAAAATTATTATAATTTCACGGGTCGAAATTATTAAAATTTTATGGGTCATTACAAAGACCACTTCGAACCAATTTACGTGTTCGAAAATAAAAGATATGGGATGATGTAATTTGGAAGATAGAATGTAGTGCTGCTTGTCACTAACCCTCCAGGAAAATTTCTCATATCATATTATGTGGCAGTAGTTCTTCATTTGAGATCTTCAATGCGAGGACTTCTCGCTACTAATCCTAGGGGTAATCCCCGATAAGATGTGGTAGGAGTGTGCCTTTGAATTGTCATGTTCCTGGACAACTTGTATGGAAGAATGTTTGACGTTGTATTTCTAGTTACATAAATTGATGTCTATGAACATATCATCTGTTTGGTAGTGGAGAATGCAACTTCTCTTAGCTTAAAAGTGGAATATGCTATGTGAAAGGTAATCTCAACCTCATGCCTCATCACCTGGTAATGGAATAAATAGGGTACGACCTAAGGCTATGTGGTTCGCAACCATTAGGGTATGGTCATCACTTTCTAGATTACTCTCTATGTATCGATTATGTAGTGTATGCTATGGGATCCCGGATAGGTCGGTAACGGCCTGGGTGATGTCATATTTGGTTTCTATCCATGCCATATCTGAGTGACAAATAGAGATAGACTGGTCTTGCTAAATGCGGAGGATTGTTTGTGTATCCTCGAAACATTCCTCTATAGATATACCGTACGGAAGGTAGTCCCTTAACTTCCATTGTATAGAAATCAATTCTCCAACAAGTGCCTTCGGGCTTATTTGTAAATCTACTATGCCGTCAAATTTAATCAATGTAACAATTTTGGCTATTTTAATATGTTTATTTGAAAAATATTTTTCAAAGAATGTCATTAAAAATAATATTCCCAGATTTTTTGTAGCAAATGTTGTGGTTATCATAAGGTTAAAACCCGTTCCTTGTTTATGTGCGACGTGGTCAAATGGGATACCCTTTATTTTTAAAAATGCGTATTTTGTGTTTCTCACACCTGTCCCATGAATGATCCGCAATTTATTTTCCTTTCCCTTAAACTCTGGGTGCCCTAATTTTTTCGAGTAGCCTAGTAGTCAAGTTTAGTTAGAAGAAATACAGAAGAGCTTGGAGCATGGAGTTAGAAGATTCTTCTGAAGATTGTTATCCATTTCCACAACACTTATGTATTATTGTATTCCGCATTTGCAGGGATAGATATTTATAACTGTACATGTTTAACTCTAATAAATGTATTTAAAATTTTTAGCTGTAAAGATTACATGTTGAAATGATATATGTTATTACATTAATGTGAGATTCTATTTTGTCTATTTTTCTTACTTACCCTTAACAATCGGTTTTTCAGCACTTGAATGTTCGACACGCTATATAATGGAAGTATTAGTTTCGATTGTCAATGGTTGAAAATCTTAGATATCACAACTCACTCTATTTACATGGTATGGCTAAAATTACTTGCTATTAAATGGAATAAAATTTTCATTATTAAACTTTAATAAAAAATTAAACCTTAATTAATTAGAAGTTAACTAATAATTAAACTCTAACCAAATAAACATTTACTTAAAATTAATCTTTAATTAAGCAAATAATTAACCTTTAATTTAATAATAAATAATTAAATGTTTTGAATTATAATTAAATAATAAATAAAATAATTAAAATTGAATAAATAAAATCAGTTACCCTTTTTAACCTAAGTAAGCCATCAATTAAATTTCTTATTAATAAATGATTAACTTACTTAATTAATATTAATTAATACTAATTACTTAACCTGATTAGTTAATTAATTAATAAATAATTATTCTTAATTAAACAGTTATTTTTAATTAATAAACCTTCTTAAGTAAGTTAAAAATAACTCAAGTATCGCTAACCTATTTTGAAAAGGATTTCCAAAATATTTTTAAAGGAAAATTTGGAACTTGAAAATTTGAAAAATCCGAACTGCATCCATAGCGACTATCGCCATGGGTACAATAATCTAGGATTCATTTATCCCAGAACTCAAACTTTTTACACTTATTTACTAAAGGAATAAATTTTAAAACATTAGTAAAGTTTGAAAACAAATTTAAGAAAAACAAATCAAATCTTTACTAAAATAACAAGTAAACGATTTGATTTATAACCGGATCTCAAGTCCACTTCACTTTCAAGATACTATCTTCTACATTCACATAATCACATATCCATAGTCACATACACAACAACCCGATTCAATAACATTACTAAATCCCAGCCTATATCGATCATCATTTAAACATATCCATTTGGGTGTTAATGTTAACCCATACATCATCATATTTTAAACATACAAAGATCCAATCAAATGCGACATACATATAGCTTTAAAATAAACATAACATATAAGATAAAGCTATTTCCACATAAATTAGGAATTTACTTACCTTAAAGCCTGACAAAATTCCACTTGAACCTTAGAAACTGAGCTCGAAAATAGGTCACTTTTCCATGGATTTTTGGACCCCTTACTCTCGGAATTTTAAAAAGAGATCGAGAGGAAAGTTTTAGATAATTATTTCCCCTATCATATTAAAAAAAGAATTACTCAAAAGGTTAAATTTTGAGGAAGTTTTGGCCAAAACAGTGAAGGGTATTTTCGGACATCAAAATCTAGCTTCAAAAACACTCTTGCCAAAAATGAATTTTTGGATCATATAGGCTTAAAATTAGAAAAAATAGTAAACTAGTAAGTTGTAGCCACTGGAAATATACATGGTTTTGAAAAAGAAAATCTTAATTTGGTGGAGTATATAAGAAGTTATGGCCGAATGAAATTGGGGTAAAAATTGAGGAATTTGAATGGAAAAGAAGAAGTTTGAAGCTAAGTTTAAAAAGCTTTTAAAAAGTTTAAAACTTGAAAATATAAAAAGTTAAAGGAAGCCATTAAAGAGTTTTGAAGCTTTAGGAAGAAGAGACTTATGATAAAAATTGAAAAAAGAAATGAAAAATGGAAGAAAGAAATAAGAGAAATGCTTATATATATACATAATAATTTATAATAATCTTGTCTAGTCACATCACTCCTTTTGTAAATATATATTTGTATAAAACTATTATATTTTGTCACATCGCTCTCTTTATAAATATATATTTATAATTGTTATGTGTTGTCACATCAGTCTTTTTATAAATAAATAAATAAATAAATAAATAAATAAATAAATAAATAATTATTATGTGCTGTCACATCAATCACTTTATATATATATATATATTATTATGCCTTATCGCATCACTTGTTAAATTAAAATTAATTATAAGATAATATTCTTAAGTATATTATTATCTGGTTAATTAAATTATATGTATGTATGTATGTATATATAGTGCACAATGATGAACAATGTTTCCAACAACTTTCCGGTGTTGAAAAGTAGAAATTTTGGAAAACGTTCTGGGTCATATTTTCTATTTTCTACGAACTATTTAATTTGGTAAATTTTTTTAAAAATAACTTTATCATTATTATTAATTGATTAAAACAAGTTTATTTATCTATAAAAATTCATTTATTAACTATATAAAATTTCCTAGTTTAAGTGACCAAAACCCTGGGTCGCTACATTCTACCCCCTTAAAAGAATTTCTTCCTGAAATTAAACCTTAAGAACATCCTAGTACTATCCATAAGTCAGCGTGATGTTCATAGATCATTCATAACAAAATCCGATTCAATCATCACTCGAATACATAACTTCACCTCCGAACTAGTATCGCTTAGTGGAGACTCTGATCAGGTTCCTTGACTTGGAATCTCTGTTCTCCTTGCATAGTCAGATACTATGATAGAAAATTTTGGTCCCCTACCAAAAATTCTCATCAAATGCTCACCTTCGAAAATCGAGTACTATATCCTTATTCGAAAGGGTGTAAAACACCTCAAAGTCATATACTCGAATCTTAGATCAAAACTACATGAGAAAGAGGAATGATCTACGCCCATCCTACGCACTCATTTAATTGGTTCTCTCTAATACCAATTATATTTCCACAAAAGCTGTTTATGAAAACATTTCATAAAACTAACTTATGTTTAACTTATACAATTCTTTACTACATCTTGATAGTATATACTCTTACTAGACTCAACTATTCCATTTTGCATTTTTTCCTTAAGAATATTCAAGATCCAAATACCCAGCCTTTATTTCAATTTTTTTTTGAAATGAAACTCTATATTTCAATTATAGAAAATATATATCTATAACTCGAGTAACTCCAAAGTTATACTAAGGGACTAGTACTACCAAATAGTATCATACATTTCCTTACCAAGAAGGTTAATACTCAAGAGAAGTGTTTGTCATCTGAACATATCTCTTTCCCAAATTTAAGTTATTTTCTAGCCACTCGAACTAGTTAACGTAAAAATATTCTATTTATTCCGAAATCCCATTTTTGAAACAATACTTCACATTTTTTAGAAAAACATTTATCACCAACTTGCTTTGGATTCGTTCGAGTGAACTTGTTTTGATTGTACAATGATAAAGAGAAAAATTTACTAACTATCTCACAATGTTCGCCTAGGCAAACATCCGATCGTCACTTAGAAGATTATTCCGATTACCACAAAAAAATCAAGACTCATTCACCCCATCCAATCCAAAGATATCACTTCTTACTTGCACTTTTATTCCCAAAATTTATGCTTAAACCGAATTGGTTTCAAATATTATTATTATTATTTTCCCAAAAACTTGAAAATCATTTTTCAAAAGCACTGAGATTTAGGTTCTCAAGTTTTCAACCTAAATTCCTTCCAACTTAATTGATACATTTTTATAAACCCATTTTATAAATTACCTCTATTAAACCATTTTTAAATATTTATCCTAAAATATTCTAACTTTTAAATCGAATTCTACCTCAACATTAACATCGGACTCCCTATCGTCAAACTGTGAAACTTAATTCACAAGGTATTCGTTTTCAATTTTTTTCCCTGTTCCTATTTACCCAACCCATATCTTAAAAAGAAAACATACTAATAATAGTCAATGCTAACTAAATCAACATGACTAAACAAACCCTAAATGATAATAATAACATATTACTATCTCCTAACACCCAACCAACTATACTACACTATTTGTGAAAATCATTTCTTTTTACATATAAAATACATTCTAGATAAATTTATTTCATTTACCCAATTTCAAAATAATGCGTGTTGATTAAACTTGTTTAAGTGTTTAGGAAATTCCTATTGATAACGTTGGTCATACGCATCGACCAAAATTCTTAAGCCACTCACAAATCAAACAACATAATATAAAACAATTTATATCACTAACAAATACGAACTCTCACATATATACACTCAAAATCATTTTAGGGTGTCACTTACCTATCTCTAATGAGTTAACCCCACCTAAGCCAAGGTTCTTGCTTAACCTTTGGCTCCGATACCAAATGTACTGAACTGGGCATTCGTTCCTCAAAAATCGACACTAATACGTCCACTGTATCACATACCGAGCATTCAAGTGCTGAAAAAACCGATTTGTTAGGGTGACAGAAGAAGGAAGAAGATAGAAGAAAACTAAAACCACACAGAATCTCACAACGCGGTGAATAATATATAATACAACAATGATGTTTACAAGAAGGAAACATCTTCATTCATATATACAATATCAGAGTACACTAGACTTATCCTAAATTTGGACAGTTATAGAAACTTGTCCTTATATTGACAAATATATAGACTCTATAATACATCGTAAGAAAAATATACCTGATACGTCTCAACCATCTAGCTCCTCTCTAACTCCAAAGTATCCAGCTAAATTTGGGAAAACATGCTTGGTCTGACCCGAGCATTACATAAAATAATGCCTGAGTCAGTTTGGTAAACCAACGTGAGTAAAATTCAATAACAAATAACAACCAAACTAATACTCTATATTTGAAAACCTTTCAAACAAAGGGTATCCCGTAAGACCACACCACACATAAAAACAGACGGGCTTTTATCTTATGATAACCAAAATATTTTATATCAAAATCCAGTGATATTATCATAATGTCAAGTTTTAAATTAAATAGATAAAATAGCTGAAATGCTTGCATCTCACATTCCAACTGTAACGACCCATAAATTTTCGATAATTAAAATAGCTAATTTAAAAGATTTCGTGATTTAATGTTAAAAAAAATTTGTAATTCGTTTGGAATAATAATAACTGGAATGAATTGCAACAATAATTATCCAAGTAATGAAAAATAAAAGTTACTTAGTGAATGCCTTTGCAATCAAAAGTTGAATAAGATAATAAATGTTGAATTCATTGGGTATAATAGAGTAATTGATTGATAAGAAAATCTATTTAAAATCAAATATTGAATATTGAACAGGTAAAATGTTTAAATTAAATATTTAAAACTTATTGAATAATTGAATAACTGTAAAATGAAAATAGTGTTCTAAATTGTGAATTGGTTTTAAAAGTTGAATCTTATAAGTTCAATTTCAATATTTCAAAAGATAATGAATTATTGGATAAGCGAAATTGTTTAAATTTAATATTTGGAATTTATTGAATAATTTTATAATGGGAATTGAATAACCGTATAATGGAAATGGTTGTTCTATAATTTGAATTTGTTAAACTTTATAAGTTCGTTTTGAATATTTCAAATGATAGTGATTTAAGAATAATCAAATTTTGTTTAAATTTAATATTACAAATGTTTGAATAATTAAATTCCGAATTTGATATGATTAATTTGATATTGAAATTTAATATATGAAAATAGAGTGAATAATTGAAATTTGATTTAATATGATTCAAATTGGTTTCCAAAGTGAATGTAAGTTATATTGGGATTATAATAGAGTTAATAAGATTTTAAAATTGGAATTTATTGGATAATTGAATAACGGGTTTAATATGATTAAAAATGATTTGTAAAATTTTATTTTATCATATTAAAGTTAGAATGATGTTGTAGAACTTTTAAAATCGAATTAAAAGTAAATCTGTGAAAATTGAATATTTTAATATTTAATTATCGACTGGAAAATAGCCAAATTTTGAACAGTCTCAGAATTGGACGAAACTAGTTCCATTGGATCCATAATAGTTAGTTATTATCGGATTTCAATTTTCATACCAATCAGAGTTGTCGTTTGACCGTGGCAGCTCGAAACGCGTTGAAATTGTTTTAATATTAATTTGGCGAGTTAAAATAGTCATTTTTCAAACGGTTTCGGATTTCGACGAAACCAGTTTCATCGGATCCATAATGTGATATTATTGTAAGATTTCAAATTTTATATCAATCAGATTTACCGTTTATCCGGAGCGAGCCAAAACGCATAGAAATTCGTTTAATCGATTTAATTTAAATTTGATCGTTTATTGCCGTAACTCGCACAGATGATCGAATTAGCTTTCGAAACTTGTTCCATTGGGTCCGGAACGCGGGATAAACCCTAGAAACGTCAGTTACCGCGCGAAATTCGGAGTTTGGAAAAGCCGGATAAATAGTATTCGTCGTTTCTTATAAATAGCCCCTTTATTCACAAATAAAAAAAAAGAAGGCTAGGGTTTGTTACAGCCGCCGCCGCTTATAATTCCAAGGGTCGAAATTCAATTCTCTTCTCCCTCAAATTTCTCCAAATCCATCGATTATTTCGAAAAGTTTTCAACTGCAACATGGTAGAGCACATCGAGTTCTCCACATCCAACGGCTATGATCTGAATCGGAGCCACGGATCGTCGGCAATCCTCGTTGGAATGACGGAGGTTCGCACGCGTTTCTGTGGTGGTGGAGTTGACCGAGCTCCAAGCGGCTCTGGCCGTGGGTGGCTCTGGCGATGGCCGTTCTGATGGTGGTGAAGTGATGGAATATCGGCGAACGTAGGGTGGTGCGTTTGGAACCCTAGGTGATGGCTCATGGGTTGTCTTCGTGCGTGAAGACCTGGAGCAACGCGTGAAGAAGAAGATCACGTGCGGCAAGATCTGGGTAGTGAACGTGCGGCCGGGATTGATGGTTGGAATTTTTAAATAGAAATTGTAAATATAATTAGATTTTAAATTATACAATCTTTATAATGCAATAACTTGTTGATACGAGGTCGGATTCGGACAAAACTTTTTGCGTTGGAATCATATGGACGAGCTCTACGCGATGCAACTGGATTGGAATCGTTTGAAGCTAGTGAAAATTTCGGGTAAAATTAAACGCTCGTTTAATTTTATTCGAAATAAAACGCTGGGACTGCATTGAAATCAAGGTGAGTGTTTTATAACGCTCACAACGTACTAAATATCTTTATGCTAGTTAAATTTGACATTATGAAGTGTTATGATTTTATTTGTCATTTTTTGATAAAAATTTAATTGTCATATAGCTTGTCATTTGAATTAACCGTTGAAAAATTAAATTGACAGTTAAATTGAAATAAAAATTGATTTGCGATTAAATTACCTGACATTTGATAACTATGAAACTGCCATGAATTGTATTGTCTATTGGATGATGTATTTTGATGGATGTTATTGGTTGATATTTAAATGTTTGGATGTTTATTTGCTTATATATATTGTTATGCATACATATGACACTGTGATTGGTTTAAGTAATATATACTCATCCCTGACATTTAATTGAAATAAATAATTACTTGGCCATATGATAGAAAATTATATACGGACACCGAATTAGTTAAATTAATAATTTTAAAAATCGTCGATTTGAAATTTATTTAAATGTTTGATTTAAAAGTTATAATAGAAATAAATTTATTGAAATCGAATTTATCGAAATTTGAGTTTGGAATGTTGAAATAAATTTTGGTTAAAAGAAATCGTTAAATAATTAAAGTGGAGACTTTGGGATTTAAAATCGGGATATGATTGAATTTCGAAAATTGATTTGTTTAAAGATTTAACCTTAATTCGAGCTTTGAATATTACTAAATAAAAGTGATATAAAAATGATATTTTGAAGTCGAGCTTGGAATTGAATCATATTTGAAATTTGGATTTAAACTCGAAAATTGATGGCTAATTTTGTTAAGTGTTATAAATGGATATTTTGAAAAATCAAGCTCCAAATCGATATAAATTGAATTGAATAAATTAAAGGTGAATATAAAATTGAATAAATTTGAAGTCAAAGTTGACATTGATTTGAATTGAAATCGAAATTGAATCGGTAGAATGGAAATTGAAATTGATTTGAATTGGGAAGTTATAAATTGAAATGGATTGGTTTTGAAGCTGTTTTATTTTGTTTTCCAAATTACTCAGTTATATAAACCATTTTTGAATACTTAAATTATTTTAATCTATTTTAAATCTACTTAACCCAATTTGAATTATTTTAAACTAATTTATCTATTTTAAATCCGTTTTATTTTTAAGTATCTTTTACTATTTTAATTATTTAAAACTACTTTTAAACTACTTAAACTATTTTCTAAAAATTTCAAGCTGATTAATAAGGTGAAATGTTTATGTTTAAATCTTGAATTTGAATACGAATTGGATTAAATGAAGTTGCAACCTAAATTGAAATTCGTAATGATTTTGAAATCGAAATGAGATATTGATGCGGAAAATGAGTTTTGAAATGAAATCTTACATTTGAAAAGATACGATGATAATCGAAATGGATTTGATTTTTTTGAAGCGAATATGATATTTTGATATCAATTATGAATCGATTTGAAATGTAAAAGAGCCAATGGTGTAATAATACGTAGTTATTAAAGAGATCGGGATCAGATATGGACATACTCTTTGTCGATATCGAAAACCACTTTAATAACTATTATAAGCGGAGTGTTGATCCAGAATGAAGTGGATGGTTTGGTGAACGCGTTGACTGAAGAAAGAGAACGATATTGGATGACCCCTGACATGACTAAAACAAGAGCCGCGCCGGGCCATTGAGGTTCACCACCTCTAGCGGACACGCTTCTTCGATACCATATCTATTATATTTGTGATGCGATTTGGGTGCACCCCTTGATTTGGGAGTGTTGTTTCGCGGTATTGGGGTAGCTGCTGGCTATGCTCAACATCAGTCCGGATCACGCAACTACTAGTATCCTAGTTGGTATCGCCTCATGTACCTTGTCATACTGATATATCCTATTCGCGACCACTACGTTATGTTTTGTGTTATACCTATGGGGTACCCTCTGATAACCACCAGTTTACGGTGGGGCTTATGGTGCTGTATAGACTATGGCATTATAAAAATGTGTTAAGGGGGATTATGGTAACGCCTTAACGCTATTTTGATACTTTATATTACTGATAGGCATTATCTACTTAGCGTATATTACTACATAGTAGATAGTTTAACGGATCCTTAAGAGATGGAAAATCCCGTAACATCTCTTACGTTATTACACGCACGTTGACACTGGATATGAAATGTCAAACCCCGTAAACATCTCTAACGCCGTTACACTCATATTTATTTACGATTGATTTAACTTTCATAAGGATATTTAGTCCTGACTCGAGTGTTTTGTCTTTTCATTACGCTCGGGTCAGTCCTGAGTTTTTCAGATTTTTTGAAAATCTATTCTGGAGGATGAAGACGAAGATTTGGTATACTATTACTATTATTACACTTGCATCATACTATCTGCTGCATTATTTTAATTGTTCTGTTGTATATGTATAACTCTGATAAATGTTGTATAAATAATTGTCAAAGTATAGTAAACAGCTTCATGAACTGTTTATTTGACTATTATATTTTATCGTTCCGCTACTTGGGCCCCAAAGCACTTGAATAGTAATACCGAATATGATCACCCTGCTTGGGCCCCAAAGCATACAAGAAAAGATAATAACTGATCTAGATTTGGAATGACCTACCCTACTTGGAAGCTACTCATTTGTCCCTACTGCATGCTTGATTTTTGTCATTCCTGGCTGATGAGGTTTAAGGCTACGATTTACCTTTCTGAATAGCAATCCATCTTGAAATGCTAACAATGCCCTCCAGACGTCAGTGCAATGCCAACGTTCATCCATACAAGTTCGTTCTAGGTCTGAACCAAACCGAAGACACTAACTCCACTGCATCCACTTTGGAATCACCCTCAGGATTAGTAGTAGTAGCCCTTGCACTTCAAAATGCACCATCTTCAATCATCATCAAGATGTCTTCCACTCGAACATACATGTTGGTTTAGAGTGCCTTTCGAATATATAGATCCGATCCCGGTCTCTCCATACCAACAGTCGATAATTTCCGGATGACTCATTCTCGGTTCTTTTGGAAGTAAGTATTCGAGACCTTATCGGGGAACTCAAATTTACATTCATACTTTCTAAGTCAAATTGGATCAAAGTTGATAGTCGGTTATTTAACTAGCAATAAACAAACATCCAATTATGGTTTAATTTCCATATGAGATCCACCAAGCCTTTATTAATTCTCTTTAATTAAAAAGATACTTCATAAAACTTTTTCAAAAGATGTTTTCAAACAGTATTTCTAAACCCCTAATGTTCCCTTTATACTTGGAAACAATTGACATTATTTACCAAAACATTTTGGAAATTCCCTCTTCAAAATTCCATATTAAATGGCCAACAATTCCCTTTTAAAAACTTCACCTACAATTAAATCCATTTACTTCAAATTCCAAACCTCTTTATAAATTTCCAAACTAGATTTAAACTTCCTTTGAAATCTCTAATATGATTTATAAATCTCTTTCTAATTTAGAACTCTTTATAAATCTTCTTTATAAAACCTTTATAAATTTTCCTTTATAAAATATCATTTACAAATTATATTTTGTAAAACACTTTAAGTAAACCTTCAGTAAAAACCCTTTATACAAAAGTTATTATTTATAAATAAATTTACAACATAATAGTACAACTTGGAAATTATTTATAAACTTTAAACTGTAAAATTTATTTAAGAATTGAAGTTAGTTCAAAAGCAAACTTTATAAATTCAAAAAAAGGCTTAGCAATTCCGACGGTACTAATTTATGTTACCATTCACTTTCAATTCTAATTCACTTAACAATCATTAACATAAGCAATAAGTACGTAAATACAACTCATATCCCAATCAGGGAATAGCATGTCAATATGAAGTAACTATCATATACATATCCAAATGACATAATAGCAGGAGGGTGATTTGTCCTGCTAAACAAATGTCCAAACAAAATCATTACATATAGTAGAATGGTGATTTATTCTACTAACGTATCACACAATCAACAATCAATTTATAACAGAATGAGAATTTATTCTGTTATTCTCTATCCACAACAATCAAACACTTACCCTATAGCAGAACAGTGATTTATTCTGCTATTAGATTTCCAAATAATACAATCAATCAATATTATAACTCATTCATAGTTATTTGTCTACTTCATTGTATTAACACTTTAATTCCTATATTCAAAACTAACCTTGGAACAGAAGTTCCCTTTAAACGATTTGATTCTTAGAAAACTAGGATTTAAAACTTAAAACTCCCTTTTAAAATAATCAAATTCAAGTTAAACTCTTTATTAAATCATAATTAAACTTAATTAAATCTTAATTTAACTCAATTAATAATTAATAAAAAATTAAACTTTTAAATAATTAATTAACCCTTAATTAACTATTAATTAAACCCAAATAAATAATTTACTAATTATTAAATAATTAATTAACTTCATTAATAATGTAATGTTAATTAATCTTAATAAAGTATAATACTGTTTTAAATACACTGGTTACATATAATACTAATTAATCTTAATTAATAGTAATATATGTTTTAAATACACTAATTTGCATCTAATACTGTTGCTTAATAAAGTATTGGAAAATACGTTAACACTTGATTTCATTATATGCTCTTTCATGACCATCACAGAAAATTATTATTTTTCTTAATAGAAAAAAGATATAACAGCACTTAACTAACAAAACACTTTCATGTAACAAAAAAGAGCAAATAATTTTTTTTATGATGTAAATAGTTAACATAAATTAGAATTACACATCAATAATCATTATCTAAAGTCAAGATCATCCACTAACGCTTGTTAAGCTTCAGTTTAAACTCAAATCTAAAGTTCCAAGGTTTTGAAATTGTCTCTTCAATAATGGTCCTATAAATCAGTTAATGTTAAACTAACAATCTGAGCACGCTCTTACAAAAGTGGTAAGGCTAATTTGACTCCCTTTACATGTTCAAAATCCTACCAAAGAAATATCCATTATTGAGAAGTCAACTTGTTCATGGTTTTAAAGGTCTCAAAGTAGGGTTTGGAAAGTTGATAGATTTGCGAAGAAATAATACAAAGTAATTATTAATTTTTTCCCAAATATTGATAACAATATTTTTATAATTCAGTTAGTGTTGCTCAATTGAGAATTGCCTTTTGAGCAACACTAATAGCTCTTTGGGTAATGCATTTAGCTATCACACAATAGTTTGCTAGAATTTGTTAGTTTGTTCTTAAAATTGTAGCTCATCGTATACAAGTAAAGAATAAAATAATAATAATAAATTTTAAAAAAGGATAAGGTGCATGAACTTTAGGTGTGGGAAACATGGTAGGTTAATATATTAAGTTATTAACCGACCAAAACTTAGTGGGCTTCCTTCTGTATTGAGCTATTAAACTTCAGTGAAGTTCAATGAAGCACATAACCTTACCAAAAATAAAATCTTCAAATACGTTCATGATTGAAAACTGTTATTGTTAGATGATTCTATGAGCTTATGGCTGAACAGCAAAAAGAAACTATCTTCAACGAATGTTAACTCTGATTCTAGAGAAATGGAAATTACTCTCATATTTCGAATGATATTTCAGCCAAAATATTTACAATCAGTGTTAAATAATAGCCACAAACTTTGCAAAAATATATTATATACCTTTATTTGTATATGTTATATGCAGTAAACTTGGTTTTGTAAAATGAGAAATGTTCACTCACTGATTATCTACATTACATGGTTACACAACATAGGCTTAAGGCCATTCGCTAAATAGCAAAATACGCCTTAGAAGCTTATACAAAGGCACAAATAGTAGGCTACTGGTCCCAAATTAGTGGGACTGAAATCCAGAGAACATATCTAGCTGCATAAATAACTGCCATGATTTGGAGAGTTTTTGGAGAGCTTTTGGAGTAGGTGGCATGTATCCTTTAACAACTGGCTTGTGACGTACATGTACATTCCTCTTGGGGGATATGGATGGAAGTCATTCAACATGTAGGAAATACTTTCTGTTTCTCTATGACATGATTTGGAATGAAACTTTCGCTGTGGACATGGCATTTATTAATAAACCTTGAAATAATGGTTAAGTCAACAATGATCATATATCAGGTGAAAAAATAACTATAAGGTCTATCATTCTTGAACTAAATATCACTTGTGAAGTCATTACCATTACATGCATCATGTTAAAATACCTTAGTGGATATGTCATAGGCCCTCAAGTTTGAGGTGGTTTGTTTCACGATTCCTCCGCATTGACAGCTTACCTATTCAGGGTGGAACATTTACAATATTATTTTTTGGAACGAAGTTTGTGTTTCATACCCATGATGCAAAAAAAAAAAAAAAAAAAAAAAAAAAAAAATCTCCAAGGGATTGAAATGTATCTGGGATCAATGTATAAAATTCATGTCTCATGATATAAATGGCTAGCGAATTACAAACTGTATTCACATAATACCTATATCATTAAAATGATAATTAGGTTTGTGTTACTGTGGGTTCAATAAGTCTTTTGGCTTTTGGTTTCTAATCATGAAACAAAGTAAGATGAGTGTGCATACAAAAAGACCCAATTCAGGCAACCTACAAGACCTAGAAACCTAACATTACCAAATTATCCAATAAAATAACATAAGTAACAAAAATTAGTGAATACCTTTGTAGGCACAAAAATATTCGTCATAGATTTGTTAGGGTCGTCTCGCACGTTGTAAGAAGGAATGACGTTTTGGAATTGGAATAGTCCCACATCGCTAAATGATTTAGAGAAGTGGTGTAAAAGTATGGGTTGGTAAACACGTAACATTGATGATTCTTTCTGTTACAACAAAGTGTGTGACAATCCATATGCATATGCTACATGTTGGAGATGGAGAGTTTGTTCCGATCTCACACTGGGGATTCATTTTGTTACAACAAATGAAGAGCTTGGTCCGACCGTCGTTATATAACAAGATTAACTTTGAACATGCAAATTCTACAAAAATCTAAACACCGAACACACAAATTTCAAGCCATAGTGTCTAATTTTCGATTTTAGCAAATTGTTTAAAATCCTAATACTTGTATTTCAAAGAGAGAGTGTAAAGCAAATTATTAGCTTTAAGTCGAAGAAGAAGGTCATTAATGTTGAAGGTTCAAAGTCACAACTCTCTTCGTCTACTTCATTTTCGTCGTTACAATTCTCCCTACCCTCCTCCCTGATCTCACTTTTTTAAACGCTGATGAGGCGGAAACATTTATAATAATTAAGATGGATGTGATATAGGTTTTTTAGAAAGAAATAATGGAACGTCGTCACCTAGCATTGTACAAAAATAAAAGGTGGATTAAAAAATATGTGTAATAAGAAGAGTACGGAAGAAATTACTACAAAGCAGACGATTTAAAAAACCAAACACATAAATTAACTCAGACGACATTAGCAGTGTGACAAAGAAGCTACATGGTGCCAAATTGTTTGAAATTATAACATTATTATCAGTGATGTTCAAATATGATCGGTTTGGAAAAAATCTATATGGAGTTTTACAGTGCCATACAAGTTTTTTTTGTAGACCCCAAAATATTTAATGCTATAGATAACAGAGATAAATAAGACATTGGGCATAAGCAAAAAATTCCAAAACTTAAATAAAATCTTTTGTTCCATAATATGACAATAAGTACACATTTATTATGTCTGACCTAATTCACATACATGGATGTTAACAAATATTACACATTATATTGTCAGATTGAGTATTGTAGAAATGCTAAATGGAGATGATCAGGTATTGCAAAGCAATATTTCTTCTTAAAACAAAGCAAACTATGGTGATAGTGAAACAGTTTGGAATTAATCAGCTTTTAAAACCAACGTCCAAGAGGATATCAAATCAAAGGTATGAAAAGAGAGATATACCATAAATAGTATAGAGCCACATGTTTAATAAAACAGAAATACAGTCATCAAGTCATAATATAAATTTGAGAAAATATGAATATATTATCACAATTAGTACATAATGTACTATGAAGTGAAATTTGTACGCATGTCATTTGGATCAGTACTCCATGCTTCAGTATGTACTTCTTTAATTAATTAATCAACGGATTATTACAAAACTTAATAATAAGTGAACATGTTCAAAGAAAGCAAGGAAAAGTATAGTCTTGCATCATTTATTAAACTGAAACGGTCATAGTTGTTAACGGTAGCCTTGTATAAAAGAGAGTTAAAAAATCATAAAATTTGTTACTAAAAATTGATTAGAGTAATAAATCGCTCAGTTTACCAAATTATGCATACAATTAAGCATGTCACCAAGTCAACCAATTTTGGGTTATTGCTTTGAATATTTAATTGAAGATAGAAACAAACAAATATGAAAATTCACACTGAATTTATAGAACACCCATTTAGGTTCAAAAGATTTTTATGTTTGAATAGTAAATGAAAAACAAAGAAGAAGAAGAAACCACATTGTAATTCACTTTTTACTCTTACATCACTATAATCAAGTCGCATGTGCTCCTTCTCATATTGATCCCACTAAATAAACAAAATTAGTACATATACAACATAAAGTAAAAACAATAAATTAGGTGTAAAACCTATGGTTTTAAAATCTAGGTAGCAAATTAGAAATTTCCACGGTGTAGTAATTAAAATTTGTTAGAATAAATCATTTATTAGTTCGACAAAGATAAAAAATACCGTGCATGTTAAACTTCTTGAATGGAAAACTACATTAGTTATATAGAAATGTTTCAAACTATTAAAATCCATCATTGTAAAAAAACTCAAACTTAAGGTCCAATATTTAAAACAGTCAAAAGGCTCTATATCTTTGGAAATTATTAAAATTTATACAATATTTATATTTTATATTTCGAAAACCCGAAGCATGAAAAATTTGGAAGTTTTAAAATCTTATATCTTGAAGTTAGGATAGATCTAAGAATAATATTTTCAAAATATAATACAATTCAAATTCATATAGGTCTGGGAATTATTTTCCTAAAACATCCAAACTATGGAATATGGGATATGCAGTTCAACAATAACATGCACAAACGTCTTTATCTTTCATATATAAACACAGCAGATTGAAGAGTAAACCAAAGGATATACCAAAATAGAAATAATGATTCTCGAGTTGCAAAACGGAAGAAGTTATAGATAAGAATATTGTACTGCTGCTAGACCTCTAATTTAAATTTCAATGATAACAACTATACAATCATATACATATATATAACTTATCAAGATTGCGGGTATATTGTAACGATCCATCATTCTTACACCTAAAGACGACACTTAATACATCATCGGTATTCGTGCGCCGATCATTTAAGTGTCTGAAAGATGCGTCATTTGGTGTGAAGGAAGAAAAGACAAAGCAGAATCTCACATCGTGACGAGTAATATATAATATGAACAAATCTTTACAAAAGAAAACATTTTTATTATACACAACATCAGAGTACACTAACTGGACAGTTATAACACCCTGTCCTTACCATTTTTGATAAATACAGACTAAAGCACAACAACAACAGCGAAAGAATTTAAGATATGTGAATATGTCTTAAAGAATCCAGCTCATCTCCTGGAAGCTCCAAAGGATGGAGCTAAATCTGAAAAATATGCTCGGACTGACCCGAGCATTATATGAAACTAACGCGCATGTTAGTCTAATAAAACCAACATGAGAAAAAGTCGAAACAAAACATATAGATTACTATATTTGAATACCTTTCAAAATATAAAGTATCTCGTAAGACTATTGTAACGACTCGATATTTTCAACCATTCACATCCATTATAAGTGTATAGACCCTCATGCCGGAATTGAATTGCTCAAAATACCGCTTGTAAATAAAAATTTGGCAAATCTCAGAATATACAGTAAATAAAAATCACAGATCACAGACACAGAGTAATAATGATGCAGCGGAAGTAAAAGAAATAGTAGTTCATGAAGCTACTACATAAAAATATCAGAGTTACATAAAATACAACAGAAGAAATAAAGTACAAAGGAAGTCTCACTACATAGAAGTCTACTAATACAAGGGCTGAAAGGAACAACAGACTGCAAAAGATGAAACTTGACAAGTAGATAATCTCCAGCGATTTCAATCTCCAAAAAGTGGAAATCCAAATCTGCGAATAACTCAGGCTGACCTGAGCGTAAATAAAAATGCAAACACTCGAGTCAGGACATACATACTTATACAATGTAAACCAACTCAAGTGAACTGTAGTAAAGGTACAAGTAACTCAGAAGATGCTTGGGACCGTCCATCCTCTAAGGATTCGTTAAACTATTTACTATGTAGTATATTGCGCTATATACAATAGTGTCAAATCAGTAAAGTATAATCATATAGAAAATAGCGTTAAGGGGATGATGAACCTTAATGCGGTCGGATCTTTAAAACAAAAATCGTAGTGGGCTTGCTATAAGGAGATGACACGGCACGCGAGGCAATGCCAGGGTGGATACACCGTTTGCACTCCCGGACCGGTGGTGACGGCAAGCCAGCAGCTTCCGCCCACCTCGAACAATACCCCCGAATCAAAGTGGTGCCACATATCGAATCACAAAAGTAATAGAATGGTTTCCGATGGAGCATGCTCGATGAAAGGGTGCGACCCTTTGTGTAGCCCGGTATAGCTCCTGTTTTAGTCATTTATGCCAACTCACGGGAGTTGGGTCCACGTAATATACCTTGAGAACGTCGCCACCATCCTACTTCATTCTTGAATCTCCACCGCGTACACAGTTGTTAAAGTGGTTTTCGGTATTGGCCGGCTATAAGACAATATCTGATACCGGTCTCTTTAACAACCAATCGTCATTATAACCCGTAGTTATAACTTTAAAACAATATTTTATACTTCAAAAATAAAATGTCATTTCAACCCAAATCTTTTTCAAAATAAAAATTAAATCATTTCCAAACCATTTCAATATATCATCATACCATATCTTTCAATTCAAATATTTATCAAAATAAATATCAAGTCATTTCTAACCATTTCAATATATTAAATTATCATATCCTTTAAAAAATTCCTTTCAAATCATTTTAATATATCAAAATATCATAACCTTCTAAAGCTTCATTTCCAAAATATCATATCTTTCAGGACTTCTTTTCAAATCATTTTAATATCAAAATATCATATCTTTTAAAACTTCGTTTTTCAAATCATTTAATATCAAAATATCGTATCTTTCAAAACTTCGCTTCAAATCATTTTAATATATCAAAATATCATATCTTTCAGTACCACATTTCAAATCATTTTAATATATCAAAATATCATATCTTTTCGAAACCACATTTCAAATCATTATTCATTTTATTCAATTTAAAATACCATTTCAATTCATATTTCAAAACAGTTTATATTCCAAAAAAAATCATTTTAATCATAAAAATGAAGTTATTATGTTGAAAATTAAATTATTAAATTTTCAAAATTTTCAACTTCCAAAGTTCATTTATTCACTTACGTTTATCAAAACAGTGAAATTTCACTTGTCGTAGCATTTAGAAAACGCTACGGAAAGTTACATTCAAAACAATTCAATTTAACAAAAAACAATATTTTAAAATGTTGTAATAGGGTTTACTTAAATTCCAAATAAACTTAGTTAAATTCAAAAATTATAGCACTTACAAAAATTGCTATAATAGTTTTTAATTCAATTTAGCTTTTTAGTTCATTATCATCAACTACAACATTTACAAATACTGTAATATCATTTATATTGTAATTAATAGCATTTCAAAAATGCAGTCAATTAACTTCAAATATTCAATATAATTTCTCAACCAATTATATTTTTATTTAAAACATTTTTAGCTCATAAAATCATACATTTTCACATTTATAAACATCATTTAATTTTTCTCAAGTTCATGATTTTATAAAGTTAAATTTCCATTCAAAAATCAAGATTTAATAATAATTCACTTATTAAATTGCAATGTTCAATTTTAAATTCATTGCATTAAATTTAAACTTAACACTTAAGTTCAAATTCTCAAATATAACTTAGTTTTATTTTATTTGCTTAACTAAAAGTTCACTTTTAAGTCAATTTCATAAATTTCTAATTTCAGTTATATTTCAAAATTTCAACTTAAATATTCATTCATTTCACATTTCAGCTTTATTAAAAATCATTAATATGATATAAAATCACTTTAAATTAATTTAAATTCAAAATATCATAAATTTATCATATTTTCAAAGTTAATTTAAATTCCATTAAAAATTAAATCAAAATTTCCAAAATAACTTACATTCATATTTTTTAACTTTTCCATAATTTATTTAACTTATAGATTTCCAGAAAATAAATAATACTTTTCAAAAGTTATATTTTTATTAAATTTCAAATCAAATATTGTAATAATTAAATTTATAAAATATTTTAAATTTTTTAGAAAAACATATTTTAACTACGGGCCTGTATATAATTTTCTACGCTAGGTAAAGTGATACGGGTAATATATCATTTCAACCCGTAATTTACAAAGAAAATCCGGGTTTAATCATTTCAAACCCGCAATCCCAAGTTAAAATAAATTAAATAAAAACCGTTCAAACCTATCATTTCAGTCCATAACGATTTTTCCCTATTCTAAAGTCCGTTCGGGTATGTATCATTTTAACCCATAGTGATTCTAATTTACAGGGAACTTGCAGTGTGATAAACTGATAAAATATACAGAATAACATGAAATAACAGTAACATATGATATAACAGGTGTGAACATCATATGATAATAATATAAGCAGTTATAACATGTTAATATAGTTCTACAGATTCGCAGGGTATCAATTTACTACTTATATAAGTACATAATGTCTGGTGAGAAATACTCATATTTTTATGCTGGAGATATTAATTTGAATGACACAACGGATCCAGAAGGCACGACATTTGATTTTGAGTGGAGAGAAATAGGCAAGATATCATCTTATAAACAACCCCAAAACAAGACAATATAACTTATGAATATTCAACCAAAACAATATAGAAATAATTGGAAATTTGAAATTAACAAAAAATGATTCAACCTTTCATTAACCATTCAAGTGCTTGGCCATGACATCATTTGGCTCAGCCACGATCAGGTCTAGACCTAAAATGCCCATCCAATGGTCAGCAAAAAGAAGGCAAACAATGGGATGTGAAGAGGTAGGAGTTAAACATGAAGCAGACAAAGAGTCAAGGCTAAAAGGAGTGGTTTTTGGTGCACACTAGGATCGGCCTAGTCATTGTTTAGGCTTGGACATGCTTGCTCCAGATCTGGACAGAGGTCAGGTGATGGCCAGAGATCAGGTTATGGTGGTGGTGGAGCAAGGGGAGGTGGCCAAGGTGATAGAAGAAGGATATAAGTGAAGTTATGTGGTCTAGGCATTGTTTCCAAGGATTGCTTTACAAGTTTGAGGGGTTTGCATCATAGGGAGGCCATGGTCAGATCTTGGTCAGAGGAGGGGAAGGTGGTGCTACTGTAGATAGTGGTGGTGTGGTCGGTGGTGGAGATGTGGGGCCGAGCAAAGCTATGAGAGGTCATGGTAAAAATCAAGCAAAACAAAGAAGAAGAAGTAGAAAAATGAGAGGAGGAAGAGAGGCCATTGCTTATTTTTCTTTGCTCAGATCTGAAATGGATGTGTATTATTGATGGAATGAGAAACTTTCACATGAATAAGCAAAAGAAAAGGAACGGCTATAATAAATTGATGCATTGGTTGAAAAAGAAACGGTAAAAGAAACGGTGAAACGACTTTACGTTTCTTAGCTTTTAAAACCTTCCATACTTCATTTTCTTTTAAATCAAGTAAAACAAAATAAACTTCAGCAGGTACATCTAAAAATCGAAACAAAGTGGAATAAAATAAAAATATATAATTAAATTTAAAGAAAATATAAAAAGAATTAAGGAAATTGCTTAAAAATTGAAAACAGGGTTCAAAAATTACAATTAAAACATCAGTGGCTTTGGAAAAATATCTACTTCATTTTAAAAATATTCTAAAGAAAAATTTTGAAATAAAATAATTTATTTATCATTTCTAAAATAAAATAAATAATTAAATTGGAGAAAAATAGAAAAGAACTAAAGAAAATGTTTAAAAATTGAAAACAGGGCATGAAAATTACAAGAAAAATACTACTAGCTCTAGAAAAATTCCTACCTCACTTCAAAAATATTAAAAGATAAAAACATACATAAAATAGCATATCAATACATATTACAATAAAATATGACAAAGAAAAATAAAATTTATACTATTTAAAATAACAAAATTGCAGAATCAACGAATTGCACTCAATATTGAAATATACATAACTTTCACAATTTAAATCCGTTTCCAACGAAAGAAAAAGCAGTGTTCCTAAAATTTTATGTACTTTCAAAATAAAAGAAAAAAATTTAAATTTTCAAACTTTTAAAATTTTAAAATAAAAGTCAAAGTTTGACTATTTTGACCAAAAATTCACTTTTTGGAAAATATTCTTTTTAGTCATGCTTTGGAATGATAATTCATATCAAAACTAAAGTTTATCATTCAAAATAAATAAAATAAGTTTTTAAATCAAAAATTCAATTAAAATAATTAAAATATACAAAAAAATTAAATCACAAAATACAGGGTTGTTACACTCTCCCCCGCTCACAACTTTTCGTCCCCGAAAAGAAATGAGGTACGGGAAAGAAAAGAAAAAGATAGAGTGAAACAAGATTAGGACAAGATGACAAGGAGATTGAAATTGTACATGATGGCTATTGTTATAGGTAAGTTTTACAAGGTGGAGATGATCTTTCCAAGATTCTCCAAAATTAAGAACAAAAGCACGAAAAGGTGGATTCAAAATGATTACCAAAGATCTATCAAAGATTATAGAAAGATGCCTATACCAATCTATAGCAAGATAAGGATGATAAGGACAACTAAAAGATAGTTTGGAAAACAAAATAAGGAAATAAATTTGAAAGCACGGAAATTTCAACTTAAATAGAGAATAAATCTGTTCACAAGTTAAATAAATCTTAACAATCTCAAATTCCATTATCTTATTATCCAATCATCTTAAATTAACAATTTTTAAAACCAAAGGGTTTGAAAAATAATCATTTATTACACTCACAATGTACTTAATAAATTTTATTTTTCTTTATTCCTAATTAAAAATTAGATTTATTCTTAGTTCTTTTTTTTAACATTATTTTATATTGTAAATTATTCAATTACCCATTTATTCTATTTACCTCTGTTAATCTCTTTTTTTTTCAACTAAAATTTAAGTGTATAACGTTTATTATAACCACTCAAATTTTATTTATAAAATCTTTTTATATTGTATATTATCCAATTACATTGTTAACTTTTGAAAAATTAAGGTAAGTTATATTTGAATGCAATTGCATTATAGAAATAAAACTTTCCAATTAAATCATTTCATGCTTGGTATTCATCTAAAATTTTGATTGTCTTTTTTTTATAATTGAAATTATTCTTTAAAATAAAATTTAAAAACTAAATTTCCGATTACATTCAAACCATTTAGAGATAAGTAATAATATATACATAATATGTCAAATCAAATTTCAATCATATATCTATATATATTAAAATCAAGTCATATTTCAGAAATTCAAATCAATTATATTTTCCAAAACAAAGCTGTAGCAAGACTACAGGGCGGTCTCTTCACTTTGAAACTCGAAAATGAACGTCGATGATGTCGCGATCATCACCGACGTTATTTTCCAACGACAAAGAGAAGAGTACTTTAAAATTCTTTGGAAACAAATTTTATTTGAAAATACTTTAAATAGTATATCCCTTTTTTTAAAAACTTTAAACACAAGGTTTGAAACCATCGGAAATTAAATTCTCAAATTTCTTGTTCAAAAAATTCATTTCAGTTCCCAAATAAATTGTGACAACCCTGTATTTTTTTTATATATTTTAATTATTTTGATTTAAAAAAACTTATTTTACTTATTTTAAATGATTAAATTTTATTACTTAAATATAAATCTTGATTTTATATTAAATTATAATTCCAAACTTGTGTAATTTGAATATGTTCCTGAAATGTTGATTTTGGTCAAAATAGTCAAACTTTGACTTTTGACTTAAAATTTTAAAAGTTTAAAATTATAAATTTTATCTTTTATTATGAAATTACATAAAATTCTAAGAACACCACTTTTCGTTTCGTTGAAAACGGAGTTAAAATGTAAAAGTTATGTACATTTCAATTTCTAGTATAATTTGTTTTATTGTGCAATTTTGCCTATTTTAAATTTTATAAATCATATTTTTATTTCTTATATTTCTTTTAATATGGGTAGATATGTTAATTTATGTATATTTTCATCTCTAAATATTTTAAAAATAATAATAGGATTTTTCTAAAATTTACTATGATGATTTCCTATTTTTAAAAGGCTGTTTCCTTTTTCTGCTATTTTCTTCGTCTAAACTATATTTTAATTAAAATTTATTTATTTATTTTGTGAATTCATTTTATTTTGTGTTCTTATCTTTATTTATAAATATTTTTAAGTACATAAAAATTTTTCCAAGTTCATTGCACTTATTTTTCATATTTTCAGGACTAGTTGTAAATTTTGCTGTTTTATTTAATTAAACTATATATAATTAATAATTTATTTATTTATTATTGTTTATTTACTAAATTTTCGTATTTTTATCTGGATTTATATATATATTTCAGTTATTTAAAATTAAAAAGAATTTAGTGGAAATTTGAAAGGTTTTGTGACTCTTTAGTTGCTTAAGTCTCTTTGTTTTCCCACCTTTTCATTTTCTAACTCTTGCATTCAATTGAGGCCAACCATATCTCATTTCTTTCAGCTGATTACATATCATTTGCACGTAAACAAATGTCCTCCTTCATCTCCTAAAAACTCACGGCACTTCAAAGAAAAATATGGCTTTCATTCTCCTCTCATCTTCTTCCTTTTTCCATTTGTTTGCCTTGATTTTTGCCCTGCTTCTTCATGCTTTGCTCAGCCTAACCTCTCCACCATCAGCTCCACCATCTCCTCCACCATCTACAGCAGCTCCTCCTCCCCCTCCTCTGACATTAACCAAGTTTTGCCCATCCATTGAGGTTAGCATCACAAACTTTGCACCAAACCCCTTGAAATTGCCTAGCCTAGCCATATACTCCACTATCTCCTTCATATCTTGCCTTGGCCACCTCCTATTGTTCCACCACCACCACGATACAACCTTTGACCCTCCACCTACCCACTGTCCAGACCTGAACCAGATCAGGCCGTGGCCTCCCCATGTTGAAAACTCCACAAAAATTGCAAGCAAACCCTTAAAACTAGCCTAGCCGAGCCTTAATGCCAATATCCTTTCACATACTCCTCTTGGCCACCCCTAGAACCACCACCACCAGCAACCACATGACCTTTGGGTGCTGCTATACCATCACTCTCCACTGTCTAGATCTGGAGTAAGTATAGCCAGCCCAAATGTGCCATAGGTCGAGCCAAATATGGACCAAAATCCTTGTTTATGCCTTGTAGTCATAGTTTCATGTACACATACCTTTGCACCATCATCAAATCCATGATACGCTGACCTGTTGCATCCAAACCTGATCCAAAACCATTCCATTACAGTGCTTTTCCAGTCCATAGCTGAAGCATACAAAGGTGAATGCAAGTGCAAAAGTTCTAGCTTTGAATTGTGTACTTATTCCTAGCATTGTTTTGTAATATCTTGGTTTATAATTCATGTTTGTTATTGTTTGTTTGATTTGTATTCAAGGGAATTAATCCTTGGCTCCTCCATTCGTATCTGTGTCGTGCTTTTTTGCTTGTGTAGATTCCATTCGTGAAATTCGTTGTTGTGTCTCCAGCTCAAACCGGTGAGTTATTCTCACCAGACAATCTGTACCTATATAACTGATAAACCGACACCATTTGAATCTGTAAATGTGTTGCATCATGTTATAACTGCTATATTATGATCATATGATGTTTACACCTGTTATTACACCTGTTATATCACTTGTCACTGTTTATTATGCTATTCTGTTTATTTATATCAGTTTATCACACTGCAAGTTCCCTTTTGATTAGAATCACTATGGGTTGAAATGATATATACCCGAACGGACTTTGGAATAAGGGAAAATTGTTATGGGCTGAAATGATAGGCCTGAATGATTTTCAAATCATTTATTTAACTTGGGATTGCGGGTTTGAAATGATAAAACCCGGATTTTTCTTTTTAAACTGCGGATTGAAATGATACATATCCGTATCACTTTACCTAGCGTAGAAAATTATATATAGACCCGTAGTTAATATATGTTTTCCTAAAATCTTTAAAGTTATTTTAGAAATGTAAATATTATATTATTTTGATTTGAATATAATTAAAAAGGATTTTTGTAAAATATTATTGATTTTATGAATAATTGTAAGTGAATTGAATTAATGGAAAAGTTAGAAATTTTGAACGTAAGTTATTTTGGAAAAATTGATTTAATTATAATTGGAAATTTAATTGAATATGAATTTATGATAATTTGAATATAAATTGAATTTAAAGTGATTTTATATCATATTAATGATTTTTAATAAAGCTGAAATGTGAAATGAATGAATATTTTAAGTTGAAATTTTGAAATATAACTAAAATTGGAAATTTATGAAATTGACTTGAAAGGGAAATTTTAGTTAAGTAAATAAAAATAAAAATAAGTTATATTTGAGAATTTTAACATAAATGTTAAGTTGAAATTTAATGTAGTGAATCTAAAATTGAACATTGCATTTTGATAAGTGAATTATTATTAAAACTTGATTTTTGAATGGAAATTTAACTTTATAAAATCATGAACTTGAGGAAAATTAAATGATGTTTATAAATGTGAAATGTATGATTTTATAAGTTAAAAAATGTTTTAAATAAAAATATAATTGTGTAACAGCCCTAGTTTTAGATATTTATTTTATTATTAATTATTTAGTTTCAAAGTATATTTTATATAAATTGTGTCTAAAGATATAGTTTAATTATTTAATTTGAAGATATATTTTATAAAATTGCATATGTCAATAAAATCTAATAATAACTGTGAAATTTTAAGCTAAGTTAAACAGTTGAATTTCGCGTTCAAAAGACGCGTCAATTATAGGGTATAAGTGACGTAATAAAACGTGTGTTTTTAAAATGTTATTTTTATAATTTTTTTTTTTTTGATGTTTTGGACTGCGTCTGTTTAGCGTAGTGTAAAAATCAAGTTTTCGAATAATTTTGAAGAAAGATATCAGTCAGTATTTTATTCCCAACGTTACTTTGGTTTAAATGGTCAGTTTTGGTTTTAAATAAATTTGTATACGTTTTTCTAAGCTTTGCATAAATTCTTGCCATTCCATTTATTGTTTTCAAACTAAAATCAAATAAATAAAATGAAGTAAAAACTTAACATGGAAGTAACGTGTGAGACAAAAATCCAAGGAGAAATTTGTGCATGCCTAAATTGATACGATACATATCAACTCTTTCGTTCATCCTCTGATGTATACTTACCTTTATTTCTCCCCATATCAACGTATGCCTTAATTAAACCTTTTGTAAATCAAAACTGAATTGAATATGAGTTTGCCTTTCCTTTTCTCAGAAATAAAATCATGCATTGATAACTTCCCTTGTTTATTTCTTCAATCACGTATAAGCATTTATTCAAAGAGAAAACTGAAGCAAATCTCTCGGCCTTCCAGTAAATTCAAAAACTTATAATTTTTGCAAACTGAACTAAAAAAAAAAGAACATAAAGTTACGTACAAACTTTATATCCAGGCTTATATCACGCAACTTTTCATTTTGTACGTTTCTTTTTAAAAAGTTTTGCATTAAGTCTGGCCAGTTTGTTTATTAAATCAAACATAGGAGAATCAAAGCATGCTGAAATCACGCATGCATATTTACATATTTTCAAACTTTATATGTTGTGTAACTGCCTAAATCTTATATCACGTAAACATATTTATAACTTTTGTAACTGAAAGCTTTAAATCTCTACAGCTTCCTCTTTTTCCCCTGTGTTTTTGCCTATGATCTAGTATGGTATCTGCGAACGTCCAAATACATTTGTAAACATATTTAATACAAATCAAAATTTATGTAAATATAAATGAATCATCACACACGTATTCATATTTATATATATAAAACTGATACTTTAAACCATTTAAGCTGCTTGCCCTTTTCTCCCCATTTGTCCATTTGATTCCGCCTCAAACAAATCCTTTTATCTGCAAATCATCAATCTAAAATCACGCCTACATTAAATAGTATAAGATTTTGAAATCAAAGCTTCTCATAAAAATTGCAGTTATCGCATGCATTAAATCTAGATTTCAATTGGCAGTTTTAAATCACGCATTCATACTTAACCTTGCCTATCTTTTCAACTTCTCAATTCCCATGTATATCTCTCTATTTCATCTTTATTATGCAATAAATAAATAAATAAATAAAATTTTCCGTTCCTAATCACACATATATACAAATCCAAGAGCACGGGGAAATTTTAAGTAACGCTCGTAATTTTGTTGTTTATTTTCCTCCACTAATCACGCAAGCTTTGTTTATATAAAGTAACGTGCATATCAACTCCTTTCTCCCATCTTCAATTTTCCAGTCACGCAAACCATTTCGTCCAAAATCAATGCATGTTTTAAATTCCATCAGCATTTATTTCTCCATAATCAAGCTGCCTCATCTTTTGCCTTTAATCACGCAGACTTGAAGGAATTCACAATGAAAAAAAAAAGGCTGATACGTTATTCGCAAGCCTTGCCTATATATATCTTTCATTCCTCTACATCTCTTTTATTCTGCCTTTCTTCCTCTATAGCCATCAGGTATATTTTCTTTTCTTCTTCAGTCTTTTTGTTTTTCCTTTCCTTCCAGTTTCTTTTTTTTCTTTTCACCCTTGTTTGCTCGGCCATTTCTCCCACCATGTGCCAGTAGGAATATAGATGTTAGCTTGAGTCTGCGTAGGTCTTAGAACTGTGTAATCTCTTGGAAAGGCATGTGTTTTGTGAAGGTTAGAAGATTTTATCTATACATTTTAAGGGATTGTCTGTTTTGAATTTGGAGAGGAGTAATGCCCATAATTATTTTGGTGATTGAAGATCTGTGATTAGTAGTCTAGGCAGGTCATATAAAAAGAAAAGAATTATATATAGAAAAACAGGGCAGTGAATATTTTCAGAGGGGAAGTCCTTGTTTTTTTTATCTATCATAATACTGGTTAGCATGAGTGTAAGTGAGTTGCCTGTTTTAGTTTATAATTTGGAGATTGTGGAAACCATTTGTGAAAAGATGAAGGGGTAGGATGTACATGTTGTATCTCTGTGTATATGTTGGTGTCAGTACTCGTATGCGTCAGTGGAATTTGCAGTAGAAAGTAAATATAAATAGTAGGTAGGCAAGAAAAACATGCAGGTAGGTTTCAGTAGATGATTCTTTATGTGTACTTGAGGTATCAATAGGAGTTGGACATGTTGAAAGAAGAATACATAAAAAGGCTTCAGTGTTGGTCAAGTAGAAGTGGCCTCAGTTTCGTTCGAAGCAATTATATGATTCCCGAAGAAATTCCCAGATTGTCTCGAAGCAGAGGCGTTCTTGACTCGAAGTCTGGCATGAAATTACTCGAAGCATATAAGAAGGTGACTCGAAGTAATTTGTAGCAGTCACGAAGCAGTGGTTTGCCTGTACAGATGCCTGGGAAGTTATATTTAAGAAAATTTATATTGTCTAGAAATGTTTTAAAGTTAAGTTTAAAACTTAAAATGAAACTGAAATGCTTCAGATCTGCCTGGGAAGTTTTGAATCTAAGGAAATCTATCTGTAAAGTGATGTTTTAGAACTAAACCTAAAACGTAAGATTAAAACTGAATACAAGAGTTAAATATATGAATGAAGTAAGATATATATGGATGAAGTATGTGGTATTGTATGGGTTGGTTTGAGCGTGCATATACACGTATCAGTTGATCGGCCTGGGAAGTGTACTGGAAAATTTGAAATGTGGAGTTCGAACATCTTGGTATATAAAGCCACTTTGACATGTTTTGATGCCACGGTGCATGCTTAGCCATGCTGTATTGATGAAGAGGATACCCTGTGACAGTTCGAGCCTGGAAAGGAAAAAGAGATGAAACCAATTTTGCAAGTATATAGGTTAAACTGGAATTTTAGTAAATAAGAGAAAAGAAAACTGGGGAGGTAGGCTGCACATATATGTGCAATGTGCATGAGAAAACTAGGCAGTGGAGTGATGCACGTGCGTGCACGTATCCGTGTCACCGTACATGGAGAAAGAAAAATTTATGTGTACGGGTGTTCGTAGTTAACATCTTGCCGTAATTGTTTAGGGAAAATTTTCGTCGTAAATTTTGTGTGTTAGCACGGGGCACATATTTTGGGTATATTTAGGTCACATTATACGGTGGATTGGTCGAGCAAGTCAAAACAATTTCCGTTCTATTTTAATCCTTTCTTGACCATACATTCTAAAGTCGCGTTTCAAAATATTTGAATTTGTTCTAGATTTGAATCTAGGCGACATCAGAAGAAATTTGATCGTTATTTTCTGTCGGTCTTTACCGGTGAATCGTCGTTTTGAATTCAAATTTTCTGCAACTTTCAGGTGAGTATTTCTCACCAGACATACGTATTTATATTTCGTAAATTATTGCAAGTGTATGTGTAAAATTTTATGTCACTATTATCTGTCTGTAGTGTAATATAAAATGATGAACCCCATTTAAATTGACACCTCATCAGTTATTATCTATTGTATTATATCTGCAGTTATATTATGTTATTGTTTATTTACTGCTTAAATCACACTGCAAGTTCCCTGTTATACGTAGATTGTTATGGGCTGAAATGATAGGCCTAAATGATTATTATTGTTAAATTATGCTGTTAACTGTTAAACTGTTAAACTTGGGATTGCGGGTTTGAAATGATAGGACCCGGGATATTTGTAAACTACGGATTGAAATGATATAAATCCGTACCACTTGACCTAGGCTAGAAAACTATATACAGGCCCGTGGTCCTTATAATATTTTCTGAAATATTTAAAATTATTTTGGAAGTTAAATATTTGATTTATATCTTTAAAGGAATTTATATTGATTTTTAATAAGTTATAAATAAAGAAATAAATAAATATTTGAATAAATTTATGGAATATAACTTATTTGGTAAATCGGGATTTTGAAAGAATAAGATTTCAGTTAATAAATGAATAAATAAATAGGTTATATTTGGAAATATTTATCAAGTTAAACAATCTATTACAGCATTTAAATGCTGTCTTTTGAAATTTGACTAGTTTTACCCATAACTTTAGGTAGCATTTCCTAAGTGCTATGGAATCTAGAATTTGATTGCTCTAAAATTTATGGAATTTGATAAATTTTATTTTACCTTAAGTTTTGGAAAAACTTAAGACATAATATTTATAACTGTATTTTCCTAAATAAATTAAAGATAAATATTCTGGTATTAAGTAAATTTTGGGAAAAATTTAATGGTTAAAATTTGGAGTTTTATTTATGGAAATTATGGGAATATTCAAGACTAAAAATATAAAACATTGATTTGTGAAAGAATAAAACCCAAACTAAGTTTTGAATAGTAAATACTCCAATTGGATATATATAAAAATTGAAATGGTTTTGGGAACATAAAGGGATATTTAAATTATGGTTAAACTTTAAATAAAGAAATATATTTGTGAAGCTATGTAAATTATCTTCTTTACAAAGTAACCATAAAGTTAACCCATTTATATATATACCGTTGAATGTCCAAACCATTGTGTTTGGGAGTTATGGATTTAAGTAAAGTTTCCAAAACATTATCCTTTGAAGATATAATTCAAATATTTGGTCTCCAGATATTATAAACAGTATGGTTTTGGAAAGAATTATATTTGAATATAACGATATCCTATTGTTTTGGGTTTTAAAATGATATCGTATCTATAGTTTTGAAATGGAAATGTTTATTCTGATTTAAAGTATAAACTGTTTTTAAATAACCACGGGTTATAATAACGAAGGGTTGGCAAAGAGACCGGGATCGGATATGGACATACTCTCTGTCGATACCGAAAACCACTTTGACTAACCGTGTACGCGGTGGAGATTCCAGAATGAAGTAGGTTGGTGGTGACGGTTTCTTGAAAGGTATATACGTGGACCCGACTCCCGTGAGTTGGCATAAGGTGGCTAAAACAGGAGCGATTCTCGGATTAATGAGGTAGCTCCTCTGATCGAACGCACTTCTTCGTATACCATTCTATTGCTTATGTGATTGTTTGGGTGCACCCTTTGATTTGGGAGTGTTGTTCGAGGTGGGCGGTTGCTGCGGCTTCGCGTTACCACCGGTCCGGATAGCAATTGGTATATCTACCCTGGCATTGCCTAGTTGTGCCGTGTCACCTACCATATCGAGCCTTGTACGAGTTTGGTTTTCTCCCGTAGCCCGTGTGGTATCCTCTAGTTGCTTCCCGAGTAGGAGGAGCTATGATATTGGATGGACTACTGGGACTATTACGTGTTAAGGGCTATATGGGTAACCCCTTAATGCTAAGAAATAAGTATGTTTACTTTATAAATAGACACTATTATAATAGCGCAATATACTACATAGTAAATAGTTTAACGGATCCTTAGAGGATGGGCGGTCCCAGGCATCCTTTGAGTTACTTGCTATATATTACAGTACACTTGATTTAGCTTACATTATATAAGTATGTATGTCCTGACTCGAGTGTTTTGTTTTATTGTACGCTCGGGTCAGCCTGAGTTGCAGCTTCAGTTTCTTCTCCGTAGTTAGGACACTCAATAGATCATTCGTGCTATTGGAAGTTGTTTCAGCCTTTATCCTTTCTGGAATTCAAGACTTTGAAGACTCTCTATCTGTGTATGTTAAAACTTGTATTGAGGATTATAGACAATGTAAGTTCTGTTTTGTAAAGATGTATCAGTGGCTTCATGAACCACTAAATTTTTAATTTCCGCTGCGAGATTCTGATATCTGTGTATGTGATTCTGCGATTTATTTACTGTATATTCCGAGTTTTGCCAAATTTATTCTACAATCTATTATTTTGAACTATTCCAGCTCGACATGTTCTATTATTGTCGAATTCGAATGGTACAAAATAGTGGGTCGTTACAGCTGGTATCAGAGCTTTGGCTCTAGGCAAACTCAGAATATATGGTAAATTTGATTTACAGAATCACCTTCATTTGAGATTGAATCTCTTCCTTTTCGAATTTGGAACATTCCCTGTGGTTCCAAAGTTCACTCGTGTCCCTCACTTTTCATCTACTCAAGATTCTGGAGTATCCCATAACTCCACTTCGGATGATCTTTATAGTGAATTGGCGGTCTCGCCATCGTTCTAATAAAGGGGTGAAACTCCTTTACCATTAGCATTAATTCACCGGAGATTTATATTTATCATCGGTTTATATGCTAGTATCTTTGATTATTCTGAACTCTATCTCTTCGGATCAAATATAGATTTACCCAATCATATCGATCCGACTCTTCAAGTCACGGTTGACCAGATCAAGGTTGTCCGCGATTTATATAGACTTACCCAGTTCCTTATTCTGTTATTTAATCATCGGACCTTCTGATTTTAACTAGCTTGGATTCTATTTGATTTGAGTTCATCAAATTTGAATTTCTATCCTTGTTTTGGAAATTTACTCCTATATTTGAAAGGAAATCTAAAATATATATAAGTATAAATTTTCAGAAATTTTAATATTTAATTTAACTAGTGTCAGGAGATAATAGTTTGATTTTATTTATGGTTTTGTAAACTATGTGTTTGTCTAAATAATTGAATATAAACAATGGTTATAAATTAATTTAGAAACAGAAATGAATATAAAACAAGAACTTGAGAATTCAATTTCTGATGGTTTCAAACTTTGGGATTAAAATTTTAAAAGTATATATTATTTAAAGTATTTTCAAAATAGAAGTTTGTTTCCCAAAGAATTTTAAAAATTTAGTGCTCTTCTCTTTGTCGCTGGAAAATAATTTCGGTGATGACTACAACATCATCGACATTCATTTTCGAGTTTCGAAGTGAAAGACCATTCTGTAGTCTGGCTACAGTATTACCTTGAGATTTTATTTGATTTGAAATTTCTAAAGTATGACTTAATATATATATATATATAGATATATAATTTAAATTTGATTGACATATTATGAATATATACTTATTTATCTGTAAATGGTTTGAGGGGAATCAGAAATTTAATTCTTAAAATTTTATCTTAAGAAATTTCAATAAATGGAAAATAAAATTCTGAATAAGAAATTCCAACTGGAAATAATTAAATTTGGAAGTTTTAGTTGTATAATACTCAATTTCATTTCAATATAACTTACCTTGATTTTCAAAAGTTAAAAATGAATTTGGAAAATATACAATATAAAAAGGATTTTATAACTAAAATTCGAGTGTATAACATTTATTATAACCACTCAAATTTTATTTATAAAATAGGTATTCCAAATAAAGTGTTAGGTTATTTGTTAAATTAAGAATTAAGAAAAATGTTGAACTAATTAGAAATATTATTATATCTGCTGTAGCATATTTTAAGTGCTGCTGTTCTAAAAATAAAATATTATGGAAATTTATAACTGAATAAATGAAGATTATTTTAAAAAGGTGTTATGATTTTAGTAGTATTTCCAAATAATAATCTATAAATTTTAATGACTTTCAAAGTATTATGATTTCAAATTTATTATCTTATCTTGTTTTCCAGACTATCTTAAATGTCCTTGGTTTCCCTATCTTCTACGGATTGGGCTGCTATCGCTTATACCAGTCTATTTAGAAATCTCTCTATAGTCTTTAGAAATCTTTGTTACTCCTCAGGATCGGGACATTGTCCCATAGACTGACAGTCGAACTGGAAGGGTAAAACCGACTCTAGAAGATCTTCTTCGTGCTTTAAAATCCGGAACCATCCGTTTAAAATACTTGTTATCTAGCTTATCTTCTTTGTTTCTCTTCTTTCGTTCCTTTTCGAGGACGAAAAGTTCTTAAGTGGGGGAGAGTGTAACAGCCCTAGTTTTAGATATTTATTTTATTATTAATTATTTAGTTTCAAAGTATATTTTATATAAATTGTGTCTAAAGATATAGTTTAATTATTTAATTTGAAGATATATTTTATAAAATTGCATATGTCAATAAAATCTAATAATAACTGTGAAATTTTAAGCTAAGTTAAACAGTTGAATTTCGCGTTCAAAAGACGCGTCAATTATAGGGTATAAGTGACGTAATAAAACGTGTGTTTTTAAAATGTTATTTTTATAATTTTTTTTTTTTTTGATGTTTTGGACTGCGTCTGTTTAGCGTAGTGTAAAAATCAAGTTTTCGAATAATTTTGAAGAAAGATATCAGTCAGTATTTTATTCCCAACGTTACTTTGGTTTAAATGGTCAGTTTTGGTTTTAAATAAATTTGTATACGTTTTTCTAAGCTTTGCATAAATTCTTGCCATTCCATTTATTGTTTTCAAACTAAAATCAAATAAATAAAATGAAGTAAAAACTTAACATGGAAGTAACGTGTGAGACAAAAATCCAAGGAGAAATTTGTGCATGCCTAAATTGATACGATACATATCAACTCTTTCGTTCATCCTCTGATGTATACTTACCTTTATTTCTCCCCATATCAACGTATGCCTTAATTAAACCTTTTGTAAATCAAAACTGAATTGAATATGAGTTTGCCTTTCCTTTTCTCAGAAATAAAATCATGCATTGATAACTTCCCTTGTTTATTTCTTCAATCACGTATAAGCATTTATTCAAAGAGAAAACTGAAGCAAATCTCTCGGCCTTCCAGTAAATTCAAAAACTTATAATTTTTGCAAACTGAACTAAAAAAAAAAGAACATAAAGTTACGTACAAACTTTATATCCAGGCTTATATCACGCAACTTTTCATTTTGTACGTTTCTTTTTAAAAAGTTTTGCATTAAGTCTGGCCAGTTTGTTTATTAAATCAAACATAGGAGAATCAAAGCATGCTGAAATCACGCATGCATATTTACATATTTTCAAACTTTATATGTTGTGTAACTGCCTAAATCTTATATCACGTAAACATATTTATAACTTTTGTAACTGAAAGCTTTAAATCTCTACAGCTTCCTCTTTTTCCCCTGTGTTTTTGCCTATGATCTAGTATGGTATCTGCGAACGTCCAAATACATTTGTAAACATATTTAATACAAATCAAAATTTATGTAAATATAAATGAATCATCACACACGTATTCATATTTATATATATAAAACTGATACTTTAAACCATTTAAGCTGCTTGCCCTTTTCTCCCCATTTGTCCATTTGATTCCGCCTCAAACAAATCCTTTTATCTGCAAATCATCAATCTAAAATCACGCCTACATTAAATAGTATAAGATTTTGAAATCAAAGCTTCTCATAAAAATTGCAGTTATCGCATGCATTAAATCTAGATTTCAATTGGCAGTTTTAAATCACGCATTCATACTTAACCTTGCCTATCTTTTCAACTTCTCAATTCCCATGTATATCTCTCTATTTCATCTTTATTATGCAATAAATAAATAAATAAATAAAATTTTCCGTTCCTAATCACACATATATACAAATCCAAGAGCACGGGGAAATTTTAAGTAACGCTCGTAATTTTGTTGTTTATTTTCCTCCACTAATCACGCAAGCTTTGTTTATATAAAGTAACGTGCATATCAACTCCTTTCTCCCATCTTCAATTTTCCAGTCACGCAAACCATTTCGTCCAAAATCAATGCATGTTTTAAATTCCATCAGCATTTATTTCTCCATAATCAAGCTGCCTCATCTTTTGCCTTTAATCACGCAGACTTGAAGGAATTCACAATGAAAAAAAAAAGGCTGATACGTTATTCGCAAGCCTTGCCTATATATATCTTTCATTCCTCTACATCTCTTTTATTCTGCCTTTCTTCCTCTATAGCCATCAGGTATATTTTCTTTTCTTCTTCAGTCTTTTTGTTTTTCCTTTCCTTCCAGTTTCTTTTTTTTCTTTTCACCCTTGTTTGCTCGGCCATTTCTCCCACCATGTGCCAGTAGGAATATAGATGTTAGCTTGAGTCTGCGTAGGTCTTAGAACTGTGTAATCTCTTGGAAAGGCATGTGTTTTGTGAAGGTTAGAAGATTTTATCTATACATTTTAAGGGATTGTCTGTTTTGAATTTGGAGAGGAGTAATGCCCATAATTATTTTGGTGATTGAAGATCTGTGATTAGTAGTCTAGGCAGGTCATATAAAAAGAAAAGAATTATATATAGAAAAACAGGGCAGTGAATATTTTCAGAGGGGAAGTCCTTGTTTTTTTTATCTATCATAATACTGGTTAGCATGAGTGTAAGTGAGTTGCCTGTTTTAGTTTATAATTTGGAGATTGTGGAAACCATTTGTGAAAAGATGAAGGGGTAGGATGTACATGTTGTATCTCTGTGTATATGTTGGTGTCAGTACTCGTATGCGTCAGTGGAATTTGCAGTAGAAAGTAAATATAAATAGTAGGTAGGCAAGAAAAACATGCAGGTAGGTTTCAGTAGATGATTCTTTATGTGTACTTGAGGTATCAATAGGAGTTGGACATGTTGAAAGAAGAATACATAAAAAGGCTTCAGTGTTGGTCAAGTAGAAGTGGCCTCAGTTTCGTTCGAAGCAATTATATGATTCCCGAAGAAATTCCCAGATTGTCTCGAAGCAGAGGCGTTCTTGACTCGAAGTCTGGCATGAAATTACTCGAAGCATATAAGAAGGTGACTCGAAGTAATTTGTAGCAGTCACGAAGCAGTGGTTTGCCTGTACAGATGCCTGGGAAGTTATATTTAAGAAAATTTATATTGTCTAGAAATGTTTTAAAGTTAAGTTTAAAACTTAAAATGAAACTGAAATGCTTCAGATCTGCCTGGGAAGTTTTGAATCTAAGGAAATCTATCTGTAAAGTGATGTTTTAGAACTAAACCTAAAACGTAAGATTAAAACTGAATACAAGAGTTAAATATATGAATGAAGTAAGATATATATGGATGAAGTATGTGGTATTGTATGGGTTGGTTTGAGCGTGCATATACACGTATCAGTTGATCGGCCTGGGAAGTGTACTGGAAAATTTGAAATGTGGAGTTCGAACATCTTGGTATATAAAGCCACTTTGACATGTTTTGATGCCACGGTGCATGCTTAGCCATGCTGTATTGATGAAGAGGATACCCTGTGACAGTTCGAGCCTGGAAAGGAAAAAGAGATGAAACCAATTTTGCAAGTATATAGGTTAAACTGGAATTTTAGTAAATAAGAGAAAAGAAAACTGGGGAGGTAGGCTGCACATATATGTGCAATGTGCATGAGAAAACTAGGCAGTGGAGTGATGCACGTGCGTGCACGTATCCGTGTCACCGTACATGGAGAAAGAAAAATTTATGTGTACGGGTGTTCGTAGTTAACATCTTGCCGTAATTGTTTAGGGAAAATTTTCGTCGTAAATTTTGTGTGTTAGCACGGGGCACATATTTTGGGTATATTTAGGTCACATTATACGGTGGATTGGTCGAGCAAGTCAAAACAATTTCCGTTCTATTTTAATCCTTTCTTGACCATACATTCTAAAGTCGCGTTTCAAAATATTTGAATTTGTTCTAGATTTGAATCTAGGCGACATCAGAAGAAATTTGATCGTTATTTTCTGTCGGTCTTTACCGGTGAATCGTCGTTTTGAATTCAAATTTTCTGCAACTTTCAGGTGAGTATTTCTCACCAGACATACGTATTTATATTTCGTAAATTATTGCAAGTGTATGTGTAAAATTTTATGTCACTATTATCTGTCTGTAGTGTAATATAAAATGATGAACCCCATTTAAATTGACACCTCATCAGTTATTATCTGTTGTATTATATCTGCAGTTATATTATGTTATTGTTTATTTACTGCTTAAATCACACTGCAAGTTCCCTGTTATACGTAGATTGTTATGGGCTGAAATGATAGGCCTAAATGATTATTATTGTTAAATTATGCTGTTAACTGTTAAACTGTTAAACTTGGGATTGCGGGTTTGAAATGATAGGACCCGGGATATTTGTAAACTACGGATTGAAATGATATAAATCCGTACCACTTGACCTAGGCTAGAAAACTATATACAGGCCCGTGGTCCTTATAATATTTTCTGAAATATTTAAAATTATTTTGGAAGTTAAATATTTGATTTATATCTTTAAAGGAATTTATATTGATTTTTAATAAGTTATAAATAAAGAAATAAATAAATATTTGAATAAATTTATGGAATATAACTTATTTGGTAAATCGGGATTTTGAAAGAATAAGATTTCAGTTAATAAATGAATAAATAAATAGGTTATATTTGGAAATATTTATCAAGTTAAACAATCTATTACAGCATTTAAATGCTGTCTTTTGAAATTTGACTAGTTTTACCCATAACTTTAGGTAGCATTTCCTAAGTGCTATGGAATCTAGAATTTGATTGCTCTAAAATTTATGGAATTTGATAAATTTTATTTTACCTTAAGTTTTGGAAAAACTTAAGACATAATATTTATAACTGTATTTTCCTAAATAAATTAAAGATAAATATTCTGGTATTAAGTAAATTTTGGGAAAAATTTAATGGTTAAAATTTGGAGTTTTATTTATGGAAATTATGGGAATATTCAAGACTAAAAATATAAAACATTGATTTGTGAAAGAATAAAACCCAAACTAAGTTTTGAATAGTAAATACTCCAATTGGATATATATAAAAATTGAAATGGTTTTGGGAACATAAAGGGATATTTAAATTATGGTTAAACTTTAAATAAAGAAATATATTTGTGAAGCTATGTAAATTATCTTCTTTACAAAGTAACCATAAAGTTAACCCATTTATATATATACCGTTGAATGTCCAAACCATTGTGTTTGGGAGTTATGGATTTAAGTAAAGTTTCCAAAACATTATCCTTTGAAGATATAATTCAAATATTTGGTCTCCAGATATTATAAACAGTATGGTTTTGGAAAGAATTATATTTGAATATAACGATATCCTATTGTTTTGGGTTTTAAAATGATATCGTATCTATAGTTTTGAAATGGAAATGTTTATTCTGATTTAAAGTATAAACTGTTTTTAAATAACCACGGGTTATAATAACGAAGGGTTGGCAAAGAGACCGGGATCGGATATGGACATACTCTCTGTCGATACCGAAAACCACTTTGACTAACCGTGTACGCGGTGGAGATTCCAGAATGAAGTAGGTTGGTGGTGACGGTTTCTTGAAAGGTATATACGTGGACCCGACTCCCGTGAGTTGGCATAAGGTGGCTAAAACAGGAGCGATTCTCGGATTAATGAGGTAGCTCCTCTGATCGAACGCACTTCTTCGTATACCATTCTATTGCTTATGTGATTGTTTGGGTGCACCCTTTGATTTGGGAGTGTTGTTCGAGGTGGGCGGTTGCTGCGGCTTCGCGTTACCACCGGTCCGGATAGCAATTGGTATATCTACCCTGGCATTGCCTAGTTGTGCCGTGTCACCTACCATATCGAGCCTTGTACGAGTTTGGTTTTCTCCCGTAGCCCGTGTGGTATCCTCTAGTTGCTTCCCGAGTAGGAGGAGCTATGATATTGGATGGACTACTGGGACTATTACGTGTTAAGGGCTATATGGGTAACCCCTTAATGCTAAGAAATAAGTATGTTTACTTTATAAATAGACACTATTATAATAGCGCAATATACTACATAGTAAATAGTTTAACGGATCCTTAGAGGATGGGCGGTCCCAGGCATCCTTTGAGTTACTTGCTATATATTACAGTACACTTGATTTAGCTTACATTATATAAGTATGTATGTCCTGACTCGAGTGTTTTGTTTTATTGTACGCTCGGGTCAGCCTGAGTTGCAGCTTCAGTTTCTTCTCCGTAGTTAGGACACTCAATAGATCATTCGTGCTATTGGAAGTTGTTTCAGCCTTTATCCTTTCTGGAATTCAAGACTTTGAAGACTCTCTATCTGTGTATGTTAAAACTTGTATTGAGGATTATAGACAATGTAAGTTCTGTTTTGTAAAGATGTATCAGTGGCTTCATGAACCACTAAATTTTTAATTTCCGCTGCGAGATTCTGATATCTGTGTATGTGATTCTGCGATTTATTTACTGTATATTCCGAGTTTTGCCAAATTTATTCTACAATCTATTATTTTGAACTATTCCAGCTCGACATGTTCTATTATTGTCGAATTCGAATGGTACAAAATAGTGGGTCGTTACAAATTGGTTGAGAAATTTTATTGAATATTTGAAGTTAATTTACTGCATTTTTGAAATTCTATTAATTACAATGTGAATGATATTACAGCATTGTAAATGCTGTAGTTGACGATAATGAACTAAAAAGCTAAATTGAATTAAAAGCTATTATAGAAATTTTTTGTAAGTGCTATAATTTTTGAATTTAACTAAGTTTATTTGAAATTTAAGTAAACCCTATTACAACATTTTAAAATGTTGTCTTTTGTTAAAGTGAACTGTTTTGAATGTATTTTTCCGTAGCATTTTCTAAATGCCACGAAAAGTGAATCTTTACTGTTTTAATAAACTTAAGTGAATAAATGAACATTGAAAGTTGAAAATTTTGGAAGTTTAATAATTTAATTATTAAACATAATAACTTCATTTTAGTGATTAAAAATGATTTTTGGAATATAAACTGTTTTGAAATATGAATTTAAATGGTATTTTAAATTGAATAAAATGAATAATGATATTGAAATGAATGTGGTTGTGAAAAGAGATGATATTTTGATATATTAAATGATTGAAATGTGGTTTCGAAAAGATATGATATATTGAAATGATTTGAAATGATGTTTTGAAAGATATGATATTCTGGTATATATTAAATGATTCGAAGATGAAGTTTTGAAAGTTATGATATTTTGAAATTAAGACGATTTGAAAATGAAGTTTGAAAGATGTGATGTTTATGTATTAAAAATGATTTGAAATGACTTGATAATTATTTTGATAAATATTGAATTTGGAAGATATGATGTTTATATATTAAAAATGATTTGAAATGACTTGATAATTATTTTGATAAATATTGAATTTGGAAGATGTGATGTTTATGTATTAAAAATGATTTGAAATGACTTGATAATTACTTTGATAAATATTTGAATTGAAAGATATGGTATGATGATATATTGAAATGGTTTGGAAATGATTTAATCTTTATTTTGATAAAGATTTGGGTTGAAATGATATTTTATTTTGAAGTATAAAATATGTTTTAAAGTTATAACTACGGGTTATAATAACGATTGGTTGTTAAAGAGACCGGGATCGGATATTGTCTTATAGCCGGCCAATACCGAAAACCACTTTAACAACTGTGTACGCGGTGGAGATTCCAGAATGAAGTAGGATGGTGGCGACGTTCTCGAGGTATATTACGTGGACCCAACTCCCGTGAGTTGGCATATATGACTAAAACAGGAGCTATACCGGGCTACACAAAGGGTCGCACCCTTTCATCGAGCATGCTCCATCGGAAACCATTCTATTACTTTTGTGATTCGATTCGGTGGCGCCACATTTGATTCGGGGGTATTGTTCGAGGTGGGCGGAAGCTGCTGGCTTGCCGTCACCACCGGTCCGGGAGTGCAAACGGTGTATCCACCCTGGCATTGCCTCGCGTGCCGTGTCATATCCTTATATCGAGCCCACTACGATTTTGGTTTTAAAGATCCGACAGCGTTAAGGTTCACCATCCCCTTAACGCTATTTTCTATATGATTATACTTTACTGATTAGACACTACTGTATATAGCGCAATATACTACATAGTAAATAGTTTAACGGATCCTTAGAGGATGGGCGGTCCCAAGCATCTTCTAAGTTACTTGTACCTTTACTACAGTTCACTTGAGTTGGTTTACATTGTATAAGTATGTATGTCCTGACTCGAGTGTTTGTATTTTTATTTACGCTCGGGTCAGCCTGAGTTATTCACAGATTTGGATTTCCACTTTCTGGAGATTGGAATCGCTGGAGATTATCTACTTGTCATGTTTATCTTTTGAAACCTGTTGTTCCTTTCAGCGCTTGTATTAGTTGACTTCTACGAAGTGAGACTTCTTTTGTACCTTATATCCTCTATTGTATTTTATGTAACTCTGATATTTTTATATAGTAGCTTCATGAACTACTATTTCTTTTACTTCCGCTGCACTATTATTACTCCGTGTCTGTGATTCTATGATTTTTATTTACTGTATATTCTGAGATTTGCCAAATTTTTATTTACAAAGCGGTATTTTGAGCAATTTAATTCCGGCATGAGTGTCTACCTATACACTTATAATGGATGCGAATGGTTGAAAATACCACTGTTGTTACAGTTGGTATCAGAGCTTTGGTAGCTCTAGGCAAAACTCAGCATATGGAGTAGATGTATTTACAGAATCCCTTTCATTCGAGTTGAATCTCTTTCTTTTGACTCGATTCCTTTGAATTTTGGAACGTTCCCTGTGGTTCCAAAATCCATTCTTATTCCCCGCTATTCATCTTCATTTGATTCTGGAGTATCCCATAACTCCACTTCGAATGATCTTTATAGTGAATTGGCGGTCTCGCCAATCTCAAAAATTTTCTTGTAAAAGGGGTGAAACTCCTTTACAACAGCATCGATTCACCAAAGATTTTATATCCTCAGTTTAGATGCTAGTATCTCCTATTATCCAAAACTCTATCTTATGAGGTTGAATGTAGATTTACCCCAGAAAATCCACTTCGACCTTATACTTTAAGTCACGGTTGACCCGATTAAGGTTGCCCGTGATTTATATTAGCTAATCCACCTCCCTACTCTATATTTAATCATCTTGTCTTTTGTTTCCAACATATTTTCAAACATTTTGAATTGTATTTGTCAATCTATATTTTTTTATATATTGTGTTGTTTGAGTTGTTGATGTTGATTTGAGTTTCCGATCGATTCGTCAGATCAGCGCTATCGATAGGATTTATAAAACACTTTGATAGAACAAATTGACACAATATTATTTTAAAAATTTGGTTAATGAAATAAAATTTTGATATATATATCTATGGAACTTAATGAAATGGTTCAAATTGATAATTTGAAATGATAATACTTGATTTATCATTTATTGTTCTATAAATGAATTTATAAATAATTGTTTATAAATTGATTTGGGAACTTAAATGAATTTAGAAAAGAAATCTGAGAATTTATTTTCCGATGATCTCGAACTTTGGTTTAAAAGTTTTAAAAGGGTTATATTATTTAAAGTATTTTGAATAGAATTTGTTTTCAAAGAATTTTAAAGGTTTAAAATTAGTGCTCTTCTCTTTGTCGCTGTAAAATTACTTCGGTGATGATCGCGACATCATCGACGTTCATTTTCGAGTTCGAAGTTAAGAGACTGTTATGTAGTCTTGCTACAGCTTTGTTTTGGGGAATTTAATTGATTTGAATTTCTAAAATATGACTTGATTTATAATAATATAGATATATGATTGAAATTTGATTTGACATATTATATATATTATGACTTATCTCTAAATGGTTTGAATGTAATCGAAAATTTTATTCTTAAATTTTATTTTTAAAGAATATTTTCAATTATAAGAAATTTTTTGTTAGTTTAAGATGATTGGATAATAAGATAATGAAACTTGATATAGTTAAGATTTATTTAACTTGTGTAAAAATATTAATTATCAATTTAAGTTGAAATTTCCATGCTTTCAAATCTGTTTCCTTATTTTGCTTTCCAAACTATATTTTGGTTGTCCTTATCATCCTTATCTTGATATAGATTGGTATAGGCATCTTTCTACAATCTTTATGTTAGAAATCTTTCTATAATCTTTGATAGATCTTTGGTAATCATTTTGAATCTACCTTTTCGTGCCTGTGTTCTTAATTTTGGAGAATCTTGGAAAGATCATCTCCACCTTGTTAAACTTACCTATAACAACAGTTATCAGGTATAATTTCAATCTTCTTGTCATCTTATCTTAATCCTATTTCACTCTATCTTTTTTCTGTGCTTTTCCGTACCTCGTTCCTTTTCGAGGACGAAAAGATTTGAGTGGGGGAGAGTGTGACAACCCTGTATTTTTTTTTTATATTTCAATTATTTTGATTTAAAAAAAAACTTATTTTACTTATTTTAAATGATTAAATTTTATTACTTAAATATAAATCTTGATTTTATATGAAATTATAATTCCAAACTTGTGTAATTTGAATATGTTCCTGAAATGTTGATTTTGGTCAAAATAGTCAAACTTTGACTTTTGACTTAAAATTTTAAAAGTTTAAAATTATAAATTTTATCTTTTATTATGAAATTACATAAAATTCTAAGAACACCACTTTTCGTTTCGTTGAAAATGGAGTTAAAATGTAAAAGTTATGTACATTTCAATTTCTAATATAATTTGTTTTATTGTGCAATTTTGCCTATTTTAAATTTTATAAATCATATTTTTATTTCTTATATTTCTTTTAATATGGGTAGATATGTTAATTTATGTATATTTTCATCTCTAAATATTTTAAAAATAATAATAGGATTTTTCTAAAATTTACTATGATGATTTCCTATTTTTAAAAGGCTGTTTCCTTTTTCTGCTATTTTCTTCGTCTAAACTATATTTTAATTAAAATTTATTTATTTATTTTGTGAATTCATTTTATTTTGTGTTCTTATCTTTATTTATAAATATTTTTAAGTACATAAAAATTTTTCCAAGTTCATTGCACTTATTTTTCATATTTTCAGGACTAGTTGTAAATTTTGCTGTTTTATTTAATTAAACTATATATAATTAATAATTTATTTATTTATTATTGTTTATTTACTAAATTTTCGTATTTTTATCTGGATTTATATATATATTTCAGTTATTTAAAATTAAAAAGAATTTAGTGGAAATTTGAAAGGTTTTGTGACTCTTTAGTTGCTTAAGTCTCTTTGTTTTCCCACCTTTTCATTTTCTAACTCTTGCATTCAATTGAGGCCAACCATATCTCATTTCTTTCAGCTGATCACATATCATTTGCACGTAAACAAATGTCCTCCTTCATCTCCTAAAAACTCACGGCACTTCAAAGAAAAATATGGCTTCCATTCTCCTCTCATCTTCTTCCTTTTTCCATTTGTTTGCCTTGATTTTTGCCCTGCTTCTTCATGCTTTGCTCAGCCTAACCTCTCCACCATCAGCTCCACCATCTCCTCCACCATTTACAACAGCTCCTCCTCCCCCTCCTCTGACATTAACCAAGTTTTGCCCATCCATTGAGGTTAGCATCACAAACTTTGCACCAAACCCCTTGAAATTGCCTAGCCTAGCCATATACTCCACTATCTCCTTCATATCTTGCCTTGGCCACCTCCTATTGTTCCACCACCACCACGATACAACCTTTGACCCTCCACCTACCCACTGTCTAGACCTGAACCAGATCAGGCCGTGGCCTCCCCATGTTGAAAACTCCACAAAAATTGCAAGCAAACCCTTAAAACTAGCCTAGCCGAGCCTTAATGCCAATATCCTTTCACATACTCCTCTTGGCCACCCCTAGAACCACCACCACCAGCAACCACATGACCTTTGGGTGCTGCTATACCATCACTCTCCACTGTCTAGATCTGGAGTAAGTATAGCCAGCCCAAGTGTGCCATAGGTCGAGCCAAATATGGACCAAAATCCTTGTTTATGCCTTGTAGTCATAGTTTCATGTACACATACCTTTGCACCATCATCAAATCCATGATACGCTGACCTGTTGCATCCAAACCTGATCCAAAACCATTCCATTACAGTGCTTTTCCAGTCCATAGCTGAAGCATACAAAGGTGAATGCAAGTGCAAAAGTTCTAGCTTTGAATTGTGTACTTATTCCTAGCATTGTTTTGTAATATCTTGGTTTATAATTCATGTTTGTTATTGTTTGTTTGATTTGTATTCAAGGGGATTAATCCTTGGCTCCTCCATTCGTATCTGTGTCGTGCTTTTGTGCTAGTGTAGATTCCGTTCGTGAAATTCGTTGTTGTGTCTCCAGCTCAAACCGGTGAGTTATTCTCACCAGACAATCTGTACCTATATAACTGATAAACCGACACCATTTGAATCTGTAAATGTATTGCATCATGTTATAACTGCTATATTATGATCATATGATGTTTACACCTGTTATTACACCTGTTATATCACTTGTCACTGTTTATTATGCTATTCTGTTTATTTATATCAGTTTATCACACTGCAAGTTCCCTTTTGATTAGAATCACTATGGGTTGAAATGATATATACCCGAACGGACTTTGGAATAAGGGAAAATTGTTATGGGCTGAAATGATAGGCCTGAATGATTTTCAAATCATTTATTTAACTTGGGATTGCGGGTTTGAAATGATAAAACCCGGATTTTTCTTTTTAAACTGCGGATTGAAATGATACATATCCGTATCACTTTACCTAGCGTAGAAAATTATATATAGACCCGTAGTTAATATATGTTTTCCTAAAATCTTTAAAGTTATTTTAGAAATGTAAATATTATATTATTTTGATTTGAATATAATTAAAAAGGATTTTTGTAAAATATTATTGATTTTATGAATAATTGTAAGTGAATTGAATTAATGGAAAAGTTAGAAATTTTGAATGTAAGTTATTTTGGAAAAATTGATTTAATTATAATTGGGAATTTAATTGAATATGAATTTATGATAATTTGAATATAAATTGAATTTAAAGTGATTTTATATCATATTAATGATTTTTAACAAAGCTGAAATGTGAAATGAATGAATATTTTAAGTTGAAATTTTGAAATATAACTAAAATTGGAAATTTATGAAATTGACTTGAAAGGGAAATTTTAGTTAAGTAAATAAAAATAAAAATAAGTTATATTTGAGAATTTTAACATAAATGTTAAGTTGAAATTTAATGTAGTGAATCTAAAATTGAACATTGCATTTTGATAAGTGAATTATTATTAAAACTTGATTTTTGAATGGAAATTTAACTTTATAAAATCATGAACTTGAGGAAAATTAAATGATGTTTATAAATGTGAAATGTATGATTTTATAAGTTAAAAAATGTTTTAAATAAAAATATAATTGGTTGAGAAATTTTATTGAATATTTGAAGTTAGTTTACTGCATTTTTGAAATTCTATTAATTACAATGTGAATGATATTACAGCATTGTAAATGCTGTAGTTGACGATAATGAACTAAAAAGCTAAATTGAATTAAAAGCTATTATAGAAATTTTTTGTAAGTGCTATAATTTTTTGAATTTAACTAAGTTTATTTGAAATTTAAGTAAACCCTATTACAACATTTTAAAATGTTGTCTTTTGTTAAAGTGAACTGTTTTGAATGTATTTTTCCGTAGCATTTTCTAAATGCCACGAAAAGTGAATCTTTACTGTTTTAATAAACTTAAGTGAATAAATGAACATTGAAAGTTGAAAATTTTGGAAGTTTAATAATTTAATTATTAAACATAATAACTTCATTTTAGTGATTAAAAATGATTTTTGAAATATAAACTGTTTTGAAATATGAATTGAAATGGTATTTTAAATTGAATAAAATGAATAATGATATTGAAATGAATGTGGTTGTGAAAAGAGATGATATTTTGATATATTAAATGATTGAAATGTGGTTTCGAAAAGATATGATATATTGAAATGATTTGAAATGAAGTTTTGAAAGATATGATATTCTGGTATATATTAAATGATTCGAAGATGAAGTTTTGAAAGTTATGATATTTTGAAATTAAGACGATTTGAAAATGAAGTTTGAAAGATGTGATGTTTATGTATTAAAAATGATTTGAAATGACTTGATAATTATTTTGATAAATATTGAATTTGGAAGATATGATGTTTATGTATTAAAAATGATTTGAAATGACTTGATGATTATTTTGATAAATATTGAATTTGGAAGATGTGATGTTTATGTATTAAAAATGATTTGAAATGACTTGATAATTACTTTGATAAATATTTGAATTGAAAGATATGGTATGATGATATATTGAAATGGTTTGGAAATGATTTAATCTTTATTTTGATAAAGATTTGGGTTGAAATGATATTTTATTTTGAAGTATAAAATATGTTTTAAAGTTATAACTACGGGTTATAATAACGATTGGTTGTTAAAGAGACCGGGATCGGATATTGTCTTATAGCCGGCCAATACCGAAAACCACTTTAACAACTGTGTACGCGGTGGAGATTCCAGAATGAAGTAGGATGGTGGCGACGTTCTCGAGGTATATTACGTGGACCCAACTCCCGTGAGTTGGCATATATGACTAAAACAGGAGCTATACCGGGCTACACAAAGGGTCGCACCCTTTCATCGAGCATGCTCCATCGGAAACCATTCTATTACTTTTGTGATTCGATTCGGTGGCGCCACATTTGATTCGGGGGTATTGTTCGAGGTGGGCGGAAGCTGCTGGCTTGCCGTCACCACCGGTCCGGGAGTGCAAACGGTGTATCCACCCTGGCATTGCCTCGCGTGCCGTGTCATATCCTTATATCGAGCCCACTACGATTTTGGTTTTAAAGATCCGACAGCGTTAAGGTTCACCATCCCCTTAACGCTATTTTCTATATGATTATACTTTACTGATTAGACACTACTGTATATAGCGCAATATACTACATAGTAAATAGTTTAACGGATCCTTAGAGGATGGGCGGTCCCAAGCATCTTCTAAGTTACTTGTACCTTTACTATAGTTCACTTGAGTTGGTTTACATTGTATAAGTATGTATGTCCTGACTCGAGTGTTTGTATTTTTATTTACGCTCGGGTCAGCCTGAGTTATTCACAGATTTGGATTTCCACTTTCTGGAGATTGGAATCGCTGGAGATTATCTACTTGTCATGTTTATCTTTTGAAACCTGTTGTTCCTTTCAGCGCTTGTATTAGTTGACTTCTACGAAGTGAGACTTCTTTTGTACCTTATTTCCTCTATTGTATTTTATGTAACTCTGATATTTTTATATAGTAGCTTCATGAACTACTATTTCTTTTGCTTCCGCTGCACTATTATTACTCTGTGTCTGTGATTCTATGATTTTTATTTACTGTATATTCTGAGATTTGCCAAATTTTTATTTACAACGCGGTATTTTGAACAATTTAATTCCGGCATGAGTGTCTACCTATACACTTATAATGGATGCGAATGGTTGAAAATACCACGGTTGTTACATAAATTTATAAACAACTATTTATAGATTCATTTATAGAACAATAAATGATAAATCAAGTATCATCACTTCAAATAATCAATTTAAATCAGTTTATTAAGTTTCATAAATTTACTTATATATCAAAATTTATTTCATTAACCAAAATTTTAAAATAATGTTGTGTCAGTTTGTTCTGTCAAAGTGTTTTAAAAATCCTATCGATAGCGTTGATCAGACGAATCGATCAGAAACCCAAATCAACATCAACAACTCAAACAACACAATACATAAAACAAAACATAGATATACAAGTACAATTCAAAATGTCTGGAAGAATAGATTGGAAACAAAAGACAAGATGATTAAATAATAGAGTAGAGAGGTGGATAAACTTAAATAAATCACGGGCAACTTTTACCGGGTCAACCGTGACTTAAAGAATAAGATCAATGTGGATTTTTCTGGGGTAAACCTACATTCGATCTCAAGAGTTAGAGTTTGGGATAACAAAAGATATTAGCATCTAAACCAAGGATAGATATAAATCTCTGGTGAATCGATGCTAATTGTAAAGGAGTTTTCCCCCTTTTTCAATTCAATTTGAAATTGGCGTGACCGCCGACTCACTATAAAGATCATTCGAAGCGGAGTTATGGAATACTCCAGAGTCAAAAAAGATGAATAGTGAGGGATACGAATGGATTTTGGAACCGTAGGGAATGTTTCAAAGGAATCGAGTCAAAAAGGAAGAGATTCAAACTCGAATGAAAGATATTCTGTAAATACATTCACTCCATATGCTGAGTTTTGCCTAGAGCTACCAAAGCTCTGATACCAACTGTAACGACTCGATATTTTCAACCATTCGCATCCATTATAAGTGTATAGGTAGACCCTCATGCCGGAATTGAATTGCTCAAAATACCGCGTTGTAAATAAAAATTTGATAAATCTCAGAATGTACAGTAAATAAAAATCACAGATCACAGACACAGAGTAATAATGATGCAGCGGAAGTAAAAGAAATAATAGTTCATGAAGCTACTACATAAAAATATCAGAGTTACATAAAATACAACAGAAGAAAAAAAGTACAAAGGAAGTCTCACTACATAGAAGTCTACTAATACAAGGGCTGAAAGGAACAACAGACTGCAAAAGATGAAACTTGACAAGTAGATAATCTCCAGCGATTTCAATCTCCAAAAAGTGGAAATCCAAATCTGTGAATAACTCAGGATGACCTAAGCGTAAATAAAAATACAAACACTCGAGTCAGGACATACATACTTATACAATGTAAACCAACTCAAGTGAACTGTAGTAAAGGTACAAGTAACTCAGAAGATGCTTGGGACCGCCCATCCTCTAAGGATCCGTTAAACTATTTACTATGTAGTATATTGCGCTATATACAATAGTGTCTAATCAGTAAAGTATAATCATATATAAAATAGCGTTAAGGGGATGGTGAACCTCAACGCGGTCGGATCTTTAAAACCAAAATCGTAATGGGCTCGCTATAAGGAGATGACACGGCACGCGAGGCAATGCCAGGGTGGATACACCGTTTGCACTCCCGGACCGGTGGTGACGGCAAGCCAGCAGCTTCCGCGCACCTCGAACAATACCCTCGAATCAAAGTGGTGCCACATATCGAATCACAAAAAAATAGAATGGTTTCTGATGGAGCATGCTCGATGAAAGGGTGCGACCCTTTGTGTAGCCCGGTATAGCTCCTGTTTTAGTCATTTATGCCAACTCACGGGAGTTGGGTCCACGTAATATACCTTGAGAACGTCGCCACCATCCTACTTCATTCTGGAATCTCCAACGCGTACACAGTTGTTAAAGTGGTTTTCGGTATTGGCCGGCTATAAGACAATATCCGATACCAATCTCTTTAACAACCAATCGTCATTATAACCCGTAGTTATAACTTTAAAACAATATTTTATACTTCAAAAATAAAATGTCATTTCAACCCAAATCTTTATTAAATTAAAGATTAAATCATTTCCAAACCATTTCAATATATCATCATACCATATCTTTCAATTCAAATATTTATCAAAATAAATATCAAGTCATTTCTAACCATTTCAATATATTAAATTATCATATCCTTTAAAAACTTCCTTTCAAATCATTTTAATATATCAAAATATCATAACCTTCCAAAGCTTCATTTCCAAAATATCATATCTTTCAGGACTTCTTTTCAAATCATTTTAATATCAAAATATCATATCTTTCAAAACTTCGTTTTTCAAATCATTTAATATCAAAATATCATATCTTTCAAAACTTCGTTTCAAATCATTTTAATATATCAAAATATCATATCTTTCAGTACCACATTTCAAATCATTTTAATATATCAAAATATCATATCTTTTCGAAACCACATTTCAAATCATTATTCATTTTATTCAATTTCAAATACCATTTCAATTCATATTTCAAAATAGTTTATATTCCAAAAAAATCATTTTAATCATAAAAATGAAGTTATTTTGTTGAAAATTAAATTATTAAATTTCCAAAATTTTCAACTTCCAAAGTTCATTTATTCACTTACGTTTATCAAAACAGTGAAATTTCACTTTTCGCAGCATTTAGAAAACGCTACGGAAAGTTACATTCAAAACAGTTCAATTTAACAAAAGACAATATTTTAAAATGTTGTAATAGGGTTTACTTAAATTCCAAATAAACTTAGTTAAATTCAAAAATTATAGCACTTACAAAAATTGCTATAATAGTTTTTAATTCAATTTAGCTTTTTAGTTCATTATCATCAACTACAGCATTTACAAATACTGTAATACATTTACATTGTAATTAATAGCATTTCAAAAATGCAGTCAATTAACTTCAAATATTCAATATAATTTCTCAACCAATTATATTTTTATTTAAAACATTTTTAACTCATAAAATCATACATTTTCACATTTATAAACATCATTTAATTTTCCTCAAGTTCATGATTTTATAAAGTTAAATTTCCATTCAAAAATCAAGATTTAATAATAATTCACTTATTAAATTGCAATGTTCAATTTTAAATTCATTGCATTAAATTTCAACTTAACACTTAAGTTCAAATTCTCAAATATAACTTAGTTTTATTTTTGTTTGCTTAACTAAAAGTTCACTTTTAAGTCCATTTCATAAATTTCCAATTTTAGTTATATTTCAAAATTTCAACTTAAATATTCATTCATTTCACATTTCAGCTTTATTAAAAATCATTAATATGATATAAAATCACTTTAAATTAATTTAAATTCAAAATATCATAAATTTATCATATTTTCAAAGTTAATTTAAATTCCATTAAAAATTAAATCAAAATTTCCAAAATAACTTACATTCATATTTTCTAACTTTTCCATAATTTATTTAACTTATAGATTTCCGGAAAATAAATAATACTTTTCAAAAGTTATATTTTTATTAAATTTCAAATCAAATATTGTAATAATTAAATTTCTAAAATATTTTAAATTTTTTAGAAAAACATATTTTAACTACGGGCCTGTATATAATTTTCTACGCTAGGTAAAGTGATACGGGTAATATATCATTTCAACCCGTAATTTACAAAGAAAATCCGGGTTTTATCATTTCGAACCCGCAATCCCAAGTTAAAATAAACTAAATAAAAACCGTTCAAGCCTATCATTTCAGCCCATAACGATTTTTCCCTATTCTAAAGTCCGTTCGGGTATGTATCATTTCAACCCATAGTGATTCTAATTTACAGGGAACTTGCAGTGTGATAAACTGATAAAATATACAGAATAACATGAAATAACAGTAACATATGATATAACAGGTGTTTAACAGGTGTGAACATCATATGATAATAATATAAGCAGTTATAACATGTTAATATAGTTCTACAGATTCGCAGGGGTATCAATTTACTACTTATATAAGTACATAATGTCTGGTGAGAAATACTCACATTTTTATGCTGGAGATATTAATTTGAATGACACAACAGATCCAGAAGGCACGACCTTTGATTTTGAGTGGAGAGAAATAGGCAAGATATCATCTTGTAAACAACCCCAAAACAAGACAATATAACTTATGAATATTCAACCAAAACAATATAGAAATAATTGGAAATTTGAAATTAACAAAAAATGATTCAACCTTTCATTAACCATTCAAGTTCTTGGCCATGACATCATTTGGCTCAGCCATGATCAGGTCTAGACCTAAAATGCCCATCCAATGGTCAGCAAAAAGAAGGCAAACAATGGGATGTGAAGAGGTAGGAGTTAAACATGAAGCGGACAAAGAGTCAAGGCCAAAAGGAGTGGTTTTCGGTGCACACTAGGCTCGGCCTAGTCATTGTTTGGGCTTGGCCATGCTTGCTCCAGATCTAGACAGAGGTCAGGTGATGGCCAGAGATCAGGTTATGGTGGTGGTGGAGCAAGGGGAGGTGGCCAAGGTGATAGAAGAAGGATATAAGTGAAGTTATGTGGTCTAGGCATTGTTTCCAAGGATTATAAGTTTGAGGGGTTTGCATCATAGGGAGGCCATGGTCAGATCTTGGTCAGAGGAGGGGAAGGTGCTGCTGCTTTAGATGGTGGTGTGGTCGGTGGTGGTGGTGGAGATGTGGGGCCGAGCAAAGCTATGAGAGGCCATGGCAAAAATTAAGCAAAACAAAGAAGAAGAAGTAGAAAAATGAGAGGAGGAAGAGAGGCCATTGCTTATTTTTCTTTGCTCAGATCTGAAATGGATGTGTATTATTGATGGAATGAGAAATTTTCATGTGAATAAGCAAAAGAAAAGGAACGGATACAATAAATTACTGCATTGGTTGAAAAAGAAACGGTAAAAGAAACGGTAAAACGACTTTACGTTTCTTAGCTTTTAAAACCTTCCATACTTCCTTTTCTTTTAAATCAAGTAAAAAAAAATAAACTTCAGCAAGTACATCTAAAAACCAAAACAAAGTGGAATAAAATAAAAATATATAATTAAATTTAAAGAAAATATAAAAAGAATTAAGGAAATTGCTTAAAAATTGAAAACAGGGTTCAAAAATTACAATTAAAACATCAGTGGCTTTGGAAAAATATCTACTTCATTTTAAAAATATTCTAAAGCAAAATTTTGAAATAAAATAATTTATTTATCATTTCTAAAATAAAATAAATAATTAAATTGGAGAAAAATAGAAAAGAACTAAGGAAAATGTTTAAAAATTGAAAACAGGGCATGGAAATTACAAGAAAAATACTACTAGCTCTAGAAAAATTCCTACCTCACTTCAAAAATATTAAAAGACAAAAACATACATAAAATAGAATATCAATACATATTACAATAAAATATGACAAAGAAAAATAAAATTTATACTATTTAAAATAACAAAATTGCAGAATAAACGAATTGCACTCAATATTGAAATTTACATAACTTTCACAATTTAAATCCGTTTCCAACGAAACAAAAAGCAGTGTTCCTAAAATTTTATGTACTTTAAAAATAAAAGAAAAAAATTTAAATTTTCAAACTTTTAAAATTTTAAAATAAAAGTCAAAGTTTGACTATTTTGACCAAAAATTCACTTTTTGGAAAATATTCTTTTTAGTCATGCTTTGGAATGATAATTCATATCAAAACTAAAGTTTATCATTCAAAATAAATAAAATAAGTTTTAAATCAAAAATTCAACTAAATAATTAAAATATACAAAAAAATTAAATCACAAAATACAGGGTTGTTACAACTATGTCGCACATAAACAAAAATGAGTTTTTACCTTATGATAACTAAACCATTTTACTATAAAATTCAGTGATATTATAAAAATGTCTAAGGGTTCAAAGTAAACATATAAAATAGTTGAAATTCTTGCATCTCACATTCCAACATAGTTGGTCACAACAAAATTGTAATGGCTCGTATTGGAGATTGGATTCCATACTATGACAAGGTAAGGGACTACCTTCCAATGATACATCTCTATAAAATGTACCTAAGGGCTAAAACGCATCTGCCGCTCTGCTAGATAAGCTGGCCTGCCCGTTTGACATGACAAGCCGGATTACCTCACCTCTTTGACACCGAGGCCTTCTATTACCATGGTGCTTGCACACAAACCAACACTGAAAGGGACAATCTAGAATGGGATGACGACTCCTAATGGTAGCTAACCACATGGCTCTGCTGCATGTCTAGTTTTTGCCATTTCTCCGAGTTGTAAGGTTTGTGAGGTCAATCTTTTACCTCTTCTACTAGCAAATCATATCAGAATGCTAACACTGGCCGAGATGCTATGTTAGCATTCATCCATACAAGTTGTTCTGGGATCGAAAAAGCATTCAAAATTTTACTATCTTCCATTTTGAAATCACACTTAGGAAGAACAATATAGCTCCATATTATACTTATCATGAACGTTATTAGTTTGGAGTGCTTCGGATAAATCCAAATACTAGTGTCTCCAAACTAAGCAGAAATTTCCGATTGACTCAATTCTGGTTCTTTGAAAGTATGAATTAAGTATTTGAGTCCTCACCGGGGAACTCGAATATACAATCATACTTCCTGGGTCAAAATAGGTCAAGATTTGATAGTGGGTTATTAACTATCAAATAAACAAACAACTACAATTCAGAGATTTCATTATCCATAGCGACTACTAAGCCTTAAAATAATTCTTTCATTTATTAAAATCTTTTTTCAAAAGGGTTTTATCGAAAACATTCATATACTTATCTCATTGACATAAATATATTTGCAAAACATTTGTGAAAGGTTTCTCATTTACAAATCACATCAAAAAGTTTCAAATTACTCCAAACGCCTTTAATAAAATAATTGCCTGATTATTCTTTAAATATTTTTAAACGTAATAAAGTTTAAACCATTATCAAAGGGATAAAATGAAATGTTGGATTTCACAAGTTTTGGAAAAAGACTTAGTGACCACAATAGTTCTTATTTTAATTGAGTTTAACTCTTCAAGTTATAATATGGGTATTTACATAAAAGTAGATATGTAAAAGGAAACAACACATAACAATCAATCACATATAGGTAAATATCCAAGTTACTATAATAGCAGACATGGTTTGTTATGCTAAACAGATGTCTAAGTTAATATAATAGCAGAATAGTGTTTGGTTCTGCTACAAGATGTCAAATATAATTTAACTTGCAAAATGATGATTTATTCTGTTAAACAAATGTCATTAGGTTTCATATTCAATGAAGTTACTTAAAGGTGATCGACAAAGAAATCCCAAGAGAGTTGCTTAAAATAAAAATCCGATTTTGCCAAATAAAATGGTTCTAACCTTTAAACTTATGTATAAAAATAATTAAATAACATCTAAATTCTTTATTAAATGACGATCGACCTTTAAATAATTAAATAATAATTAACTATTAAATAAATAATAAATGATAATTATTCTTAAATAAATAATTAAATAATAGTTAGCTTTTAAATAGATAATTAAACCATAAATAAATCTTTAATTAATTATTAAATAATAAATTAAACTTTTAAATAATATTCCCTTGAGTAACAGTCCTACATTAATACACTCCGCGTTGGTTAGTTCTGGTGTAATTGTTGATGTCACACCTGAGGCTCCTCTGATTAGGCCATCTCTCAATGCTAATGGAAATGATTCTGGCATACCACCTGCTCGACAAAATGCAAATACTAGTTTTGAACCTGTGCTCAATGATGTCATGCCTGGAACTTGTGTGAAAACTGCATCGCACATTGTTTCTAGTGAGGAATGTCGTACTACTGCCCCTAGCACTTCGGTTCCTAGATCGTGGTCTTCCCTCTTTACATCCATGCCCCGAAATGCGGGCGTATATGAACCGGTTGACTTCGAGATTGTTGAGGTTGATGGAGTTATGATCCCGCCCCCCTGTGTTATGCAAGCGGGTATGGATTTTTGGTCTGAATACGTTGTAGGATTCTTTTTGGACCCTAAGCATCGATTCCGTGATGTAGCTGCTGTTTGTCGTAGGGCCTGGAGATTGCAAGGAGGTCTTAGAGTTAAGTTGGTCGATTCCTTGTACTATCTTTTGTTCTCCTCCCCTGAGGATCGTAGACGTGTTCTAGAGTCTGAACCCTCCTTTTTTGACGGCCAACCTTTTATACTTACCCCCTGGTCGCCGACGATAGCAAGTGTTCGTGAGCAAGTTTTTTCGGTCCCTGTTTGGGTTTATTTTTCCCAAATTCCCTCTGCTTTACAGCCGTTGCTTGGCTTGAATTGGCTTGCGTGCAATATTGGAAAATTGAAATGCTTTGATACTAATACGGTTGCGCGTGACAAGCTTGTTTTCGCCAAAGCCTTGATTGAGATTACTCCCGACAAGCCTCTTCCCACCTCTATACCTGTTCAGCTAGCTGTTGGTCATGTGGCCAATGTTCGTGTACGTTATGGATGGGTCCCTGATATTTGTTCCTCTTGTCATTCCTTCGGTCATACTGATGCTGTATGCGTGCGCTCTGAGGTTCCTGCTGCTGCTCCTAAAATTCCACTGCCCCGTCCTCCCCTTAGGAAATGGGTTCCCAAGGCCTCTCTTGAAGCTGCTGTCTCTGATTCTCCCCCCTTCCTTAGTGCCTCCTGTTTCCCCGGATCTTGGTACTGTTCCTCCCGCTCCCCCTTTGGCTCCGATCCTCTATCCGTCTCTCGTTGTTTGGGTCAAGTCTGAGCTCTCTTGGGTTGATTGTCGTACTGATATGAGATACAATCCAGTGGATAACACATATTTTCGATATATATCTGATGATTTACTGGATCTTCGATGTCTTTTCTATTGCATTTCTGGTGATTCCTTGGTACTAGACGAGGACGGTGCATATGCTATGTCGAATTCTGAGATTCTTGCTGACCCTGACTGGGAACGATCTTTTGTCTACTCTTCTTGCAGTGACTGTTATGACCCTTCCCTTGCTGTTCTTTTTCGCCCCTTTATTGGACGTCTGGATGGTGGACCTATGATTTCTTCCAAGGAAGATGAGGGTGCGACTGTTTCTTCCTCAGCTGAGGAGAACTAGCGGTGATATTTATTTATAGTAGATGTGACGTATCTGTCATGCTCCTGTTCTGTATTTGTCTTTACATTTTGTAGTTAAGGTGTCTTTGCCTTACTCCTGTACTTCAACTTTATTACTTTCGTAATAAAAGTGGTCGGTCCACTATAAAACCGTCGGCCATGCCAAAAAAAAAATAATTAAATATTAATCAACCTTAATTAATTAATTGAATAATCCATAATTAAAACTCAAATAATAAATAAACCTTAATTTAAAATAGTTAAAACATAATTAAGTTTAAAATTAAATCTTAACTTAAGTTTAACTCGATTAGAAATTAATTAATAATTAAACACTTTCTTAAATAAATAAATAATTTAATTAAATCAAAGAAGCTTCCTTCGAACTTGAATATGACCTAGAAATATGCTTTGACTATGGATAAATGTGATTTTTGGAGGCCTTTAAGGCTAATGGTGGTTCGGCCTTGAGGAATTATGACTTGGCCTAGAGTGTTTTTGGAGGAGCTAGGCTTTCTTTTTGAGAAAAGGAGTTGTAGTAGTAAAGAAGAATGATTTAAACAAATGTTTTAAGTATTTGGAAGCAAAGAAAGTAAAAAAAATTAACTTAACGGATAAGAGTGGAAGCCAAGAAAGGGTATAGGAAGAAGATGGAAGTTTTCATGAATGGAAATGAATAAATGATAAAAATTAAGAAATTTGTTTTTATATAAAATATATAAAGTAAATTACCAAAATACCCATGTACTTTGCTTTCCATTCCCCATTTTCCACCTCATTTTGCCCTTCTCATCAACATGTCCACACACATGGACTTGTCCCCTCCTTGTACCTTACTTCAACAGGTAATAAATGCAATCTTGTACTTGGTTTAGACATATTTTCACCTTAAGTTTTTTCATATTTCCATAAGCATCTTTATATTACATACTTAACACACACACACACACACACACACACACATCTGTACGTACGTACGTACGTATGTATATTTTATAAAATTCTAACTAAACATAAATGTTTGTGTTTATATATATCATAATGTACACACTAATTTTACAACATTTTCGACAACTTTTAGCCGACGGAAAGTCATAAATTCGAAAAACGAACTCCGGTCATATTTTTAATTTTTCTTCGAACTAAATATTTTTATAAACAAATTTTGAAAACTATTTCACCATCATTATTCATTATTCAAGAGAGTTTTATTTGAATTATAAAATCTATTATTTGAATATTTAAAGTTAATTAAATATTCTCAAATTAAAGCGGTGAAATTCCGGGTCGTTACATATATGCTACAAGAAGATATCATACTTGAAGATTCATTCATTATATTAAGGTTATTCCACTATAAAAGAGTCATAGATATAATATTTTAAGGTCTCCTTGAGTATATATGTATACACGAGCACACACAATTTCATGTACATCAAAATTAAGGTGAAAAACTATTTTTACACCTCACCGACGTTTGTGATAAAACTACAGATGTCTATGATAATTCTCAGGCTAAAAATGTAAACAAGTCACAGACGTCTGAGGATTTTACCATCGTGTCTATCATGGGTTAAAACTATGAATTCTAAATAAACATTTCTGTTTTGAAACAAAAGGAAATCACCTTTCAATGAAAGGTTGCAGCCATTAAAATGAATAGGCTTTCTCAAATAGCAACAACTCTTCATCTGCACCTTTTTAAATCTATAAATACCACTTTGATTGAGAAGTAGATATCATCCAACTTGATTTAATCTATTTTTTACTCTCTCGATTTCTAAACACTCTCTTGAATATACATTATTTACATACTCTCAATCTATTTTAACCAAAATAGAATTTTTGCTAAATCACTTCCTACAACTCAAAGCACCCATATTCATACTCAAAAGGAGATCATCAGAAGATTTGTACTATAAGTAAAAAAACTGTATTATTTGGAACACAACATTGTAAGAAATGCTTTTTTGTTAGCCTATTCCTCCGGGCGAAGTGAGGGTAATTTGTTTAATGGAAATAATGAATGGGAGCTTCGAGACTGGACGTAGGACGGGAGGTCCAAACCGGTATAAAAACTCTGATTTGCATGCTTTTATACTTTTCTACTTATTGTCAACTGTTGCATTAACTTATACACTTGTATATTATACAGACGTTAGATAATATATGATCCACAAGACTTTTAATTGGTACCAGAGCAAGGTTATTTCAATCAATAGTAACGCGTAATTGAAATCATTAAAATGGAAAATACATCTCAAGAAGGTAAATCAACTACTCGTCCCATACTATTTACCGGTTCTAATAATGCTTATTGGTCAACACACATGTGAATTTTTATGGAAGCAAATGGACTAGAAATATGGCTAGTAACTCAAAATAGATATAAAGCATGTGACACTGATATTGGCACATGAACTGATGTACAAAAAGCAAAGGCATCTAACAATGCCAAAGCTATAAACGTTTTATTTTTCTTGCTTGATAAAAATGAATTTTCATGAGTCATGCTTTGCACTACTGCTTATGATATATAGCGTCCATTAAAATTACCCATGAAGGCACAAACAAAGTTAAGCAAACAAAAATTTCTTTTCTCCAAAATCAATTTCCATCTTTCAAAATGAAATCAAATGAGTCAATTATTGACATGTATGCCAGATTTCAAACTATACAACATGATCTTATGACACTGGGAGTTAAATTCAATGATTTTAATTTAGTCACATGAATTTTGAACTCTTTAAAAAACGAATGAGAAAGAAAAGTTTTAGCCATCGAAGAAGCTAACGATCTTTCCTAACTTAAAGTCGAAGAGTTAGGAAATCTGATGTCGTATAAAGCTAATTTACGGGCAAGAAAAGAACAAAATCAAGAAAGGAAAAACATCGCATTTCAAGAAAGTAATAACAACTCCGATTTTAAAGAAGATGAGATTGTTTTCATAGCCAAAAATTACAACAAGTTTAAGTAGTTCAAAAAGATGACGAAATTTAAAAACAATAGCAACTCATATTCTACAAATCAAACATCAATGAAGTGCTTTAGGTGTGATAAATTTGGCCATATGAAGAAAGACTGTCCACTACACAACAGTGATCAAAAAACAAATTCGAAAAACTTAAGGAAAAGAGAAGAGCGTTTCAAGTAACTTGGTGTTACAACCAAAAATTTAACCCATAATAATTAATTAACGAATTAATTAAGTGATAAAATACCTTTTTGAAATTATCGAAATTATGTCACGGGAGTTGTACCGTTGTGTTCGTGATAATTTTCTAGTCAATTTCCATATATACAACGTTAGAATCCAAGTCAATATGAAGAAGTTACAAACAAAAAAATAACGGAAAAAATTTATATGAGCTAGGTCGACCAGGAAGTCGACTTAACCATTATCTAGGTCAACTGGCCTAGGGCGGTGAAGGTCGACCTGGTGGTCAACCCGCTCTATTATGGGTGAGGGAAGTTTTATTTTAAGGCGGTGCGATTATTTTATACGTCATTTACATTCTTTTTCTCCATCTGGTCCCTTCGTGCTTCCATCCGATGGCTCTTATTTAGCCTATGATGTGGTTGCATCCTATTCAATCCCTAAATCCAATGGTCTGAGATCCACTTCTACCCCTACAAATAAGATCCTAGGTCTAACACTTTTCTCGTTCTAGATTTTCTTCGCTTGGGTTCACCTTTTAAGGAAGGACCCTAAAAGGAATAATTTTTTAAGGAGAGAATCTTTTTAATAAAAGTATTTTAATACCCTCAAGTGGATCTGGAAAGACCAAAAGGGAAGAGCTTAAGATCACAAGTGAGTGATTGTAATTATTTTAAAATTTCTTTAAGTAATTTAAAATAGTAGGGTTTCCAATAGTTGTAGTTTTATTACGATTTTTGGAATAGTAGTTTATTTACAGTTTTTAGAATTATTTTCAGTCTATTTATTTTAGCTATTCCTTTCAGTTAATTTTAGTTTATTTCTGTTAGTTATAGCTTTTTCATCTATTTACAGTATTTTAATTTATTTACTGTTATTTATGCGTTATTTACATCTTTGTCCGACGCTTTGGATTTCCTTCTATTTTCAATTTTCTTTTATTTCTCCTTCTTCTTCGCGTATGGATTCGAATAGATTAAACGCGGTATATGGATTAAATTATAAGAATACTGAAATAACGGAAGGTAAGATGTAGTGATAAAGATTGTAATAAAAATGGAACTAAGACTGAAACTGAGCCTAGTTATGATGTTAATGTTAGAATTGGATTAATTAAAGATAATTGGCCTAGTTATAACTCAGAATTATAACTACAAAGAGTATAAGTTAAAAGAGGCTTATTTTCACACTTATACCTAGGGTTAAGTAATATGCATGATTATAACGTAGGTTACAATAAGAAAAAGAACGGAATGAGGCTTATTTTAAGACTTAGGATAAATTAATAAGCAAAAATAGTGTAGATAATAATAAAGGCTTATTTAAATAATTTATCTAAGTTAATAAGCAAAGTTAAAGTATGACCTATACCAAAAAGCATTCCCTGTTAGACAAAAATGGTGGTCTCGCATTAGGCTGAAGAGAGATGAGGGCACGCTTATGCTAATAATAGTAGTAATTGGTTAATAGAAGTCAAATCATGGGGATTTGGGCAAGGGGTGCAACTAGATATTGTTTGGATGACGGGTCAGTACCAACAGCATTTCCCCTATTTTCTATGGACACGGTGATCTCACATTAACCTGAAGTGGGATGAGGGGCATGCTTATGCTGGAGCTTGAGGTAATAAGAAGACCCAATAAGTGGAACAACAGGTAACATGAGCATGGTGGCGGTTACGTATGCGACTTCCATTCAGATGCTCAGTAATCGTTATGAGTTTCAAGCACTTTGTATGTGTGCCTTTCGTAGTCACCATTGCCTTTTGTGTAGGGAGCTATATAACGTCTAATCCATAGTAGATACTTTGTGTGTCATTCGTACACACCATTTCTGTATAGGGAGCTATATAACGTATAGTCTGCAATAAGGTCTATGGAGTAGCAGCCGATCAAAGGGTAGAATTAGGATTTCAGCCTAATTATAGGATTAGGAATTTAGCCTAATCAAAGCAGCTAACAAAAGACAAGCGCAAACAATCAAAGTTAATCAATTGCGTTAATTTAGTAAATTGTATTTATTTCTAGCTTATTCCTTCTCTATATTTCCTTTGTTTCCTTTACTATAATAGAACTATTGTAAGGTCTATTACCTTTACTTTGCTTAAAGATTCTAGTAATTACTATCATTCACCAAACTTTTAGGCTGATCCACTCCTCTATTTTCCATTTTCCCTCTATAGACAATTAGGGTCAAGGAAGATAGACCACAGCTTCTTGGAGACTTGGAGACCCTATTATGTATTCCTTCTTTCTATTTCTAGCCTTTTGTTCTTTTATTGTACTTACATTGTATTAGGGGAAAGTTTGTGTTTGTACTTTGATTTTTCGGATAAGACTGAGATTTTATTTTTATAAGACAATTGTATTTGGTATTTGGAACATGTGTGGTATGTCTGAAGTATTTATGAAGTATTAATTTTTAAAATCACTTATTGTTTTACTTCCGCTGTGTTATTATCTATTTATTTTGTCTTGCGAATCTTAGTCTCTGCTAGTTTTAGCTATACCTGCAACGCACCATGTCTTTTAGTGTGTCCTTTTGGGTATATTAAGGGGTGTGGGTGTTTCATTTAGTATCAGAGCCTAAGGTTACAAGATTCCTAAAAACTTGTTTTAAAAATAAAGTATTTTTCCAAAAGCAACCTGTTTTAAGTAGCATATCTTCAAATTATAAGTATTTTTCAAAAAGAAACTCTTATTTTAGAAGTAGTTTTTCAAGTATAAAAGAGTTTTTACAAAAATGCCCTCAAAAGTCCAGTTCAACCTTCTTTCGATTCTTTGAAGCCTAAGTTCCTTTTTTTTTACATAATATGGCTGGCTGGTTCCTACAGTATGAGAGGTGCAAGGGCAAGTGGCCAATAAAACACCGATAGGTGGAAATCCCTTTAATCCACCTACACCAGCCGTTTTTTCTAAGCTATGCAAGGGCTTCGCTAGCATAGATGGTGGAACGTTTTCTAGCATGGAGGATTCCAAGGAGACATAATCTAGGTTCGAGGATATGGTGCGAAGGTTTAGGCGGTTAGGTTTGGAGGACCAACAGAGAGTTCAACCTACATCTTGGCAACTGAAGGGAGAGCTTAAGGAAGTTCCTAGATTAGAAAGCTCTAAGGAACCATGGTGGAAGGAGGATAAGGACAAGAGGAAAGAAAGAGGACCTTCGAAGTGAATCAAGAAGGAAGCGGGAAATGTCATAGTTAAGGATTGGTTGGGTATTTCGCAAAGGACTATAAGAATAAAATGATGAATGGAAGGTGTTTCGACTATGGGCAGCCTAGTCATCTTAGTAGAGGTTGTCCTTAGAAAACAAGACAGAGAGCAAGCGCACCTACAACACAGTTACAAGCTTTGGATATAGACTTTCTAGCAGTGATTTGGATAGAGGTAGGAAAATCTCTTTAGAAGGATTAATCTCTCTTTCTGATTTTCCCATTCAGACTCTTTTCGACTTTGGAGAATCACACCCTTTCATCACGACTTCTTTGGTAGATTTTTTGCACTTATACATCTCTTTAATAGTAGACCCCATTGTTGTTTTAAACCCCATATGAGGATCAACACACTTGTCTATGGCTTGTAGAAGTTTGAATTTTTTTTATCCTAGGCTTGGAATTTGACTATGACGCCTATATATTGGGATTTTTAGGGTATGGGATGATTTTGAAAATGGATTAGCTATCCACATATGGAGCTATATTAGACTACGAGAGGCAAGTCGTTAGACTGGAGACATGCATCAATAGGACTCTCGAGGTATCTTATGACCCTCATGGGTCAATTATGTTGAGCTTCCTTTGTTCCCTCGATTCATCATCATCAGAGTTAGATTCGGTTCCTATCGTCGGAGATTTTCTAGACATCTTTGAGGAGGTTAGGGAACTACCCCTAAGTGAGAGATTGACTTCAAGATTTATTTTACCGATAATGCTAAGCTAGTAACATTACCCATGGCACCTAGGGAGAGGAAGGAACTAAGAAAGCAAGATCTGTAAGATTTTAGACAAGTTTTCGTAAGAAGAATCATATCGGAGTAGGGAGCACCAATTATCTTCTCTACTAAGGTGGATGGTTCCCTTCGACTTTGCGTAGACTATGGAATATTAAATAAGCTCACGAAGAAGAACCATTATCCACTTCCTAGGATTGATGATCTTTTCGACCTGTTAGTTGGCTCTTTAGTATTCTCTCAGCTTGATTTAGCCACTGGATTTCATCTGCTTAGGGTAGTTGATGATAACATTGATAACACCGCATTTAGGACACCCGACGGATCCTGGATTGGGTGGTTATGTCTTTTGGGCTAACCAATGTCCCAGCCTATATTGCATATTTGATGAACCATGTTTTTAGAGATGTCCTAAGCAAAGTTTTTGGTGGTATTCGTGGTCGACATTTTGGTGTTTTCCAAGAAGTATGGGAGAGCATGTTATTCGTCTATAAAGGTTCTTCGTATGCTTCGTGTTTATCAGTTGAAGACAGAATTCTTAAAGTATCACTTCAAGCATAAGGAAGTGTGTTTCCTGGGGCATAGAGTAATTCAACACATGGAATGAGTTTGAGAAATAGGTTTGTACATCTAGGTTCGGATTATGAAGCCTAAAGGGTTATAGGCAAAGATTGGGGATGTACAACAGATTTAGTTGATAAGAAAAAAAAAGTTAACCCATGTATAGGTAGTTGCAAAAATTACAGTTGTTTCATATAAGTGGATTTAACGGTAATGCCTTAGAATAAATATAAGCATACAAGATGAACAAGAATATAAGACTTTAAGTAAAGAAATGAGTTTTCCAAGGTTTAGAAAGGATACTCTTAGGGTAGTAGGTAGGAAAATCCACTTTATGTCTAACATAACAAAATGAAATTATTAGAATTGAAAAGTAGATTTGTCAATATTTTTAAAGTGAATATTGGGGTTTTTGGAATATGGTAAGAAATTTAAATTGGCTTTTATATGATATAAATTATGTTAAAAGTGAAATTCTTTTTTAAAAATTATAGAACGTATATAGCTCACTAGTTTCTTTGTAAGTAAACATAGATTTTAAATATAAAAACCTAAAACGTATTAAGTATCGAAAACGTAGATTACAACATTAATTGTTGTAATAAATGTTTTCGTGAAAATAAAGGGAGCATAGACCATAACTCTACCATTATAGTAAGTGACTCCAAAAGGAAATGTTTTTACATTGCTAGATGTGGTTTATTAGCATTTATTTTTAATCAAATTCATACATTAGTATTTTTAAGTTGTAGTAAAAGTTTTTTACGCAACATCTATTTTAAACCCAAATAAAAATGTATTTTTTTAAAAGATAATTTTGAAGAATAGAAATAAAAGTGATTTGTGAATACACCTATTAATTAAATAGGTATAAGAAAATATTTTCTGGCTATGGATATATTAAACTTTTTAAAAATGAGTTTTTCTGAAAAGAAAAGAGTAAGTTCGATATTAAAAGATGTCTATCATAAGAGAATATAAATTAAACATACTTTAATCTATTGGAATGAAAAGAATAATGGTATAATTTTCAATGAAACCAATAAAAATGTTTGTGCAAATTACAAGGAATGCATGAAAGAGATATACAAGGTATGGGAGCATCATATTTTGTATAGCCTATTTCAAAAAATATAAAATAAATTCCTTGTAATTTCATATACACATGAAATCCTCTTTTAAAAGGTTCATAGGAAAATTTAGCGTTAATAATTTCTTATAAGAGAAAGTAATTCCAATACATTAAGGTATGAGACGTTAGGTGTAATAAGAAGATATTTTGAAAACACATAAGGATATTTTAAAGATATTTTAAAGGAAATGGTTTGGTGAAAAACTAAATAAGTTTTTGAAATTAAAAACTTAATAAAATTAGAATTTGAAAGTTCAAGTTTTATAAAAAAAATTGAAAAGGTCTTTAAAAGAAAGCGAGGAGTAAGTTTTGGACTTAGAGTTTGAAAGTGTTTCCCTCTAGGATTGGGAAATAATGTGAATTCAAAAAGATGTAAGGATGCAAATCTAGAAACATAAAATCTTAAGCAACCGAGTATTTTTGAATTTAACAAGAATTTAAAGATAACACTTTTAAGGACAAAGATTTTGGGTTTGAAAATTTAGAAGCCTTAGTTCTTGAAGTGAGAGGATAAATACCAAACCAAACTCTTAACAGTGAAACAAATAGGAATCATTCCCTAAGGAGTAACGGAAAAAGTGTATGGCTGTAAAGGAGATAGCAGTAATTAATTTTGAAAGTAATAATAGAGTTTCTCATAAAGCATATAGGACACTAGTGTGAACCTAGGAATGTTGATTCATGTTAGCAGACTAAAGAAGAGTAGTAAGTCACGCATGGTTAGGAATGAGTATCCTTGATTTTGGAAGAACTTGGGAGAAGCATCTTTGTTTAGTGGAATTCTCACATGATATTAGTTTTCAAGCGAGCATTAGAGTGGCACCTTTCGAAACTCTTTATGAAAGACCATGCAAGTCGCTTTCGTGTTGGATGGAGTCTACAAAGGTTAAAAAGACTTTGGAGAAGATTGATTTGATTAGGAGAAAATTCATATCTCATATCCACATTTCTTTGATAATAAGTTTTCGAAATTTCTATTTCCATCTTTAGTTTTGAATATGTTCTTTCCTTTATTATCCTTTGGGAGGCTAGAACTTATGAGTTAACCTATGGATGGTATGATATGATGTAATCATGTTAATAGAACATGTTATGAATGATGTGTGCTAGTGGTTGCAAGTATTTGCTAGTGGATGCTATGGACACATATACTTACACTAGGCACTATTTTCCTTTAGGGATCGGTCTAATTAGGACACTAGAGCATATGCATATGGATGTGTGTGCATTTTATTCTATTTTCCATGGTTGCTAAAAATGGATGATTTTCATATGATTGTTGCATTTGGATGGTGTTTGTAGCATGCATATAGAACAGTCAGTTATCATTAGGAATTTTTGCATTCATTTGGATACATAGCACGGACATGATTGCATAAAAGGAGGGCAACTGAATCAGTGGACCGCCTAATCTTTTACATCAGTTAGGGACATTGACACTACAATAATTGCATAAGTATCATAAATTGCATTAGAAAAACTTAAGGATAATGGATGAATGGTTGAGTAGTTGGTTGTAGAACTTGGATGAAAACATCTAGTTCATTCTTTTATCCTTAGATATTTCGAGGACGAAATCCCTTAAGAAAGGGAGAATGCAATAACCCAAAATTTAACTCATAATAATTAATTAATGAATTAATTAAATGATAAGATACCTTTGTGAAATTATTAGACTTAAGCCGCGGTAGTTGCATCATTGTTTCCATGGTAATATTTTGGTTAATTTTCATATATAGAACGTCAGAATCTGAGTTAATATGAAGAAGCTACGCATGAAACAAGAATTGACAAAAAAATTATATGGGCTAGGTCGACCTAACCATCACCTAGGTCGAACGGCCGGTCGACCTGGGGGGTAAAGGTCGACCCGCCTTGCTATGGTGAGCGAAGTTTTATTTCGAGGCAGTGCGATTATTTTACACGTCATTTACATTCTTTTGCTCCATCTGGTCCCTTCATGCTTCCATCCATTGGCTCCTATTCAGCCTATGACATGATTGCATCCTATTCAATCCCCAAATCCAATGGTCCAAGATCCACTTCTATTCCTATAAATAAGACCCTAGGTCTAACACTTTTCTCATTCTAGATTGCCTCAGCTTGGGTTCACTTTTTCAAGAAGGACCCTAAAAGGATAATATTTCATGGAGAGAATCTTTTTAATAAAAATAATTAAATACCCTCAAGTGGATCCGAAAAGACGAAAATGGAAGAGCTTAGGACCACAAGTGAGTGATTATGATCATTTTAAGATTTCTTTAGGTAATTTAAAATAATAGGGTTTCCAATAGTTGTAGTTTTATTATGATTTTTGGAATAACCTTTTTAGTAGTTTATTTACAGTTTTTAGAATTATTTTCAATCTATTTCTTTTAGCTATTCTTTTCAGTTAATTTTAGTTTATTTCTTTTAAATATAGTTTTTCCATCTATTTACAATTTATTTACAGTATTTTAATTTATTTCTTGTTATTTATGCGTTATTTACATCTTTTTCCTATGCTTTGGATTTTTTTCTATTTTCAGTTTTCTTTTATTTCTCCTTCTTCTTCGCACATGGATTAGAATAAATTAAACGCGAATATGGGTTAAAATTATAAGAATAGTGAAATAAAGGAAGAAAAGATGTAAATGATGAAGACTATAATAAAAATGGAATTAAGACTATAATTAAACCTAATTATGATATTAATGTTAGAATTGGACTAATTAAAGATATTTGGCCTAGTTATAACTCAGAATTATAACTAAAAAGAGTATAAGACAAAAGAGGCTTATTTGCGCACTTAGACCTTGGATTAAGTAATAAGCATGATTATAACGTAGGTTAATAATAAGAAAAAGAACGGAATGAGGCTCATTTTAAGAATTATGATAAATTAATAAGCAAAAATAGTGAAGGTAATAATAAAGGCTTATTTAAATAATTTATCTAAGTTAATAAGCAAAGATGAAAGTAGGACCTGTTCCAAAAAGCTTTCCCTATTGGACAAAAATGGTGGTCTCATATTAGCCAAAAGTGAGATGAGGGCACGCGTATGCTAATAATGGTAGTAATTGGTCAAATTGAAGTTCGAATCATGGAGGATTTGGGCAAGGGGCGCAACTAGATATTGTTTGGATGACGGGCCAGTACCAACAGCATTTCCCTCATTTTCTTTGGACACGGTGATCTCACATTAGCCTAAAGTGGAATGATGGGCAAGCTTATGTTAGAGCTTGAGGTAATAAGAAGACCCAATAGGTGGAAGAATAGGTAACATAAGCATGGTGGCGGTTACTTGTTGCGACTTCCATTCGGGAACTCCGTAATCGTTATGAGTTCCAAGCGCTTAGCATGTGTGCCTTTTGTAGGCACCATTACTTTCTGTGTAGGGAGCTATATAACGTCTAGTCCATAGTAGATACTTTGCGCGTCATTCGTAGACACCATTTCTATGTAGGGAGCTATAGCGTCTAATCCGTCGTAAGGTCTATGGAGTAGTAGGCTGACCAAAGGGTAGAATTAGGATTTCAGCCTAATTATAGGATTAGGATTTCAGCCTAATTATAGGATTAGGAATTCAACCTAATCAAAGCAGCTAACATAGACAAGTGCAAACAATTAAAGTTAATCAATTGTGTTATTCTAGTAAAGCGTATTTATTTCTAGCTTATTCCTTCTCCATATTTCCTTTGTTTCCTTTATATATACATGAATAGTTGTAAGGTCTATTACTTTTACTTTGCTTAAAGATTCTAGTAATTACTATCATTCACCGGACTTATAGTCTGACCCACTCCTCTATTTTCCCCTTTTTCCCTCGCATAGACAACCATGGGCAAGGAAGATAGACCGCGGCTTCTTGGAGACCCTATCATGTATTCCTTCTTTCTATTTCTATCCTTTTGTTCTTTTTCTGTACTGGCTCTTTATTGACGGAAAGTTTGTGTTTGTACTCTGGTTTTTCAGATAAGACTGAAATTTTATTTTTATAAGACAATTGTATTTGGTATTTGAAACATATGTGGTTTGTCTGAAGTATTTATGAAGTATTAATTTTTAAAATCACTTATTGTTTTACTTCTTTATGTTATTATCTATTTATTTTGTCTTATGGATCTTAGTCTCTGCTAGTTTTAGTTATACATGCAACGCACCATGCCTTTTAGTGTGTCCTTTTGAATACACTAAGTGGTGTAGGATGTTTCACTTGGGATGACTCCGACCCTTCCTCATCATCTGACAGCGACAGTAACTCGGAACAAGCAAATATTTGGTTCATGGCTAACACAAATGTGGTACGTCTTGAATTAACATATGATGAAATCTTTGAAATTAGTATAGAATTAGATGACAAGTATATAGAATTAAAAAAAATTAAGTAAAGAAAATGTGGAAAAATTAAATGGAGCTGAATTAGAAATTGGATTGTAAAAAGCCGAGAAAACTATTTTAGACGAAGAATTAGAATTAGCACAAAACAATGTAGAAATTATCATTTCAAAATGTTACTTCAACACATGATATAGAGAATAACAAAATAGATAATTATAAACTTGATAAGGAAAAGAATAAATTAAAAAAATAGAATTAGCTAATATAGAAATTTCCTCAAAAATAAATTAGATAAAATTACTAATAATGTTTCAAAATTTAATAAAGTAAAGCAAAATCTAGATAATTTGATAAAGATTTCAAAACCATCAGGGAATATGATTCAACGAAAAGACTCATAAACATTCTAGGAATAATCCGGTTTCTAATAATAATCAAAGATTTAAGAAGTATACTATATTACATATAAATTTTAGAAAAACAAAACCTAAACATGAAAATAAGGAAACAAATATGATTAAAATATGGATTCCTAAAACAAATAACAAATTGATGAGACGAAAACACATAGATGTATATATAAAAGATATAGTTCATAACGAAATTACATCTCTAAAGGCTCCAAACCTTAATGGGTATGGCTACCTTCTCCTACTAACACATATGACCCTAATGGAGAAATTGGGCACCAATTAATTTTATTTTATTTTATTTTGCAGGTACCCAAAAACAAAACTAATAATAAGGAGAAATGGATACTTGATAGTGGATGCTCCATACTTAGTATAAGGCTGTGAGGACCTGATATTTAAGACCGTTCAAATCGACAATCATATACTCATGTCAGACTTGAATTGATCAAAACAATAGAGTGTTAATTTATATTTGGAAAAACTTAGCATATACATTAAATAAATCAATCAAGGTCACAAAAACAGAGTATTACAACAATAAGCAGCGGAATAGATAAATAGTAGTTCATGAAGCTTCTATAAAACATCAGTCTGAAAACAAAATAAACAGAATCTCAAATACAAAATGAATCTCTAATACATAAACAACTGATGAATCTGAACATAAATGGCCGGAATAAACTGAAATAACTGAAAGCTGGATAGATAAATCTTCAAACAAAGCTCCAATCTCGAAAGGTGAGTCTCAATTGTTGTGACACTCTGTCTGGCCCGAGCATAAAGCAAACCAAAACACTCGAGTTAGGATTAATATTATTATATCAATAAATTTAACTCAGGTGAAATGTCAACCAAAATAAAAATAACTTAGAGGATGTTTGGGATTTCCCTCCTCTAAGGATCCGTGGAACTATCTACTATGTAGTAAAATACGCTATTATAATATGTATATCAGTAAAGTATAGTATTAAAATAGCATTAAGGCGTTACCCATATCCCCTAACACATTTTATGTAATGCCGTAGTCATTGTAAACTCCACCCGTAGGCGGGCTATCAGGGAGCACTCCATAGGTACGACACAAATCAAACTCATAGATGGTGAGATAAGGCATGTGATAAGGCACGCGAGGCAATGCCCAGGGTAGGATTCTATCGTTTTGCGGATCCGAACTGGTGATAACGCATAGCAGCTACTACCGCCCACCTCAAGACACACTCCCAAATCAAAGGTGCACCCAATCAAATCACAAAATAATAGAATGGTATTGAAGAAATATGCTCGATCGAAGGAATGACCTCACTTGGTCCAGCATGGCTCCTGTTTTAACCACATCAAGCTGACTCACGAGAGTCAGGGCTGCGCTAAAACCTCATATAGAATCATCACCAAACCATCCTACTTTGTTTTGGAATCTCTACCACGTACATAGTTGTTAAAGTGGTTTTCGGTTTGGCAGAGAGTATGACAATATCCGATCCCTGTCTTTTTAACAACCAAACACTTATTTCACACCGTGGTCATTTCATTTCAAATAGTTCATACTTCATATCAAAATATCATGTTCATTTCAAAGTCATATCAATTCGATATCATTATTTACTTTAAATAATATGTATTTCCATAATCGTAATACTTTCAAAATTATAACACTTTCGAAATCATAGCACTTTCGAGATCATAACACTTTCGAAATTGTAACACTTTCGAAATCATAACACTTACATAATCATAACAGTTCCAACTTAACAGTTTAGATATTGAAAACTTATATATATATATATTAAGATAGTTATAAATTAAAATAATTTATATATTAAAATAATTTGTATATTAAAATAGCTATAAATTAAAATAGTTTATATATTAAAATAGTTGTAGATTAAGAATAGTTTACATTTATTTAAAGAGATTATAATGAAATAGTTTCCCAATTAGAATTGCTTCATCCATTCAATTTAAATCATACCATGTTCAACACTTTCAATTTAAAAGCTTAAAGGTTCAATTCAAATTATCAATAAACCATTTCAAATTTTATATATTTCAAATCCAAGTTTGAACTATCGTTCCAAGTCCAATAAAATTCAAAGTTAAATATTCAAACATTTTCAATATAAGTTTCGTTTATATTTCAACATTTAATTTTAATTTTATTCAAATTGGAAAATATTCACTTTAATCTCATTTTATCATATCAGGTTGTAAAATCATATCTTTCAAAACCTAAAATTTATTAAATTCACATCAGTCCTTATTTAAATTCAATTTTAAACAAATTTAATTATAAATCAATTCTTATTTAATTTATCTTTCCAACCTCTGTTTATTTAAAATAATATAAATTAAAATAAATATCTTAACATATTATATATGTATGTATTAGTTAAAAATAATTTTTTTTATTAAATTAAATCTTATTATTAAATATATTTTATATCAAAACTTATTTTAAAATAATAAAATTATAAGTAAAATCTTAAAATTTATAATTTCAAAACTAACTTATAAATTTAAAATTTCTAATGATAAAATTAATAAAAATCTAAATTTCACACATATTAAAGTAAAAATCTTTATATTATATAAAAAATCAATATTTAATAAAACCCATATATTTCCTTTCAACTTTATAAATCATTTTCAAATTATAGACTAACGGTGTCCATATATAATTTTCTATCCTATGGTCAGGTGATACAGATATTTATCATTTCAATCCTCAATATAAATATCTACGGATATATATCATTTCAACCTGCAATCCCAAAATTTCAAAATAAATGAAAATCGCTTGGGTTTATCATTTCAACCCATGACGATTTTCACTTAATCTATACTATCGTTCGGGTATGTCTCATTTCAACCCATAAGGAATCCTAAACTAATAGGAAACTTGCCGAGTGAGAACAAATATGATAATAATATAACATATCAACAACAGGCGTATATCATCAGCAACAAATTTAAATATTATATATATACAACAGTTATAGTGCCATATGTCATAGGTAAACAATTTCAGATAATGGCAAATCATATTTAAGAATTAAATAATTTTAAATTTTAAATTTAACAGCACATTTCAATCGTCATTTCATGTGAATTAAATTTACTAAATATAAGAATGTTAATCGTGAGTGATTGCTCAGCTTTTGAGGCTAGAGAGATTAGACACACGACAAGCTACGATCGAATCACAAATTCGACAATCGATCAATTCAAACGACAATTCCCAAAGCAAAGCAAGGTGAACACGGATTCGACGAACAAAGCTGATTGCTAGGAGTTGATGAAAACAAATCAAACTAGCTTGATATAAAATGAAACAAAATATATAAACTCTAAAATCAATATTAAATTTCATATTCAAAATAAAGTCGTTATATGTATTTACAATTCAATATTAAATTTTAAACTCATATTAAATAAAACTTTATATATTTAAAATTTATAATCAATATTGAATTAAAACACATATTCACATAAAACTTACATATATTGTATTTCACATCACTATTTCTTAAAACACATGCTTAAAATGGGGATATCTACATATATATTTTTCCATGTTCTTTGAAAAATCAAAACACATAATTAAAACCTTCACTCATTAATTCCTAGAACACACTTATTTCATATCAAAATTTACAAGCAATTACTATATAAACTTGTATATATATATAATGTATGAAATAACATATAACATTTATAAAATAGTAGAAAAGAAGTAAATAGCTAGGCACGGCAGAAGAAGACAAGGAAAGTCTCGGCAAAGAGGGAAAAAACAAAGCTACAGAAATTTTATGCAAACCTATAATATATTGTTTATATGAATATATGTGTGTGTGTGTGTGTGTGTGTGTGTATATTGGGGAGGATATGTGAGAGGAGCTGCACACAGCCATAGAGGAGGTGGAAAATACGTTCGGCAGCTGCTGGTGGCTTGTCCGGGCCAGGATTGAAGGGGGAGGCGGAGAGTAAGCTTCTGTTCAGGGAAGTGGCGGAGCGGTGCTGCTGCTTCGACAGGGTCGGGTCGTGGACCCAGAGAAGATGCGTTGGTGGAAGAGTTGCGATCGATGGGGTGGGTTAAAGAGGGCTGAAATGGGGAAAGGTCGTGTCCACACGGTGGCAAGGCTGTGTTGTCGAACTGTAGGGGGTCGGCTATGGTTCAAGTGGTGGGTTGTGATGTTCGGTAATAGGGTTTTGTCGCTGTTAGGTGATGGTGCTCAGGGGCGGTCTAGCTTCTATAGTCGCGGCTGTGAGATGTCGAGGAAGGTGGGTCTGGGTTGTGAGTGACGTAAAGCAGGGAGCTGTTATGTGACAGCTGGTGGTTCAGGTCAGGCGGATGGGTGTCTTCGGCTGGAGTGTACTCAGGTTTGGGAAGGGGAATTTGTGGGCTGCTGTGTTCGGCTGCTTGGTAGAGCCATGAGCGACATGAAATGGTGGAGGGCAGAGCACGTCAAGGTGATGGGATGGAGGCTAAAAAAGGCGAGGCCGAGCTGTTGAGAGGGGTTAAAGCGGACAGTCGAAGCCATAGGTGGAAGGTGGAGTTGCAATTGGAAAAGAGGACGTGGTGGGCTATTTGGTGATTGGTGCAGGCATGATGGCTTCGGCATGGGGCTACGGGTTACGGGTCAGGGAAGAAGGCTGTCGGTGTGTAGGCTTAGGACGACTGCATGATGGGAGGTGCACGTTCATCATTTTTATTTCGAGTGTACGAAGTATGAACAGATGAATATGAAGAAAATAAGGGAGGAAGAGAGAAATGAACGGAAGGAGAAAGGACGTGTAAAAGCAGGTTCTTAAAATCAAAGCAACTCAAAATAATTTATATATACACATTTTTTTATATACAGCACGAAGTGGGCAGAGAAAGATAGTGGGGAACCGAGCCAGCAAATGAACTGAAACCAAAGAATATTGAAAGTCAAATAACTAAATTTTCTAGGAATATTAAAAGTTATGGCTTTTGAATTTGTCACGGAGGAGAGTTGAATAGACACAGAAACCAAAAGCCTAAATGCGGAACCGATACGGAAATCGTTTTACTGATTTCGTTGTATACCGAACTCCGAAATGCACAAATGAATATTCTATGGTGATCAGCACGACGAGACGAACATAATGGTACACAAATATGAACGATACGATCAAACTATCAAAACTCGAATTTCGTTACCAAACTGCTGCTAAAATGCCAAAAATAAGATAAATGGAGCTAGAGCGGTTCAATTTTGGCAAAACGAAATATGACTTCTCACTTAGGAAAAGATTTATATTTTTATTACATAAAAATATCCAGATTTCGAAAACATTTTATTTTCATCTAATTAACTGATTTTAAATTGAAATTGGATACTACACAATAGACTAAATTTCATATTTTCCAATGAAAATTTACCATTTTCTATGTTTAAATACACATATTCCAAATATCATATTTTCATTTCAAAATTTAATAATAAAATTTCAAGCAAAATTTCAGTTAGTTACGTCACAAAACCATTAAAATTAACGGGTCGTTACAAAGACAATTATGCGATAAGGTGTTTAAAATTAATTTTGAAAAAGATAAATGCAATATAATTGATCAAAATAAAACTTTAATTTTTGAAGGAAAAAGAAATCGAAATATTTATATTCTAAACATGAATATTAATCATAATATTGTTTATGCTTAACTGCAAATCATGATGATCCATGGATATGGCATAAAAGATTTTGTCACATAAATTTCAAATATATAAACAGATTAGCTAAAAACAATATGGTAAGAGGATTACCCAAAATAAATTTCAAAGCTAAAAATCTATGCGATGTATGTCAACTTGGAAAATTAAAGAAAAGCTCATTTAAATCTAAAAATGAAATCTCTACTAAACAACCTCTTGAATTACTTCATTCGGACTTATTTGGTCCAACTTAAGTACATTCGATAAATCGCATTAAGTATGTCTTTGTACTTGTAGATGATTTTTCAAGATATACTTGGACGCTATTTTTAAAGCATAAAAGTGATACATTCAAAATGTTTAAATTTTTGCTAAATGAATTAAGACTCTAAATTTTTAAAAAATAAAAAGTATAAGAAGTGATCATGGTGGAGAATTTAAAAATGAATTATTTACAAACTTTTGTAATAAAAAGGGAATTACTCATAAGTTTTCATTTCCACGAACATCACAACAAAATGGAGTAGTTGAAAGAAAAATCGCACCTTGCAAGAATGCGTTCGAACTCTCCTAAAAAGCAGTGGCTTACCAAAGAATTTTTGGGCAGAACATATTACATATTAAATCGTGTAACTCTTAGATCTATGACTAAAAATACATGTTATGAAATGTTCTACAAGAAACCAAAAGTATCATATTTTCTGTAACGACCCGTAAATTTCGATAATTAAATTTATAAATTAAATAATTTTTGGAATTTAGTGTTGTGAAAAAAATGTGATTTAATAATAAGAATATAACTGAAATGAAATGTAATAGTATTAATTTAAGGTAATTGATAACTGATTTAAGTGTAATTCGAATTGATTAAGATTAAAGAGTTATAATTGGTAATAGATTGTAAATTAATTGTAATATTGTGTGTATTAATTGATAATTGGATTAAAAGAGTAATTGATAAATTAAATGTTGTATTAATTAATGAAATACTAAGTAACAAACTGTAATTGAATCTAATTAGTGTTGCGTAAATAAGTACAACATTTGTGTGTAGATAACAAACATATAATTGTGATTAAATATAGAAATGGTGACAATTGTTATTTGTTACCAATTTATTTAATCAATTATGATTAAATGAAATTAAATGTTACATAAAATGAGTTAAGACGATAACTATAAAAGGTAAATGCAATAAAACGTATGGAAACTTCAATTATATTCATGATGCAATAATTGATTTAAATAAAAGATAGAAACCTATGTTAATAATTTCATAAGGTATTGGTTGATTTAATACTAGGAGTATAAATCAAAATAAAAGAATAAAAATGAATAAGTTTGTGAAGGAGTAAATATATGTTTACTTATTTGAAATGTTTGGTAGATGAAAGATTGATTGTAGAGATGAGAAACTATTATTTAGTAAGAAATGTATAATTACTGTTTGTATCCAATAGTGTACAAATATGTTTAAATTACTATTAGATAGAAAATAATTGTTCTACTTCTCATTACATTCTTTTAGTCCATTTTGAAACTTAATCAACTGAAATTAATGTAATTGAAAATTTTCAATTAATTGGAGAGAGATTACTAAATTGTAAATTTATAGGTGTAATTTAAAGCAGCTTATGTTTTGTGAAAATATAAGGAAAGATTGATTTATTGAAAAGAAAATTTACATCAAATAAAATGAATGTTTCATTTGCGAATGTAGGTTTAATTTCATTAAAATAAAGAATAGAATAATTAATTTTAAAGGAAGAAATAAATGTTTATTTGAACTGTGTTTTAGCTTACAGATTGATTGCAAGAATAGGAAAATAATCTATTTCAGTAAGATATTTATTACTCTTGTGTATAAACAACAAATTTATAAACGTGTTTAAACAAATGATTGTTCTATTTTTTCATCCATTTTAGTTGTTTGTTTTGAAATTTAACTTTGTAAGTAATTAAAATGAATGTAATTCAAATATTTCAATTAAAAGGAAAGAAAATGTTGATTGCAATTAATAGATTTAATAAAAGAAACACACGTATTGAGTTAAACAAAAAGGATGTTTTAATGGAAATAAAAGATCATTTGGAAAAAAACCAAATTGGACGTTTTTATTTTTAAGGTAAGTATAAATTTTTTTTATTATGCGTAGACAAAAATCTAAATGCGTACAAATTTGAATATTATTTGAGTTAATGAAGTTAATTTGGTTACGTTTCAAAACATTTGAATTCCAAAGGTTTGTTGGTAGTGTACATCTAGTCCGTGCATTCCTTTATCATTATTTAATACATACAAATCTCTTTCCTCATTTTTGTTGTTTCTTCATTTTCGTTTATTTTCTTCCTCTTTTTCCTGAAGCTGCATCTTCTCAAACGTGAGTTTCATTTTATATGTATACATATTTTTTATTTAACCTTTCTTTACCTCTTTACAACATGTCATACCGCCAATTCCTAAAAAAAGCGAGTTCGTTGTTTTCTCCATCTCATTTCGTATTTATACATCCACTTCAATTCTTTTCATTTTTTTTCTATAGTCTTCTTCCACAACCTCATATTTTTGTTTTTATTTTGGTAGCCTATATTTCCTAAAGACTACATTTTAGAAACATGACATTCGTTTTTGTCCCTCCACCTTCATTTCTTTATTATTAAATAACCTGCCGCTTTATTTCTTCTTTTATGCTTTGTTTCTCCTGAAACCTCATATTCATTTAGTTCAAATTATTCTTTGCTGAAGCTATAATCTCATCAGCAAATTGTTCATGTTTTTGTATTGTTATTTTATTTTATTTGTCACCACTTCATTTCCTTTATTTAGATCTCCATTTCAAATCTTCCTTCCCCTGAATTATTTCAATGTGAACTTGCGAATTCAAAAGCTTTCTTTAATGAAACACGAGTTTCATTTTTTTTCTCATTTTTCCTACATATCCTGTCTACATGTTTGTTTGTTCTTCAATCTTTGCCTGAAGCCTTATCTTGCGAAAAATGTAAGTATTAAACTTTGTTTATTGTTTTTATTAAAACATGTACCAATTATTATTTTAATAATATTTCTTATAACCCGAATATCTTTTGCATATAAACTTCGATTCACGTGCGATTTATTCTATTGGAATTTTCGGCTTTTATTTGGATTTCAAACTGATTTGAAATCAAAGGCGAGTGATTTAACCCACTCAGAACTCCTAAATTATCTTATGTTAGTTAAATTAAATTTATGATGTGTTTAGAAATTGATTGGTTGATGTTTGGTATATTTAAATTGTCATTCTAGTTAAATTCGACTTTTATTGCATTTAATCTGCATTTAATTGAACATTTAACCTAATTGTCAATTTAATTTCTGTTATTGAATTTTAGTTATCTATTGATGTTTATTGATTGATACGGATGATGATTGTGATGGATGTTTGATTGTTGATATTGGATGATTGGATGTTGTATTTTACATTGTCATAACACTGCAAATTCCCTATGGGTTGAAATGATACATACCCAAACGATTTATAGATTAGGGAAAAATCGTTATGGGTTAAAATGATAGACTCGAGCGATTTTATAGATTTTTATATAATTCGAGATTGTGGTTTGAAATGATATATAACCGTAAAATCGTAAATTGCGGATTAAAATGATAAATATCTATATAACTTGACCATATGGTAGAAAATTATATACGGATACCGGATTGGTTAAATAAAATGATTTTTGAATTTTTAAAATTTTGAATTCAGTTAACAGATATTTTGAATTAAATATTGGTTTATATAAACTGAATCATTTTCGATAATCCGAGCGCTAACGCTAAAATTGGAATTGATTTAATGAACTGTAAAAGGATTTAAATTGGAGTTTCAAGTTGAAGTGTCAAATATAAATGAAGTTACCGAATTGATTTATTGAAAATATTTGGATATAATTTTGAAATCTATTTTAAATTAATTTAAACTATTTTAATTAATTCAAACTATTTAATTTATTTTAATCCATTATAACCTATTAAATCCAATTTAATCTAATTCACTTATTTTAAACTAGTTAAATTTATTTAATCTATTTTAAATCTATTTAATATAATTAAATCTATTAAATCTATTTTAAATTTATTTAATCTATTTATTCTACTTTGAATTTATTTGATCTCTTTTAAAGCTATTGAATATTAATTTAATTTATTTAACCTATTTCAAATCTATATAAATCATTTTTATCTAATTAAATCAAATTTAAATCTATTTAGAGTATTTTTACTATTTGAACTATTTTAACTCTATTTTAAACCATTTTTAAAACTATTAAAACTATTTATGACTAGCTAAACTATTTTCTAAACTTTCAAACTGTGTAATGTTGATGTATTTATATTTAAATCCTTGATGATGATACAACTTAAGTTGGAATTTGGAATTGATACCATGTTGTTAAATGACATATTTGAGTAACTATGATTTTGAAAGTGAAGACGATTTTGAAAGTGAATATGGTTTTGAAAGTGGATGATTTCGAAAGTGATATGGTTTGAAATCGAATATGATATTTTTAATACCAATTGTGAATTGATTTTTGAATACCATTGATTTAACTTGCATAAGATATTTTAGTTCTGACTCGAGTGTTTTGTCTTTTCAATTCGCTCGAGTCAGCTTGAGCATTTCAAGGTGGAAGACCTTATCTCTGGAGGACGAAGCCGAAGATTTTGTACTATTACTATTTATTATATTTATTCCACTGCATCATATTGTTCCGCTTTATTCTGGTTGTCTGTAGCTCTGATTCTGTATTGTATAACTGTAATCAAATGTTATTTATAAAATAGTTTCATGAACTTTTATTTTATTTTTATACTTTGTGATTCCACTGCGAGATTTTGTATTCGTTTTTTTTCTTTTTCTGCTTTTTTCTTACTTACCCCGTAACAATTTTCCCTTTTGAATAGTTTAAGTCTGACATGTGTGGTTTATCATCGATTTAAACTGTCCAAAATGGCAGGTCGTTACATTTTCAAATATTTGGATCAAAATGCTTTATTCTAAATACAAATGATAATCAAAATAACAGTAATTTGAAAACACCGCCCCGTATTTCAAATGATCATCCTATTGATAACATAATTGGAAATATTGATAACAAAGTTTTGACTAGAAGACAAATAAGTCAAATGAGTAATGTAGCATTTATATCTAATTTTGAACCAAAAAATTACAAGGAAGCATCAAATGATGATTCCTGGATTTCGACAATGCAAGAAGAACTTAATCAATTTGAACGAAATATTGTCTGGAAACGGTACCAAGGCCAAATGATCAATTAGTAGTTGGAACAAAACGGTTTTTAAAAATAAAGCCGATAAAAATGGAAATATTATACATAATAAAGTAAGATTAGTGGCACATGGGTACAATCAAGAAGAAGGAATTGATTATAAAGAGACTTAAAGCCGACAAAAATGGAAATATTATACATAATAAAGTAAGATTAGTGGCACATGGGTACAATCAAGAAGAAGGAATTGATTATAAAGAGACTTTTGCACCTGTTGCATGTCTTGAAGCCATAAGAATATTACTTTCTTTTACGTGTCATCATAACTTTAAGCTATTTCAAATGGATGTTAAAAGTGCTTTTTTTAAACGCTTTTATAAAAGGAAATGTTCACGTAGAACAACCGCCACTATTTGTTCATGCAAAATATCCACAACATGTTTTTAAACTTAAAAAAGCATTATATGGTTTAAAACAAGCACCTCGGGCATGGTATGTTCGATTAAAATCACATTTGATTAATTCCGGTTTTAAAATTGTTAAATAGATACAATATTATTTATTAAAAGAGAATAGAAGGATATATTAATTGTTTAAATTCATGTTGATGATATTATATTTGGTTCTACTAATGAAAATTTATGTAATGAACTTTCTACAATAATGACAAACGAATTTGAAATTTCTCATATGGGTGAATTGAATTTCTTTTTAGGATTACTAATAAAACAACTGAATAATGAAACTTTTATAAATCGAGAAAATGTAACGACCTGGAATTTCGAAACGTTCAAATCGACAATTATCCGCTCATGTCAGACATGATTTGCTTAAAACGACAGATTGTTTATTTATATTTGGAAAAATTTAGCATATATAGTAAATAAATTAGTCACAGAATCATAGACACAGAGTAATATAAAAATAGGCAGCGGAGTAGATAAATAGTAGTTTATGAAGCTGCTATATAAACATCATAGTTTAAAGTAAAATATAACAGATATCTTGAATACACAGAAGTTAGAAATACAAATTTCAATGACAAGTCTGAATAAACAAACTAGAATAAACCGAAGTGACTGGAAAGCCGAATAAACAAAGACCGATCTTCAAGCAAAGCTCAAAAATCCAAAGGTGAGTCTCAAATGCTGTGACACTCAGTCTGACCCGAGCATAAAGCAAAAAACAAAACACTCGAGTCAGGATTAACATTCTTATTCCAGTAAATTCAACTCAGGTGAAATGTAAAATGAAACACAAGTAACTTAAAGGATGTTTGGGATTTCCATCCTCTAAGGATCCGTGGAACTATCTACTATGTAGTAATATAAGCTAATATAATATGTCTATCAGTAAAGTAAAATATTAAAATAGCGTTAAGGCGTTACCCATATCCCCCTTAACACATTTTATATATTCTCGTAGTCTATGCAATGCCGTAAGCTCCACCAAACTGGTGGTTCACCCAGAGGACACCCCATAGGTACGGTACAAAACAAACTCGTAGAAGGCATGATAGGGCATGTGAACATGGCACGCGAGGAAATGCCAGGGTAGATATAACATTTGCGGATCCGGACTGGCGGTGATGCATAGAAGCTACTGCCGTCCATCTCAACACACACTTTCAAAGATGCACCCAATCAAATCATAAAGCAATAGATTGGTATCGAAGAAATGTGTTCAATAGGAGGAATGACCTCACTTGGCCTAGCATGGCTCCTGTTTTAGTCACATCTAAGATGACTCACGGAAGTCAGGGCTACATAAATTCCTTATACAGAATCGTACACCAAAGCATCCTACTTCATTCTAGAGTCTCCACCACGTACACAGTTGTTAAAGTGGTTTCGGGTATTGGGAGAGAGTGTGACAATATCTGATCCTGGTCTCTTTAACAACCAAAAATTTATTACACAACGTGGCCGTATATAATTTCAAATAGTTCATACTTCATATCAAAATATCATATCCATTTCAAAATCATATCACCTTTGAAATCAGTATTCACTTCAACAATAATATTTATTTGTGAAATCTTAACCAAGGTTAAACCATCATATCAAATATTCGCGTATAAATCCATCAAATCTAAATCCTAACGATTCCAACTTAAACAGTTTAAATATTGAAAATAGCTTATATATTGAAATAGTTGTAAATTAAATAGTTTATATATTTAAAAATAAGTTATAATTAAAAAATTGTTTATATATATATATTAAAAGAGTTTATATACTAAAATGGTTTGTATCATAATAGTTCAAATTAGAATTGGTTTCTTCCAATTTTACAAATAAATTCATATCAACCTTTAGTTCCAAATTCAATTTAATCAATCTCAATTAAAATTATCATTTAAAACCATTTTAATTAATCGATTTCAAATCCAGATTTAAACTACAAATTTAAAACAATTTCTGATTCAATAGGATTCAAAGTTAACGATTCAACGATTTACAATAACTCAATTTTTTAAATTTTATTTATATTTCACTTTCAACATCAACTTATTCAAATCTGAAATATTCACTTAGCCAATTTTAATAATACTCAAATAAAATCTCAGATTGCTAATTTAAACCAATATCAAAATTTAAATATCTAACTTCAATTGTATTAAATTCTGACAATATTCATTTAATCACATTTATAAATATTTAAATACAATCCTCAAATTCAAATTTAAATCAAAATTAAATGTTCATTTCAGTCTTATTTAAGTCTGAAATATTCACTTATTCAACTTTAATTAAAATCAAATTATACGGTTATAAATTTATATCTTAAAATCTCAAACAAATCAATTTCTATTTAAATACAATTCTTAAACAAATTAAATTACAAATCAATTTCAGTTTATCTTTCCAACCTTAATTTATTAAATTTATTACAAATTTGTTTTTAGAATATATTAATATAAATACTTAAACATAATATATATGTTAATTAAATTAAAATTTATTAAATCTTATTTATATATTTTTAAAATAATAAAGTTATAAGGAAAAATCTTAAAAATTATATTTTCAAACTAACTTATAAATTTAAAATTTCAAAACATGTAATTTAAAAATCCAAATTTACACAACAATAAAATAACATTTGTATATTATATTTTTAAATCAATATTTGTAAAACCCATATATTTCCTTTAACAACTTTGAAAATCATTTTCAAAATATAAACCAACAGTGTTCGTATATAATTTTCTCCTATGGTCAAGTGATACAGATATTTATTTTTTCAATCCATAATTTAAATATCTACGGTGTGTATCATTTCAACCCGCAATCCCAAAATTCAAAATTAATGAAAATCGCTTGGGTTTATCATTTTAACCCATAACAATTTTCCCCTAATCTATAATATCTTTCGGGTATATATCATTTCAACCCATAGGGAATTTCTAAACTATCAAGGAACTTGCAGAGTGAGAACAACAAAATAATATTTTAAACTGACGTACACATCAATAGCAGGCGTATATCATAATTAACAACTTAAATATAATATGTAATGACCTGTAAATTTCGATAATTAAACTGGTTAATTTAATAAGATTTTTGTAATTAAATTTAATAAGAAAAAAAAACCTTTATAATTTATAATGAAGTGAGTGTTTAAAATGAAATGAAAATAATAGGGATATAGTAACGGTTATAAGTTACTATTTAATTGGTCTATTAATGTAGTTTTAACTGTTACATTTGGGTATTAAATTGAATATATGCAAATAAACATATGGTAATGGAGTGAATTCAACATTATATAAGCAATTCAACATTATATAAGCAATTCTGATAATTAGTGGAAATAATAAACTTGAGTGTAATATAAAGTTAGTTACAACATTTATGCAAGTCACCTTTTTATTTAGGGCTGCTAAATTCAGAGTAGGAAGTCAATTACATTTAAATGTAGGTAAATGTTCATTAATGTGAGATAGGACTGTACCTGTAATGTGTGAATGTAATGACATAAATGGAAATTTATATTTTATTCATAAGATGAAATAAAGGAATGAAACCAAGTTGAATAAATTGATTTAGGTTTTATTTATGATAAATGTATATATTTGGGAAATTCAATATAATTGAAAATAACAAGTTATTACAAAAGAAAGATGAAAATTGGAATATATATTTTTGTAAGGAAAGATAAACAAATAATAACTAGGTTTATAGAGTGATAACAGATTTAATAAAAGAATAGGATTAAAGCATGGTAGTTATTGGAAAGTAATTAATTGAAATTTGGATGAATTGGGAATTTTTTTATTATGTATTAGTATAAAAACCAATTTTAATATTACCCATAAGAGGATAAGTTAATAGTCGATTCAATAACATGATTGAGAAATCAAATATATGGATTTATTGGGAATTTAAAACTTATACTTTTTTTTTTGATAAAATACAGCGTTTTACACACAATAAATTTTTCTACTTTTATTACATATTATATATATATATATGTATTATATATATATATATGTTCTTATTATTATTATTTCATATATCCACCTCTATTTTATCTTTCTATTTTTATTTTTGACAGTCATGTTTATTTATTAGATTATTGCTTGTTTATATCTTTTATTTATGGCTTGGAAGAAACTAAAAGGGTATGCGTTATATTGTCTTAATTGCTTGCCTTTTTAATTGCCTACTCTTTATTTCTTTTTATTTATAAAACCTTGAAATTTAATATAAATTTTAACTTGATTTAATCATTTCCTAAAAGTCTAAATATAAAATTGGAAGTTTTGAAATTTTTACTTTGTTAAAAGACAACTCCAATTGGAATTTTAATAAAAATGAATTATGTACATTTTAAATACGAAGAATGTAAACAAGTTAAAATTTTAGTTAAGTAATAACTTTGTAAAATTCAGTGTTTTACAGACTGTTAAATTTCGCATTTAAAAAGGGTACGCATTGTAATGGTATAAGTAATGTATAAACGTATAAATTAAAAATGTTACTTTTGCATAAATTTTGGGCGTATTGTATTACGTCGGTTTGGCGTATTTTAAAATGCATACTGCAATATCTATATGGATTAATAAATCAGTTAGTAGATTTTTATAGCAAAACGTTACTTTTTCCACAGCTTTCATTGGTTTTAAATTGGCGTAAAATCCTTGCTAAAATCACTCATCCTATATAAAGAAAGAAACGCACACAATCATTAATTGAAGAAAAAGTTTAAAATGAACCAATCTATTAATCACTTGCCGTTTCTTCACCATAAATTTCACTCATCCCTCTTTATCAACGCACGGAAATTTCAAATTTTCTAGTTTCCGTTTCTTTCTTGTCTGTATTTATTTCTTACCCAGATTTCGAAATTCTCTGTATATGTATACATCTTTTAGCCTAACAAATTTTTAACACGCAGCTATTATATTTAGTATAAAATCTTTTAATGAAGTAGCATCCAAAGCTAATATCATTGCCGTTTCTTTTCAATTACCTGCCTTTTTTCACGTTTAATTTCGCTTGTTTTTCCTTTTTAATAAAACATGAGAATTTGAAAATCTTATTTCTTGCCGTATCTATAATTCAATCAACAAAATCAATCACCAATGCGAGTGTCACGTACGTAGTAATTTCTTTTCTTTTATCAGCATTGCCTCCTTTAGAGTCATTTACTTCTTATATAAAACTTTAAACGTGTTCAAGTGTTGCCTAGTATTCCTGTCTATTCTTTGTGTAAATCAAAGCAACCGTTAAAGTTAATTTAAATTTATTTCCTTCCTATAATCATTCACATTAAATCATGCAGCTTTTTATTTTATAGAAATTTTAAATCCTTGCTGTTGTTTTGTATAAAAAAATCACTCAGCCTATAAATAACGCACGCAACCTATTAATTGAAAAAAAAAGAAACGTTTGCAATCAATTTTTTTCGTATAACTGGAAATAAATCATGCAAGTTTCCCTATATTCATTCAAAATATCACGCACCCCTGGCTTTATAAATTCGTTCACAACCTCTGTTGCATAACATCTTATTCTCATTCATATTCGAGCAAGCTTCAGGTATGGCCTATGTTTATATTTTTCCTTCTTCCTCCTTTGCTTTCTTCTTCTTTATTTCCATTTTTTTTCTTTTTTTGTTCACGCAAAGGCTTAAAACTCCACCACCTTAGGCTATGACTCCTCCTTCACCACTATATCCCTGCCCTCCTCCTTTACCACTGATGTCAGCCTCTCCTCCAAATAAAATTGCACGAAATTTTTTCATAAACTGATAACTAAGGTTTTATGTCATCTAGCCATCCTTCAAGATTTTCAGTAGTGAATTTGACCAATTTATTTTAGAAATAAAATTTAAACTTTACCCAAAATATAATAGAGTAGAATAAAAAAAAATATGAATGGAGGAGAAAGTATGCGTGTGGGTCATAAGTGTCCAAACTAGGTTGCAACAGTAGTTAGAGAAGGAAAATAATTAATAATAATAATTGAATAAGCAAATATAAGAATCAGCTGTAGGAGGGTTTTTGTACAAGTGAAGAAGTGTTCATATAATTAGTATTGTGAGTGTGTATGTATTATCAACGTTATGCGCATAAAATATTTTATGATGCCGAGAATTAGATTTAAATTATTAGTGTTTCCGCCACTTGTAGAAATAAAAAAGGGGTGAAAGTAAGTAACGTGCAAATTTTTGAACCGAGCTTTGAGAACGTAGTCTAACCGTGTGGTGGAGTAGTCGAGCCTATGGGGCGAATTTATTTCCATTCGTTCCCTTTTGTTTTGAGAATTTCGGGTTAAAATTTTTCTTAGTTTTGATTCATTCCCTTTTTAAAATATAAATCTGGTCGCAGCCTCTGCATCAGTTTGATCGTGCTTCTGTGCGTTTTCTTTTTTCCAAGTGTTACCATCGTTGGAAATCAAACTTTCTGCAGCATTCAGGTGAGTATTTCTCACCAGACAAACATACCTATATATCCGTGATTTATCACAAGTGTATTTGTAAATTATTTATTAAATTTTATCTGCCTGTGATATAAGCGTATGATGTTAAACCCCATTATTAATTGCCACATCATCAGTTATTTATTTATTTTAATATTATTGCAGTTATACTATTTAATGCTTATTTACTGTTAATCACTGCAAGTTCCCTGTAAACTTGAGATCGTTATAGGCTGAAATGATAGGCCTGAACGATAATTATTTATTCATTTATTTAATTATTTATTATTTAACTTGGGATTGCGGGTTTGAAATGATAGAACCCGGGTTTTCTTTGTAAATTGCGGATTGAAATGATATATATATCTGTATCACTTGACCTAGGCTAGAAAACTATATACAGACCCATGGTTTATATAATATTTTTCTGAAATGTTTTAAAAAATATATTTTTAAATGGAAGTTTATAATATTCTGGTTTAAATGTATTTAAAGGATTTTTATAAAATTTATAATGATTTTTGAATAAGTCAAAATGTTAAATAAATGAATGTTTAAGTAAAATTTTGGAACATAACTTATTCTGAATTTTTGTTAAAAGTGAGATTTTAGTTAAGTAAAAGAATTGATAATAAGTTATATTTGGGAATTTAAAATTTATTGTTAAGTTAATAATTTATTTCAGCACTTAAATGATGTCTTTTGTAAATGAACTGTTTTAACCTATGACTTTAGGTAGCATTTTATAAGTGCTACGGAAACTGAATTTTGATTGTTTTAATAAAAGAATTTAAATGGAAATAATCTTTGGGGAAAAAGGCTTAAATTTTGGAATTTAGTATGTAATTAATAAAAATAAGGAATTGACTTTAAATGGTTTTAAATGGAAGAATTTAACTTTTAAATGTGAGTTGAAAGGCAATTAATTCCTAAATAAATTGAATAGATTTAAATGGTATTTTATAAATGACTGATGTATAAAAATGATATTATGATATTGAAGGTATTTGAAATTTACTTTGATTTTTAAAGTATAAATACCATTTTCTAAAAAGGGTTGTAACCACGGGTTATAATAACGCTTGGTTGTTAAAGAGACCGGGATCGGATATCTGGCATACTCTCTGTCGATACCGAAAACCACTTTGACAACCGTGTACGCGGTGGAGATTCCAGAATGAAGTAGGATGGTGGTGACGTTTTCTTTAAGGTAAATACGTGGACCCGACTCTCGTGAGTTGGCATAAGGTGGCTAAAACATGAGCGATTCTCGGATTAATGAGGTAGCACCTCTGATCGGACGCACTTCTTCATATGCCATTCTATTACCCTTGTGATTGTTTTGGTGCGCACCTTTGATTTGGGAGTGTTGTTCGAGGTGGGCGGCAGCTGCGCGCTGCGCGTTTCCATTGGTCCGGATAGCAATTGGTATATCTACCCTGGCATTGTCTAGTTGTGCCGTGTCACCTACCATAGCGAGCCTTGTACGAGTTTGTTTTTCTCCCATAGCCCGTGTGGTATCCTCTGGTGGCTTCCCGATCAGGAGGGACCATGATATTGGATGGACTACTGGGACTATTACGTGTTAAGGGGAATATTGGGTCACTCCTTAACGCTATTTAAAAGTAAGTTTATTTTAATATAGACACTATTATAATAGCGAAAATATTACTACATAGTAAATAGTTTAACGGATCCTTAGAGGATGGACGGTCCCAAGCATCCTTTAAGTTACTTGCTCTATATTACAGTACACTTGAATTAGCTTACACTATATAAGTATGTATGTCCTGACTCGAGTGTTTATGTTTTATGTTACGCTCGGGTCAGCCTGAGTTGCAGTTCAGTTTCATCCTGGAGCTAGGATTTTTGTAGATCACTTTCAAGCTGCTGGCAAACTTTCTTTCCATTTCTTTATCTAAATTTTTGAAATCAAGACTAGTGGACATTTGGATTGTTCTACTGATGATTTAAAACTATATTTGGATTAAAGACTATGTAATTTTTATTTGATTGAGACTATTTATAGTGGCTTCATGAACCACTAAGTATTTTTAAATTCCGCTGCGAGTATTCTGATTCTGTGTCTGTGATTCTGTGATTAATTATTTACTGTATATTTTGAGATTTTCCAAATTTTATTTACAACGCGGTATTTTGAACAATTCAAGTCCGACATGTGCGGATGCGAATGGTTGAAAATATCGGGTCGTCACACAATATATACAACAGGTTATGGTCTCATATGTCATAAGTAAACAATTGCAAATTATGTCATATCATATTTAACAGCTCAATAACTTAACAATTCAAATTAAACAACATATTTCAATCATCATTTCATGCAAATTGAATCTACTAAAAATAAGAATGTTAATCGTGAGTGATTGCTCACCTTTCGAGGCTATGGAGACAAAGATGGCAAAGATAGTGACACGGACATGCACCCGGGTACGGACACGACATACGGATTCGGGTCCGAACATCGACAAAGCTAGAACTTGAATTGATGAAACAAATTGAAGCTAGCTTGAAATAGATAGAAACAAAATATATATGTTATATTATTATTATTATTATTATTTCCTCTTCTTAAACTCAATATTCTAAATTAAAACACAAATTGAAAATGAAAATCCTTATATATATATATTGAAAATCAATATTCGATCTAAAACACATATTAAAATAAAAATCTTTAAATATATATATATATATATAATTTTAAAATTAACATTTAACTCAAAACACATAAAATAAAATCTTTATACACATATTATATTACAAATCATTATTAAATTTTTAAACACATATATTTCCTTTCAAAAATTCTCAAATAAATCGTTATACCCATAATATATTTAAAAGTTATTAAAAGCATATATATACGTACATACTTCAAAACAAATACTTTAAAAACATAGATTGACATTGAAAATATATATAAACACTTTAATTATATTACATGTATATATATATTAAATTTAAGACAAATTTTAGGAACCCAATATATTTTTGTCTTTAAATGAGATCTAATTAAAGACAAAATAATTGTGTCACTAATAATTACTAAAAAAAATGAAATTATGGTCTTTTGTGGATCTCAACATAAAATGCCTTTATTAATTACTAAAAAAAATTAAGCCATAGTCTTAAGTTGGTATCAGCATAAAAAAATGTTTAATTAATAAATTAGGTAACCAGGTCTTTTTCCTTCAGTTACCACTCCACCACCACGTTAAAAAAAAAGGAACCCGTCAAATTTCCTTCCGCTCGAAAAGAAAAACGCAGAAAGAAATACTTAGCTGCCTACCGAAATTTACTCCCCTAAAAAATTAGAACTCGTTCCTCCTTCAAGCGAATCTCTATTACCCTAATCACGAATCAACAGAAAGTAGCACAGCAGCTGTCGAATTATATACTTGAAGAAAACACAGGTTCGTGTTTCGATTTACCAAATTCTGCTACTTGTTTTGTGCGAATTTAATTGATATGACTGCAATTCGATAGTTACGATTAATTTTCTGTTTTTTAATTTTACTTTGTCATTTTGCGCTCAAAAATCATTCCAATATCATCTTAGTCTGAAAGTGGATCTTTGATAATACACCATGGATTTTTTTGGTCGAATTTTAAGTTAATTTTTTTTAACATCTTACAGGTTATAGGTTAGTATTATGGACAAAAATCATATTACAGGGAAGTTGATTTTTTCTTCTGTGCAGCATATGAAAAAAAGTAATTGTTAACTGGAAAATAAATATACCTTTAATGTGCAAATTGATAGCTAACTGTAGTGGGTGATATTTTGCAATGTGTCTTTACTTCAATTTTTGATTTTGAGTTATTTTTATCAAATTAGGAAGTGGTTTACATGAAAGTATAGTTGCAAATGATTATAGGAGGATATCACAGAGAGATATATTATGACATTGATTTGGTCATGCTTTGCTTTTATCCTTGTAATTCTATAAGGCTAGAATAGTAACGTGGAGAAAGTCGGTAAAAAGAACATAAGTTTAAGAAAGAATATAAAATTACGGTAAGTAATAGTAGCTCTAAACATTAACATGCTAACATTTTCCAATGCTTTCTTCCCAATTTTTGTGGTAATGTTGTTTGGTCAACTCATATTTCTAGTTGAAACTGAATGATTTTTTCTTTTCGAACCTAATTAATTTGTGCATTGAACATAAGTTACATTTCATTGAAGAACAAATCATTGTACATCATTTATAGGAATTTAAATATAGATTGTTGAGTGCATCATTTAATCTGTCCTTGTTTAAAACAAATAATATTCAGATGGGAAGTATTCAAGCAAATTTAATGAAGCAATCATTAGTTTATTGGATGTATGATTTATCTTAGAGTGCTAAATTTAATCGTTCCAAGCGTCTGAGATTCTCTCTTTTTTTATGATTTTTGTTTTGTTTTTTTCTCTCACAATCAAACTAAAAACATGGAAAAAAAAACAGCAAACGTACAAGTTAATAAGATAAAAGAACAGTCAATAAGTGATAATGGAAGAAAAAAATGATATTATCATACATGACTTATAAAAGTCGTTACCAACTCTATTCTGCTAGTAATGCATCATGCCACTGTATTTCAATGCACCTTGCAGCAGCTACATAAACCGTTCAGTCAATGCAACACGATTATCAGCAATCCTTCCGCTATAAGTTCATGCTAATATTTTATTCTGGTAACATTAGCGTTTTTGTAGTTTAAACTTCTTTGGCACTTTAAATATTTTATGCTAGCTTTACCGTTTCAAGAAGCTCCGGAAGGAAACCGTGTAGTATGAAATCCTTTGGAACCACACATAACAGAAACATCTTATTTAAAATATGTGTTTAGCCTTTAATTTTGTAGATCAACAAAGCCGAATAGAGAGAAAAAATTAGCATTTTGTTTTCTCAGAAAGAGAAATAATTGGGTTGTATTTGATAACAATCGTACACGAACGATTAGGAATTCTTTGGACGTATTTTGTATGAGAACGATTAACGGCTACACATATGAAACCAAATATTTTAGCTAATAGGTTAGGAATGATTGTCTCATGGTATTCCATCGACATTAATTAAGGATTTCAGTTTGAGGAATAGAATGCTGTAAAGAGAATTTTGTTAGGGGTTAAATGAAAACTGCACCTAAAAAAAGAAGGAGAAGGTAGCATTTAGCTTGAGATTGAATATGGTTAAAGAATACAAATAGTCTTTTATTCTCTTTTATATATAATATAGTAGATATGCCATTGATTGTACTGCTTATTGAATTTAAATGGGATGGGCAGTTTGGTAATCTCAAAACTTAATTAAGGTATATGTGCGTGTGTGTGAATGACACAGATTTCTATCATATTATTAGTACTTTGATTGACATGAAAATAATTTCCTTCATTTTATTTTATCATTTTTTTTTTTTGAATATTCACATAAGCTTCTTCTAAAATTTCATTCCATAAATAACTATTCACATAATATTTAGAATCTACTACTTTAATCGTTAAACTGTGAATAAATTGAATGCGATTCATGATTTATATCCTGGTTTGATTCAATTATCAAATTCATGATTTAAGATTTGAAAACCATTTTGTAATTAAACCATGTAGTATATTCATAGTCATACACTGGCTGAAAATGATATTAATCTATTCATGGTGACACTAAGCTGCATGTTTTTTTATCTTTAATATATTTTATGGATTATATGTTTTGAATCATTATTTGACATTTTACTACCAACTAAATATTAAGTAAGTTTCATTTCTTTGTAGGATTAATCTCAAAATGAGCAACCGTTCATGGACGTATCGTAGGCTTAAAGATGGATATATAAATCTAGAATTTGTTAATGGTGTCAACAAATTTATTGATAATGCGTTTTTACAAGTAAATTATGGAGGAACTGTTAGTTTTCCATGCTCCATGTGCAAAAATGAAAAATTTCAATTAAAGGAAGAAATATCCAAACATTTATTACTAAATGGTTTTGTTCCGCTTTATTCTAAATGGATTTTCCATGAAGAGGAAGAAGTTGATGAACCAACAATGTCAGAGTCAGATACAAATAATTCAAATGATGATAACCTATATAGAGATAGAAACAAGTTAACACAATCATCTTGGTCAACCACCTTGTCCATCATCATTCCAAACTATGTTTTTGTGTGTTAGGAGGAGATAGTTCTTATTAGTGAGTGGAAGTCCACCTCCTAAGTTTAAGAATGCTATGCCATAACCAACTATTGTCGGGTAGAATGGTAGTTTCCCAAAGGGTTTCATATAGATTCTGTGAGTGTTGGTCCAATTTAGCCACAGGGTTTGCTTGATGTCTAGAAGTTGGTGCAAGTATTTTGAGATTGCTGATTCGTCCCATAAACCTATGTTTGTGATTCCTGCTTCTTTAATCTTCTTAGGATATATATTGAACTTTCTTGAAAGTATAGACATCGGTTTTCTAGTGAAGGGATCTCCATGCCAAAGGTAGTGGTTGAAACTTGAAAGCTCTGTTCATCCTACTAATGAGCTTTGTTTCTGGGACAAAATGAGAAGTCTGGCGTGTTGACATGGCTAATGCAAGTTGACAATGGCCAGTTTTCATGCTTGAGATATGACAGTCGAACAGTGCATATGTAATGACAAGGAGGTGAGGGTTTTAGATTTCTGCATCCGTCCATATTCGGCAACGCGCCTAGGTTTTAGGGACAATGGAAGGGGAATAAATGTAAAGTAACAAAGAACATTTAAGAGGTGGAATTTTGGCATTTATAGTTTAAAAGTTTAAGTAGAAAATTATGACAAGTGTTTTTTTTTTCTCATATTCTTTGCCCATTATAAATGCTGACTCCACCTAGAAATATGAGTTTCATTTTGTTGGGAATTTCAGTTTTAAAATACCTTTTCATATATAATTATTTTTTCGAATGCATAGTTATGTAATACACATATCAGATCAGAGATATCAACATTTCAAATTTTTGTGATTAATGTCTTCAATATCAGAGTCAACTTTTCAAATCTTTGAAATGCAGACATTCTGGAATGCACGTTCCTTGTGTTTTAGATCTTGCTCGAATATTGTGATTGAAACACACATACCAAACTGTAAATCCATTTTGAAAATATGAATTATGGTAACATCGAACTTGCCCATTTTTGGTTTATCCTTTAAATTATCTCCTGTATATTTTTGTATCTATACCAATTTTCTACACTACTGAGTCCGTCCCTTTTCCTATACAACGTTGATTCAGTCGATTGCAACAACTTTTATCGGTAACTTAATTCTTTTAGCTTCATTATCTTCTGAAACCTATCAGTTGCATCTGTTAAATGTGGAGAGTGGTAAACACGGTTATTCACCTGCTTACACAGTTATTCACCTGCTTCTCCTTAACTATTTTGAAAATTGTGGTAAATTATTCATCAATGCACAAGTCATCGTAGGTACAATTTTAAAGTCAAAGTATTGTCATCCATGAAGTTGTCAATTGCAATAGACAGTAGATAAAATTCTATCTGTTTGTTTATTTCTTGGTTGGTTTCTGTGAAGTTTTTTCTATCTGCAAAATGAACTTGAATAAATTTTAGATGCATTATTTCATAATTTATCTTAAGTTATGTTAGCATGTGCCTACTTAGCGCATTGTTTCAAAAATTTAATGTTTCACTTTATATTTTAAGTTGATTGTGTGTTGCCATATGCCAAAGTTGAAGTACTTAAAACTCAGATGTCAATTTGTGAATTGGCAACTGGATAAATGCTTATTCTCCTAAGGTTATTTTTGTCCTAAAGGTGAGTCTTATATTTGCATTTTTAGATAAAATATGCCATTCCTGTTTGCCTAGCAATCTGCCTAATACCAATATAGACCTTAGTAGTTCCTAAACCATTAAGATCTGTCTGCCAGTAATTTTTACAACCTTTTATATTACATTACTCTATCAATTAGACAAGTATATTTCCAAAGGAGTGATAGTTCCAAGTTTGTTCGTCATATATACTTGGTAGTTGTAGTGTTTGTTAATAATGTTACATTGTGGTGTAACATGTCTGGGTCTTGTCATTCCTAAAATAAATATATTTTGGTCAGCATGATTAACGATATGTTCCTATTGTCTAATAATTATCATCCTCCCCTCTAGTAGCCATTCTCCCAAGTAACTCTAATAATTACTAGTCTCTTTCCAGTAACTGTTTTTTTTCCAGGCATATGAGCTGTTTCCCAATAGGATTTTGTTTCAATGTTTACTGTGCCGATTCTTAGGCTGAACCTTCCTCTATTAGGTTTGAGAAGCGTGGGGGCAAAATTTGAGATTCCTACCATCCTTCAAGAGTTGTCCTCAATGCAATATTATGATTATAAAGAACTAGCTAACAAAGTTGCAGTGCCCAAAATCGTTCAATGTGGTAGGGTAAGATATTAAATCTAATGTAAAATTCTCCATTAAACATTGTATATACAGCAGTAATTTATAGTAGGCTTAGTATTTCACTAAGGGATTGGCGATTAATATCATCCATTTATCTTAGCCATTAGGTGTAATGCACTGTTTTGTTCTCTGCGGTAAGTTACTTATTTATAGCATCTCCAACACCTATTGTGATAACCTTTGCCTCTCTTAGGTGCCGCTTCAAATTTTTTTTGCTATCCTAACAGAGAAGAAAAGCTTTTGAAGATGGTAACCCTGAAATAATTTTTTTTACAACATATACAAATATATACATTCAAAAAAAATTCATTGTGGTTTCGTTATCCATCCTCTTCTGGGACTAATGGTATCTAATGTGCTACAAAAAAGGCTAATTTTAACTTGCTGGGTAGATGCATTTTAGTTGAAATGGCTAAGAATACAAGATTAGAGCTGAAAATCTATAGGAAAAAAGAAAAATAATTAATTTCGTATTCTATTTTATAGATAATAGAATAGAATGGTAGAGTTTATCCCACGGGGTTATTTTTGTTCAATTTCGTTTTGGATATTTTGTGACCTTTATTCTATTAGAATCTATAAAGAGTTCTTAGTTGGACAGATAATTTTTATTGAAACATCACAAGTTTATGATTATTTGGATTGCGCGATCAAAAAATCAACAATTCTGTATTATGTTCCAAGAATAACCGAAAATAATAACAATAATAAATCAAATGTTATTTAATTTTAATCCAACAAACGGCATATTAAAGGGGACTTGTGTACATGCATATAGAATCTCAATTTTGCAAGTGAAGCAAAGATTACTGCATGTTTATATTGCTTTTATACCTGTACACTAATTTCCAGTATGCGATTTCAGTTCTATAATTGAGCTCGAATTCCATGTGTCAATGTAAACGTTTCTAAATCAGTTTCAGTACTATAATTGAATTAGAATTCCATGTATCATTGTAAACGTTCAAAGGTGGATGCTGATGGTCCAAGAGTCCATTATCAGATAGCGATAAGGAATAGTTGTCATGTACTTTAATTTAGTCGCTTTTCAAAGTTGTCGAAATTAAAAAGTGAGGAAGACTCACAACCTACCATTATTGGTCATCAATCAATAGGATGTGATCAGAAATCATAAATGTGTTTTTAGTTAGTTGATTTGCATTGAAATCGAGAGAAAATTTTCCTAAACATATAGTAATCTAAGGACCTAATTATTTATCAGATTTGTAGTAGTTTAACATTTAATTTACTATATGCTCATAGACATCATATTTAGTATCATATTAGCTGTTCCATATAAAAACAACAAATTAATAAATAAATAGTTCTCCTTTACTGCAATTTTAAATGCTACTTTCCTTGTCCAATAGTTAGCACAACACTTAGAATTACATATAAGGTAGAAGGTGGGAATTATAAAATCCATTTATGATTCTCATTATTATAGGAAAATACAAAATACTAACATATTTCAAATGCTACTTTTCTTCTTGCATACTAAGGCCAATTCATGAATTAAATAATCATATTTGTTTATGTGTATAGTTTTCTGATCATAACACAAGTGCTTGTTGCATTATTCAGTATTTTACTAATCTCTGTATCCTCTATTTATAGGAACTTGAGACGGGTAAACCAATGAGTTTCGAGGAAGTTTCGTGGCTTGGCACACTAAGAGAGAGAAAGCTAAGGAAAAGGGTAAAGCAAAGCGAGGTTCAGTATCAACTTGCGAATTTGTTGACAACAAGTCGCGGAAAGCCTATGTGAGTTATTTTAAATATTATTAATTTTGTTATGTTCATTTGTAGGTTGAAATCTAAACTAGTTACATTGTTCGTCATTGGAATTAGCATGCATATTTTCTTTCTATGACATCACAAAGTTTTGGCTTTATTGCTTATGAAGACATTATAATCAAGCCTCATTCTTGAGACAATATAAGTTATAGGTTGTGCTGCTCAACCTGAAACATTATTGCCAAACAAACTATACATTTTCATGTAGATCAATAAATTTCATACAAAATTTTTTTGGTGGCTATTAAATAAGTTAAAAACTCAGATAAGTCAAATTTTTGACTAGTTTAAAACCGAGTTTAATTTTGATGAAAAAAGGAGTTAACCAAGTACTTAAACTCAGTTTTTAAACTAAGGTTGAACTCAGCTTAAACCGAGTTTTAAACTCTGTTTAAAACCGAGTTTTAAAATGAGTTTAAAATCGAGTTTTAAATTCAGTTTCTGAGTTTAAACTGAGCTTTAAGCTCAGAAAAACTGAGTTTTAAACTGAGTTTTAGCTCATTTAAACTCAGGTTAAAACTCAGACAAAGTTTTAAACTCAGTTTCTGAGTTCAAACTGAGTTTTACACTCATTTTAAAACTGAATTTTAAACTATGTTTAAAATTTAGTATTTAAATCCCATCTATAATTACAACTAATTTAAATTGATTTTTAAACTCAATTTAAAACTAATTTAAACTCAGAGCTTAACACCGAGGTTTTAACTCAGTGTAAATTCGAGTTTTAAACTCAGTTTCTGAGTTTAAATTGAGTTTTAAACTCAGAAAAACTGAGCTTACAACTCAGTTTTAAACTGAGTTTTAGCTCATTTTAACTCAATTTAAAACTCAGACAGAGTTTTAAACTCATTTTGAAACTGAGTTTTAAACTCATTTTTGAAACTGAGTTTTAAACTCACTTTAAAACTGAGTTAAAAAACTTAGTTTTTTTTATCTCAGTTATAAAACAACTAATTTACTTTAGTTTGAACTCTATTAATTTAAAACACCTTTAATATTTAGATGGGAAAATTCTCATTTTATTCATCCAGTGGGTAAGAAGCATAACGTGCTGAAATCTCAGTTTTAAACTTAAGTAAATAACATCCTGATAATAAGAATTTTACTCCACATTGCATAATCTTGGTTTTAAACTTAAGTAAATAACAAGTTCAATTTATAAGTTATCCTTCTCTACAATTTACTCCACATTGCACAATAAATTCTTTTTTACAATAATATATCTAAAAGTTAAATACTGTATTTTCTTCACAATATCAGCTTCGGAAGGCACCATTCTGCTACTTAGGTTTAAACATCAATTAATCAATAACACTTTTAATAATGTACCCCTTCTAACAAAACTGCTCTGTTCATTAAATACTGCTTCTGTAATGAAGCTCTTGCTACTTGGGCTTCTTATACAACAATCGTATATTCGTCCAAATATAGTTTATGTTTTTCAAAGAGTAAGAAGAGCATAGTGGTATGCATGAACGTAGGAAACATGAGCATAGGGTAACAAGAAGCGTAAATAACAGAAAGTCTGTCAAAAATGATGAGCATAGAAATGTATAGACCACCAGATCCATATTATATATGTATAAAGTGGACTTCAAACTAACAAAGAATTTTAGACAGAGTATCACTGTTGCCCGGCTCATACTTTCTACTAGTTAAAAACAAATAAAAAATTGATTTTGTTATGAATATTGTGACCTATATAACCTTGTAGGCTGCCACTTACCTTGACATATGTTTTGAAGTTGGGTACAAGTCTTGACATATGTTTGAAGTCATGTTCCAAATGATACTGTTTTTATTGTACATGTTCCTATTACTGTTTGTGCTACATATTTCAGAACGGAGGTTGTCACTTGCCTAAGTCTATTGATTGTGGAACCAAGTCATATGCATAAATTCTTGAATTGTACATAAGCTTCACGTATTTGGAGGAAACACCACATATCAATGTTTAATGAGTAATTAGGAAACATTAAACTAGTTTACAAATCGAATTTAATAACCCAGCCTACATACTTAGTTTATTAACCCAGTTTATAAACTGAGTTTAAGCTCAATATGAAAACTGATTTTAAACACTGATTACAAATTGAGTTACATTAGTTTGGTACTGAGTTCACACTCAGTTTGAAAACTAATGTTAAACTTTGATTATAATAAGTCACATCAATTTGGTTGGCATTTGTAAGTACAATAAGCACAGTAGTTCGTCCACACTTTTAACTTTTGTCTGCCAAAATGTTAATTTATTTCATTTATTAATCTATATCAAAATAGACGCTTAAATGTTGCTATCAAACAAGCCTATATGTTGTTACCCTTTTAACCTTTTCAGGAAACATATATGAAGAAAAAAGCCGAGCTACAAGAAGATGAAAATGTATGAAATCCAAGACTTTGGGTTGAGTCATCCGGAGGGCTTACAAGAGGAAGGGTTTATGGAGCATCTTATGTTGATACAACTACTATATTGCGTAAAAGTTCTCAATCCCAATGTCTAGTAGATCGTGAAAATCAAGAACAACTTGTAATGTCCACTGGCATGTTATTAACATCGGAGCTTAAATCAATAATAGAAAGAGAAGTGCAATTGACAGTAACTAGCTTGCTTGGTTCAATTAATCCGACCAATCTTCAAAGCATAAACCAACAATCATGGTCGTTCAACCAACCATCCGGTCAAACACAACACTTGGGGTTAGTTTTCTATACGACCGCCAAGTCAAATCCCACAACCGTTTGCTCAGCCATTTGCACCACCTTCTGCTCAACCGTTACCACAACCACCAAATCAAGTGTTGCAACATCCTCCTCAACCATTTCTACAACCTTCAAGTTTTCTCGCGTGGCCATCATGTCAAGTCCTACAACCATGTGATCGACCGTTTCTACAAATTCCTAATCATATCCCACAGCCCTCAGGTCAGTCTTCTCAACCGCTTTATCAAATGATAAAACCATCAGTTCCTTGTCAACAAACACCTGAACAATATCAAACAGCGCATGTGCCTTTTCAATCAACTTTTGGAAACATTTCAGAACAAGTTGGATCTTTCATGCAACTATTGAGACATATAACACAAGATCAACCTGATCATAATCAACTTGGAAATAATCAAGCATCAAACAATCGAGGAAACATTCGATCGCAAAATGAAAATGATGCATGAATTGCTTGTTAGCTTCTGAAAGTACCAAGCAGGCTCTGTTGGAAGACTTCTCTGTTGGAAAACTTATCTTTTCTTTTAAACTTCTACTTTAGTTTTTTTGTTTGTTTGGAAGACTTCTCTATTGGAAGACATCTATTTTAGTTTTTTGTTTGGAAGACTTCTCTTTTGGAATTACTTATCTTTTCTTTTAAACTTCTATTTTAGTTTTTTATTTGTTTGGATCTTGTTTCAGGATTACAGTTTTTAGGGTCCAAATTAGATATGTTGTGTTTTGGTTATGACATATGTGCCTTGGATTCTCTATAACTTGCTTTTCTTGCAATGAACAATTGGTTACTTTTTGTACATGAGCTGCTAATTTAACAATAATTTTGCTATTAGTTCTGTTAGATATTTTATTTTTTCTACTCGTTGATTTGTGATGAAACTGTAATCAAATTATATTTCATTTCTTTTGTTCAACTGGTTTATAATAACCACTGTATTTATGACTGATTTGAAACCTTGAATATGGTCTCTATAGTTATACAAGAGACCCATAAAATTGTCTCTAATTAGTTTTTAATGTAGGCATGTATTTGAGACCATTGGTGAGGTTACTAATATTTTAGAGACTAATGTTTATGGTCTCTGTTTATTTAGAGACCTGATTTTAGAGACAATACTTATCCGTCTTAAGTAGGTTACAAATATTAATTAGAGACAAAATCTTGCATTTAGAGACAAAATACAAGAGTCTCTAAAAATCCATTTTTTGTAGTGGCAGCTTATGTTTTGTGAAAATATAAGGAAAGATTGATTTATTGAAAAGAAAATTTACATCAAATAAAATGAATGTTTCATTTGCGAATGTAGGTTTAATTTCATTAAAATAAAGAATAGAATAATTAATTTTAAAGAAAGAAATAAATGTTTATTTGAACTGTGTTTTAGCTTACAGATTGATTGTAAGAATAGGAAAATAATCTATTTCAGTAAGATATTTATTACTCTTGTGTATAAACATCAAATTTATAAACGTGTTTAAACAAACGATTGTTCTATTTTTTCATCCATTTTAGTTGTTTGTTTTGAAATTTAACTTTGCAAGTAATTAAAATGAATGTACTTCAAATATTTCAATTAAAAGGAAAGAAAACGTTGATTGCAATTAATAGATTTAATAAAAGAAACACACGTATTGTGTTAAATAAAAAGGATGTTTTAATGGAAATAAAAGATCATTTGGAAAAAACCAAATTGAACGTTTTTATTTTTAAGGTAAGTATAAAAAAAATTATTATGCGCAGACAAAAATCTAAATGCGTACAAATTTGAATATTATTTGAGTTAATGAAGTTAATTTGGTTATGTTTCAAAACATTTGAATTCCAAAGGTTTGTTGGTAGTGTACATCTAGTCCATGCATTCCTTTATCATTATTTAATACATACACATCTCTTTCCTCATTTTTGTTGTTTCTTCATTTTCGTTTACTTCCTTCATCTTTTTCCTGAAGCTGCATCTTCTCAAATGTGAGTTTCGTTTTATATGTATACATATTTTTATTTAAACTTTCTTTACCTCTTTACAACATGTCCTACCGCCAATTCCTAAAAAAAGCGAGTTCGTTGTTTTCTCCATCTCATTTCGTATTTGTACATCCACTTCAATTCTTTTCATTTTTTTTCCTATAGCCTTCTTCCACAACCTCATATTTTTGTTTTTATTTTGGTAGCCTATATTTCCTAAAGCCTACATTTTGGAAACATGACATCCGTTTTTGTCCCTCCACCTTCATTTCTTTATTATTAAATAACCTGTCGCTTTATTTCTTCTTTTATGTTTTGTTTCTCCTGAAACCTCATATTCATTTAGTTCAAATTATTCTTTGCTGAAGCTATAATCTCATCAGCAAATTGTTCATGTTTTTGTATTGTTATTTTATTTTGTTTGCCACCGCTTCATTTCCTCTATTTAGATCTCCATTTTAAATCTTCCTTCCCCTGAATTATTTCAATATGAACTTGCGAATTCAAAAGCTTTCTTTAATGAAACATGAGTTTCATTTTTTTTCTCATTTTTCCTACATATCCTGTCTACATGTTTGTTTGTTCTTCAATCTTTGCCTGAAGCCTTATCTTGCGAAAAATGTAAGTATTAAACTTTGTTTATTGTTTTTATTAAAACATGTACCAATTATTATTTTAATAATATTTCTTATAACCCGAATATCTTTTGCATATAAACTTCGATTCACGTGCGATTTATTCTATTGGAATTTTCGGCTTTTATTTGGATTTCAAACTGATTTGAAATCAAAGGCGAGTGATTTAACCCACTCAGAACTCCTAAATTATCTTATGTTAGTTAAATTAAATTTATGATGTGTTTAGAAATTGATTGGTTGATGTTTGGTATATTTAAATTGTCATTCTAGTTAAATTCGACTTTTATTGCATTTAATCCGCATTTAATTGAACATTTAACTTAATTGTCAATTTAATTTCTGTTATTGAATTTTAGTTATCTATTGATGTTTATTGATTGATATGGATGATGATTGTGATGGATGTTTGATTGTTGATATTGGATGATTGGATGTTGTATTTTACATTGTCATAACACTGCAAGTTCCCTATGGGTTGAAATGATACATACCCAAACGATTTATAGATTAGGGAAAAATTGTTATGGGTTAAAATGATAGATTCGAGCGATTTTATAGATTTTTATATAATTCGAGATTGTGGTTTGAAATGATATATAACCGTAAAATCGTAAATTGTGGATTGAAATGATAAATATATATATCACTTGACCATAGGGTAGAAAATTATATACGGATACCGGATTGGTTAAATAAAATGATTTTTGAATTTTTAAAATTTTGAATTCAGTTAACAGATATTTTGAATTAAATATTGGTTTATATAAACTGAATCATTTTCGATAATCCGAGCGCTAACGCTAAAATTAGAATTGATTTAATGAACTGTAAAAGGATTTAAGTTGGAGTTTCAAGTTGAAGTGTCAAATATAAATGAAGTTACCGAATTGATTTATTGAAAATATTTGGATATAATTTTGAAATCTATTTTAAATTAATTTAAACTATTTTAATTAATTCAAACTATTTAATTTATTTTAATCCATTATAACCTATTAAATCCAATTTAATCTAATTCACTTATTTTAAACTAGTTAAATTTATTTAATCTATTTTAAATCTATTTAATATAATTAAATCTATTTAATCTATTTTAAATTTATTTAATCTATTTTAAATCTATTTATTCTACTTTGAATTTATTTGATCTCTTTTAAAGCTATTTAATATAAATTTAATTTATTTAACCTATTTCAAATCTATATAAATCATTTTTCATCTAATGAAATCAAATTTAAATCTATTTAAACTATTTTTACTATTTAAACTATTTTAACTCTATTTTAAACCATTTTTAAAACTATTAAAACTATTTACGACTAGCTAAACTATTTTCTAAACTTTCAAACTGTGTAATGTTGATGTATTTATATTTAAATCCTTGATGATGATACAACTTAAGTTGGAATTTGGAATTGATACCATGCTGTTAAATGACATATTTGAGTAACTATGATTTTGAAAGTGAAGACGATTTTGAAAGTGAATATGGTTTTGAAAGTGGATGATTTCGAAAGTGATATGGTTTGAAATCGAATATGATATTTTTAATACCAATTGTGAATTGATTTTTGAATACCATCGATTTAACTTGCATAAGATATTTTATTTCTGACTCGAGTGTTTTGTCTTTTCAATTCGCTCGAGTCAGCTTGAGCATTTCAAGGTGGAAGACCTTATCTCTGGAGGACGAAGACGAAGATTTTGTACTATTACTATTTATTATATTTATTCCACTGCATCATATTGTTCCGCTTTATTCTGGTTGTCTGTAGCTCTGATTCTGTATTGTATAACTGTAATCAAATGTTATTTATAAAATAGTTTCATGAACTTTTATTTTATTTTTATACTTTGTGATTCCACTGTGAGATTTTGTATTCGTTTTTTTTCTTTTTCTGCTTTTTTCTTACTTACCCCGTAACAATTTGCCCTTTTGAATAGTTTAAGTCTGACATGTGTGGTTTATCATCGACTTAAACTGTCCAAAATGGCAGGTCGTTACATTTTCAAATATTTGGATCAAAATGCTTTATTCTAAATACAAATGATAATCAAAATAACAGTAATTTGAAATCACCGCCCCGTATTTCAAATGATCATCCTATTGATAACATAATTGGAAATCTTGATAACAAAGTTTTGACTAGAAGACAAATAAGTGAAATGAGTAATGTAGCATTTATATCTAATTTTGAACCAAAAAATTACAAGGAAGCATCAAATGATAATTCCCGGATTTCGACAATGCAAGAAGAACTTAATCAATTTGAACGAAATATTGTCTGGAAACGGTACCAAGGCCAAATGATCAATTAGTAGTTGGAACAAAATGGTTTTTAAAAATAAAGCCGATAAAAATGGAAATATTATACATAATAAAGTAAGATTAGTGGCACATGGGTACAATCAAGAAGAAGGAATTGATTATAAAGAGACTTTTGCACCTGTTGCATGTCTTGAAGCCATAAGAATATTACTTTCTTTTGCGTGTCATCATAACTTTAAGCTATTACAAATGGATGTTAAAAGTGCTTTTCTTAAACGCTTTTATAAAAGGAAATGTTCACGTAGAACAACCGCCACTATTTGTTCATGAAAAATATCCACAACATGTTTTTAAACTTAAAAAAGCATTATATGGTTTAAAACAAGCACCTCGGGCATGGTATGTTCGATTAAAATCACATTTGATTAATTACGGTTTTAAAATTGGTAAAATAGATACAATATTATTTATTAAAAGAGAATATAAGGATATATTAATTGTTTAAATTCATGTTGATGATATTATATTTGGTTCTACTAATGAAAATTTATGTAGTGAACTTTCTACAATAATGACAAACGAATTTGAAATTTCTCATATGGGTGAATTGAATTTCTTTTTAGGATTACTAATAAAACAACTGAATAATGAAACTTTTATAAATCGAGAAAATGTAACGACCAGGAATTTCGAAACGTTCAAATCGACAATTATCCGCTCATGTCAGACATGATTTGCTTAAAACGACAGATTGTTTATTTATATTTGGAAAAATTTAGCATATATAGTAAATAAATTAGTCACAGAATCATAGACACAGAGTAATATAAAAATAGGCAGCGGAGTAGATAAATAGTAGTTTATGAAGCCGCTATATAAACATCATAGTTTAAAGTAAAATATAACAGATATCTTGAATACACAGAAGTTAGAAATACAAATTTCAATGACAAGTCTGAATAAACAAACTAGAATAAACCGAAGTGACTGGAAAGCCGAATAAACAAAGACCGATCTTCAAGCAAAGCTCAAAAATCCAAAGGTGAGTCTCAAATGCTGTGACACTCAGTCTGACCCGAGCATAAAGCAAAAAACAAAACACTCAAGTCAGGATTAACATTCTTATTCCAGTAAATTCAACTCAAGTGAAATGTAAAATGAAATGTAAGTAACTTAAAGGATGTTTGGGATTTCCATCCTCTAAGAATCCGTGGAAGTATCTACTATGTAGTAATATAAGCTATCATAATATGTCTATCAGTAAGGTAAAGTATTAAAATAGCATTAAGGTGTTACCCATATCCCCCTTAACACATTTTATATATTCCCGTAGTCTATGCAATGCCGTAAGCTCCACCAAACTGGTGGTTCACCTAGAGGACACCCCATAGGTACAATACAAAACAAAGTCGTAGAAGGCATGATAGGGCATGTGAACATGGCACACGAGGAAATGAAAGGGTAGATATAACATTTGCGGATCCGAACTGGTGGAAATGCATAGAAGCTACTGCCGTCCATCTCAACACACACTTTCAAAAGATGCACCCAATCAAATCATAAAGCAATAGATTGGTATCGAAGAAATGTGTTCGATAGGAGGAATGACCTCACTTGGCCTAGCATGGCTCCTATTTTAATCACATCTAAGATGACTCATGGAAGTCAGGGCAACATAAATACCTTATACAGAATCGTACACCAAAGCATCCTTCTTCATTCTAGAGTCTCCACCACATACACAGTTGTTAAAGTGGTTTCGGGTTTTGGCAGAGAGTATGACAATATCTGATCCTGGTCTCTTTAACAATCAAACATTTATTACACACCATGGTCGTATATAATTTCAAATAGTTCATACTTCATATCAAAATATCATATCCATTTCAAAATCATATCACCTTTGAAATCAGTATTCACTTCAAGAATAAGATTTATTCGTGAAATCTTAACCAAGGTTAAACCATCATATCAAATATTCGCGTATAAATCCATCAAATCTAAATCCTAACGATTCCAACTTAAACAGTTTAAATATTGAAAATAGCTTATATATTGAAATAGTTGTAAATTAAATAGTTTATATATTTAAAAATAAGTTATAATTAAAAAATTGTTTATATATATATATTAAAAGAGTTTATATACTAAAATGGTTTGTATCATAATAGTTCAAATTAGAATTGGTTTCTTCCAATTTTACAAATAAATTCATATCAACCTTTAGTTCCAAATTCAATTTAATCAATCTCAATTAAAATTATCATTTAAAACCATTTTAATTAATCGATTTCAAATCCAGATTTAAACTACAAATTTAAAACAATTTCTGATTCAATAGGATTCAAAGTTAACTATTCAACGATTTACAATAACTCATTTTTTTTAAATTTTATTTATATTTCAATTTCAACATTAACTTATTCAAATCTGAAATATTCACTTAGCCAATTTTAATAATGCTCAAATAAAATCTCAGATTGCTAATTTAAACCAATATCAAAATTTAAATATCTAACTTCAATTGTATTAAATTCTGACAATATTCATTTATTCACATTCGAAAAAACTTTAATGGCTCTGTACTGTTCGCTCCTCGTTTCCAGATCTTGGTAGGGTCTCTCCTTCCACGTTCGTCTCTTCCATCTTCGTCTTTCCGCTGCTCTATTCCTATGCCTAACCCTTCCCCACTTTCTCCCCTCCTCCCCGACGCGCCTTCCTCAGCGCCCTCTTCTACTAGATCTGGACGAATTTATATGCAAACTGTGTCTTCGTTGTCATTGCCTCCCTTGCTCTCTACTGTCGAGTATCCCCCTCTGCCATCTGTTCTGGTTTCGAATCACGCTATTGGCCCTAGCACGTATCCTGTCTCGGCAAAGTCTTCGAGTGGTGTAGGTTCTGTGCCATCGTGTGATACTGGCGAAGCTGCTGTTAATGATGCTAACGGTGTTGAGTTAGGTGTTGTCTCTGATACTATTCCAGGTGAGTCTATTGAGTTGGGTTGTGAGCTTAAACGCTTTGATGCAGCTGATGAAAACTTGTTCTGTGCTCGAGGCACATCTGTTGTTCGAGCAATTGCTCCAGAGAAAGTTGTTCCCATCCACAATGTTTTGTGTTCTGGAGGTACGATGCATGTTGACAATCCACTAGCTGGACCCATTATTGCGACCACTGTTGGTGAGGACGTTCCTGCCTCTCCTTCCCCTTTTGGACCCAAATCTTGGTCTTCTCTTTTCACATCTCTGCCCCGTAATGCTGGGGTGTATGAACCAGTTGATTTTGAAATTGTTGAGGAAAATGGAGTGATGATCCCTCCTCCTAATGTTATGCAGGCTGGTATGGATTTTTGGTCAGAATATTTGGTTGGTTTCTTCTTGGACCCTAATCATCGCCTTTACGATGCGGCTGCTGTCTGTCGTAGGGCCCGGCGGCTGCGTGGTAACCTACGTGTTAAGTTGGTAGACTCCATGTATTTCCTATTATTCTCCTCCCCTGAGGAACGTAGTCGTGTTCTTGAGGCTGAGCCTTCTTTTTTTGATGGGAAACCATTTATTATTACTCCCTGGTCTCCAACGGTTGCAAGTGCCCGTGAACAAGTTCTATCTATCCCCGTTTGGGTTTATTTTTCTCAGATTCCATCTGCTCTTCAACCGCCACTTGGTTTGAATTGGCTCGCTTGCAACGTTGGTAAATTGAAATGTTTTGATTCTAATACCGTTGCGCGTGAAAAGCTGGTGTATGCTAAGGCTCTGATTGAGATTTCTCCCACTAAGCCACTTCCTACCTCTATTCCTGTTTAGCTAGCTGTTGGCCACGTGGTGGATGTACGTGTACATTACGAATGGGTCCCTGACATTTGTTCCGCCTATTGCTCTTTTGGCCACACAAATACCACATGCTCGCATTCTGTTGATTCCTCTTCTGCACCTAAAATTCTTCTTCCCGGGCCTCCACTCAGGAAATGGGTTCCCAAGTCTCAGGTTGCTCCACCACCTGCAGTTCCTTTATCTGACCCTTGTTCGCCGCATTCTTCTGCCTGGCCTTCTTCCATTGACCCTGGTGATAGTTCTGTGGTTGCCCTTGATGTTCCAGATACTCCCCTGCCTCCTTTGCCTATGGTTTGGGCTGAGGCTGAGCGATGTTGGATTGAACGCCGATCTGGTATGCGTTTCAACCCGGTGGATAATTCATATTTCAGATTTGTCACCAATAATCTTTTGGACTTTCGATGTCTTTACTATAAACCGTCTAGTGATTCTTTGGTTCTTGACTTGGATGATTCGTATGCTGGGTTTAATTCCGACATGCTAGCTGATACTAGCTGGGATCGATCCTTTATTTACACTTCGGATGCTGTGAATTATGATCCTTCGCTTACAGTGCTGTTTAGGCCCTTCTTTGGTCTTCTTGGGAATGTTTCTTCCGGATAATGTTGTTGAACTTCATGTGTTTGGTTCTCTAGATTCTTCAGGGATTGTTGTGGGGATTAGTGATTCTTCCTCTAAGGAGGAAGACTAGTCATGTTATTAATATTTAGTAGCTATGACTTGTCTGTCATACTCCTGTGCTGTAGTTTATATTACTTTCTATCATAGTAGCTAAGGTGCCTCTACCTTACTCCTGTACTTCAATCTTTATTACGTTCGTAATAAAAGTGGTCGGTCCACTATAAAACCGTCGGCCATGCCAAAATAAATAAATAAATAAATAAATAAATATTTAAATACAATCCTCAAATTCAAATTTAAATCAAAATTTAATGTTCAATTTCAGTCTTATTTAAGTCTGAAATATTCACTTATTCAACTTTAATTAAAATCAAATTATACGGTTATAAATTTATATCTTAAAATCTCAAACAAATCAATTTCTATTTAAATACAATTCTTAAACAAATTAAATTACAAATCAATTTCAGTTTATCTTTCCAACCTTAATTTATTAAATTTATTACAAATTTGTTTTTAGAATATATTAATATAAATACTTAAACATAATATATATGTTAATTAAATTAAATTTTATTAAATCTTATTTATATATTTTTAAAATAATAAAGTTATAAGGAAAAATCTTAAAAATTATATTTTCAAACTAACTTATAAATTTCAAATTTCAAAACATATAATTTAAAATCCAAATTTACACAACAATAAAATAACATTTATATATTATATTTTTAAATCAATATTTGTAAAACCCATATATTTCCTTTCACAACTTTGAAAATCATTTTCAAAATATAAACCAACAGTGTTCGTATATAATTTTCTATCATATGTTCAAGTGATACAGATATTTATTTTTTCAATCCATAATTTAAATATCTACGGTGTGTATCATTTCAACCCGCAATCCCAAAATTCAAAATTAATGAAAATCGCTTGGGTTTATCATTTTAACCCATAACAATTTCCCCTAATCTATAATATCGTTCGGGTATATATCATTTCAACCCATAGGGAATTTCTAAACTATCAAGGAACTTGCAGAGCGAGAACAACAAAATAATATTTTAAACTGACGTACACATCAATAGCAGGCGTATATCATAATTAACAACTTAAATATAATATATACAACAGGTTATGGTGTCATATGTCATAAGTAAACCATTGCAAATAATGTCATATCATATTTAACAGCTCAATAACTTAACAATTCAAATTTAACAACATATTTCAATCATCATTTCATGCAAATTGAATCTACTAAAAACAAGAATGTTAATCGTGAGTGATTGCTCACCTTTCGAGGCTATGGAGACAAAGATGGCGAAGATAGTGACACGGACATGCACCCGGGTACGGACACGACATACGGATTCGGGTCCGAGCATCGACAAAGCTAGAACTTGAATTGATGAAACAAATTGAAGCTAGCTTGAAATAGATAGAAACAAAATATATATGTTATATTATTATTATTATTATTTCCTCTTCTTAAACTCAATATTCTAAATTAAAACACAAATTGAAAATGAAAATCCTTATATATATATATATATACTTAAAATCAATATTCGATCTAAAACACATATTAAAATAAAAATCTTTATATATATATATATATATATATATATATATATAATTTTAAAATTAACATTTAACTCAAAACGCGTAAAATAAAATCTTTATACACATATTATATTACAAATCATTATTAAATTTTTAAACACATATATTTCCTTTCAAAAATTCTCAAATAAATCGTTATACCTATAATATATTTAAAATTTATTAAAAGCATATATATACATACATACTTCAAAACAAATACTTTAAAAACATAGATTGACATTGAAAATATATATAAACACTTTAATTATATTACATATATATATATATTTATATATATATATATATATACACACATAATTTTTTTATGTTTAAATATCAACATATATATACAGTATATATAAATATATATATTTATATAACAAAGAGAGGGTCGCACTGTTGGAAGATAAGGTGGCGAGTGGTTTTCATGGTAATAGAGGGGTTGGAGACTCAAGAGGCGGGTCGGGTGGAGAGACTGTCGCGCTCGGCGTTGTTGCATAGTAAGGTCTACGGCCAAGGGAGACTGACAAAGGTGGCGGGGTTTTGGCATGCGATGTTGTTTGTAGGCGGAGGAGGTAGGTGGCTGTTAGGGGCTGGATAAGGTGAATGACAGCACTGGAGGCTGGGGGCCCAGGTCGGTGGTGGTGAATTCGTGGCGGATGTAGGTGGTGGAGGATTAGAAGGTGGCAACACAACAGGCTGTCGAGGTGGAAGGCGGTGTTCGGGGTTGATGTTGTGGCTGTGCGGCAAATGATAGAGTGAGGGTTGCTTTGGCTAAGCGTTGGAGGGTCTGGGTGGTGGCGAGCTGAGGGTGCTTGCGCTTGCTATGGTGGTTGGTGAAACATGTGGGGTTGTGGAGGTTTGTGGCGGTGGTCAAAGTTCGAGGGCGTAAATGGGTGGCTAGGTAGACTTGGTGACGTGGAGGGGGATTTTGCTGGCGCGTGTGTTGTCGTGAGGAAGCAGGTAGAATGGAAGGACTGGGTGGCCACGTTAGAGCAATTTTGTGGTGAAGGATTTGGCACTTGGGCGAGCAAGGCTATTGGATTTGGCTATAAAATGGAAGGAGAACAAGCAGCAAGTTTTCAAGTATAAAAAGCAAACAAATATATATGTGTGTGTATATATATATATATATAATTGAGATTATATTAATATTTTTCTCTCTCGAAAGAATAGAATGAACGAACAAAAATGAAAATGAAAAGGCACAACCAAATTTATCGAGTATTTAGGGAATGACAAAAGTTATGAACGTGAATTTAGAAAATAATTGCTAATGACTATTGGTATTTCTACGGTGGATAATGGAGAGACACAAGGAAAACAAAAAGGTTCAAAATAGGTACTGATACGGTTAACCGTTTCACGGTTTTCATCGCGTACCGAACACCGAAATACAGAAATGAATATCCTGCGGCGATCAACACGACGAGATGATCAGAATGGTACACAAATATCAACGATACGACCATCCTATCAAAAGTCGATATTCGCTATCGAAAATGCTGCTTGCCAAAAATAAGATAAACGGGGCTAGAGAAATCCAAATTTGGCAAGATGAAATATGGCATCTCACACAAAAAATAATTTACATTTTTATTATATAAAAATATTTAGATTTCAAATATTTTTTTTATCAATTTAACTGATTGAAATTGAAATTGAAAATTACACAACAAAACTAACTAATATATTTCCTGATGAAAATTTACCGTTTTCTATGTTTAAATAGACACATACCAAATATAATTTTTTCATTATTAAATTTTATCGTTTTATTTTCAAGAATATTCAATTAATTACATTATTAAAATAGTTAAATTTTCTAGATCGTTACACTCTCCCTACTCAAAACTTTTCGTCCCCGAAAAGGAACGAGCTAGGAGAATAGAAACAACAAGAGGGAAGATAGATTTAAAATACCTAGTACCTGATTCAACAATTAATTCAAAACCATATAAATTTTATTAGTTTTTATATTGATTTATATTCAACTAATTTGGTTTAAATCCATTTTATTCAATCAATAAATATTAATTGTATTCACAATTGGTTGATTTCAATTCAATGTATTTTCATTAAATTGATTTGCATTCAATTTACTAACATTTGTTACAAAAAAATTCTTTCAAAACAAAATTTATTTTATTTAACTCATTCTCCTTTTGTTATTCAATTTATTTCACTTGCATTTCTTATAACATAAATTAAATGTATAAACATTATAACAACTCAAATTTATTTATACATTATCTTATCAAAATTCATTTTTTTGACATCTTATTACCTACATTTCTATTGTATATTATTAAATTACATATTTTTATTATATTCAAACTTTTCCCCGTTAAGTTTTATTAATGTTTTCTGAGTGCAATTGAACAGTATACAAATTTTCCTTTTATTTAAAACATTTCTGTTGTCTAAATTTTCTCTTGTATAACCTTCGATTACGCTTTCACATTAACATTTTAACTTTTGAATATTACAGGTAAGTTATATATATATATATATATGTGTGTGTGTGTGTGTGTATTATACAAATAAAATTTTCCTAGTTCAACTATTTTATGCTGTTTAAATTCCAATTCTTATTTTAAATACTTCAATTATTTAAAAAAATCTTTATTTCAATAATTTAACCATCATTTATCGTAGAATTTAAGAATTATATTTTCAGTTTCACTTCGAACCATTTTGAAATAGATATATACATATACATACATACATATACATATACATATACATACAAACATACATATATATATATATATATATCAAATAATACTTAAGAAATTCAAATCAAATCCATTTTCCAAAACAAAAGTTAGAGGGACCCTAATCAGAGAATTCTAACTAAGAAGATAGGCTCAAAAGGAAGATAAAATGATTATATTACACAAGAGAAAGGATGGATAGACTAATAATAATCGTGGATGACCTTAACCGGGTTAATCGAGATTCTGGGAATAAGATCGATGCAGAAATTCAATTTTCCACTTGAAGGAAAGAGAAGCGACTTCACCAAAACAACAGGATAATCCCTGACTATAGGGGTGGAGTCATCATTAGGCTGAACATTAAACGAAAAGGTAGAACTGCCTACTTAATCTAGAGGCATTCGACATTCGATCATGAGAGGACTACCCGGTTTCCATTAGGGAGATGGTTCGGGCTTTGAAAGAAATAACAACATCAAACCAAGAAATAGAAATCTCCATTGAATCGACACCGGTTGTAAAGGAGTTTCATCCCTTTACAAATCATACGAAGGTTGGCAGGACCGCCGATGAGATTAGTCACACTTGAGGATAAAGCTGCCAGTATTGGTGGCAAGATGAGCTCAAATTTGTTTCAGAGATATATAAAAATAGATCTATAGGATGCTCCAGTATTAAGAAGAATACGAGCAGGAAAGACAAGAATAGATTTCAGAACAAAAGGAAAGTTTCAAAAATTCAAAAGAAATCAAAATCAGAGAGGATCCCAACGAAGGAATTTCAAGCTCGAATGAAGATGGTTTTATAATTGATTCTACTCATTCTAGGGTATCACTACGCTATCTCTAATGAGTTTCCACTCCATATGCTAAGTTTTTCCTAAACCAGAGCTTTGATACCACTTGTAACGACCTGGGATTTCTAACCATTCAAGTCGACACTCATCCATTCATGTCAGACTTGAATTTCTCAAAACAACAGATTGTTTATTTATATTTGGCAAAACTTAGCATATATAGTAAATAAATCAATCACAGAATCATAGACACAGAGTAATATAAAAATAGGCAGGGGAGTAGATAAATAGTAGTTCATGAAGCTACTATATAAACATGAGAGTTTAAATTAAAATATAACAGATATCTCGAATACACAGAAGTTAGAAATACAAATGTCAATGACAAGTCTGAACAAAACAACTCGAATAAACCGAAGTAATTGGAAAGCTGAATAAACAAAGACCGATCTTCATGCAAAGCTTCAAACTCCAAAGGTGAGTCTCATATGCTGTGATACTCAGTCTGACCCGAGCATAAAGCAAAACACAAAACACTCGAGTCAGGATTAACATTCTTATACCAGTAAATTCAACTCAAGTGGAATATCAAATGAAATACAAGTAACTTAAAAGGATGTTTGGGATTTCCATCCTCTTAGGATCCGTGGAACTGTCTACTATGTAGTAATATACGCTATTATAATATGTCTATCAGTAAAGTAAAGTACTAAAATAGTTTTAAGGCGTTACCTATATCCCCTGAACACATTTTATATATTCCTATAGTCTATGCAATGCCGTAAGCTCCACCAAACCGGTGGTTTACCCAGAGGATACCTCATAGGTACGGTACAAAACAAACTCGTAGAAAACGCGATAGGGCATGTAAACATGGCATGCAAGGCAATGCTAGGACAGATATACTGTTTGCGGATCCAGACTGGTGGTAACGCATAGCAGCTACTGCCGTCCACTTCGAGACACACTGCCAAATCAACTGTGCACCCCATCAAATCAAAAAGTAATAGAATGTTATTGAAGAAATGTGTCCTATAGGAAGAGGAGCTTCATGACTTGCTCCTCTTTCCCCATAGGTTTGGCCATGCCCTATTCCACTCTTTCCTCCATCATTTCTTTACTTCTTAGATGCTAAACCCTGTTCTAATGGTATTCTAAGGTTTTTTGGCAAAGTTTGGTGGTGTTTGGAGTTATTTGATATGGTTTTAAAAAAGTAAGTAAGCATTTGAAAGAGAAGAAGAACCCATTAAAGAGAGCTTCAAGGAAGAATAAGAATGTAGAAAAAGGTGTGAAAAAAATGAAAGAATGATGGTCTTATTTATAGAAAAGTTTTGGATTAAAATAATATTTTGTAAAAAGACCAAAATACCCTTACTTACTTATAAAGTAATCTTATTTTTTTTCAACACTTAACATCGCATTTTAAAGCATTACTTTATGTCATTTTCACTTAGATATTAAGTAAAGTAAGTAATAATTATGTTTCTTTGATTTGATGTTTTACTTTTTGCTTTGAAATGACATTTTTGTCTTTTTGTGCTTACTTTTTCTTAATTATTTTCTAGAAGTTTCTAACCTTGTTTAGTAAAAGTAAACTTAATTAGTGAATTAATTAATACTTACACTATTTGAATATATGTTTCTATATAAGAAAATAAAGGTGCGACGACGTTGCGACAACTTTTAATCGATAAAATGTCATTTTTCGACAAAATGTTTTACGGTCATATTTTGACATTTTAGTTAAACTATTTATTTATGTAAACAAATTTAAAAATGAACTTTTTACTTCTTTAAATAAACTAAAACATGTCTCTTTATATTTTAAAATCATATTTAAATAATATCAAAATCTCTAATTTTACGATGTATTTAAAACTGACAAAATGCGACAAAATTTAGTTATTTTTGTTAAACGATTATTAACATGCTTTTAAATTTTTTATTATACTTTTATTATCTTTATTAAAAGTTTTCAATAATACTTATTTTTTTAAATAAATATTTAAACCTATTTATTTAAGCATTTATTTATTTTTAACAAAACTTAACTTTTGTTGATTTGTTTTAAAATCCAAATTTATACTTTTTTAATTATCAACTATAAGAATAAATAATTTCTCTACTATTATCTATTATATAACTTATTTACTTAAGTTTTAAATCTTTGTAAATTTAAAACAAACGAAATCTCTCATTTTCGAAGTTGAAAAATTACGGGTCGTTACATTCTCCCCTACTTAAAAGAATTCCATCCTCGAAATTACCCAAACAAAAGTTTGCCTAAACCTTTATCTTCAGACTTAATTCCATATAATATACACAGATCATCCGTATGAAATATCTTATTCGATCTCTATTCGAATATACAACTTTATTTCCGAACTAGTATCAATCTCCGATCCTCTGGTGCGGACTTTAATCAGGGTCTTTGCTCGGAAACCTTTGCTTTCCTTGCATAGCACTCAATTATGATAGAAAACTCAAGTAACCAATCATAAACCTATTCAATGTTCATCGTCAAGGATCGAGTGATAAATCCTTTTTCGGACTAGTGTAAACACCTCAAAGTTCCGTACTCGAATATTAAATCAACATTTGTGTGACGAAATGATCTACATATAATATATGTACTTATTACCTCTCAAAACTCTCATAAAAACTTTATCTTAAGCTTAAACACTCTATAAATGTGCTTCTTTATATAATCCCTTAAATTATTTATTTCCTAATATTTTTTTAAAGGAAAATATCCTAAAGAAACCATTTTTCACTCAAAAGATAATTTATCTGCATAAAAAAGTTTTCCCACAATCTTTTAACTCAGTATATTTCCTTTAACAGTATTTTTATTTATAAATCATTTGTAAAACTATTACTTAAGTTTATTACATCTTATAAGTTATGCAAATCAATCACTTTTAAAGACTTAAGTCAAATTCTTAATTTATGCTAGAATTCATTAATAAAACATTTTCTCGGTTACAATTTCCTTTTTTGTTATAATCATATTTATAAATTATACTTATCCAATTTCATTTACTCAGAATATTTCACAATCTTTTACCAAAAGTTTTCATAAATTTCTTAGCATTGAGTTAGGAATGATTCGAAAATTTTCAACTATCCAAAATCGTCGAGAATCCCGCTTTATCTTATCAATTAGGATCACAATTTATTTTTGGTTTAAACACTTTTATAAAGATTATTAATCAACGATTCACGTTATTTCTTTAACTTAAGAAAATTATATAGATCGAGTTACTCCGAAACAATCCAAGGAACTGGGTATTGTCAATAGTATTATATATCCTCTTAACAAGAAGAGTAACGATGAAGAGAAGTGCTTACCATCCAAACACATCTCTTGCCCATTTTTAGTTTATTTTTGAGCCAATCATATTAGTTATCATAAAATATCTCTTTTTATATTTGAAATAATATCATTTTCAAAATCCTTTAGATATTACTTTGTAAAACCTATCTTATAAATTCATTTTATCTTATATTAATTAACTTCATTTAAATTACCACAATTCTTTAAATTACTCGAATTTAAATTCTTATTCCTTTTATATTTATTGTTTTACCCAATCATTTAAATACATTCTTATCTTATCGATTATCTTTATGAAACACCTTATAGTCAAACTGTGAAATTCTAATCACAAAGATGTTCATATTTAAATTTCACTAATTCCAATTTCTAACTATACAACTTTTCAAAGTATATACTTTATATTCAAAATATAATCCAAGGTAAAATTATTTCATTTACCAATATTTTCAAAATCAGTGTGTCGGTTCGCCTCGTTCAAGTGTTTAGGAACCCTCATCGATAATGGTGATCAGGCGCATCGATCAGAATCCATAAACACTTAACAGATAAATCAGCACAAAACCTTTTTTATTAGTCACTAACAAATACGTGCTCATGTATAATACACTCAAACTCATTCTAGGGTGTTACTAACCCTATCTCTAATGAGTTACTCATCATATGGTATTACTAACTCTATCTCTGATGAGTCTTTACCCCAAGAAAGCCAAGGTTCTCGCTTAACCTTCATCTTTGATACCAAATGTAATGGCCCGTTTTTCCGCACCCTTTGAATCGATAATAAACCACACATGTCCAACTCAAATTGCACGAATAAGCGGATCATTAAGGGTAGAAAGAAAATAAAGACAGAACAGAATCTCACACGAATGGAATAACATATATTATTTCAATAATAATCTTTACAGTGGAAAATTTTAAATACAATATCAGAGTCTAACCTAAATTCAGCTTGGACAGTTATAAACACCTATCCTTACAAATGCTGACAAACATCAAACTAAAACTAACAAACCACATCGGATAATAGAATACGTCCATACGATGATGAAGATCTCTAGCTCTCCTCTGAAAACTCCTCTAGTCTTCGACTAAACCTGAAACTACTCGGATCTGACCAGCGTATTAAAAATACCCGGATCTGGCTTGATAAACCAGCGTGAGATACTCGAAATTTAAATGTATAGATCATGATGTTGTTATCAAAACCTTTGAAAAGAAGGGTATCTCATAAGACCATGCCCACACATAAACACGTACGGGTTTTTACCTTATGATAACCAAAACATTTTTATATATCAAAACGTTTAATATTATTTTTAATGACATTCTTTTGAAAACACTTTTCAAATAAACTTATTCAAATAAGGTACCAATACTAGACTAAGTCTAAGGTAATATATTCGGACTAGGTCAACGGAATATACCGAATGGAATATATGATACCAAAAGGGGCAACTGAAATGTTTGCAAGTCATTACAGCTAATTTGGGAATACAATCAAAACCGTAAATCTCGTATTGGGATTAGATTTCCAACATGATAGGAAACTAATGGAAAGATCAATCTATATCCACGGCTTACGTCCATGACTCAGACGTCGTTATACAACAACACAAATGGCTAAAAGTGGATGCAATCTACGAATAACATCCAAGGACTCGGACTTCGCGCATCCCTATCATGAGGCCCAGACGTATCTGGTACCTAGGGGTCATAACATCTGATAACCCAAATCACTACTATCCGAAATGTAAGCATACATCTAACGACATAGAATCCCATCATAACCGGGGTGTGAGTCTCGTGAGACTACGTTCAATCTCTTCAAAGCCAAATTTTTCATACAAAACCACGCTTTGATCATAACAAGTTCCACTTTGAATGCCACATTTCCATTCCGTTGATCATTATTTGCCCTCATAAAAAATATAACCCTTGAGCTCGTACGTCTCAAGGAGGGTGTTAAGCTAAGAGAAGTCGCCTTCTTCGCCACCACTGATGTACATTTGTAAAAGACAAACATTGTGTCTCAGAAATGCAATGTCGGACATTTGTCCATACAAGTTCGTTCTAGGACTGAACGAAACCGAAGGCTCTCTCCTGCTACCACTAGTAGCGAGTAGTCCTTGCAATCCGTGAAGTCTCCACAACGAGGAGACAACCGCTATAAATAACTCTATAATGGGAGCGACCCAGAGCATGTTCAACAAGCAGCCTTCACGCTATAAAGATCCACGGTCTTCAATAATCATCATTTTCAACATGTCTTCACTTTCGAACGTATACATTGGTTCAAAGTGGTTTTCGGATAGGAATTACCCAAATCCGACTCTGGTTCCTTCGAAGCTAATCATCGATTTAAAAAGATGTTAAGTTCATACATGGATATCAATCATCAATCAATTACTTCATTTTTATCTAGTCAAATATCTTTCTTAGATATATTCTTTTCAAGTTATTCCATTTTCTTTTCAAATGTATATGGAATCATTAAGCCTTATTTATAAAATCATTTGGTTTGTTTAAACCTTTCTTAAAGCTTGGAATAATTCCAAATCATTTTCCCTTTTACTTAGGAATTTTTTTTCAAATCATTCATTAAATCTTAATCAAAGATTTCTTATATTCAAGTTATAACTTTTACCTTAGCGAAAATATTCTCAAATCATTCATTAAATCTAAATCAAAGATTTCTTATATTCAAGTTATAACTTTTAACTTAGCGAAAATATTTTCAAATCATTCATTAAATCTAAATCAAAGATTTCTTTCTTAACTTCAAAACATATTCTTGCAAATCAAAGATTTTCATAACAGAGCACTACTGCCACTTTAAAGATGGTAAATTTCATCTCTAAGGACTAATGGAAAGTTTCACCTTTAGGGACTAATGGCAAGTTTCACCTCCAAAGACTAATGGCGAGTAATTCTACATTATGAATATCTTTGTCTTTTAACGATCTTTGGCTTCAATATGTTATATTTTAAAAATTAGTTTGAAGTGATTTTCGAATAGGAATCACTCAAATCCGATCCTGGTTCATTCATACTAATCATCAATAAAAAGATGTTAAGTGGTTAATTAACATTCAAAGAATTTGTTTCTTTTCTTTTATCTTGGAAAAACATAAATATGATATTTTAAGGCATCCGGGCTTTCCTTTCGATCTATTCCACCCTTCGCCTAAAAAGAGAAAACATAGGCCAGATAAGCTTAGGGCATTGGTTGCTTCATCCCTAACCTTAGTTAAACACCTTGTATACCTTCCTAGATCTCACAAGGGGGACAAATGTACTAGTCGTTTTCGCATACTCAGTTTGTTATTATATTTAATCTTCTTCACTTTTTGTTTAAGTAGTATAAACAATTCGTCTTAACCATTTATTCAAACTCTTATTAAAATTTCCAAATCATCTTTACATTAATTGATTATTCCGTTAAAATCATTCACAAAATTTTTAGGAAAAGATGTTAAGTTTAAATCTTCTTTTAAAAAGTCGTAGCAACGGCAGCGGAAAAGTGTCGTGGAAAGTGCTTTATGAGCTTATTTGATTTAAACAACTTATTAATATTTGAAAATTCATATTTTTCACTCCAAATCTCTTTTAAACCATTTAAATAGATTTATCAAATTTATTTCATATTTTTAACCATTTAAAAGTATCATTTATAAAGAAACCGCGATGTTTTTAGAAAATAATTTTGGACATATTTCAAACTCTACTTGATGAAATCTTGATTTTCTTTCTTCGTTGGAAAACTATTATCATTGTGGACCAAAGAATTTTTATTTCGAAGAAATCCGACTTGTAAATCATCCTCTACGTCAATTTGAAGTTATGGGTCGAAATTTACGAACTGCCGCTACGCGACGAGCTCGATTTTGACCAATTTGTGAATTGCTTCGGAACTTGTCCGAAACACTTCAAATTTATTTTAAACCTTATTTAAACTATTTTAACTCATTTAAAATCATTAAGAGGCTACATAACTTCCATACACACACTTATATGGATTTAATTCTCAATTAATTAACTACGCTTACTGATCATTTCTCTTATCATTTATCGAACCAAGTTATCATCCAAATGAACAATCACATAATCAACCAATTTGCAACCAAGTTATCAAACATTCATTCAACATACTTAAACTTTCAAATCATTATACTTGAAATAATTTATAAATTTATTAGTAAATAAGAGTACTCATCTTTAACCAAATTGTTCACTTCCTACCAACATTCATATCAACAACACTTCACTTAAATTTCAAATAATCAACTTCTACTCCATTTTTTTGCTTTATACCATCAACCTCTTCTTTCAAACTCCTGAAAATTCGGCAGAGCTTCCGCAACACCCTGAATTTGCTCCTATCTCCTTGGAATAAAATCGGCGGCACTTACTTCTCTTTTTCTTGCTCCGAAGCTTCATGACTTTCTCCTCTTTCCCCATAGGTTCGACCATGCTCTATTCCACTCCTTCCTCCATCATTTCTTTACTTCTTAGATGCTAAATCATGTTCCAATGGTATTCTAAGGTCTTTGGAAAAATTTGATGGTGTTTGGAGTTGATTTGATACGGTTTTGAAAAAGTTAGTAAGCATTTGGAAGATAAGAAGAAGCCATTAAAGAGAGCTTCAAGGAAGAAGAAGGTAGAAAATAGTGTGAAAAACATGAAAGAATGATCGTCTTATATATAGAAAAGTTTTGGATTAAAACAATATTTTGTAAAAAGACCAAAATACCCTTACTTACTTATAAAGTAATCTTATTTTTTTCAACACTTAACATCACATTTCAAATCATTACTTTATGTCATTTTCACTTAGATATTAAGTAAAGTAATAATTATGTTTCTTTGATTTGATGTTTTACCTTTTGCTTTGAAATGACATTTTTGTACTTTGTGCTTACTTTTTCTTAGTTGTTTTCTAGAAGTTTCTAACCTTGTTTAGTAAAACTAAACTTTATTGGTGAATTAAATAATACTTGCACTATTTGAATATATGTTCCTATATAAGAAAATAAATGTGCACGACGTTGCGATAACTTTTAATCGACAAAACGTTGTTTTTCGACAAAATGGTTTACGGTCATATTTTGACATTTTAATTAAACTATTTATTTATGTAAACCAAATTTAAAAATGAACTTTTCCTTCTTTAAATAAATTAAAACATGTCTCTTTATATTTTAAAATCATATTTAAATAATATCAAAATCTCTAATTTTACGGTGTATGTAAAACTGACAAAATGCGATAAAATTTAGTTATTTTTGTTAAACGATTATTAACATACTTTTAAATCTTTTATTATACTTTTATTATCTTTATTAGAAGTTTTAATAAGATTTATCTTTTTAAATAAATATTTAAACCTATTTATTTAAACATTTATTTATTTTTAACAAAACTTAACTTTTGTTGATTTGTTCTAAATCCAAATTTATACTTTTTAAATTATCAACTATAAGAATAAATAATTTCTCTATTATTATCTATTATATAACTTATTTATTTAAATTTTAAACCTTTGTAGATTTAAAACAAATGAAATCTCTCATTTTCGAAGTTGCAAAATTATGGGTCGTTACAAATAGTTTATATATTTAAAAATAAGTTATAATTTAAAAATAGTGTGTGTATATATATATATATATATATTAAAAGAGTTTATATACTAAAATGGTTCATATCAAAATAGATCAAATCAGAATTGGTTTCTTCCAATTTTACAAATAAATTCATATCAACCTTCAGTTCCAAATTCAATTTAATCAATCTCTATTCAAATTATCATTAAAAACCATTTCAATTTATCGATTTCAAATATTGATTTAAACTGCAAATTTAAACCAATTTTCGATTCAATAGGTTTCAAAGTTAACTATTCAATGGAATCTGGAAAATGATGATGGTTGGTTATGGTCAAGTATTTGCAGAAAAGTAGTTAAAATTGATGTGTATACTGTTGGTCATATTTTTGGATGTTATTTATGAGGGGATTCAACTGATATACCGAATCATAGTATTCTACCTAAGGATGAAGTTACCCATGAAATATTGGGAGACAGAATGCCACAATGGAAATCCATTTACCATCGACCACCTGTGGGATAATTAAATCGAATGATAATTAATACCATCATTCCTCGTCTAGATAGCCATCAGCAAATTTATCCCATTGGCCATCGAGCTTTGTATGCAAGATTTGGTCGCCTACCGGTTAATTAGGAAAATTTATTCATGACCAAATTAAAAGATTTTGGTCTCAGCATCGTTGTTCCATTGTTTATGCTCCATATATAATGCGCATCTTGCAAAATCTTGGAGTTCCTTCGTACATATCACAATACGAAGAAATTCCAACAAAAAATAGTGGACCACGATATCTTTCACTGATGCATCTTCCCAAAAGTCCACCTCATATCATCCCCTTCAACCAATGGACTCAACAAAAAAAAAGAATAAGGACATTATGGTCCTTCTCAAACTAGCACTCCTCAGCTAACCTACTCCCCTCATCCACAACCACCTTCCTCTAGTCACGGTACCGAATATTATTCGGACTCCAAAATACAAGAAGCTCACGTTGAACCAATGCCAAACGAATCTCTTCATGATTTGACAATCAAAAACCAAAAAATAATCACTGCTAATCAACGAGCTTTAAATAGAAAAATGACTGGATTGGAATGTTCTTTCTCCAATAGGATGATAGAGATGAATTTGGATGAAGTGGTCTCCACTTTAGGCAAAGTGATGTGCAAAGAACATGACCGATCTTCCTCACGCTCATCATCTTTGCCTTCCCCTACACCTCCACCTCGGGTTCAAACACCAGTTTATCGCTCTCAAGCATTGCCGGAAGGTACGTCACATGAAAAAGGTGACCGAGGAAAGACTCCTATTCACACACAACATAAGGAACATGAAGAAGACAGTGATGAAATGTATGTGTCTGATACTCCACATTTTCAAAAACCATCATACATGGCATATCAAGGCCTTTCAATTCATAAAGATGAAGAGTACAATGACCAAACCCAATGGCTCGGTACATATAAGCAAGATCCATCCTCTTACTAGGAGTATTACGAGAACTACGAAGGCTTATCCTATTCTCAAAATCAGTACAACTAGAGTTTTGATTTATTTTGCAACTCTTATGCTTTTTTGTTTTCATATTTATAACTTTTGATACAATTGCTTCTAATTTTAGTTTGAGCTTTCATATTTAATTTTCCATGATCTAAAGTGATAACATGCTATGACTATTTAATATCTCTGTATGTTGTATCGTTTCCCTCCATTTTGATAATGACAAAGGGGGAGAAATCTATGCATATACATAGGAAAAACACATATACATAGGGGGAGACAAACATAATAATACTTCCATTCTATAGTTCATTTTTGATTGTATAGTTGTCATCATCAAAAAGGAGGAGATTGTTTGAATCTCCAATTCGTGTTTCAATATTAATAACTATACAATCATATACATATATAGACCTTATCAAGATTGCAGGTATATGCTACAAGAAGACACCATGCTCGAAGATATTGAGACTCAAAGAAACGAAGGTTCATTGACCACATTAAGGTTATTCTACTATAAAAGAGTCCTAGGTATTATATTGTTAAGGTCTCTTTGAGTATATATGTATACACAAGCACACACAATTTCACGTACATCAAAATTAAGGTGAAAAATTATTTTTACACCCCATAAACGTCTGTGATAAAACCACAAACGTTTGTGAAAATTCTTAGTTAAAATTTAAACAATTCACAGATGTCCAAGGATTTTACCACCAACGTCTGTTATGGGCTAAAATTGTCAATTCTGAATAGACGCTTCTATTTTGAAACAAAAGAAAATCACCTTTCAATGAAAGATTGCAGCCGTTAAAATGAATAGACTTTCTCAAATAGTAACAACTCTTCATCTACACCTTTTTATATCTATAAATACCACTTTGATTGAGAAGTAGATATCACCGAACTTGATTTAATCTATTCTTTACTCTCTTGATTTCTAAATACTCTCTTACATATACATTATTCACATACTCTCAATCTATTTTAACCAAAATATAATTTTGATTAAATCATTTCCTAGAACTCAAAACACTCATATTCATACTCAAAAGGAGATCATAGGAAGATTTGCAATATAAATAAAAAACTGTGTCAAAGATACTTTTGTATTAGCCTATTCCTTAGGGCGAAGTGAGGGTGGTTTTTTTAAAGGAAATAGCGAAGGGGAGCTTCGTTACTGGACATAGGACGTAAGGTCCGAACCAGTATAAAAGCTCTGGTTCACATGCTTTTTGTACTTTACTATTTATTATCTACTATTGCATTAACTTATACACAACATATTATACACAAACTAGATAATATACGATCCACAAGACTTTCAAATGTAGGTATAATATTGGGAATAGGAATTACCTATTCTAAAATTAAATGGCAACCCTAACAACAACTTAAATTCTTGACTGAAATAACTGCACAAAATAAAGGAAACAATTTATTCAAATTGGGTCGAGAATAAAATGTTACAGTAGTCAGCGCCCAAAATACCTATAACAAAATGGAATTCGAGGGAATGAAATAAAAGGGGAATAGGAAACCAGAGGCAATAATGGATGGCCTCTTTATTTTTCCTTTGTCCCGATGACCTGTCGATGCCTAAGCGACAACCCGCGAGATGCTTGAGTAAAATTGGCAATTGTTGATGATGGGAAGGCAAAGATGGGTTAGGAAAGTTACGTGTGCCGTTGTAGTGGAGGTAGCTACCAACAATTTGGTCGGAATTAGGTTATTATGTAGGCATCAATTCATTGGAATTTTGTTTACCTAAATATTAGGGTTTGGCTGAATGATGGAGGAGAACAAACCTAATTAGATCAAACTTTAGAAAGAAATGAAAAGTGAGAGCTGAAGAAGAGATGAAAATTCATGACTATTCAGTTTAAAATTGACAAAATACCCAAGAAGACTTGTACGCTCTTGAAACCAAACTTAGTAATAATAGTAGAACTAGTGTGAACACATACTACACACACGAATTGCAGCCATATATAGATGTTTTCTAAGCAAAGTTGTACACAGATTTTAATATTTAGTTTACCAAAACCTCATCGATGGAGTCAATTTATATTTTGAATATCTGTCGAGAGATATAATTCCTAAATAGATATATTTATCATTACATAAATCTACCAAGGTTCATGTATAAACCATATAAAAATAGAAAAACGCCTTGCTTGAGACTGCCTGTTATTTATTGTAGTTGAACTGAGTTTAGGTAGGATAAAAGCTTATTAAACAAATTCATAAACAATTAATGGCTCATCTTTTTGGATCATTATAAGAATGCTAGGTTATAAAGTTATAATCTAAAGGAAGAATCTTTAAGTGTCGTTATGAAATTATATTAGAACAGGATGGAAATGTCTTGGAAATGGCCTGTCTGATTTGTTAATATTACAATGCCATACTTCTGTGATTGCATCATCCAAAAACAAAACTAATTATTATTGCAAATACTAATCAGTTGTATATAACCATGTAAAAATTTGTAGTAGAAGCGACAAACGTGTGCATTTAAACAACAAAAATAGTTAAAAAAACCAAAGATAATTTATAGTTTATGAGTAAAATACGAAAAAGCAATAAACGAAAAAATGCTTACAACCAATGAATTTTCAAGGTATATTAGTAGACATATCATAAAACTAAAAACTTCAACAAAAGTAAACATAAAAATACCCATTCAGTAATTATAGCCTTTTTTAAGCACAACCGTAAACAAAACCATCTTGAATATCAATTTGCAAATTAGTATAAGGCTGCGTACTACATGCATAATACCATATATCCATTCTCCGTAATGTAGGTACTAAAATTTGCAAGCAGTATATAGGAAATGTAATGCACTTGGAAGGCATCAGTGTCATCAACGGAAAAACAATCAAAACACTATATAGAGAATATTCAAATGTTTAGGGTAAAAAAAATGAAATTTTATGTTTTGTATCACAGTATCATCAACGAAAAGTACTACAACTACATAAGTTAACAGTCACCAAGAATCTAATATGAATCAAATAAGAATATAATGCAACATCATTCTTCTAGCCTTCAGCAGTGCCTTGTTCATGAGTTCCACATGCTGACAAATTGCCGTGGATTAAAATTGATAGGAGTTTTTCTGAAGGTTCATTGCTTACAATGCGGCCCGCAATTGAATATTTCTTATTATTGTGTACAGGTAACAAAAGTCGAGACAGTTTGAATATGCAGTAGCTGAAAATTTGTTAAGTGCTTACCATTCCACCTTAATAATCATAGTAGTTCAAAATAAAAGTGAAATGTAAATGATATTGTTCAAGATATTAGTTTTTTTATACAACACTTGTGAAAATTTTCATCTTTGTTAGATAGTATTAAGGCTACATATTTTTTTTTGTAAAGTCGAACAACACAATTTTGTGGTACCTATAAAAATGAAGATTACATGACAGTGTAAGATTCAACTAATTTGGTAGTAATGACATTTCCGATATGCTACCTAATTTTATCGCTTTTTAACACGCCATATGATAGAGTTTTCATAAACAGGAGTGTAAAAAAATCAACAGAGCAGGTAGGTTAGCGACCATTTTTTATTATTAAGCAAACACTTAAAATAATTATTTTACAAATAATTATTTGCTAACTTTCATAACAAATGAAAGCATATATAAGTAGTAGTATTACAACCTTTCAGTTTGTCAGTTGATCAATCCTAACACATACAATAATGATGGTAAAATTTGGTCATAACAACATGTAATATTTGCAACTCGTAACTTATATGAGGTAATGGTTGGCATAAAAAGTTTCCCATTTACCATTGACTAACTACATTAGTGCAGCATTGAGCTCAGATTTCAATTTACATAAACAATGGATTTGCCAAACCAAGTTCTTATGTAGGTTCATTTTGAAGAGGATATTTGTCAACCATCTAGTGCACAAAGACTGTTGTTGCTGCAAAAAAAATTCAACTGATTCCTCCAAAAGTGATGCATTTCATGGGCTTAACTTCACATTTCTTTGTTGAGTTTAAGATCACCAACCATACTGTTATTAATGATTATATTTTTATTTGAATATTAGATTAACTGTAGACATTATTGAATAAATAAATTTTTTGTAGCTTGAGTTTTAAAATATATGTAATGCAGTTTAAAATATATGAAGCAACAAATATGTTTTTGCTTAAAAATATGTGTAATTGTTTGCAGCAGAAAAAATATGTTTGTTTAGCTAAGTTATACGAAGACTGCAAATTTAAGACCATTGAAATGCATGTAGTGTAAAATTTTAATGTCATTTTTACCAAAACAAATGCAGTTCTAACCATCAAAAGCAAGTTTTCAATAACAATCGACAGAACCATTTGTGAACACAAATACATCTAAAATCAAATTACAACAAATAATTACCAAGTGGATTAAAATAAATTTTAATAAATTAGAAAGCAGTATGGTAAAGACAAATATATAGCATTGAGAAAAATCATTAGAATTGCAACAGAATTCTATAGGAAAGGAATATGAATAAATTGAGAAAAGTAGCAATTATAGATCAGTAGCATAACATTATAAAATATCGACCACAAGTGCAATGATATGGTGGATAAACACAAGGCCGGTGTTAGTTTATTGGTACGGAAATATGTGATTTTTTAGAGTAAATTCGATATCTGAATGTACCTATGTTTGGAAGTGGATGCATGCATACTCGGGTCGCCCGAGAGAGGTCCGCTTTTGAACTTCTGTGAAGATATAACGTTGAGTAAATCTTTGATAGTAATGTACACACCACCGATTGAATCATTTATGTGTACGGTTACCTGTCCAGATGCAAGGATATGCCTTTCAAGTACAGGTTAAGATGACGAATATGTGTTATTTGGTGAAGTTGGTTACCTGTTGATGCAGTTCTGCATTTGATTATTATGGTATGGAATATCATTTTCTAGGTTTTTATTTTCTTTTCTAATTCTATCTGTGTGCATAAGTATTTTCGAACCTGGCAGATAATGTCGGAAATTAAGTTAGAGTCTTGAGTAGATGTACTGTAAGGGCATAATTAGTATTTTCGAACCTATGTAGTGGGATGTATGGTAAGGGCGTAGTGAGTATTTCCCACTACATAGGCAACTACACACCTTACATAAGGAAGGTAATTACCTATGTAGTGGGAGCTTAATTTTTTTATCTATTGGGAGCTTAATTTTTTTATCTATTTTTTGCATCGATTGTTAGATCCAGAGTTGTCAACACTGGTTTTGCAACTGTTACAGCACAAGCATTCCCATACACTGTCCAGATTAACGGCTATGATTTTTCTTAAAATGCAAAGATTTTTCGTTGCGTAGTTGCAGTGGACGTAGTCTGTGAAGCGAATGTGTAAGAGAGTGATAATGTAATAGGTGACGAAGAATATGATTTTAACAATTCCAAAGAGAACAGAAATTTCATTAAATGATGTAGTGTGCGTGTAATTTATAAAGTAATGTAATTTTTCATCAAATAGTATTGCAGAGTAAAAATATATAATTTTAAAGTGTAGATGTAACAACCCTGAATTTTGTAATTTATTTTAATTGTTATTTTGATTATTTTATTTGAAAATTTATTATATTTATTAAAATGAATTTTTTTTTGTTATTTTAAGAGTATATTTTGATTTTGTGTAAATTATAATTTCAAACCTGAATAAATTGGATATTTCCAAAAAATGTGGATTTTTGGTCAATCTGCTCAAACTTTGACTTTTAAATTTAAAATTTAAATATTTGAATTTTTTAATTTTATCATTTATTATGAAAATAGATTAAATTTCAATACTACTGGTTTTCGTTTCGTCAAAATCTGATTTATGTTGTGAAAGTTATGCTTTTTACAATATTGTATGTAAATTGATTTATTTAATAAAATTGTCTATTTTAAATTATATAAATAATATTTTATTTGTCTTATCATGTTCTGATATGTGCTATATGACATGATAGATATATACTTTATTTTTAAAAACATTTTTAAAGTGATGTTATAATTTTTCCAAAGTTTATTGCATTTATTTCCTATTTTTAAAAGGCTATTTCTATTTTTCTGCTATTTTCTTCATTTAAGTTTTATTTAATTAAAGTTTATTTATTTATTTTTGTGAATGCATTTTTATTTTATGTTATTATCTTTATTTATAAATATTTTCCAACTCCATATAAATTTTTCAAAGTTTATTCTGTTTATTTTCAATTTTTCTAGACTAGTCTTCATATTTTGTGCTATTTTCTTATTTTTGCCATATATAATTAATAATTACTTATTTATATTTTATATTTTGTTATATTTTTGAAATTTAAACTGAAATTATTATTATTTTCAGATATTTAAACTTATATAAAGAAATTAAAAGTAATTTGAAAATGTTATGACTTTTGGTTTCCAATGGCCTTTTATCTTCCACCTTTTCACATTTAACCTAACTTTTCATTCAATTAGCCTTTACTATCCACTTCTTGAGCCGCATACTCTATTTTCTATTCACGTACATTCATTTGTCATTTCTGAAACAAAAAAAATTCAGCCATTGCTATTGAGAAAAGTTTGGGTGAATTTCTTTTCTTCTCTTTTGTTTTACTTTTATTCTTCTTTGATTTGAGTTTTGCACTTGTTCTTCTTCATCATAGGTTCAGCCATCCTCCTCTCCATGCCTTGCCGCCTTCACCACCACCTGAGACCACCACCATCATCACCTCCTCTCTGGCCAAACCCCAAGCCGTGCCTCAAAGTGGATGATCCATCACCTAAATTCCAACAAAACTCCATACACTTGCCTTGGCCGAGCTCTACCATATATCCACCACCTTCCACACCCCATGGCCGCCACCAACACCACCTCCACCACCTCCAGCACCACCTAGAATCTCGGCCACATCATCATCTTGGACCCCACAGTAAAGGCCGTGACCCTAGTGTTCTTGGCCGAGCCAAACTTTGGCTTGAAACCATGTGTATGTTGATCGTTGTTGTTTCCATCTCCACCACTTTTGCACCACCTTCTAGCTTGTTAGGCCGACCCTTAGCAACCCAAACCTGACCCAAAAACCTTGCCTTATCCTTGCATTTCACCTATGGCTGAGCCCAATGGAAGTTGGAAGCAAGTGCAAAGCAATTCTACTTTGATTTGTGCAGTCAACTCTATCTTAGTTTATCATATTTGAATTTGAAAGTTTATGTATATTATATTATTTTGTGTGACTTGTATTCAAGGGAATTGATACTTTGGCTCTTCCACTCATCTATGTGTTGTGTTATCATGCTTGTCTAGATCTCATTCGTGAATTCATCGTTGTGTCTCCAGCTCAAACCAGTGAGTTATTCTCACCAGGCATTGTATACCTATATAACTAGTAAACTGACCACTTTTGAATCTATATAATGCATAACCATATTATATCTGCTATGCTATGATTATATGATATTCACCCATTCTTAAACACCTGTTATATCATATATTACTATTATATTATGTTGTTCTGTTATTTTTTATCAGTTTATCACACTGCAAGTTCCCTTTAGATTAGAATCACTATGGGTTGAAATGATACATACCCGAACGGACTTTAGAATAAGAGAAAATCGTTATGGGCTGAAATGATAGGACTGAGCGATTTTCAATTTATTTCATTTACTTGGGACTGCGGGTTTGAAATGATAAAACCCAGGTTTTATTTGTAAATTACGGGTTGAGACGATATATTACCCGTATCACTTTACATAGCGTAGAAAATTATTTACAGACCCGTAGTTAAAGTTTGTTTTTCTAAATTTTTTAAAATATTTTAGAAATGTGAATATTATAATATTTTGATCTAAACTTAAATTAAAAATTATTTTTGTAAAGTATTATTGATTTTCTGAAAATTTATAAGTTAAATAAATTAATGAAGAAGTTAGAAAATTTGAATGTAAGTTGTTTTGGAAATTTTGATTTAATTATAATTGGAAATTAAATTAAATTTGAAAATATGATAGATTTATGTTATTTTGAATTTAAATGATTTTTATAATATATTAATAGATTTTGAATAAGTTAAATGTGAAATAAATGAATATTGAGTTGAATTTTGAAATATAACTTAAATTGGAAAATTTTGAATTTTGTTTGAAAATTAAATTTTTGAAGTTAAGTAAATAAAATGTAAAATAAGTTATATTTTGAAATTTAAAATTAAGTGTTATGTTAAAAATTTAATTATATGAATTGAAATTGAATGTTGGAATTTAATAAGTGTATTATTATTAAATATTGATTTTTTGAATGGGAATTTAACTTTATAAAATCATGAATTTAAGGAAAAGTAATTGATAGTTATAAAAGTAAAAATATATGAATTTATAAGTTTGAAATGGTTTAAATGAAAAATAAAATTGTGTGTGAAATTATATTGAATATTTGAAGTTAATTAACCGCATTCTCGAAATGTTATTATTTCTAATGTAAATGATAATACAGTATTTGTAAATGCTGTAGTTGATAGAAATGAACTAAATGGCTAAATTTAATTAAAGTCTTATAGCATTTTGTAAGTGCTATAATTGTTGAATTTAACTAAGTTTTATTTTAAATCAATGTAACCTTATTACAACATTTTTAAATGCTGTCTTTTGTTAAATTGAATTGTTTGAATGTAACTTTCTGTAGCATTTTCTAAATGCTGCGAAAGTTGAATTTTCATTGTTTTTAATAAATTTAAGTGAATAAATGAGTTTTGAAAGATTAAAATTTTGAAAATTTAATAATTTAATTATTAAATATATTAACTTCGATTTATGATTTAAAATGAAGTAATTTGTTCTGAAATATAAACTATTTTGAAATGTGTGTTGAAATGGTATTTTAAATAAATGAATGTGGTTTGGAAAAAACGATATTTTGATATTTTGAAATGGATTTTTGAATGATATTGAATTGTGAAATGATATTTGATTTTGAAGTATAAAATACCATTTTTAAATTTTAGCCACGGGATGTATTTGATTTATAGTTTAACTGATCCTTAAAGGATAGGTAACCCCAAGCATCCTTTAAGTTATTGTACATTACTACAGTTCACTTGAGTTGGTTTACATTATATAAGTATATATGTCCTGACTCGAGTGTTTTGTATTTTACTTTACGCTCGGGTCAGCCTGAGTATTCACAGCTTTGGATTCTCTTTCTGGAGCTGGTCTTTGCTGGAGTTTGTGCTTATCTACATTTATATCTGCTTCTGTTTCAACTATTCTAGTTTATCTTATGTATTAGTGAACTACTATGTATTTGGGATTTCTATTATGTTGTTTTCAGACTGTATTATATATTTGGTTTGAGACTCTGTTATAGTAGCTTCATGAACTACTATGGTATTTTAAATTTCCGCTGCGAGCTATTCTGATATTTCTGTGTGTATGATTCTGTGATTTGTATTTCATTTGCTCCAAATTTATTTATAATGCGGTATTTTGAGTGATTCAAGTCCGACATGTGTGGATGCGAATGGCTGAAAATATCGGGCTGTTACAGTTGGTATCAGAGCTTTGGTTTTTGGCAAACCTTAGCCTGCGAAGCAAAAACTCATTAAAGATAGGGTAGAAATACCCTAGAATGAGTGAAATCAATATCAGAATCATTTATTTGTGAGAGAACGTATTTTCAAAGTATAAATAATTTCTAAATGATTTTTAAAGGATTTTCAAAGATTATTTTAGTATAAAATTTTTCTTATTTGGAATCAAGATTTTTAGAACTTCATTCCTTCTGTATCCACCTTGTTAGAAATCTTTTGATTAGGATTCTTATCGGTTTAGATTCCTTGAACTTTGGAATGCTTCCAATTGTTCTAAAATCCAGTCTTGTCTTCCCTAGTTGTGTTCCTTTGATTTTTGGAGCGTTCCATAATTCCACTTTGGAATGACCTCTCTAAAGATCGGTGATTCCGCCAATCTTTGAATGATTTGTAAAGGGGTGAAACTTCTTTACAATTGGCATTGATTCACCGGAGATTTCTATATCCTCGATTTACGATGCTATCTATCTCCTGCTCCACCAGGATTCCATCTGACGATCGAATGTCGATTTGCCTAAGATTTCCAAATTGATTATATTTCTGAGTCACGGTTGACCGGTTAAGGTCGCCCACGATTTATATAGGTTTATCCACCTTATATTTGGTAATAAAATTATCTTATCTTCGTTCGAGCTTATCTTCGAATCCGGATTCTATTTGATTAGAGTTCCTCTAAATTCGAATTTTTGTTTGCTTTGAAATCCATCCTTGAATCATCCCTTGGAAATTTGTGTTTGATTGTCTTTTGAATTTGTGCATACATCGAAATTATCATTTTGATAAGGATGACCCTATTTTGTATATAAAAGCGAAATATTTTCAACAAGGATTTTTTATCTTTTGAAAATGAGAATTTGATGTTTCGAAAGGATTTGAAATTTTGAAAATTTATAAGAATTTCACTTATAAAATGATTTATAACTGAAGAGTTTTGTATGTTGAATTTCGAGGAATCGAACTCCGGTGTTTTGAAATCGGTTTTAAGGTTTGGGAAAATATATAATGATAATATGATTTAAAGATATTTCTCCGAATATAATGTTTCAAATGTATTCGAATGAATTCCAATGATTTCGAAGTAATTTCAAATAGGTTTCAAGAAAATAAAGTCCAGAACCCACTTATGTCGCTGAAAAATAATTTCGGTGATGATTACATACATCATCGACATTGATTTTCGAGTTTCTGAGTGGGGGAGAGGCCACTCTAATAGCTTTGCTATGAGAGTGATTTTGTGAAACAAATTTTTGATTTCAGATTTCGAAGTATGGTTTGATGTTCGAAAGGTATATATATACATACATATATACATACATACATATATATATATATATGAAATGATTTAAAGTAAACCGGTGTTCAGTCCTCGAGATTCAGATTTGTTTTGGTATAACCCTATCTTTTGGAATTGTTTTACTGATTTGTTGGTGATTTCCAACTCTTGGATTGAAAATATGATTTCTTCGACTATTTTGAAGGTTCGAACACTTCCAAATCAAGGTTAACTTTTCAAAGCTAAGTAATTTTGAAAGGTATAGGGTATTTGATAAAGAATATAAGTTTAGTTTGGTATGATTAAAGTATAAAGTAATATGATTTAAATAAGTTTGAAACTGTTTTGTTGAGTGTAATAAATAAGACTATTTGAATTATACTGGTATGAAATATAGATTTGAAATGTTTTGAATAAAGTGTATATATATATATATAGAATAATAATCTTTCCAATGGTAAATTGGATTTTTCATATAGAAATAAATAGTTTGAAGGTTTTAAAAAGAGATGGTTTTAAACTTTGTAACCATTTTAGATATTTTGATGATTGAAATGGTTTGGAAATGATTTGATCTTTATTTTGATAAAGAATGTGAATTTGAAATGATAATTGATTTTGATAAATGAATATTCAAAGTTTATATTTGTGTGAAAGGATATTTGGTTTACTTGTAATTTAAGTTTATTTAAAAATGATGGATTTAGGAAATGAATATTTCAAAACTAAGTAATAATAAAGTAAAATTTGAGATATATGAAATTATAAAATTTAGTTTTGGAATATGGTATATTTAAGCTTTGAAATATATTCAAGATTTAATAGTTTATTTTATGGATCAGATTTTTATTTGAAATTTGATAATATTTGAAATGGTTTTGTTGAAAAACTAATTTGAATTGAAACTGATGGTTTGAATTGAATTAAAATTGGAAATTTTAGATTTGGGTTTAATTGAATAAATTTATGAAATGTAAAGAATTAATAGATTGTTTTATGATTTGAAATGTATGATTTTGAAAGGTTATGATTTTCAAAGTGTAATGATTTCAAGTATTTTGGTTTCGAAAGATTTATAACTTTGAAAGTATTATGATTTTTGAAAGTGAATATATATTTGAAATGGAAATGAATTTGTTTGACCTAAACTTTGTTGGTTTGGAAATTTGGATTATTTTCTAAATCTATTGTTTTAAGAAACTTTAAAACTGAATATATGTAATTTGGAAGAAATGATTTGGTGAAATCATATATGATTTTGAAACTGAATTGATATTGAAATGGTTTGAAATTGGGAACCTTGTTTATTTAAATACTTTGATTTGGGAGTTATCGAACTTATATAAAATTGATTTGTATAAGTATGAAGTGATTTGAAAACTATTGATTTGTAAAGCTACTCAACTTGTAAATTGAAACCCTATATAATAGAAGTCTATATAAGTATGATCTGATATACTATTGATTTGGAAAATATTCGATTTGAAATGAAATCTTATATGTAATGGACTTTATATAAGTATTATATTTGAAAGTGATTTTGAAAGGTATTATATGATACATATTTTCGAAGTAAAGATATGGAAAGTGCCTTCTGCTTGATATCCTCTTTGTGGCCACACCGTGGATTCATTCTATCGATATTATTCTCTCTGATTTGAATTCTCCGGATATGATACTCGAGTGTCCATTGAATTACATGGCGATCTCCATTGTCTTACGAGCGTGACTGCATAGCGCAACTGCCTGGCTGAGATGACCTACGGGTACAAATTGTTTCCTCGAGGATCCTGGAGTAATCATTGTGTATCCTGCAATCTATGTAGGCCACATTAGTAGCGAAACTGCCTGGCTGAGACGGCCCAGGGGTATGGATTGTTTCCTAGGGGATCCAGACGTAACCATTGTGTATCCTGCATTCTACTAGTCATTATGGCGTAACTCGCAGGGCTGAGAAAGCTTACGGATACAGATTGTTTCCTGGGGGATCCAGGCGTAACCATTGTGTATCTGCGATCCATGGTTAGACAAATGTTTTGGTTTGGTTGATTTGTTTGGATTGTACTTTCCATATCTGTTTTTAAAAGGTTTTTCAAGTATTTTCACTGGGTGTTGAAACAAGTCTACTAAGTACTTGGAGAATTCTAGCTTTGCGCCTGATCAACGCATGACAAGAGTCTGCAGGAACGAAAGTAAACTTGTTAAGCCATCGAGTTATAGAAGTATGTTGATGAAGTATTATATATAAAGGATATTTTGATCATTTATTTTACTTTCCTAAATAATTTAAAATGCTTTAAAATATTGTTCACTTCGAACTATCAGATTTGAATCAAATGACTATTTATCATATTATAAAATGTTTAAAATGTTGTAAATATAAAATATTAAATTTGAAATGTATATGGTTTTAAAATAATGGTCCATCCTTGTGTTCCAACCTTTTTTTCCTCCTAACTATTCCTACCTTTTTACTCTTCGGGGGTTCTTTCTGCATTATGGGAAGAGTTGGTTCTTTGGCTTATCGTTTGGATTTGCCCACGAAGTATTCTGGAGTGTATGATGTATTCAATGTCTCACATCTTCTCTAGTATCTTCTTGACCCACCTCTTTTTGGTTCAGCCTTCTGTTTTTGATAGTTGGATATTTAGCCTAATCTGACTGTCGAGAGAGAGCCACTTCATATTGTCAACTGTGGTACGAAGCAGCTAAGAAGGTAATCTGTTAGTCTGGTCAAAGTATTGTGTAAGTACTGATGATCGAGAATGTACCTGGGAGACGGAGGAGAGCATTCGAGCTTCGAATTCGGAGTTGTTTTTTTTCAGGTACTATTTGTTTTTTTCTATCTCGCTTTTCCTTATTTTCCTTGTTCGTTATTTTCGAGGACGAAAAGATTTGAGTGGGGGAGAGTGTAAAAACCCTGAATTTTGTGATTAATTTTAATTGTTATTTTGATTATTTTATTTGAAAATTTTGTTATATTTATTATAATGAATTTTTTTTTGTTATTTTAAGAGTATATTTTGATTTTGTGTGAATTATAATTTCAAACCAGAATAAATTGGATATTTCCAAAAAAATGTGGATTTTTGGTCAATCTGGTCAAACTTTGACTTTTAAATTTAAAATTCAAATATTTGAATTTTTGAATTTTATATTTATTATGAAAATATATTAAATTTTAATACTACTGCTTTTCGTTTCGTTAAAATCCGATTTATATTGTGAAAGTTTTTCTTTTTACAATATTGTATGTAAATTGATTTATTTAATAAAATTGTCTATTTTAAATTATATAAATAATATTTTATTTGTCCTATCATGTTCTAATATGTGTTATATGACATGTTAGATATATATTTTAGTTTTAAAAACTTTTTTAATGTGATGTTATAATTTTTCAAAGTTTATTGCATTTATTTCCTATTTTTAAAAGGCTATTTCTGTTTTTCTGCTATTTTCTTCATTTAAGTTATATATCATTTATTTATTTTTGTGAATGCATTTTTATTTTATGTTATTATCTTTATTTAGAAATATTTTTCAAGTCCATATAAATTTTCCAAAGTTTATTCTGTTTATTTTCAATTTTTCTAGACTAGTCTTCATATTTTGTGCTATTTTCTTATTTTTACCATATATAATTAATAATTACTTATTTATATTTTATATTTTGTTATACTTTAGATATTTAAACTGAAATTATTATTATTTTCAGATATTTAAACTTATATAAAGAAATTAAAATAAATTTGAAAAGGTTATGACTTTTGGTTTGCAATGGCCTTTTATCTTCCACCTTTTCACATTTAACCTAACTTTTCATTCAATTAGCCTTTACTATCCACTTCTTCAGCTGCATACTCTATTTTCTATTCATGTACATTCATTTCTCATTTCTGGAAGAAAAAAATTTCGGCCATTGCTATTGAGAAATGTTTGGGTAAATTTCTTTTCTTCTCTTTTGTTTTACTTTTATTCTTCTTTGATTTGAGTTTTGCACTTGTTCTTCTACATCATAGGTTCGGCCATCCTCCTCTCAATTCCCTGCCGCCTTCACCACCACCTAAGAACACCACCATCATCACCTCCTCTCTGGACAAATCCCAAGTCGTGCCTCAAAGTGGATGATCCATCACCTAAATTCCCACAAAACTTCATACACTTGCCTTGGCCGAGCTCTACCATGTATCCACCACCTTCCACACCCCATGGCCGCCACCTCCAGCACCACCTGGACTCTCAACCACATCATCATCTAAGACCCCACAGTGAGTGCCGTGACCCTAGTGGCCTTGGCCGAGCCAAACTTTGGCTTGAAATCATGTGTATGTTGATTGTTGTTGTTGTTTCCATCTCCACCACTTTTGCACCACCTTCTAGCTTATTGGGCCGACCCTTAGCAACCCAAACCTGACCCAAAAACCTTGCCTTAGCCTTTCATTTCACCTATGGCCGAGCCCAATGGAAGTTTGAAGCAAGTGCAAAGCAATTCTGCTTTGATTTGTGCAGTCAACTCTATCTTAGTTTATCGTATTTGAATTCGAAAGTTTATGTATATTATATTGTTTTGTGTGACTGGTATTCAAGGGAATTGACTTTGGCTCTTCCACTCATCTCTGTGTCGTGTTGTCGTGCTTGTCTGGATCTCATTCTTGCATTTGTCGTTGTGTCTGACCATACATTGTATACCTATATAACTAGTAAACAGACCACTTGTGAATTTGTATAATGCATAACCATATTATATCTGCTATGCTATGATTATATGATATTCACCCATGCATAAACACCTTTTATATCATATATTACTATTATATTATGCTAATTCTGTTATTTTTTATCAATTTATCACACTGCAAGTTCCCTTTATATTAGAATCACTATGGGTTGAAATGATACATACCCGAACGGACTTTAGAATAAGGGAAAATCATTATGGGCTAAAATGATAAGCCTGAGCGATTTTCAAATTATTTCATTTACTTGGGACTGCGGGTTTGAAATGATAAAACTCAGGTTTTATTTGTAAATTACGGGTTGAAATGATATATTACCTGTATCACTTTACCTAGCGTATAAAATTATATACAGACCCTAGTTAAAGTATGTTTTTCTAAAAATTTTAAAATATTTTAGAAATGTAAATATTATAATATTTTGATCTAAACTTAAATTGAAAATGATTTATGCAAAGTATTATTGATTTTCTGAAAATTTATAAGTTAAATAAATTAATGAAAAAGTTAGAAAATTTGAATGTAAGTTGTTTTGGAAATTTTGATTTAATTATGAAATTTTGATTTAATTATAATTGGAAATTAAATTAAATATGAAAATATAATAAATTTATGTTATTTTGAATTTAAATGATTTTTATAATATATTAATGGGTTTTGAATAATTTAAATGTGAAATAAATGAATATTGAGTTGAATTTTGAAATATAACTTAAGTTGGAAAATTGTGAATTTTGTTTGAAAATTAAATTTTTGAAGTTAAGTAAATAAAATGTAAAATAAGTTATATTTTTAAATTTGAACTTAAGTATTAAGTTAAAAATTTAATTATATGAATTGAAATTGAATGTTGGAATTTAATAAGTGTATTATTATTAAATATTGATTTTTTGAATGGGAATTTAACTTTATAAAATCATGAATTTACGGAAAAGTAATTGATAGTTATAAAAGTAAAAATATATGATTTTATAAGTTTGAAATGGTTTAAATGAAAAATATAATTGTTTGTGAAATTTTATTGAATATTTAAAGTTAATTAACTGCATTCTCGAAATGCTATTATTTCTAATGTAAATGGTATTACAACATTTGTAAATGCTGTAGTTGATAGAAATGAACTAAATGGCTAAATTTAATTAAAGGCTTATAGCATTTTGTAAGTGCTATAATTATTGAATTTAACTAAGTTTTATTTTAAACTAATGTAACCTTATTACAGCATTTTTAAATACTGTCTTTTGTTAAATTGAATTGTTTGAATGTAACTTTCTGTAGCATTTTCTAAATGCTGCGAAAGTTGAATTTTCATTGTTTTTAATAAATTAAAGTGAATAAATGAGTTTTGAAAGACTAAAATTTTAAAAATTTAATAATTTAATTATTAAATATAATAACTTCAATTTATGATTTAAAATGAAGTAATTTGTTCTGAAATATAAGCTAATGGTATTTTAAATAAATGTATGTGGTTTGGAAAATACGATATTTTGATATTTTGAAATGGATTTTTGAATGATATTGAATTGTGAAATGATATTTGATTTAGAAGTATAAAATACCATTTTGAAATTTTAACCACGGGATGTATTTGATTTATAGTTTAACTGATCCTTAAAGGATGGGCGACCCCAAGCATCCTTTAAGTTATTGTACCTTACTATAGTTCACTTGAGTTGGTTTACATTATATAAGTATATATGTCCGGACTCGAGTGTTTTATGTTTTACTTTACGCTCGGGTCAACCTGAGTATTCACAGCTTTGGATTCTCTTTCTGAAGCTGGTCTTTGCTGGAGTTTCTACTTATCTACATTTATATCTACTTTTGTTTCAGCTATTCTAGTTTATCTCATGTGTTAGTGAACTATTATGTATTTGGGATTTCTATTATGTTGTTTTCAGACTGTACTATGTATTTGGTTTGAGACTCTGTTATAGTAGCTTCATGAACTACTATGGTATTTTAAATTTCCGCTGCGAGCTATTTTGATATTTCTTGTTGAATATGCGCTTATATGTTTTTGTTTGATGATAATAAACATATATATTCATTTAAATGTATTTGGTAATGTACTATTTTGTTTTTCATAGGTTAAATAAATATTTGTTGAATAAAATAAATTACACAGAATTTGAATTTGAATTCAAACAGAACAAGTTACACAGTTTTTGAATTCAAACAGAAATTTTATTCAAACAAATATTTATTACAATCTTGAATAGTACAAATTCATGCTCTCACTATACATATACAATTTAGAATACACCACGATATCAATTTACATTAACAACCTCACTACATATCACTCACACTCGTATTTTGTCTTCAACTTCATTCCAGTTTGAATCCAGCATCTGAGCAATCTGCAAAAAAATTCACTAACGCAGTAAAATTGAAAAAGAAATATTTTTGCAATATAAAATGAAATACGATTTTTGAAAATATGGTTTGCCTCAGTTATTTGCGTTGTACGTCATCATTCACACTTGAATTCATCACAAAGTCGTGCATATAGATATATACACTTGATAATGCTATCAGGGACAGGTAATCATAAGTGGCTGCAATACACACGTGTACATTCATACACGTGTGCACTGCCTCGCCAACTCGTGTGCGCAGCCAACAAGAGCAAGTGTGCAAGTGCAAATCCCAAAGACCACAAAGAAATCTCAAAAATCAACTCACATGCAATATATTGAAAATCACGACACGAGCTCAAGGTCAAACCCGAGTTTTAAAACTGGGTTCAACACAAGGCAACATGAAAAATGCAGAGCTTTGACAAATCAAAAGTGCATCAAAGCCAGTTCAATGTGGATAGCAACAGCAAAAAGGGACTGCAACAAACATGTATGCAACATCAAGTCAGGCATGAAGAGAACAGAGTGAAGATGACAAGTTCAACAAAGACCAAGTCAAAATGGAAGCAGGTGATACAAGGTAAAGTGGCAACAAACATGAAATGAATCGAGTCAGTAAGGCAATGCACAAAGTGAGTAACAGTAAGAAACAGAGACCAGACATGCCAAGCAACAAACTGCAGACAACAAGTGACAACATACTTCAATGACCAAAATATGGCAGTGCACAAGCAACATCAACAAGCAGTGCAGACCAAAGAAATGCCACCAAGAACATATGAACAGAGTACATGCATGAAGCATAAGTGTCGACCAGGCTGAGAGATACACAAGTTTAATTCAAATACCAGTGATACAAGTGCAATACAGTTGCAAACAACATGACAGCACTGCACCAATGCAAAATGGAATGAATGCAACATGGTGAACAGTGAAAGTGCAGACCAAATGCAATATGCAACATAGCCAAGACTACAAGCAACTGCATAGGACTGTAACAACCAGAATGGAAGCACTACACCAATGCAAACTACAACCCAACAGTACAAATATACAAGTGAAGGGACCAAGTGCACGACTAGACCAATGAATGCAACTGGAATCTATAAATGCAAAATCAAAGTGACACAACAGCAATAATGCAAACAACAAAAAATACAGTGTCAAGCTCATGTATGCGACAGATAAGGATGCAGATACAAAATGACCAAGTACAACTGGATTACAGCACGACCAAATGGCCAAGACGAAAAACCAGAGTTCAATACATATTCGACAAGTAACTGAAGGCAACAGGACTAGAGCAACAAAGACCAAAGCTACAACCTCAAATGAAGTACAAAGCATGCACATGAACAACATGACATGAACAATGCAACTGATCAAAACAACGTCACAGTAAACATGCAGGTGAACAGAAGATTGTGAGCATATACTTATGTATAAAATGCAAGGTTCAGGTCTACAGAATGGGAATGAACTCGACCGAGTACAGCATGCACAGAATGCAATTCGAAGTAATATAGCAGCAACTACAGGTAATCAACAAGTTGTTGCCGTATGAAAAAAGTCAGCAATAAAATACCAGAGATTACAAGTAGACCAAGTCCAATTCGAATTCATGACATTGTATCAAATACGTCTTTGAAAAAGTCAGAAATGAAAAAGGGGAAAGTTGTTGCCGTGTGACTTAAGGCAATCGAACGCTACAGAATAGAAGTCGTGTGCATCAAGTATTAGAAAATTAGGAAAGTGATGAAGACGTGAATTCATATAAATATCAAACCCAATTTACACCATCGGCATCGAGTTATCAAGTGAAAAAGACAAACAATCAAACCAGCAAACGAAAGTAAAATTACATACCGCAATTCAACGAACTCGGTCATCAAAAGAAGCAGCTGCGAACAATTCACAATTTCAAAGTTAACCACAATCAAACATCAGAGAAGCAAGAGCATCACAAACCAGAGGCGAAGCCCTAATTCGAGAAAGAAGCCGAAGCCCTAATTCGACAAAGAGATCGGCCATCATTGTTTACAGCAGAAAGAGGAAAAGAGAACGGGTTGAAAGATAAAGGGGCCGGCCTTGTTAATTACAAAGGGGGTTTTAGTTTTTAGGGTTTTATTAAAAAAGGGGGGTTTTTTATTTTGAGCAAAAATTACGAGTCCAAAGTTGTATTTTAATTTTTGCTCCTGTTTTAATTTTTGAAGTTGTTTTTTCTTTTCAAGTCAAAGAATTTGTAAATCACCACCTAGGGTTTAGGTAGTGTCAGATTGTCTATTTAGAATTAGTTCAGTGAGCAGGGTGTGCGAGTTTGCAAAACTCTATAGGCGGGAGCAGTGTTTGCAAGTAAGCGAAACTCTATAGGCGGGAGCAGGGTGTGCGAGTCTAGTAGAGTGTTTGTGAGCGGGAGCAAAAGGGTCTGCGAGGCTAGTAGAGTGTTTGTAAGCGTGATACTGTTTAATTCTAATAGAAATCTGGGAATGCAGCAGTAGGCAGGGGTTGCCGAAGCTGGGTAAATTTTGTGTGTGATTTACTTTTCAGCATATTTATTTCTGCAGTTTATTTCTGTGTTTAAATCGAGAAAATTTGCTATAACCCTATTCACCCCCCTCTAGGGTTAATGTAGATCCTACATTTCTGTGTCTGTGATTCTGTGATTTGTATTTCGTTTGCTCCAAATTTATTTACAATGCGGCATTTTGAGCAATTCAAGTCTGACATGTGTGGATGCAAATGGTTGAAAATATCGGGTTGTTACAGTAGAAGTAAAATGAAATTCACATAAAATTTTCATTATAATAATTTTTACAATAAACCAACAACTAAAACGATTATAACATCATTTCTTTTATATATAGCATAACAAAAGACTAAACATATATATAATAGAAGGGGAACTCCCATAAATGAATTCTCTTTAACCAAACCAATCATTTTTCTTAATGTCATCCATTAAAATTTTGTTTCCATCCAATGTACATAAACAGTATGACTTATACTCAACCAAAAAAAACTGAAAATATGATTTGCTACATGAAATAGCCATTTATTCGTAGCACGGTTTTAAACTCAATTTAAAGTTTTGCTCATCCTTTTTATTTACTTGGGATCTCTTAAAGTGAAGAATGTGAATCTTCTATTAAAGCAGTAATCTAATCAAATTTCTAGAGTCCAAATAATGGATCGTTTGAAGTTCAAGATATCGTCTCCTAATTTTACTTTGGTTTATACTATTTTGATGTATTAATCCTAAGACTTGTAAGGTACCGAATACGACCTATTGGTTTTGCAATTTCATCTATATGTATTAATTGGAACATTATTTGCAATTAAATTTGAAGCACATCCCATTATTATGTGATAGTTTTTTAACAGTTTCATTAAAGCTTTAGTATTTAAAATTTTGGGTTTTTTCAATTATACTAATATCATTTGTTTCTAGGACATGTTAGCACGGTCCTAGTTTTAGAATTGTCGGTGAAAATTTATCTTATTAATGATAGATGGACAGAGATCAGCCGATATGATAAAAATTATTTTTTTACCCTTAAATGTGGACGTAACTGTACCATCAAAAGTCATATGTACTCATGTCATAGGGTTGTGAATATGAAAACATAAGACAGTTCTGTCTAGAACCTTTACACAGTAAGCAAAGGAAGCAACTAATACTGTTCCTCAATTCTATAGTTCATTCAGTTTCCAAATAAACGTACAAAGGTGTAGTGGTATAGTGTCGGTTTTACCTCATACTCCAATGGAAGATCTGGGATTATTATTTCACAAAAGTCTTTGACGATGAGCTGTAGGGTGAATTTAGCATGGTTTGACACTGTATTCATGTATCAAATTCCATAAATGGAAAGTGCCTGCAATCTCTGAGCAAGAACGTTTCTCCCATTATAGTGTATCATGTACAAACCTATAATAAATTGCTAGCTAGTGCCTACAGATAAGAATATGGTACTTTAAGATGTAATCATGGGAATATGAATTAACTGAACCAAAATCAAACTAGCCAACCCTCGACAACAACATAAAGGCTAGATTTAAACAACTACGCAAAATAATTTAAATATTATAATGAATTGAGTCAGGAATTAAATTTGACAGTAGTCAATGCTAAGATTACCAGTAACAAAATCAAATTCGAGAGAGGTGGAACAGTGGAAGAGAAAAACCTAGGCGATAATAGGACGATCTATCCATTTTTCCTTTGATCAATTGACCGATTGATGCTGAGGTGCTAACCCACGAGACATTTTAGGAAAAATGGTGCCGACGATGGGTAACGAAAATAGATCTAAAGAGTGCCTTGTGTCATTATGGTGGAGGAACCTATTCGTCACTTGGTTAGAATAAGGTATACTGTGGCTGTACATTTGTTCATCGAAGATTAGGTTAGGCAGAAAAGCATAAGAGAATGAAACGTGAAAATAAATTGTGAAAATAGGAAGTAGTGATGCGCAGTAGAAGAAGGGAAAAAACGAATGCGGTACCAATATAAGGAAGGAGAAATCGCAACTACTCGTTTCAGTAAATACTTGGAGGCTTGTGTGCTCTTGAAACGAAACTCGGCAATCATAGTATAGTAAAAATATAGATGCTTAAATTTAAATACTGTTAAATTTTTTGGTTCAAACAAATAATATTTTGAGTTTCGAAAATCCCACTTTTTGGCATTATCAAATACTAACTGCAGTAGAAAATATTAATTCGGCTTTAACTTATCATATTTATTAATATATAGAGCATAAAATAACATGAAAAATATAAGTAGAATATAGTAAAACAAAAAATTTGAAACAATCAAATTGACCTTTTCCATTACTTTAAATATTCATGTAAACACAACAATTGAAACAATACAACAATTAACATAACTCAATGCAAAATAGTATATCACCATCACATGGAATCAATCCGGATGAAAATAAAATAAATTTTGAATGACATTTCATTATAGAAAATAACAATAAGATCAAATAGTGTAAGAAAACACAATTACCAAAATTAAGTACTAGAAATAGATTGCATTGCTATACTGTAAAGTATAATAAATGTAAGGCTATATTTGCAAAGTAAATAACTTAAATAAAAGTAGGAGTGTTGTGTAGCAAAATACAAAAAGTAGCCAAAGTCAATTAGCCTTATTGTGAATTAATTTTTGTGTGAACTATAATTTTCTCAAAGATAAATTATGCAATTCTTCCATAAAAAGAAAAGACAAAATTTTCATATCAACAAGTATTTCTTTGCTCGTTTATTTTATTCTTCTACTAAATTTGTTAATTAAGAAAAATACTTGTTAGAAATTGGTTTTAAGTCCAGTTTTACCACTTCTATATGGTAGTTCTTACAATGAAAAACATTTGCTAATGTTATAGCATAATTCATATTCACTCGTAAAGTTGAACTTATGTTTCTTTGGGAATACTAGTGATAAAATGAATTAATTGATTACGAATTAATTCTCAATTGACTAAAATCATAGAGAATTAACATGTAACTGATTCTCTCACCAAAGTGAATTCATCCAAGGAGAATTGATTGAGATTAATTTTATTTTTTTGAGTTCGAATAAACCAGAATTTATAATAGTTAATTTTTTTTAATATTATTTGGTATGAGTCCTATTTGAAGTTACTTTACTTACAAACATCATATGTAACTACATGTCAAATCCATATTCTCTAAATATCTTCAAACTTAAAAGAAAAAAAACTAAAACATCATAACATTAAACAAACATTATAAACAACAAATAACTACCACATTATATCACAAGATACCTACGAATTAAGTGGCAACTATGCACTTAAATGGAAAAATCATGTTACTCATGAACATTAAACACCATAAAAAAAAAATTAATCCTAGGTTGACTAAGACAGATATAAAAGGTTTTACAAAAAAATACATTCTTGTTGACTAAGACCACATAAAATATTTATAAAGTAATATACAGAAATGTTACTTATATATTTATACCTATTTCTTAAAAAACAATTTGAAAGTTTATTATTTGAGTATTTTTTTTGAACTGGTACTTTATATACAACAAATCATTGGGACAACATCCTGCACGAAAGTCGAATCAATTAACCACTTACAAAGGTGCTTGTCCAACTTGATATAATGCTTTTCATCCAACTTGATTTCCTTAAATCGTGATATACATAGAAACCTAAACACTAAAAGTAATAGTTATCAACAGGATCATGGAAAACATGAATAATTTAATACATATTATGTCGAATATTAAAATATTAATGAATTAATTCAAATTCTATCATATTAAAAATTTAAAAGATTGAGCAAATATTGTTTGAAAGGGATCTTTAATTTGATTTGGACTGTACATAGAAAATTTTCTTTTGAATTCTAATATACCTATCAAATTGAAAAGGAATTGACAAAATTGTGAAAAAGAAATGGTATGGAGAAGAAAATTTAAAATATGAAGTAATATAGGAAATTTAAATTTTTTATTGAAATTATGGAGAAGATGGAGAAATTATAGTTAGATCATAAAGAAATAATTAATGTAAAGGGTGTGGTAAATGGAAATAAGAATAGTGTAAGGGAAAATTTGTCACAAGGAGTTAATATCCCAAAAATAGGGATTTAATTCTTGAAATTAAGAGAAAAAAGAATATGGATGATCAATGATTAAACTTCTTAGGTAATAGAGATGTAAATCGAACATATTGGAGTTGAAGGCAAGGATAAGGGAATCAGAGAGCTTCTTAGCATGTTTCTAATAAACTGGTTGTTTCATTTGCGAATGTCAGCATCTTACATAATGTGGAAAGACGAAATTTATTAAAAGAAAATGGTAACAATTTTTTTTGTAGCTTCAAACTAAAAATGCATTTTGTTTGAAATGAATTGTATAATTAATTATTACAATTCTACGTTATATTACAAAAAGTCGAACAGTAAAAAGAAAATATGTGGGATTAATTAGTAATAGAGGGGAAGAGTAAACCATGTATGTCATTAATGTATTATGGTGTATTTTACAAATGTGGATGTTGTTAATTCAAACATTAAATAAATATTTAAATCTCGATGTAAAATTTATGCAACAAATTATGAGAGTTAAGCTTTTAGGATGAGATTAAAGGAGATGAGAGATAAATATTACAACTATATTGAATTTCCTACAAAGATAAATAGACAGATAGCGTAGATAGAAAAGTAAGGTCAAAATGTTCAAATTAAATTACTTCGGCTTAATTCATCAAGTTCTCATTCGAACCTCTAACTTTGAAATATACTTTATTGAAATCCATATATTAATCATCTGTAGAGTTTAAATCTTGCTTTCCTATATTAAGTAATTATACTTTCCAATCGCTATACACACATATATACATATGTATGTATATATATTTGTAATAAAACAATAAATATAAGTTACCATAAATTGAAATCACTTGAATATTAATCCTCCAATTCTTTGAATTATTTATTACATGAATTCAACCTAAATCGTGCAGTAATTTGAATTTATTTAACTAATAAAGTCGATGTTCGATAAAGAAGCAAACAAAGTTATTTGGATTTTTTAACATTATAATATAATATATTGCAATAAAAATAGAAATAATCTAACACAAAATTTAGAAATAACATGAAAATCAATCCTTTAATTCTCTAAATTATCGATTCCATTAGCTTTGTTTCATACCATAGCAATTTGGGTGCAAATAAAAAAGCCAATCAAAATAAACAATTAAACAAAAGTAGTTGACAATAAGCCAAAAAAATACTTTATTTATTATTTTTTTAAAATGGAAATCTAAAATCAGAATGAAATAAACAAATGGAAGAGGTTAAGTGAA